>OX031008.1:50775041-51975041 GCA_943735925.1 Pollenia amentaria
ATACATCCATACATACATAGAAACATACATTCATACATGTACACATACATACATGCATACATACATACATACATACATACATACATGCATACATACATACAAACAGACATACATACATACATACGTACATACATTCTTTACTAAGGATTTTATTTTCCTTCAACTGGCAATACCGACTTAAATCAATGTGTTTTCCATGAACTTATTCGACATTTATTCAGTGGCTGTTTTGTTACAGAGTTGTTAGTGTTCATATTCTCTTGTATAAGTGAAAAAACTTTTTTCAGCTTACTCGTCTGTTAAATATCGAGTGTTTGTTGTTTTCATGTCATAGTTATTCATCTTACTGAATACAAACGAAGCGAATACAAAATTATAATAAAGTTTTCATGAACATCATTATTAAGTTTTATTGGATATTTATTGTTGATTGGATATGCTGATGTATCGAAATGGGTGCTAATATAATTGCGAATATAATCATACATATTATTTGTTTTTACATCGTATATGAAGGAATCGGTATATCAGTTTAAACTAATATCAAGATATATCGGTTTCATAAAATCATAATAGAAATTATACATTTCGTATTTTGATAATTCTAAAACCGAAAATCCGATGTAAATTGCTTTATTTTATTCAGTCTTGACTCTTTTCAACTCAATAGCAACGCTATCATCGTGAATTTTAAGTGGACTATGGAAATTGGGTCAAGCTAAAAGAGCTCTAGCACCTTATCTCTTACTCCTGCTTTCCCATTCACATACAATTTTAAAAGCTTTACGCTTATCAATGTTTTCCATAGTTTTGCCGTATACAGCGTTATATAATATTTTAAAGCAAGAATTCTATGTATTTGCTTTAAAATTAATCCATGTTTAAGACATTGTTGTAATGTCCGGTAATGTATTATGTAGTTTGTTTTATAATTTAAATTTGTATAAAACAGGTCAATCGTGTGATTTCAGAATATTTTATTATTGTAATTTCATTATTGTGCGTCAATAAAGCACAATCAAAATTGTGTCATATTGGTGCATTTGCGGCAATCGTGTGATCTCAGCTTTAGCAATCGAATGACGTTAACTACATGTACAATACCTCTCCTAATACCCCGTACAACAAAATTGTACATGTAATGTCGGTTAGTTGTCTTTAACATTGCATCCCATGATGGACCAGGGATGTTATATTATTGAGAGGGATCTAAATTACGAGTATAAATTTTTTTAAAGACTTTACGGAAATTCTCAAAAATGACACATAACAAAAGAACATCTACTTTTAAATATAAAAGTGAATAATCCATTTAGGTTTTACTCATTTGACCTCAAGAAATACGTTTAAAATTAATGGTTATATATTATATGATACCAAGGACCCTCGAGATAGAGCTTGTGGAGGCTCTGCTATTTTGATAAAAGCCCGAATCAAACACTACTTAATGTGTGATTATCGTGAAGATTATCTGCAAGCAACGAACATTTGTGTTGAAGAGCTAAATCGAAACTTAGTACTTTCATCATTATACTCTCCACCTAGATTTTCAATATCAGAAAGCCAATATTATAAATATTTTAAATCATTAGGACCTTGTTTCCTAGCCGCTGGCGATTACAACGCTAAACATACCTTCTGGGGGTCACGGCTCATAACACCAAAGGGTCGTGTTTTGTACAATACAATGTCTAAAATGGATTTAAATGTGGTCGCGAGTGGTCAACCAACTTATTGGCCTACTGATCAGCAAAAAATTCCAGATGTCATCGATTTTGGCGTGGTTAAAAACATCCCCGCAGAAACGATTCATGTTGAAGCTTCTTTAGAATTATCTTCTGATCACACACCTACACTTCTAACTATAGCAAACCCTAATAGAATTGTATCTCCGTGTGGATACTTAGTGACGTCAGCAACACAAATAAATTGGTTAAAATATAAAAAATATCTCAGTACCCACTGCACTGAAAATATTCCGCTTAGAACACCGGAGAATGTGAATCTTTCTATTGTAAATTTTGACAATTATCTCAAACTAGCTGTTCAACATTCTAGCATAGCCCGCAAAAACATCAAAAATAGTAAAATATATTCTACAGATGTCGAGCGTCTCTTGACTGAAAAAAGGAGAGCTCGAAGGGAGTGGCAATTGCACAGATCCCCTCAACTTAAAAATTTACTAAAAGAGTGTACAAAAAGGCTAAGAATCTTACTGCAGTCTCAAAAAACGGCTTCTCTGGAAAAATATCTTAACGAACTTGATGCAACTCCTCAATCTGACTACTCATTATGGCGTGCAGCTAGAAATCTAAAAAGACCAGTTATCACTAAACCGCCATTAAGAAACTTAAATGGAAGTTGGGCACGAAATGATATAGAAAAAGGAAATATTTTTGTTAATCATTTGAAAACCGTATTTACCCCTCATACATCTTTCGATACTGCGGTCGAGTTACCACCTGTTGTTGTTAGATCAGCTGTTCCACTAAGATTTGAGATAAGAGAAATCGAAAAGGCTATTCATGATTTAAACCCCAAGAAAGCCCCTGGTTTTGATAACATCAGTAACAAAATGCTTTTGGAGCTACCCCGCATAGCAAAGAAAATTATTCTACTAATTTTTAATGCTATTTTACGCCTTGAATACTACCCACAAGAGTGGAAAGTATCTTTAGTTACCATGATACCTAAACCAGGAAAGGATCCCACAAAAGTTGAGTCATATAGACCTATAAGCCTATTGTCTAATATATCAAAGCTATTTGAGAAACTACTAGTGTCAAAATTAACGCCGGTTTTAAATGAAAACAGATGTATTCCCAATCATCAATTCGGTTTTAGAAGAAAACACAGCACAATTGAACAAACTCATCGAATAGTAAATGTCATAAGAAAAGCCTTTGAAGAAAAAAAATATTGCTCTGCACTCTTCATCGATGTGTCTCAAGCTTTTGATAAAGTCTGGCATAAAGGGTTACTACTGAAGTTGCAGCAAAACTTACCAGCAAACATACACAAGCTGTTAGAAAGCTACTTAGTCGGGCGTCATTTTATTATTAAAGAAGGCGATTTTTTAAGTTCTCCTCAGCCAATTAACGCCGGAGTCCCACAAGGCAGCATCCTGGGCCCTCTATTATACTTAATTTATACTTCGGACTTGCCAACAAACAGCTACACCCATACCTCAACATTTGCGGACGATACAGCTTTTCTAAGCGTACACGCAAACTGTCAAGAAGCATCTCGTTACTTACAGGATCACATATTTGAACTGGAAAGGTGGTTAAAACAATGGAGGATAAAGATCAATGAGCAAAAATGCGCACATATAACATTCACATTGCGTCGGGAAACATGCCCCCCTATTAAAATCAATAATCAAATAATACCCCAACACTCACATGTAAAATACCTCGGTATACATCTAGATAGGCGTTTAACGTGGAAATGGCATATAGAAGCTAAATTAACTCAAATGAAACTAAAAGCAATTCAAATAAATTGGCTTATTGGAAGAAATTCTGTTCTCAGCCTCGATTGCAAACTTCTACTTTACAACTCTATCTTAAAGCCAATTTGGTGCTACGGTATTCAGTTATGGGGCACTGCCTCGGCTTCTAACATCGAAAAAATTCAAAGGCGCCAAAATAAACTTCTTCGAATAATCACAGCCGCCCCCTGGTACGTCAAAAACTCAAATATCCACAAGGATCTCAATGTGCCATTAGTAAAAACTATGATAACGAAATATGCAGTAAAATATTTAAAAAGGCTGGAACTGCACCCAAACCCATTAGCACGAAATATTTTAAATTATGGCGGCCACACTCGATTAAGAAGAAGAGACACTGCAGCACTCACCCAATCAGATGAGCAGTAAACACCTACATATGTGAACAGAAACCGTGATGACGAAATCTTTTTTGTCCGGCACTGGCAGGACATAAATCAAATATTAGGTTAAGATTTGATTAATTATTGTTAGTTCATATTTAGTATATGAAGATTCAATAAATAAATACTGAGAAAAAAAAAAAAAAAAAAAAAAAAAAAAAAAAATGGTTTTACACCATCGATGTCAAATTCATTAAATTTCATAGCACAATTTTGCTACCAAAAAATCACACACATTCTTACTCTCTTTCATTCAGTAGTCGATTTGTCAGCGACGATTACACAAGTATAGCGGATGTCTAATTTGTTTTTTATTTTACTATCCAACAAGCCATAACCACCAAAAAAAAAAGATATGCCAAAAATATTTTATGATGCACAATGCTTTTGGCAACATTCAATGTGTGTGACATTTTAATTCTTCCCATAATGAAAAAAATCACCACATTTTTTATATTTTTTTCTATAACTTTTTATTTATACAATTAAGAACACAAATTTATTTGAGGGAGTTTTATATATTTTTTTTATCTAAAAAAAGCTTTTAACAAAATTTTCGTATTCTTTATAGTTTAATAGAAAGTCTAAGAAACCTACTGCCAGCCATATTTTCAAGATAACGGGCACCCATGATCTCGAAAACGACAATTTAAGCCCATGATTACATATGGAAGTCAAAACAAAAATAATTTTTTTCACAAGCTCATTCTACAGTTCAGTTATACAGTGAAGGACTAAAGTCTATATGCAACCTACTTTTTTACGATTTTTGGGAATTGGTAACGATATGGAGAAAAACTTGTATGCCAATATTTAAGGCATTAATAAATATTTTTATTAATGACACAAAAATATAATTCTAAAACATAACAAAAGCAATAATAAAATTACATTAAAAAAAATTTTAATATTTTAAAACTTAATATTTAGATTGTTCGCCCTGATAATCGTTCACAGCTTGCAAATGTCGAGGCATGGAGTTTGCTAAATTTTCTGTGATTTCCGCAGTTATGTTTGTCCAAGTTCTCTTTAAGGCAGTTTTCAGCCATTCACTGCTGCTTATTTTATATTTTCTAAATTTTTCTCTAAAACATTCCAGATATGTTTTTTATGATTTAAATACGGTAATTATGGTGGGGAATTGAGTTGTCTGGAAGCATAATATAGAAGCTATAAGCGAACAATGTGCGCCGTTTGCTTGGGATCATTGCCTTGCTGAAAAATCCAGTTATTTCTAATACCTAAGTTCTCAACCGATGCACTGTGGGGTTAATGGTATAGCAAGTGGCGATTAATTCATAGAAGTCGTAATATTATAATGTTGTTATTTTTTATTGATGGATATTAATAAATACAAAAAAACAGCATTTACGTTTTATGTGTTTTTTTCTATATTGGAAAAATGGTTTATTTGACTATTTTTGCTGTAACTTTTGAATGAATAACGATAAATTAGAAAATTAAATTGTAAATTAGAGCATACTTTATGTGCTTTTGCTTAAATAAAAAGAATAAATATTTAATATGTATTTATATTAGCAAAATTTTAACATATCTTTTTTTCTCAAACATCCATAACTCCACAGATTTAACTCAAAAAAGTCACATTAGAAAATATTAATTTTTATTTATAAATATTCATAACCAAACATTTCAGAAAATTAACATTAAAAAAAAACTTAAAAGGCTTTTTTATTTACTTCATTTCATAAACTTTAAAAGTATTATTTACTTCATAATCATCATTATCTTCATAATAATCATTAAAATAGTCTTTATCATCGTCATCATTATCTTTTTCACTGTGGGGAAGAATAAGTAACTCCAATGCAGACTTTGGCATTTGCTCCATTTTATTTTTACAACTATTTCGCATGCTTGAAATCAATGGATCAGAACTTAAAAGAAATCTATTGAACACGCCTTCTATAGTATTTTTCCTACTGCAGTGCTCCCTATAACTTTTAAAGTTCTTATTTCTAGCTTCTTAAGATTCTTCAGTTAGTTGGCCAATAGGCAATGGGGAAAGCGATATAATTTCTGGCCCTCAATAAAGTATTTATGTAGAGTAGGAGGCATATAATACCATGGATCATTTTTAACAAATATCCTGGCAGTATCATTAGCGAAATTTGAAACTCTTTCGATATTGACGTCAATGCCACTGGAAACAACTACATACTAATATTGTATGCATATTTTTTATCAACTGAAAATCAATTTTTGTAATTTCTGAAGATACTTCAGCATTCTTTAAAAAACGCCTTGCAGTATTCCCATCGTTTGAGTTTCCAAAACCTGGTTTTGGTTGGTCAACAATCAATCCAATTTTTTTTCTCTAAATTCCCTTTGAATGCATTTTTTTGTTTCAGTAATAATTTTTTTTCATCATCTAGTTCGCCATTTTTTTATCGGGAGTTTATATAATAAGTGATTAAGACACTCAAAAAATCTGATGCATCCATGAAGGACAGATAAACCAAACTCCATGTTATCTATATTAACATCTTTTGAAATCATTTTATCAATATTGTTGATAGAATTAGTTCGTGATTAACTTTCACTAATCTCTCTCCAACTAATACCATCGAATCGACAAGAGCTTTTATCAGTCTCTAACCTTTCTATTTCGAGTTTTATATTGTCGATCGTTTCTTTTAAAAATTAAATTTTCACGGGCCTGCAAAACCTAGTGGAAGACGGTCGAGAATTTTGCCAAATTGTTTTTTTTTCACAAACTAGTTTCAATGTTACAATCGACGTTATAAATAGTCTGAGGCGGCTTTTTATATGATCTATGTCCTGAACATCCGTCAAAGCCCCAATTGGAGTATAAAGTCATTTTAGAAAGTTCTTCATTATCTAACAAATTTAATTCAGCATTTTGTATCGAAAAATTACGCTTAGTGATATATACGGAAAGAGCATCCTCCGCACTTAATTGCTGTGGGGATACCTGTTCTAAAGTTTTTCGGTATTTTTTCGCTCTTGCAGGAGATTACATTATTTCTTTAACTATTTTCGACGCATCTGCTTTTCCGGCAGCTCTCAAGCTCATTTAAGTGGCGTAAGCGAAAACAGGAAATGGAGTATTATCTCTTATATCTTTACATATCTTTACCTTAGTTTTTTTTACACTCATCAAATGAGAGATCACGCCGATCTTTTTTTTTAATTGGTGCTAGTGGTGGAATAAAGGAGATTGAAGCATCCAGCCAACTCTTGTTATTTTTTAAAAAAATTGCATCCTTTTTTTGACTCTTGCCAGCGTTGTTTATAGTCTTTGCAAAAAGAATTAAATCTGTTCATCAAATCTACCATATCTGAAGGGTCGACGCGTCTGAATGCTTCCCATCTCAGAAGTTTGAATTTATCCTGAAGTTATATAATATCTGAGTTCTTTATAGAATTATGTAACTCATGACGAGAAATGAAAATTGTTTTGAGACTTGTTCCTAAAATTAGTTAGATTTTTTATCGTTTTAAATTTTGCAAAATACTTTTTGCTTTTCCTTGTACCGAATAATCTACAAATGTACAACACTTTAAATCAATAACATCACATTAAACAAAACATTCACAGTCAACACAAAAAAATGAGCGTAGCAGTACCGAATCTTAAATACCCTACTTAGTGATAGTAATTCTCGCAAATTAATTATCAATACATTAATATATTTAATATCGTCGGCTTAAACCAAAATAAAAGCAGTACTCGCATGTTCTCACGCACATGATCAACATTTATCATGTAGTGTACAAATGAACAATAAATATAAATAGAGATGGAAGAGTGACCACATTTACCACACAAACAGTGTACGTGTGTGAAAATAATTTTCTTATGTAACTCATATTTTTAAACGAAGATTTGTAAGTAATTTGTGCGCAAGTCTTTATATCAGATTTTAAATGAGTAATGAGAGTAATGAGATTATACATATGTGAAAAATTATATTCGTTGTGAATACATCAAAACAATTTTTTGTGAGTTTGCGTGATTTAAAGTTACTCACGCAGCCATCTCTAATAAACATCACACTCATTACACTCATTAGCTACAATAACAACAAAAGATAATAAAAACAACTTGTTTTTTTGCTTGTTTTTCACATTGATTTTTAACAACTGGAGTTCTCTCACAAAAACCTTCATAACTCAAAAATCGCGCAAATGCGCAAATAAGCATTTTGGGATTTATTAACTTAAATCTCATATTTTAAGAACATAAAAGCATATATGTATATCAAAAATACCACATTTTTAGAGCAATTTGATTTTTTTTTTTTTTAATACATAGTTCTAAAACATTTATCTAAACAAAAAATTATTTTTTATATGCTCATACACCTGAAGTTGAAGGTTCCATTATAAAACTTTTACTTATAGAAGTTTAAATAAAAAAAAAATCACTTGAAATATCAAAATTTTCTCTTTTAATCAATGCGCGCAAAAATAACAAAAATGATGAACTTTAAACACACACTGAAAATAAAGTAAGCAACTTATTTTATTTTTGCAGTTAGTGATGTAGAATTTTATCTACTTTCATATGGTACCCAGGGATGTTAAAGTTGGTACAATTGTACTTTTTTTTTTGGTACATTTTGACCTTCTAAAGTATTGTGGTACTACCGTGACTCATTTGGTACAATTTAAAAATGTTACATAGTTCCCTCTTTTTGAATTTTAAGTATAGCAAACAACTTATTGAGTCCTTTTCATTGCATTTACTTTTTTAATTATTATTTCTTTCATCAGGACCTTAAAATCCTTCTTTTAAATTGCAATTTTTATTTATGCAATATGCACTTAAAATTATTAACATGCTAACAACTGCAGTCGTTAAAAACTGTAAACATTTGTAGTTTTTGGTCGGCAGTAGCTAATTTACAAAATGAGCTGAATGTACATATGTTTCCTGACATTTCTAGAGTCGTTGGTGGAATTTTTCCCTTCCCCATTCGTCTGCAAATGTAGAAAGAGTTTTTCTTTTTAAAATATAATAAACACTAAGGAAGACAACATGTGCCAACATTATCAAGTCGCATACAAACAAAGGATTGGTCGACAAATTCATGCTTCTACGATGTAAAATTTCCAAATAGTTTATAAACTAAACTAAGTGCTTGATTTTTATCTCATACATTTATATTATTTTGTGTACCTTATTTAATTCATACATATAACGTATGTTAATGTAAAGTTTTGTTTTTTTTTTTTTTTTTTTTTTTTGTACAATTGCATTTTTATGCACTTTTTTGTTGTTTTAATAAATTGAAGGTCCAAAAAGTACATTTTTTTTTTAAAGTTGGTACAAAATTTAAAACCCCATTTAACATCCCTGATGGTACAAAATACGGTTGTGAAAGTTAAAGTTCATCTTTTGAATTAATCGCCACTTTTGATGGGTTTCGCCCCTCTGTGCGATGGTTTCAAATTATGTTCTAATATGTTCTTATATAGATATCGGTCCATTGTGCCTTTAACTAAAACTTAATTGCCACATACAGATGATGCCATGGCTCGCCAAACCATAACTTTATCATATTTGACTGCGGATATAATATTCTTTGGATCTAAGACTGTGTTCGATTTTCTCTAAACTTTGGAATGGATATCTCTTTCAAAGATATTGTATCTAATCACGTCAGTAAATAAGATTCGTTTTGTATCTTATTAATGTGTATTAGCCAATTCAAGATAGTTTTTGCAGATAAAAGTGGTTTTTTGCGTTTAACTCTGCTTGTAAAGCGACTCTCATGCAAAGGTCGTTGTATAGTTTTTGGGTGGACACTATTTCTGGAACATTTTTCAATGTGTTTCGCCAATTTTGGGGGTCTTAGTTTTGATTCCGCATATACTTCTTTAAGAATACTGCTAACATTGCGTCGGGGCAGCTTTTTTACGTTCATATATTGAATGATTTTCAGTAATTCCATTTTTTTATAGTTTCTGTCTAACCGACAGATTTTACCGTTTTTGCAATTTCTCCATAATATTGTTGCTCTTTACGAAGATTTCTTATAAAATTTCTCACTCAAATATATATTTTTTGACTATTCTCCATTTAAAAGATCAATAATTTTTCTAAACACAATATTTAAATATAATGTAACTAATTTAAAAAATTATCCTACAAGTAGTTACGTTGTATGTAGACTTTTTTAGTCCTTCTTGAAAATTTGCTTAACGCTTGAAATTTCCGTGTTAAGCTTTTCCTTTAATTTTTTTTTTTTTTTTAATAATCTTGTTTAATAGTGTCATTTTCATTATCGTTACCAATTCCCAAAAATCGTAAAAAAGTAGGTTGCATGTAGACTTTAGTCCTTCACTGTATCTCTCTTAATAAATTTTTTTTTTTTTTTTTTTTTTTTTGCAGTATTTATTTATTGAATCTTCATATATTAAATATGAACTAACAATAATTAATTAAATCTTATCCTAATACAAAAAGATTTAGTCATCACGGTTTCTGTTCACATATGTAGGTGTTTATCGCTCATCTGATTGGGTGAGTGCTGCAGTGTCTCTTCTCCTTAATCGAGTGTGGCCGCCATTATTTAAAATATTTCGAGCTAAGGGATTTGGGTGCAGTTCCAGCCTTTTTAAATATTTTACTGCATATTTCGTTATCATAGTTTTTACCAATGGCACATTGAGATCCTTGTGGATATTTGAGTTTTTGACATACCAGGGAGCGGCTGTTATTATTCGAAGAAGTTTATTTTGGCGCCTTTGAATTTTTTCGATATTAGAAGCCGAGGCAGTGCCCCATAACTGAATACCGTAGCACCAAATTGGCTTTAAGATAGAGTTGTAAAGTAGAAGTTTGCAATCGAGACTAAGAACAGAATTTCTTCCAATGAGCCAATTAATTTGAATTGCTTTTAGTTTCATTTGAGTTAATTTTGCTTCTATGTGCCATTTCCACGTTAAACGCCGATCTAGATGTATACCGAGGTATTTTACATGCGAGTGTTGGGGTATTATTTGATTATTGATTTTAATAGTGGGGCATGTTTCCCGACGCAATGTGAATGTTATATGTGCGCATTTTTGCTCTTGATCTTTATCCTCCATTGTTTTAACCACCTTTCCAGTTCAAATATGTGATCCTGTAAGTAACGAGATGCTTCTTGACAGTTTTCATGTACGCTTAGGAAAGCTGTGTCATCCGCAAAAGTTGAGGTTTGTGTGTAGCTGTTTGTTGGCATGTCCGAAGTATAAATTAAGTACAATAGAGGGCCCAGGATGCTGCCTTGTGGGACTCCAGCGTTAACTGGCTGAGGAGAACTTAAAAAATCGCCTTCTTTAATAATAAATTGACGACCGACTAAGTAGCTTTCTAACAGCTTGTGTATGTTTGCTGGCAAGTTTTGCTGCAATTTCAGTAGTAAACCTTCATGCCAGACTTTATAAAAAGCTTGAGACACATCGATGAAGAGTGCTGAGCAATATTTTTTTTCTTCAAAGGCTTTTCTTATTACATTTACTATTCGATGAGTTTGTTCAATTGTGCTATGCTTTCTTCTAAACCCAAATTGATGATTAGGAATACATCTATTTTCATTTAAAATCGGCGTTAATTTTGCCACTAGTAGTTTCTCAAATAGCTTTGAAATATTAGATAATAAGCTAATAGGCCTGTACGACTCAACTTTTGTGTGATCCTTTCCTGGCTTTGGTATCATGGTTACTAAGGAAACCTTCCATTTATGAGGGTAGTATTGAAGTCGTAAAATAGCATTAAAAATAAAAAGAATAATTTTCTTTGCTGTACTTGGTAGCTCCAAAAGCATTTTATTACTGATCTTATCAATACCAGATGCCTTCTTGGTGTTTAAATTACAAATAGCCTTTTCGATTTCTCTAAACTCGAATCTTAGGGGAATAGCTGCTCTAACATTTACAGACGGTAAATCGACTGCTATATCGTGAAATATATTATGGGTAAATACATTTTTCAGATGATTAGCAAACAGATTTCCTTTTTCAATATCATTTCTTGCCCAACTTCCATTCAAGTTTCTCAATGGTGGCTTAGAGATAACTGGTCTATTGAGGCTGCTAGCTGCACGCCATAATGAGTAATCTGATTGTGGAGTTGCATCAAGTCCCTTGAGATATTTTTCCAGGGAAGCCGTTTTCTGAGACTGCAGTAACTTTCTCAGCCTTTTTGTGCACTCTTTTAATAAAGTCTTAAGTTGGGGGGATCTGTGCAATTGCCACTCTCTACGAATTCTCCTTTTTTCAGTCAATAGACGCTCGACATCTGTTGAATATATGATTTTGTTTTTGGTTTTTTTGAGTGTTATGCTGGAATGTTGTACAGCTAGTTTGAGATAACTGTCAAAATTAACAATAGCGAGATCCACGTTCTCCGGTGTGCTAAGCGGAATATTTTCTGTGCAATGGGCACTCAGATATTTTTTATATTTTAACCAATTTATTTGTGAGGCTGATGTCGATAAGTAACCAGACGGAGATACGATTCTATTTGGATTCATTATAGTAACAATTGTAGGTGTGTGATCTGAAAATAATTCTAGGGACGCTTCCACATGAATCGTGTCTATGGGGATGTTATTAACCACGCCAAAATCTATGACATCTGGAACTTTTTGCTGATCAGTAGGCCAATATGTTGGTTGTCCGCTCGTGACCACATTTAGGTCCATTTTACAAATTGTGTTAAACAAAACACGACCCTTAGGTGTAATAAGTCGTGACCCCCAGAAAGTGTGTTTAGCGTTATAATCGCCAGCAGCCAGGAAGCAGGGTCCTAATGATTTGAAATATTTATTATATTGGCTTTCTGATATTGAAAATCTAGGTGGGGAGTATAATGATGAAATTACTATGTTTCGAGATAATTCCTCAACGCAAATGCTCGTTGCTTGGAGATAATCTTCCCGATGATCGCACATTAGGTAGTGTTTTACTCGGTTTTTTATCAAAATGGCAGAACCTCCACAAGCTCTACCTCGAGGGTCCTTGGTATCATATAATATATAACCATTGACTTTAAACGTGTTTCTTGAGGTCAGATGGGTTTCAGAAACCATCATAATATCAATTTGTTTATTTTTAAGGAAGTATTCTAGTTCATTTTTATGTTGGCGGATGCCGTTTGCGTTCCAAAAGCAGATTTTTAAACAGTTCATGGCTTGTTTAGTACAGCTTGCAATAACATCGATTGCATTCTTAACATTTCCTGCATCATATTACCCATTGTGTTTGTAAAGTTATTTACTGTTTGTACTAATGTTTCCATGGTTTTCTCTAGACGACTTAAGTTAGAAACTGGAGTTTCATCAGTATTTGGCAACTCACCTTGCATTGGCATATGGTTTGATTTTAGGACGTTAGCGTAGGATGTTCTGTTATTACTAGGCTGCGGTACCTGAACGTCATTAATGTAAACTTGATTTGTTGCCTGCATTTGAGGGGGATTAGGTTTCGGTCCAACCGAGCGCTTGACGATAGAGTATACAGGGCATCCTCTATAGTTGGCCGTGTGATTACCACCGCAGTTGCTACATTTTTTTACATTGGGGTCGTTTTTAGACTTATCGCAGAGAGCTGTACCATGTTATTCTCCACATACGACGCAAACAGGGGTTAAATGACAATATGCCTTAGTGTGACCAAATTCTTAATAAATGGTCAATTTTATTTTTGACATCAATGTTTTACACTGAAACGTAGAACATACCTTTTCGGCATGTTTATTATCATCCTCTAATCATCCTCTACACGACTAATAAAAAATGTTATTAAAACATATTGAACGGGGTGGTAATTGAGTTTCTTGGAGACCATTCACATAACTCAAATAATCATACGGAAGGACACCTTAAAGTTTCATTCCACTAAACTTATTGTCATTGATATAATTGGATTAGAATCCAAATTTTCATATTTTAAAGTAGGCTAAAGTTCATTAAATTTAAATATCATGAAATTATTTTTATGAAGGAAGGAATTTTACAACATGAAATAAATTAAAATTTATTGATAGTTTTTCATTCTTGACTGCCGTGTGGCTCGAACCCCGTTTTACCCTCATCGCCATTGAAGACGGCTGGCAGTAAATAGCCAAACATCAATCTTTAAACCAAATTGGTAGATCGAAATTTGTTTTTTGAATGATTATCTATTTTAATTGATTTAAATGTTCCTCCTTACTTCTGCTTTTCATTCTTTTTTTCGAGAATTCTTCTTGAAGTTTAAAGTACATTTTTCTGTTATTTCATGTTTTTTGTCTTTCTTTTTTCTCGTTGACCTTTTCCAACAAATTGAGCGACAAATGTAAACAAAGAGCTCGTGCCCTAGATGCTAATTGGATTTTATAATATTTAAATCATCATCGGTTAAATAACTTGATAATTGGTCTAAGCTAGATGGCATGAATCTAAATGAATCAAGAAATCGCAATTCAATGGTTTTATTTTCAGTTACATATCGCACTTGATCAACAAGAGGGTATTAACTCAAAATTTTTATATTTTCACTTTGTAGAAAAAATCGTCATGTTATATTCATTTCTACCCGCTCTAAAAATATCGGGTTATTTTGTCTACTCTTTGGTAATGAAACGTTTGTTTTAAAAATTATTTTTCATATGCCATTAATATTAAATTAAAAATTATTTTGCTTCTACTGAAAATTTTTAAATTTTGAGTTAATACCCTCTTGTTGATCAAGTGCGATATATTTTTTTAGATATTGATATATATAATTCTTTATATAAAGGATATCATTTCTTATTTAAAGGTTCTCGTACAAACAAATGAAAAACATATGGCGAGAGATTGTGAAAATATTGGGATGAAATTTGCAATTTTATATTCCAAATTGAATTTATTATGGGCAGGACTTCTAAACTCGCCAGTATATGGCAATGGCCAGCTACTTTATCTTCAACAGATAAAGATTCGCTACAAATATGAGAAATTGTATGTTCATTTTATCTTATCTGTTTAAGTAGCGTCAATGAATTCATTGGCTTGACTATACTCAAATAATTATTTTAAATTTTTATACTATCTCCAACTAAACTATTAAAAAATTATTTGGTGAATATACACCACTATAGATTTTAAATATATCTAAATTTGAGTCAAAAGAACACTAAATATGATAACTGTAAGCAAATGGAATTTTCTATTTTGTTGGTATGACATTCGTCGAAATTTGAATGTAAATGCTTCCAGAATGCATTCAAAATCGGCATATACAACAAAAGGCACATCCATTTGCTTTTTGAAGTTTTTGTAACTCACAATCAGCGTTGTCAACTCAAGTTTCAAATTTTAAGTTTGAAAAATTTCTTTGTTGGTGCATGGTGCGCTTTTTTAAATTTCGGTGCGTTTTTTAATTGTTGGTGGCACCAAAGCAAATTCAACACAGCTTTTTGTTTCAGAGTGAGAAAAAATCTTTGTACAATCAAATTCTGTTTCAATACCATTTCATTTAACAGTGCAAAAGTTTTACTAACAATTTAACAGACCATAATAAGAACAACAAGTAATGATGTTTAAGACGTACCAAATCGTATGCACAAAGTAAAACCGTCTTGTTGTTATAGATAATTGGTATTATGTTAACAAAAATTTTTGTTTATAACTTTAAACAAGAAAAAATTTGGTGCGCTTTTTCTTAAATGGCGCGTTTTTCTCCATTTTGTTGCCCTTATCTGCTTTTATGATAATAATGTCCTTATGTTTTCTTAAAAACTGTTTTGTTTTATCAGAAACCTTTGGTGTTTTTCTAATCTTTTTCTTAAATGTAGTTCTGTTTGCTTATTTTGTTCAGATAATATCATTCTCATTATCTTCGTGTTCGTTCATATCTTGTGTGCAATATTTTATGTCAGCTTTTACATTAATAAGTAAAAAAAAAAACTATTTAGTATATCTACAGGTAGTGCAAACTTTTCCCAAAGACAATATCCACCTACATTCTAGGGGGAAAATATCAGTTTTCTTCTCAAACCAATGATTGTTGACAACAATGTCAAATGATTTAAATATATTTTCTTTCAGTGTTTATAGTTTCTTAATTTGATTTGATCGTTCCGTTTTTTTAGTTTTAAAATGTTTGTTGTCATCTGTTATAAGCATGTGCTCAATCCCAATATTTAACACAGCCTTAACACATGCAAGTAGTGTATATGTATTATCAACGAAAATGTCGAAAAAATAGCCGAAAGTCTTGCAAGTTGCTTGAGTGTTTACACAGTCAGTTGCAAGTTTCTTTTTTAAATGTTCTCGAAGCGAAAACATCTTATGAAAAAGCTTTATGTTTGTTATCACGAAATTTATTTAATAATATTAAATATAAATTATTTCCTTATTTAAGTTTTGAATATATCTTGATGAAAAAGTTATGTTTATTTTTAAAATATGTGAATCCAGTATTGCCGTATTTACCGATATCATAAAATTTCTGAGAAAATATTTTGATTAAAAATTTTTTTAAATGCTTGCAATTTATGTTTTAAAATATCGTAAAGATGCGTTGCTTTGTTTTGTTTTTTATTTTTATAAATACACAGAAATTCAGCTATAAACATAATTTTTATTTTACTTAGTACTAGTAAATTGATACAAAAGGCATCCACGGTAACACTGTTTCTTTATTTATCATTTTACTTGCTGCAAGTGTCAACAATTTACTTGCAGGCAAATTCTCTTGCAAGTTGTCCTGCAAGTACGAAACATGTGATGGCGGTAGTAAAAATGTGTGAGTGTATTGAGTTTTTCGAACTTGTACTTGCATGTGAAAACCCCGGGTAAATGATACAGTTTTCGTTAAATTAATTTAATATTTATGTTAGTTTGAGATATTTCCAAGTTAAGAATTTTCTTATGAAAGTTGTGTTCGATTTTTGTCAGTTTTATCTTTATTTTGTTACATTGCAATATGTGTTTTACCTGTATTGTCGTGTATTTTGTTTGATTAGGTATAATACCATAACTTCTACATGATAATAGAAACAAAATACTCTCTTGTTGTTGTGCTAATTTTTTAACTTCGTTGCAATACTCCTTCATTGTCTTGCATGTTTCTGTGTTATACTTCAGTTCTATATGTTTAAAATATCCCTTCATGTTTATGCTTTTTGTTGTTTGTATTGTCTTAATGTCAATATAAATTAAATAAATCTTACTCGGCAAGCTTTCCGATGTGTTGTTAAAGTAAAATTTTTTGTTTGGCCAAGCTTTGGTTTTGTTTTGTTTGGTTTGGTATAGTTGTGTCAGCTTTATTAATATACATTCTCAGTTGTTGTTGATAAGTAGGGATAGGAGGATAAGGAGGAATATTAAGGTTTATAAGAATTTCATCATAAAGCTAAATCTTAATTTTTGAATAAATAAAAAATAGCATCTGGTTAATATATAAACAATAGCATCTGGTTAATAAAACTCATTGTTCATCTCTATAATAATTAAAAAATCTTAGCAACACACGTATATATGTATACACACACATATACATACATACATATATACCCTCCAAGCAATTGGTAGAGTGTTTTTCGACTGTCTACGAATTTTAACTACTTCGTCACATTTGATAGTTAAACAGTAGATTTTTCGGAATTTAACAACAACAAAATACGTTAGAATCGAGTTATGAGTTCTCAAATTATACTTTTTCGTCACTTTAATGAGTTGTTCAGATAATTGTAACAGTTATATAATTACAACAATAGCACAACTGAACAATTCCCATACTATATTGACTTCTTTGCAACGATTTGCTGCTTAAAAGTGAATACTACAAAAGGAAAATGCGTAAAAAAACACAGTTTTAATTTAAGTTGCCATGTGATCGGTGCTACGTGCGTGTGAAATAATACAAATTTATAAAATTATGTAAAATAAAGTGGAATTTTTAATATTTGAAAAATGAAATAGTTATAGTACCGTATGTACTTAAAATTAGGACTCCGCGGAATCCAAATGTTACCGAAAAGCGTTCTAGTTCACGAAAGTTGTATAAATAAGTGCACAAAACAGCCCAAACTTATTCTTCGGTTAGATTGGGTGAATTTTTAATAATTTCTCATACATATTTTTTTGTGCAAATGAAAATGAAATTAAAAAAATAATTTGATAATTATCTTTTTTTTAAAGTATATTAGCGATTTTTTAAACTGTTTGTTTATTTAATGACTTTAAAAATTTTTGTGTGTTTTTGTTTAATTTTTCTAGTGAAGATCAACGTTATTAGTGAAGAAAATTTGTAAGGCAATAAAAAGATATGCTTGTTGTAATATGATGAAGGTTTACAAAGTAAGTGTTTGAACGAATTTGTGATTTTTCGTAAATTCCTTTAACAAAATTTGTCCACATTAGGTTTTTAATTTTAAAGCATTAACAGCTACTTTGATTAAATGTACTGTAAATTTTTTAATATTTGTTTAACTTTGAGCTCATTTATTTTATATTTTACTAAGATTACCCTTACAAAATCAAACAAAGATAAACAGTAAAATGGCCCACTTTTTATTATAAAGGACAATAAGAAAAAATGTAACTTGAAAAGAGTGCTTTTTGGAGCCAAAAGCGATACTACTAAATTTAATTGATATTAAACTACCAATGCGCACTAATTTGTCATAAAATGTAGACACTAAGTGGATTCTTGAAGTTAATATTACCATAGTGGGACATTTCTTCCCGAACGATGTAACTACATCAATAAGAATTGAATAGCAAAAGCGATAGATTTTTGCTAAATGGGGAAACTATTTAGATTATTTTTCGATCGAAATTGTTTGCAGGGTATATTTATGTACGCCTACATTCCGTGGGTTCTTTCTATAGATTGAAATTTAAAAAAATTAAAGTAAGCAATAACAAAAAAAAAACTTTAAAAGAGTAATGCTTATTTAGCATTATTACTTAAAGTTGAAACAAAAGAAGTTAGAATGATTATTTATAGTTGGCATGTTCAAAATATATACATACATATCACATAAAGAGTTGGCTGTTTAACTGATTGTGTATGATGATCTTCATGCAGTTGGTAAGATCTTAATTTTTGAATAAATGTAATGCAACACACTAAATAAACAAATGACAAATAAATTAACGTATACAAATCTTAAAACTAACTGTGAATCTCTAAGAACAATATTTTTAACAACACACATACCCAAAGAAAAAAAAAAGTTGAAAATGTAACACATTTATTATTTAGTTGGCATAAACGACTTTAAGTCTGTGTTATACATTAATTTTTAAGATATAACATAAAAAGTGAATTAGTTACACTATAGTTGCAAACGGCCAATCTTGTGGGAGAGTATGCATGGTGTTAAAATTTGGGACACCGAGTAAAGGGGTTCAACGCTTAAGGCTGTAAGCTAACGCTGAAGGCTCAAGACGATATACATATATACTATATGAGTGATACTTAAACTATCAAAATCAGCTGATAATGTTAACCATTTGCAAAGAAAAGTTTGTAGGGGGCTTAAGAAATATTTATATACTGTATTATTCCTGTAATATAGTGAACATAACGAATATCCTATTAAGTATACCAACTAACTGTAGCGTAAAAATAAAATTGGATTGTGATTTGATGAGGAAAAATTTATTGGACTGTGACTATGATAAGAAAAAAAATATTGGTTTGTGACTTTGATAATATATTGGTGTGTGATCTTGCTAAAAAAAATAATATTAGTGATGACAAAAGTACGATTATCCAAGCTTTATTACTTTGATTAGTTACAGATTTGCTAAATTTTTGTTTGAGTGAATTTGGTTGCTAAAAAAGTTATGTAGCTGGCAGCACCATGGCATGTTCTAAACTTTGAATTGTTTGCTGAGTTATGGCATGATCCGAACCTTGTATGAAAAAAGTGATCGCGAATGCCCATAAACACGCTACTGCTCTAACTAACATCAATATTGTAGAAATTACAAACTGAATGACAAACTTATATATACCCTTTCCACCTGTGTTGAAGGGTATAATTAGAGGACTTTTTTCAAAAAATCATACTTTTAATCGTAATAATTGTTCCTAAAATAACAAAAACAGAGGATGCAATTTTTTAGTGAAGTATACGATCGATTTTTCACGGTTCCTGAAACCTTTTTTTGTTTTCGTCTCAAAATTTAAAATAATCTTACACAATCTCACCTGTCACAATAATTAAAAATATAAGTTTGAAATTATAAACATATATATAAAATAATTTACTTAAAAATTTTGTATTGTTCTTTTTTTTATAAGCTTGTTTGGGTCGAAACGCCAACAAATCCAATGACTAAAGTTTCGGATATACAAGCTCTTAGCAAGGTGATACATGACTCTGGAGATATTATATTTGCCGTAGACAACACATTTTTAACGTCGTATTTTCAAAGGCCTTTGGATTTAGGCGCCGATATGGTTTGCTACTCATTAACAAAATATATGAATGGTCACACAGATGTTGTTATGGGAGCTGTTACTATGAATTCAGAAGAATTATATCAACGTTTGAAGTTTCTTCAAAATGGTAAATATAAATTGCATTTAATAACGTAATAAGCAGGGAAACAGGCAATTCGCTCAAAAAGGATTTGTACTCATTAAAAATGCAGTAAAAACTTAAACTTTTCGCTTCTTTATTGCAACATAGACTAAAAAAAAAAAAAAAAATTCAATCTTGACAAAATGCGATTAAAGTTTTCATAATGTGAGCCTAATGAACGGATTTAAAAAAATATATTTATGTCGGAACAATTTCCTTATAAAAAGTCTTTTCTAACTTTAAAAAAAAATAAATACAAAAAACGATTTTTTGTATTTTGTAGAAAATGGTTTTGGATCCGTCTGCTGTAACCTTTAAAATCTAAACGTCTGAAACTTTAAACTGCTTAAACGAGATACACTAGATTTGATATCCAAACAAACTTCATAGCATAATTCGATCACATGATATGGATAACACTTCTTCTTTGCTGACCTCACAATCGGAACAAAATTTTCAGGAGTGTATATAGGGCCAATTCTCAACATTCGCTTTACTTCTATTTCAATCAACGAATGCACAGTCGCTTTCATTTTGAGTGTGACCTTTAATAAGATATTTATGGGTGAAAGAATTCAGTCCATAATTAAGAATCACACATGCATTATATATATATATATATATATATATATATACTTATGCACAGGGCATAATTGGCGGACAGAAAAAATCGTTAAATTTTTTGATAAAATATAATAAATTGCAATATTTTAGGAAACTAAATTCAATATTTTTGTTCTAAACTTTTTAGAAGTCTTTTAAAAATGGGTTTTTGTGGACAGCGCATAATTGGCGAACAGCTATATACGTTGTATTTAATTGGCGAACATGGCTGAATAATATGCTCCTTTTATATGAAATTTTTTGTTGCCATGTTTCCACATTATTATTCCCAAATTCTTTGTCGGGGCAAATTCAAGAGTGAATGTTAAAATATTAGTTGAAAATATAAAAAAAAAGAAAAAAAAAAGCACATCATTAATAAATGAATTAATTAATAAAATATTCATTCCCGAAAACATTGAGTGTAAAAAATAATAATAAACGAAAATATGTAAAACTGTATGTTAATTGTAGATTTATGCGGGGGTTTGAACAGTGGGCTTTATATGGGCCTATGATGGACTGATTTTCACAAAATTGTTTAGTATTTTTAGGTTATATAAAACGAATATGTGCAAAATCTTATACCAATAATTGCATTCCGCTACTAATTATGTTAGTTTTTAACAAAATTATCACTTTTTCAGTTTGGTTGTTAGATATTTTGATTCATAATTGTTATCCTACTGAACCGCTCTTGTTGCATTTTAATCCCAAACTGCCAAGGATTACTAAAAACAATTTGACATCAATACTATTCTTTTCTTTTGAGCTTTTCGAAAGTGATAGTGTTTTTAACAAACGGACATGGGTAAATCGACTAAAGGTTAGTCCACATATATCAAATATTTGACTATAGAATCCGAACAACGCTTTTCCACAAATTTCATCCACCATTTTCATTGTAACAGTTTTTTTTGATTCACTAAACAATATTTCTTAAAACAAATTATAGGAAATTGTTATTAATAACGTCTGAAATGTTGTTTGATTCAGTAAACGTTGTGTAAAATCAAACAAACATTTGATAATAATTGTGATTACATGTGGGACTTCAAGTATTTGTTAAGTGTGACTTAGAATTACTCAAGAACTCAGAATATATATACTTAGTGGGGCGAATAAATAAAAATTTCACACGGTATGATAAACTTAGTATACCCTCATTTTTCGATGTAATATGTATTTAACTGGGAAGTCTAAATTCAATATAATAAAAAATGTAAAAAGTAGCACATGTAGGACACAAAAGTATAAGAATAAGGATTTCATTTCCCTTATTTCCCCTTTTTGCATGGCATATTTCATTTTATGTTTCTTAGTCCAATCCTAATGAAAATTAAAACAAGTACCAGTCAAAGAACGAAAAAGTACCAAATAGATCCCTTTAAAGATTCACATTCACTCAGGACAATGCATTTTTACTTTTATGATTTAAGTCCAATACTAACGGAAATTCATAAAGTAACAGTTACAGACCAAAAAAGTACCAAAAAGTTCCCACATAGTCTTATCACTCTGGATATTGCATGTTGAATTTTTTGTTTCTAGGTCCAATATTTACGGTAATTAAATAAACGATCTTCACCCTTAAACGTTCGAATTTAAAAAAAGTACCAAGCTTTAATTTGTATGTTTTAAATAAGTTTTTTGCAGCGCCTAGGATGCCCCTAGACAGGTCAAATGTATGAGCAACCCAGCTTTATTTTTCATTTCCATCATTTGTTTCAAACGTACCTACCCGCTATCTCATTTCTTAAGGGGGCTTTGATACAAAATGTTTAATGTAGGCAAGAAATATATTGAAGAAAAACTCCCATAACTGCCTGTGAGTCGCCTCCAGGAAGATAGAATGTATAAACCGACCTCCATTATTTTTTTGTTCTTAAAATTTTCTCAAAACATACTTGCCCTTTATCTCCACCTTTTAGAGGTGGTCCCATACAAATATTGAGTTTAATGAAATTCTTTAATTTAGGCACACTGTTATTTCTGAATTTTTATTGATAACAAAATTTAATGAAAAAAACTTAAATATGAATTGATATTGTGGTGTGCACTAATACATTTTACCAAATGCATGTGGGGCACCCTAATAAGTGTGCATGAATATGAATTTGACACCCGACTTAAAAATAAAAACAATAATATTAAGGCACATGCATTTAGTAGAGAACATTGATCCATCAAAAATGCAAGATAGACAGTTTGGTGAATTGAGTGACGATTTTGTCGTTTAACTCAATTTACTTAACTAATTTTGATTGGTCAATAATTTTTGAGGGGAATTAGAATAAGAATTTAGGTATAAGAAAATTTTGTATAAAAAGGGGCTCACTGCCCAAAATAAATCAGATTAAAACAAAGAACTTCAAATCGGCATTAACTGCCTTGAGTTTCATTTGCTTAAGAATCTCCTTTTGCCCTCATTAAGTTGAGATCGGCAAAAGCATTAGGGCATATCAAACTGCCCCTTTCAACTTATCACCAGTGGCGTTGATTAGCGCCGGTGAATCTACAACAATACTAATCAGACACACCCCGTAACTTTACATGGCGATCCTGCCAGACATTTCTAAAGCAGAAATAAAGAAAGACGTACCTGAGGTACATAGCGTGCCAGCGCCTATAAAAAAAAGGACCACAGCCGATTACTATTGCAGAGTATCGGCAGAGGCTGTCGAAAGGTAAGGA
The DNA here is from genome assembly GCA_943735925.1 of Pollenia amentaria. Classification (NCBI taxonomy): domain Eukaryota; kingdom Metazoa; phylum Arthropoda; class Insecta; order Diptera; family Polleniidae; genus Pollenia; species Pollenia amentaria. Next base: position 50,798,782 of record OX031008.1, read on the forward strand.
AGAAAAACTTACCGAGATTCCCAAAGTACACCTACCGCGGCATCGAAGGGGCGGAAAGTTGGTAAAGCTGCGTCGGAAGTTGGCCGCACTCAGAGGAGTAGTGAAAGCTGATCCACCACCATCCTGGCAAACGGCGTCCGAGGTTTGGCAGCAAATTGAAGCTTTGGAAGCTCAAATGGAGCAATATAAGAATAGGTCAAAGACTTAAAATATAAACTGTTTTATTTATTTTATTTTTATTTTTTTTATGATAACCGTGTAAATAAAATAAAAGGAAATGAATTGATTTCAATATAAAAAAAAAAAATATTACACGACAACACGTTTATTGAAATAAGAAAGTTTTAGTTTTGGTTACGAAAGTATGTGTAAATCACAGACAAATTTTGACCGCCCTAAGGCAAACATAATAAATGAAGTAACTTTAAAAGAAGACAAGCTAGACTTACAGACTATAGAAATTTACCTATTAATAATTACAGTAATAATAATAATCAACTTTTTCATTCGCATTTATAAAATGCACAAGAAGACTTTAAAGAAACAGTATCTTAGCAAAGCCAATGACCTTAATACCATCTAAGTATATCCAAATGTCATGGCAACAAATTCTTGAACAGTGTAGAGCAATAAAAGAAACATTCGACAAATCATACAAATGTCTGAATATAGATAGACAAACAGGACAAGAAACAGTAAACAAACACACAGAAATCCTTCTGGACTGTTTAGAAAAGATAAGAACAATACTAAACGTAAACTATCAAAGGCTAACACCTTCACATAAAATAGCAGCAGAAGACTTTTTCCACAATATAAGAAATAAAATAATACAGATTGCAGCCAAGAAAAACATTAAGATACAGGTACCAGGAACTATCCAAGAAAGGATAGACATAAAAACCACACTTCAGACAGGAAATATAGATAGACATAACACAATGCCACAAACAGCCATTGAATTCTTAAACACAGCTTCTAAGCTCATCACGGATTTTGATGGTAAGTCCGAGAACTTGCGTTTCTTCTTAGACTCCCTAGCATTAGTTGATTCAATAAAAGAAAACCACGAATCCCTTGCAGTAACCCTCATAAAAACTAAATTAAAAGGAAACGCAAGAAACCTTATAAATAATGAGAATACAATAATTCAAATTATAACAAAATTACAAGCCTCTGTCAAAGGTGAATCAGAAGAAGTGTTGACAGCAAAACTAATGAATATAAAACAAAACAACAAAACAGCTAACACATACTGTTCTGAAATAGAAACTCTTACAAAAGCCCTAGAAAACACCTACATATCGGACGGACTTCCAAGCGAACTTGCTAATAAATATTCTACTCAAGCCGCCGTTAAGGCAATGACCGCAAACTGTACATTAGACAGAGTTAAGCTAATAATGCAAGCTGGACAATTCAGCACCATGAATGATGCAGTTAGCAAATTTGTCAATAGCTGCACCGAAGTCACTGGAACCCAAAATTCTATACTTCATTTCAATAAAAATCAAAACAATCACAACAGATTCAAAGGTAGAAACAACTACCAAAGATATAACAATAACTACAACAATACTCGTAGTAACAACACAAACACAAGAAACAACAACAATTTTCAGAACAATAGAAACAATAACAATTTTCAGAACAATAGATATCATAATAATGACAGAAGACATATACGTACTATAAACGAGACGGGAAACGCAGAACGCTCGGAATACGACAATATTCCGGAAGGCCAAATCTAGTTTTGCAAAATACTAAAATCTACAAAATATCAGAAAACAACACGAACTTCATAACAACAAAATACAAAAACCATAATTTAACAGGTATCACGAGTCAAGAAAATAATTCGTTGGGAACAATTGACCTTAAGTTAAACATGGATGACATAGCCTTAGAACATACTTTCCAATTAGTAAACGCAGATTTTCCAATTGAGACAAACGGAATTATTGGACGGGATTTTTTAAGAAAATACTTCTGTAAAATTGATTACGAAACATTTACATTATCACTAATTGTAAACGATGAGTCAATAGTCTTACCCATGCAAACAAAAGCATACAATGAGTTGAAAATTACAGTACCACCACGAACTGAAATAATACAGCCAGTTAAGTTAAACATTAAAGAAGATTGCGTCATATTCAACAATGAATTGGAAGACGGAATTTTTTTAAGTAATTCAATCGCACCAAAAAGTGGTATGACACACATAAAAATCTTAAATACAACAAACGCAACAGTAATTCTAAAGGGCATTAAACTACAAACTGACCCACTTAAAAATTATGACATATTAAGTTACAATAACATAAATAATGACGAACGTTTTGAAAAAATAAGGAATGAGCTACAAATTAACATCAATGACAAAAATGCAAAATCATCACTAATTAATATTTTTAAAAAATACCAAAACGTATTTCACTTGGACAACGAAAAATTAACTAGCAACAATTTTTACAATCAGGAAATCATAACCTCAGACAACACACCGGTATACATTAAAAATTACAGACTACCACATTCACACACTGACACGATAAACGAACAAGTACAGAAAATGCTTAAAGATGACATTATAGAGCCTTCAATCAGTCCATACAATGCACCACTATTGTTAATACCAAAAAAAGGCACTGAAGACAAAAAGAAATGGAGACTGGTGGTAGACTTTAGAAAACTCAATGACAAAATTGTAAATGACAAATTCCCATTGACGAGACTAGAGGACATTTTAGACAAATTGGGAAGAGCCAAATGGTTTTCAACCTTGGATATGACCAGCTCTTTCCATCAAATAAAACTTAACAAAGACTCCAGACCGTTGACAGCTTTTTCAACAACAAATGGACATTACCAATTCAAAAGATTACCCTTCGGTTTAAAGATATCTTCAAATAGTTTTCAAAGAATGCTGACAATAGCACTCTCTGGTTTGGACTCAGAAGCCTTTCTATATGTCGATGACATTATTGTTTATGGTTGTAGTCTAAACCATCACAATCAAAATCTCATTAAAGTACTGGACAGATTACAACAGTATAATTTGAAACTTAATCCGAAGAAATGTTGTTTCTTACGACCAGAAGTTGTCTACCTAGGACACTTAATTACAAAGGACGGAGTCAGAACTGACCCTGCAAAATATAAAATAATAGAGAACTACCCGGTACCAAAAAACACGGATGACGTTAGAAGATTCGTTGCATTTTGCAACTATTACAGAAAATTCATACCGAACTTCGCAGAAATAGCAAAAAATTTAAACGCTTTACTAAAGAAATCTGTTAAATTTGAATGGAAAGACGAATGCCAAAAAGCTTTTGATAAACTCAAAGAAAAATTAATTAATCCACCTATATTACAGTATCCAGATTTTAATAAACCCTTCATACTCACGACAGATGCATCAAATTTTGCACTAGGTGCTGTATTATCACAAGGTGAAATAGGACAAGACTTACCAATTTCTTACGCCAGCAAATCTTTGCAGAAACATGACATAAACAAACCAATCATAGAAAAAGAACTATTGGCAATCCATTGGGGTATAAATTTTTTCAAACCATATTTGTATGGGAGGGAGTTCATAGTAGTCACGGACCATCGACCACTTATTTCATTGTTCTCTCACAAAAATCCTTCATCAAAGATGACCAGGATAAGACTTGATTTATCAGACTATAATTTTTCAATTGTTTACAAGAAAGGAAAGATGAATACAAATGCTGACGCACTCTCGAGGATAGAAATTGACTCTGACATACTTAGACAAATGATACCACAAGAACATGACGAAAAACAAAAAAGAGTTCTAATAACAACTAGAGCCATGAAACATAAAGAAAATGAGGCAAATAAAATAGGGGAATTGAATAATGAGGATATCGATAAGTTAAAAAATAGACGCGCGAAAAATAGATTGGAGGATTGCACATCCCAGAGGTCTGATCAACTTCATATATGGGAATGTACATCCATCAATGATATTAAAAACATGAAAAAATTGCAATTTAATGAAATACAGTATAAAGAAAACTTAAGTATATACACGGAAAATAATATTGTGCACATAGGTCGGGGTGATAATTCAACGAAACAAGTTTCGAATATGAAAAAATCTCGTACCCACTACAATGAAAATGATAAGCTAGCAAGACTCAGTGATAAATCAGCGAACCTAGGTTCGATACTGAAGAAACTGATTTCTAAAATGAATATAGAAAGTACAAGAGAATTAGCACTTTCAAGTCAAGATAAAATATTTAATTTGTATACAAAGGAAGAATTTAAAAAAGCATATGCACAAATAATAATCAACAACAAAAATCCTCAACTAAGAATATTGATATTTAAGCCTCCAATAAAAATAAAAGACGACATAATAAAATACAAACTGATTGATGAATTTCACAGTTCCTTGAGTTCCGGACACTTAGGAATTAGAAAAACAATCATTAAGTTAAAACAGAAATATATTTGGAAAAATATGACCAAAATGGTAAAACAATTTGTATCATACTGTGACAAATGCAATAGAAACAAACAGATAAAACACATTAAGGAACCACTCATACAAACATCTACACCCAACAACAGTTTTGAAGTAATTTCAATCGACACTGTAGTTCCACTACACATATCAAACAATTACCGCTACATACTAACGATGCAATGCGAACTGACAAAATTTGTCATCGCACATCCAATGCAAACAAAAGACGCCTTGACGACAGCTAAAACACTAGTGGAACAAGTAATTTTGAGATACGGACAATTCAAGGTACTTAAATCAGACAGGGGTACAGAATTTACAAATGAAACAATGCGCAACATATGCGAACTATTAAAAATAAAACAAATTTTCTCAACCCCATACCATCATGAAACATTAGGTGCTATAGAGAGAAACCACAGGGTTCTTAATGAGTTTCTGTTAACGACAGCAAATAATGATGAATGGGACACTTGGATCCCATATTTTACTTTTGCTTACAACACAGCTCCGCACATTGACACTGGCTATACACCATATGAATTAGTATATGGAAAGTTACCATGCTTACCATCAGACACCGCTATGAATGACAACACAGTCATATATAACTATGAAGACTATGTTAAAGAATTACGAGTCAGACTACAATTTGCTCTAAACAGAGCAAAAGAAATAACAAATAAGGTAAAGAAAAAAAGAACATTGAACACTAAATATAGGAACAGCTTAAACATAGAAATAGGTGACCTAGTATTACTAAGAGTAGAAAATAGAAAAAAAAACCGAAGTCCATATAAAGGACCATATAGGGTTATAGGTAAAAATGGAGTAAATACTCTAATAGATTATAACGGACAGACAAAGGAATTCCACAATGACAATTTAAAACCATATAAATCTCTATAATTTTAGAATAACTAATATTTAATTTGACATTTAATTATATATAAATCTTAAGAACACTATATGTATATAATAATAAATAATTTAAGAAAAATTACTATACACAACTTTTATATAAAACAAAATTATACACCATTAAGAGTAATGTCAAAACATAACTTATAATTATGCAATATATTTTTTTTAGAAAAATTAAGTCAAAACATAACTTATAATTATGCAATATTTTCCCCTAATTTTTCTCTTAAGAGTGAGGGTGTGGTGTGCCCTAATACATTTTACCAAATGCATGTGGGGCACCCTAATAAGTGTGCATGAATATGAATTTGACACCCGACTTAAAAATAAAAACAATAATATTAAGGCACATGCATTTAGTAGAGAACATTGATCCATCAAAAATGCAAGATAGACAGTTTGGTGAATTGAGTGACGATTTTGTCGTTTAACTCAATTTACTTAACTAATTTTGATTGGTCAATAATTTTTGAGGGGAATTAGAATAAGAATTTAGGTATAAGAAAATTTTGTATAAAAAGGGGCTCACTGCCCAAAATAAATCAGATTAAAACAAAGAACTTCAAATCGGCATTAACTGCCTTGAGTTTCATTTGCTTAAGAATCTCCTTTTGCCCTCATTAAGTTGAGATCGGCAAAAGCATTAGGGCATATCAAACAGCCCCTTTCAACTTATCACCAGTGGCGTTGATTAGCGCCGGTGAATCTACAACAATACTAATCAGACACACCCCGTAACTTTATTTAAATAAACTGGTGAAGTGGGCCATTAGAGGTACATTTTTTATTTTTTCACTATCTAAATGTATGGATTCACGTTCCTTTTTCTTAACCACATCCAAACTACTTTGCCGCCAAGTACTTTCTCTCAATTTAAATGGTCGACTTCCCACATAACGCCCATCCATTTCTTTCATAGCCTCTATAAAGTCTGCATGTCCACGAAAGCTAACAAATCCGATTGCCCAAATCACTGCAACATATACAAAAATCATCATCTGGCCAATCGGCTAAAGATGAATCTTCCCACACCTTGTTACCTGTTTAATGAAAACATTTAAAGGTTGTCGTCCTTGATATATCTTTGGCACTGCTTAAACCACTGTAATGGTTGTAACGGGTGATGCATCAATAGCTTGTGTGGGTACAAATGTTGGCATAAACGCTGGTGGGTTTATGGGTGGTGATTGAACTGTAAGTCTCCGGGAACTTGCTGTGGTCGTAGGTTGTTGTTGAACATTTTGCTGCACCTGGCTTTTTGTATTGGCAGCTATGATAGGTTTCACTGGTTGGGCGCAAAAAAATTGAGAATGATGGGTGCAGTTATGTTTTTTTTTTGTTCCTATTATAATGCAATTATAATTAATAATAATTAATTAAGAATTGAATATTATTATATTAAACTTATCGGGAAATTTTATTTTTACAAGAATGTCAACATAAGTAAGAAGTTGTCATACTTGAAAATCGTAAAGTTGCCCACAGACGAGGCAACATTTGTCAAAACATGGGCATGTTTCACTAAATGTTGGTACGTGTGTAAATAACAATTATGTCCAAATCAAGAAATGTAATTCGTTAGCATATTGGAAAAAATAACGTGAAACCTTATTCATAAAAAATATTTGTGTTCTATAAAAGTAAAATCAACCAAATTTCCATTTAAAATTCAGTTTATTAAAAGTTTATGAATTGAAACTTTTTGTATGTGGCCTTTCAACGACAATCAACGACATTTCGTCAGCTCATTATTGGTTTGACCTACCGACCATTTAAAAAAATTAGTTAGGGGTTATCAAAATATATATACCCCATATATATTTTGATTACCCGCTTTCTAAATCCAAAACCTGTTCCACGAATTTTTTTTTGATTTCTGCAATATTAAGCATAAATTTGGCTCCGTATCAACTATTTTAAGGTGTATTAAGTATTGTTTTGCTCTATGAGCCATTGTTTGGCGAATGCTGCCAATTACTCATTGCCGTAAGAAAAACAAGTAGTTAAAGCGAAAGCAAAATAAAATGACAACAAGAAAATAAATTTTAATCTTGATTCGCTTCATTGCCGTAACGAAAAAAGTAGTAAAAGCAAAAAAAAAATGTCAGCAGCTCAATACACAGCATTAAATATACGTATGCTGCACAAAAAACTTCTTTTTTAGAAATAATATTAGAAAAGTGGCGGCACAAAACAATCATTTTTACTTTCAATAAAATATTATCAACTCTTCTTCAAAACATATGACAGAAGCAGTGGTGAAAATGCAAAAAAAAAACTCTATCGGGTATATTTTCAAAAAACTTCTTGTAAACCTTCCTTGTCTTTTTTATCTACTACGACTTTTTGACATATGCGCCAACCCAATAATGATCTTGCTATTTGTACTTCACAGTTATAAAAAACAAAAAAGGAAAAATTAAGTTGTTTTCCGCCTTTTAACTGTCAGTAGGTGGGCTGTCAAATAAGGCGATGGAAATTTACGTTTGACTATATGGCCTTTTTTTTTTTTTTCTTTAGTATAATTGGTAATGGTTGGTATTTACATTTTTTGTAAATATTTAATAATTAACATATATCTAAATTTTAAAAAGCAGGTACAAATGTTTTGTTTTTAAATTTTATTTTAAATTTAAAATTTTTATTACTTCGTTTTTAAAATTTTCTGTTTTGAAATATTTTGTGAGCCATTGTATGAAACTATAGCGAACATAAATTAAGTTACATTCCGGAAAGAACATTCTTTATCGGAGAAAAAGTATAAAAATGACAGTTCAAGTTTTTTTTATTATAAATAAAAATTTTGCCAAATAATTTGAAAAAAAATTAATTTACCTTCAAGTTTAAAAAAAGGATAATATCAAATTCTCAAACTTACAGCAATTTTCTTGCACTAATATTATATATATATAAATTTTTGAAAAAATCTTTAAAATTCTTATGTGCATTTGCAAATATTAGGATATACTACTGAAAATAACCTAAATTTAGAGCATTTTACTAGTATAATTAAAAATTATTTTCAAATAAATTAAAAGACCCACAATTAAAAGGGGTTTGTTGTACCTACAACCAAAAAATATACAAGTGTTTTATTTACACCATTTACTTAACCGCACTGACCTCGGCTTGGTGACTCTACCTAGCCATTCTGCGGCTAACTCAGACCCCACCTTTACACCCATTTTTAATCTTTTGTGTTTAAAATCAAAAGTTATTTACAGATTTTAATCATTTATGCCATGTTGTCTATACGTGTGCCAAAAAATTAATTTTTTTGCACAAAACGTCTGCGCATATTAGAAAAGAGTTTAACAATTAGATGTATGTTAATTTTATTTAATAAAAAAAAAACACACTGTTTATCTTTTTTTAAATTGATTTTATTGTTTTGTCTGCTGTGGTAATGCACAGCAAGACAACTAAGTATAAGATACAACTGACAACTATCTTTTTTGATACTTATTATTTATAGTAATTATAAAGTATTAATTGAAGAATGAAAAAGAGAGATCTCAGCAATTTACAAAAACAGTTCTGTGAACTCGTCGATCGATTGACCTGATATGTTATTTCTTTGTTTAGTGTTCGCAAATAATTCCAAAGAATTATTTGGATTGTGGCGGAAGTGTTACACGCGCCGATATGACAACGATCTTGTATGTTAATGTTTGTAGGTATGTTTTTGTTTAGTGTTTGCAAATAATTCCAAAGAATTATTTGGATTGTGGCGGAAGTGTTACACGCGCCGATATGACAAGGATCTTGTAAATGTTGGAAGTAATACAAACATACATATGTATGTTAATGTTTGTATGTTTTTGTTTAGTGTTTGCAAATAATTCCAAAGAATTATTTGGATTGTGGCGAAAGTGTTACACGCGCCGATATGACAACCGTCTTGAAAGTAATTTTATAATAAAAGTACATGCAAACATACATATGTATGTCAATGTTTGTATGTTTTTATATTGTGAACACTGGTGTGGCTGTAACTCCCCCACCGTTAGTTCGAGGCTCCGACGAAGATAATATGTAAATTCTCTTGTTCATTCTTATGTAGATTAGGATAATAATAGATACAATGACAACCAAGGCACTTACATTACTACTGATATTTAGTATATGATTACTTAATAGTTTTCTGTTTATCCGTGTTATTGTGTCGTTAAATTTTAGTGGATCTAAGTGTAAGTTTGGAAGGGATTCATTATTTTCTTTAATTTTTAACATGAACCTTTCTATAACAAACATTTCTTTAACATTAATTTTATAATTTTCATAGGATCTGTGTTCAGTTTTTACATTGCAGTTTTCGAATTTAATTAAGAAAGTTTTAATTTTGCCAAAGTTTACAGTGGTGTTACAATTAGTTTCGATTTTGCTTTTAAAATTCTTAAATATTAGCAATCCAGGATATATTTCTTTTTCCTCTTCCATAATTGACATATTCATGTTACAATTTGGTTCTTTGTTGTTTACAATATTTTGGATGCAGTTATCCTTTATTTTACGTAGTTTCTTATAATCAAAAGTGTCGCTATTATAGGTTTCATTATTATGTATTAGAAAAGTATTATCTTTTAAGGCTAGTGATCTGTTAAATTTATTTGGAATTGGTTCAATTAAAACTTCAGCAAATGTCTCGTTTAAGAATCTAGGAATTTGTAGAGTAAGTATAACTAAATTATGTCTGTATTTTACGGAAATATTGGTATGGATGTAGGATTCTATATTATCCATGAGCTCGTATTCCTCTTTTGTCAATATGTCGGATGGTATTACTCCTAGTCTAGAGTTAAATATAACGTGTCCTATTTCGTCTACATGGTTTGTCAGTAAGTTCAAATCGTTATTAATTCTGAATATGTTTTCTAGGAATGTGGTTTCGTCTTCTAGGTTGAGGATTTTATTTCCTATGTATTTTTTAAAGTGGTGAATATATGTCTGTATAATATGTTGTTGGTTATTAATGTGTGAAGTTATATTAGAGACTTTGTTCGATAATGTCGTACTTAAGTAAGTCAATTGGTCTATTTCTGTTGATGTCTCGTTATTAAATTTGTCTATTCTGGAAAAGTGGTTTAATATGTTTTGTTCGTCGTCGCTGTCCATTGTCCCTGTAACGTATTTAAGTCCTTTTCCTATTATGTTAATAAGACCACGTTTCTGTCTGAATTTAGGTATGAGGTTAGAAATCTTTGTCCTACAATGGTCCATACTTTTCCCAATACTTTCTAGTAAAGGGGTAACGTTAGAATATGTATTACCTAATTTTTGTATATTGTCGTTTATCGTGTTTGCCGTGTCTATGTATTTGGTAGTGTTGATTACATGGATAACCTTTATATAGTAGTCTACTATGTTCACGTCTCTGATTTTTATGGGTAGGTATCCGTGATTATTGCTCAAGTCTTGTACGTCCAGAACTTGTGGCTTAACGGTCCTTATTAGAAGTAGAATAATTAGTGGTTTCATCATCTTGAATCTGTAAATAACAGGGAGGTTACTGCAGTGCCCTTTTCCTTTTTAAATGAGATTTATAATATATATGCCCATTTTTTGTGATAACATGATTGTCGTCGAACTCTGTGACGTTAACTTTACGGAATTTTGAGTGATTTTTCCCGCCCCTATCTTGTTTTATGTAAACGTCCCCGGTACGAAGTTCACAGTCTTCGCGGTTTTGATTAATTTTTTCTATCGTCCTACGTTTTGTGTTTTGGATTTTATCTTTTATCAATGGATAGTTATCTTGCGTTATCTTTCCGTTTATGAAATCTGAGGGTCTGCACCCGGTCGTGGAATGAATGGTGTTATTGTAAAACATTATTATCTTGTTTAATTTCTCTTCAACGGTATCGATGTCTTTGTCAGGATCATGTCTGAGGATTCTAATATGTTCGTTAATTGTGTTATGCAGGCGTTCAACGTCTGAATTAGATGAATGATTATTATTCGATGTAAAGTGGATCTCTATATTTCTCTCTTTGAGGAAATCCTTTAGAGGTAGGGCTTTAAAACCTAACTCGTTGTCTGTAACAATTTTTTTTATACTACCCACTATGCTCAGATACTGAGTAACCGCTCTCTTAAATTCTATCCATGTTCGGTTTTCTATCTTTATTGCTTGTGCAAATTTGCTAAATTTATCTATAAAAGTCAGGAATAAGGTATTTCTCAAGCTATAAAAAACATCAATATGTACAATTTGTCCAGGTCCACTTGGTGTCTCGATGATTTGGAGTTTTGGTCGTATGGGATTCCTTTCATATTTTTCCCTATTACAGACGTCACAATTATTAATAAATTGTGTTATACGTTTTCTAAGTTTTGGGTGATAAATGCTATATTTTAATTGCTGGAAGTTTTCATTTATACCTCTATGATTATTTCTCATGTGTTCTTTCCTGATATGTTCTACCAGTTCGTTTTCGTCAAGGATATCCGTAAGGATGTTGTTACATTTAATAATCTTAAATTCATTACTTTGTCCGAAGTGTATTGAAATTGTTTTTTCGAATATTTCATAAGTTTCAGGGTCTTCGATAAAGACAGCGTTCAGCTTTTTGGGATCAAAGTGATTCTTAATTATCAACAACATTGTGGCTTCGTCGAAGTTTTTTGCGGTAATAAGTTTCCTGATGTTATTGAAAATTTTTTGGTTCCTTATCTTTAGAGATCCTGACCCCACCTTTCGAATTATTATTTGGTTTCTGTACATATTTATAGGGCCATTTTTCTCTGTAATAACGCTAGTCATGAATTGCTCGAAAAAGTTAACTTGTGGTTTGATGCGGGAGAGCGCGTCAGCGTTTCCATTATTCGCACCCTTTTTATATTTTATAGTAAAGTCAAATTCTTCTAATTTAAGTCTCCATCTAACGAGTCGTGAATTTGGTTCTTTGATCGAGAATAGCCATTGTAGTGGTTGGTGGTCAGTGTGGATAGAGAATTTTCTACCGAATAAGTATGGTCGAAAGTATTTTACCGCCCATACTATAGCAAGAAGCTCTTTCTCTATCGTACTATAATTAAGTTCATGTTCGTTTAGAGTCCTGCTTGCGTAGCATATTGCATGGCCTTCTTGTGATAATACCGCCCCTAATGCGAAATTGCTTGCATCGGTATTCAAAACAAAGGGCTAAGAGAAATTTGGGTATGCTAGTATGGGGTCATTCACAAGTAGGGTTTTTAAGGTTTCGAAACTTTTCTGATATTCAGTGTTATGTAAGTCAATTTTAGCGTCCTTCTTTAAATAGTTCGTCATAGGTTTTGCTATTCTGGAGTAATCTTTAATAAATTTTCTGTAGTACCCACTAAGTCCTAAAAATTGTTTAATTTGTTTTGGGCTTTGGGGGATCGGGTATTTTAATATGCATTCCACCTTTTTTGGATTTGGTCTAATACCATTTTGGGTCACAATGTGGCCAAGAAATTCTGTCTCGCGTTTTAGAAATTCGCACTTGTCGATTTGTATCTTCAAGTTTGCAACTTTTAGTCGATCCATTACTAAACGTAGTGAATTTAAATGTTCGTCAAGAGAGGTTGAGAAGACTATAATGTCGTCTAAGTATACTAAGCACACTTTATTTAGCAAATCGCTCAGGATGTTATTCATTAGGCGTTGGAAAGTGGCGGGTGCGGTTTTCAAGCCAAATGGCATACGAAGGAATTCGTAGTGCCCTCCTTCAACTGAAAACGCAGTTTTATGGATGTCGCTATCTGCAATTTCGACCTGGTGAAATCCCTTAGCGAGATCAAGTGTAGTAAAATATAGACTTCTACCAAGTTTATCCAAGATCTCATCTATGTTTGGGATGGGGTATCTATCGTCCACAGTCTTTTCATTAAGCTTACGATAGTCTACCACAAGCCTCCATTTTTTTTGTCCACTTGCATCGTCCTTTTTAGGGACTATCCAAATTGGAGCTGAATATGGTGAATTTGACGGTCTAATTATCCCGTTTTCTAGCATTTCACGGATTTGTCGGCTCACTTCTTCCCTGTGTATGTACGGGTAGCGGTAAGTTTTGGAATGTCGTCAACAGTATTAATATGGTGCTTAATAGCGTTAGTGAAAGTTAGGTTAGAATTTGTCTGATAGAACAATTGGGAGTATTTGTTTATTAATCGCAAAAATTTCGTTTTTTCTTCAGAGTTCAAATGATCTATTCTAATTTGGTCCCGTAATGGTAAATCACTGTGATTATCACTTGTTATTGGTTCATTTGAAAGAAAGTAGTTTTCCATTGTTACTGGCCACGCATTTTCAGGTTTAATGTAAATTATTTCGGGACATTCAAGATTGGTTTCTATTTCGACTTTAAAATTTTCTGAATTATATATTCCCTCTCTAAGAATTATTTCGCCGCTGGAAGAACGGAAATCTGTAATGTGTACCAATCCGCATTCTACATTAGTGACAAATTTAACTGTATGATTACTCGGAAATTTCAAGGGGATTATCTGGTTATTTATCTTTAAAATATTTTGGTTATAGTCTGTTACTGCTTTGTATTTACGTAAGATGTCATTCCCAATTATACCATCATATGTGTTATGGAATTTACATTCGATTAAGTAAATCCAGTCTTGTGGATTCCCTAGTTCAGAAAACAATGGCACTTTATATACCGTGTTTGTTTTCACATTGTTTTGCAATGTTTTAAGGTTTACTGGTGGTACATCAACCTTCCATTTGGGGTTGCATAACCCCGGATTGATGATTGAGTGCGTGGCACCAGTGTCAATTATAAATTTTAGGTCGCCCTTTAATACTATATGTGGTAATTCTCCGGGGAGGCTACTAAAGGAAAATTTTGGGGGGTTTCGAAAGAATCAGTATCTTGTAATTCTTGTTGGTCGAAGTATTGTTCGACCGATGCCTCTTGAGGTATATATGGCTCTTCGGAATCGTGAACGAGGTTTACGTCCATTGGTTCAGGGACGGGCAGAAAATTATTTCTTTGATTTGGTTGTCCATTTTGATGGAAGTTTGGTATGTTCGGGCTATTAAAATTTCTTTGGTAATTCTGGTTATTAGGGTTCTGTTGGTAATGAGAATTATGCTGTCGCCAGTTCGGATTACTAAAGTGTCTATGGTTATTTGGATTCTGCTGATAATGTGGGTTATAGTGCTGGTTTGGTGCTTGGTGGTTATTTGCCCTTGTATGGGAATTCTGGTATGTTTGTCTGTTACTCGAATTACTATGTCCGCTAGATTGTCTATTTAAGTTGTTTTCTTTTTTCAGTCTATTGTTGGTACCGTATGAATTGTTACCTGGCTTGACTGTTTTATTACCGTAGTATGCATAACCCGACTTGAATAGAATTTCCATGGCATCTTCTAGGGTGCTCGGGTTACGGCAGGCTAGAATAGTCCTCATGGGTTCTGGTATTTTTTCTTTGAAGATATTCAAGGCGCTTTGCATATTGTTTGTAGCGATTTGACCTGCTCCTGTGTTTCCGCCCATTATCATGCTGGTTTTGTTATTCAAATTTCTTAATTTATCTTTTATTTCGTTGTAAAATTCGATTGTGTTTGTTTTGAATGAGACGGCTCTCATTTGATCGAATAAATCTTCAATGCTATACTTTTCGCCAAAATTATTCATTAATATTTTTTTACATCCGTCCAGGATTGTGCGTGAAAATTAATTTCAATTGTCTCCCTAGCTTTGCCCCTAAGACGACTTTTAATCAAGTCAGAGAATACTAATTGTGACATTTCGTCATATTGTCTGAGAAGTGGGTATACTCTATCCACTAGGGTTATAAAATTATAAAGATCACGTTTGTCCCCATTAAATTCGGGAAGCCTTTCAAGGTATTTGATGGGGTCAAGAACAATGGATGGAGGGTTGGGCTGTGTCATTTTGCTAGTGTTTCTATTGAAAACGGAAAAGTCTTTCAAAAATGTTGTCTTGGTCTAATGGGTCGTTGTCTTCGTCGTCTTCTAACGGTACGTCTTCCTTGAGTGTCGCTATTGTTTCTTTGTTCGTACACCTCGGTCAGGTAGCCGTCGTTTGAGTCAAATCCTGGGTCCAGTTCTATTGAATGTATTCCTAAAAATTGGTTTGCTTGTTCAAACTCGGGATCGGAAACGTAATCCGATGTTGACTCTACTGATTCCGTGTCACTCATAAGACGTATATGTATATTATACTATTAATACTTAAATGAAACTTACTATACTATTGTTCACGAACTTCTTAGTCCTCCTTCCTTGGTTTGCTGGAACTCGTGTTGTTTTTGTTCTGGCTTCTCACTTCTTAGCTCTACCTGTTTCCCACTGCTCACGAATTTCTTGGTCTTCCTTCTTCGGTTTGTTGATTTGATTTCTGTGGTCTCTTACTCTTTAGCTTGACCTGGTTTTCGCTGCTGGTCTTCTCTTTTCGGTTTGTTGGTTTGGTTTTAAGTAAAAAATTTTATGACTGTGATTTTTAAGGATATCACTTCTTTAATTTTTGTCCTTTAAAAATTTATGACTGTGTTTCTTAAGGATATCACTTTTTAATTTTTGTCTTTTAAAAATTTTATGACTGTGTTTCGCTTTTTAATTTTAGTCCTTTAAGGAAAAATTTTTATGACTGTGATTCTTAAGGATATCACTTTTTTAATTTTTGTCTTTTTTAAAAATGTTATGACTGTGTATCACTTTTTAATTTTAGTCCTTTAAGAAAAAAATTTTGTGATTGTTAAGGATATCACTTTTTTAATTTTTGTCTTTTTAAAAAATTTTATGACTGTGTTTCACTTTTTAATTTTAGTCCTTTAAGAAAAAATTTTATGACTGTGATTCTTAAGGATATCACTTTTTTTTAATTTTTGTCTTTTTAAAAATTTTATGACTGTGTTTCACTTTTCAATTTTAGTCTTTTAAAAAAAAATTTTATGAATGTGGTTCTTAAGGATATCACGTCTTTAGTTTTATTTTTTTTTTTATTTAAAGGTTGTTTTTCCTTAGTATTGTAAGGATTACGGCACTATTGTTCCCGACTATTTTCAGGTTCACGGTTTAGTCCTTGGTAATGCAAGGTTCGCTTATTACAGATTCGCGTAATTTTCATTAATATGAAAGAAAGAGTATTATCCTTCCGCGAATCCTACCGACTGCGCCAATTAGATGTATGTTAATTTTATTTAATAAAAAAAAAAACACACTGTTTATCTTTTTTTAAATTGATTTTATTGTTTTGTCTGCTGTGGTAATGCACAGCAAGACAACTAAGTATAAGATACAACTGACAACTATCTTTTTTGATACTTATTATTTATAGTAATTATAAAGTATTAATTGAAGAATGAAAAAGAGAGATCTCAGCAATTTACAAAAACAGTTCTGTGAACTCGTCGATCGATTGACCTGATTTGTTATTTCTTTGTTTAGTGTTCGCAAATAATTCCAAAGAATTATTTGGATTGTGGCGGAAGTGTTACACGCGCCGATATGACAACGATCTTGTATGTTAATGTTTGTAGGTATGTTTTTGTTTAGTGTTTGCAAATAATTCCAAAGAATTATTTGGATTGTGGCGGAAGTGTTACACGCGCCGATATGACAACGATCTTGTAAATGTTGGAAGTAATACAAACATACATATGTATGTTAATGTTTGTATGTTTTTGTTTAGTGTTTGCAAATAATTCCAAAGAATTATTTGGATTGTGGCGGAAGTGTTACACGCGCCGATATGACAACCGTCTTGAAAGTAATTTTATAATAAAAGTACATACAAACATACATATGTATGTCAATGTTTGTATGTTTTTATATTGTGAACACTGGTGTGGCTGTAACTTTTAACCTTACTTAAATATAATTTTATTGTGGGATTACGGTTCTTTTAGTTAATTCAATAAAATAAACCGTTATTGAGTTAAGCACCCCGTACACGTTTCAATCCAAAGGCCCAAACATAATATGCATGAGGCAGCTTAAGTCAACTTAAGCAACTCTGCGAATACATATAAAACAAATGTGGCCAACTATAATGTACTTCATGAAACTTTTTGTTAAGTTTCGTCAAATGTCATTTGCTTAAGAAAAGTACCAAACTGAACGCACATTCCGTACGGAATCAGCTGTTTGTGTGTTGTTACAAAAAAAAAATTAAATAAATTGAAATGGATAAAGAAAAACAGGAATTAAGAAAAAGAGGAATTTTAATTTTGTATCCATTTCTGTACACGTTTCTGGACTCTGCCAAGAGAGCGTTTGAAGCCATCAGCGGACCTTGCACCGTAGGTAAACACACTATCCATATGACACACGATCGTCCGATTAAACAACGATATGACCCTCGCAACCCGGCCATGCAAAATGTCATAAACAGCGAGGTCGATGAGTTACTAGGAACCGACCGGATAGAACCGTCGCACAGTCATTACCTGGCGCATGTGCATCGACTTTCGTCAGATCAACGCCGCCGCTGAACCCAATGCTTATCCCCTACCACAGATCAACCAGCCATCCTGGACCAGCTAAAAGAAGCAGCCTTCATTTCCACTATCGACATCAAAAACGGATACTGGCAGATACCAGTCGCCAAAAGCTCCCGCTATTATACCGCCTTCATCGTATTGGGCCGAACGTTTGATGAACATTTGGACATGTTAAAGTTAGTCTTTAACCGACTACTGGCCGCGAACCTACAGGTAAACTTCGAAAAAATGCGAGTTCGTCCGGATCAGCTTGAAATACCTGGGCCATGTCGTTTGCATGAGGGGAATACATACCGACCCCGACAAAATTACGGCAATCAAGAAGCTAGACGCACCCAAAACTATGCGTGACTTGCGTCGAGTACTAGGGATAGGATCTTAGTATCGTCGGTTTATACCAAACTTTTCTAAGCTGGCCGAGCCTCTAACTCGGCTTCTAAAGGAGAATACCCAGTGAAAGTGTGGAGCTGCGCAAGAAGAAACCTTCGTCTCTTTGAAAGAAAAATTTAACCGTGCCCCGATCTTAAGCCCTCCCGACTTCGAGCGGCCTTTCTTACTACAAACTGAAGCCAGCAAGGAAGGCTTGGGAACGATCTTATTCCAACGCCAGAACGACCAGGAAACAGTGATCGCCTACGCGAGCCGAACCCTAACTGAACTAGAGCGAAATATTCGGCAACTGAGCAAGAATGCTTGGCGGTTCTGAGGGGTATCCGGAAGATGAGGTCGTATCTGGAGGGGTACAAATTCACGGTCATCACGGATCACCAATCACTCTAATGGCTACAAACGCTTCAGAGCCATCTGGATGGCTGGCCCGGTGGACATTTAAGGTCCAGAAGTACGACTTCAGCATTGAGTACAGACGTGGTAAACTCAACGTCGTGTCCGACACCCTGTCACGAAACCCACTGCCAAACACAGAAACTGCTCCGCTGTCAGCAATTGGGCCCCCACCTCCGGCCTACAATAGCCCTGCCAGGCCGGATTGGTACACCAAAGTCGTCCACAAGCTAGAAGACAGAGCTCCGAAACTGCCCGACTACTATATTTGACCACAACTTCGAACCCCCTAACGAAATCGTTGGGAGCGGTAGGACACCAGGCAACGAGGGGCACACCAACAAGATACCCAGGCCGGCCGAATGTTAAGAGGTGGTAAAGATCATGATCAGGGCATCTGAAAGGCAGCAGAGGTACTCTAACCTCCGGTGGCGTAAGTGGCAGCCCGAAATCGGAGATCAAGTGCTAAATTGGGTACACCGGCTGTCTTCGGGGGTTGGCCATTTCGCGAGTAAACTCGAGCCGAAATACTCAGGACCTTGTGAGATCATAGGCATCATTTCTCCAAACATCTATCTGGTACTGGCCGCTTTGGGGAAAAATCACCAGGTCCACATCCAGGGCTTAATAGCCTAGCACGAACGAGAGAACAAGTAAAGTCACCACCAACACCAGCCACACAATTCTTCGTTACCACTGACCCTCCATAATTGCTAAGCCAGGTCAGGTGGTTGGATCCTTATCATCAGACCAACGGTAACCTGGCAGAATATTCATAATAGTTTGACACACAGTTATAAAAGGCCGGCCGATTCGACACTGGAACTCAGTAGTAGAATGGAACGCACAGCAACCAGACCATTAGCTCCCGGCTATCTACGGTGGACCATGATGCCACGATACGTGCCAGCATTTCTGCCGCCCCTCGAGGCCCGTCCAAAAATAAATAACGTGGAGAGCAGTCCAGTGACCCAATCACTATAGGGACACTGGTTTCTATAGCCAGCTACCCTACCACACCCGTCGATACCAGGCCACCAGCAGACACCAAGGCAGCGTCCCTTCAGGCCGCTGAGGATTTCGCTAACGATGTCATCCGCGTGACGCCCGTCGACCTCAGCAGCCTGGGAGACACCGATGATCCCTATTGGGAAATTGTCATCAGACGCAACCCGTTGAGAAAAAATGGTGGATGGATCGTGTACCCAAAAGGAAGGGCGAATGTGGAGGTGAAGATGATTGGCGGACGGGCTAGGTTACTATGCAATGGCCAGGAGAAATTTGTCGAGCTCACGGACTAAAGGTGGATATGGTACGGAGGCTGGTGGCGATAATATATAACTCCCCCCTGTTTTAATCAGTTTTATACACACTGATGGTTGAATTATATTTTTTTTATTATTGTTGAATTTTTTCCCGCTGTTTTCCCCGTGTATGTAAGATTGAATTCGTAGGTTTAGTCATCCTTTCTGTAATCATAGTTACTAACGAAAAAAAAGCGCAAGTAAGGCCGAGCCGTAGCTTTCACTCCGGTTAATGTTACCTTCGGGTAGTGCAGACCTTGGGTCAAAACTCGCCCAGTGCCGATTTTTTCTTCTTTTTCCCAAAGTAGGAATGTAACGCGTAACGCGATGTTACAAACCCAGCCTGCATATATATTTATATATATATACGTATAGTCGAAATAGTAATTAATTTTTTATAATGTACTAAACACCATGAATCCCTACTATTGCTTTATTTCCGAAGTAATATAAGTAATAAGTATTTTTATAATGTGCTAAACACCATGAATACACCAACTATTTTCTCATTTCTTACTTATACCTAATAATTCTCATTGAGTTTATTTTATTTTTAAAAAAGTAGTCGAGTTTTGTGCAGAACAAACAGAGTGGGTATTATCCTTAACCCCAGTGTTTACTCTAAGTAGTTAGTATTAATAGTAGTTTGCCGTATTAAGTCGAACACTGGAGTTCCCGAATTCTTCTAGTGTCCGAATAATTTATTTAACAACCGTAGTAAGCCGAACGCCACGGCCTCCGAAGTACTTAGCCGAACGCCAAATCTTCTGAATTCCCTTGGTGTCCGAAGTATTGACGAACCATAGTTAGCCGAACGCCAAGGCTTCCGAATTTTTTTGGTGTCCGAACCTTGGTTGTAGTAGCTGGTAGCAGACGTGATAATTGTAGTTGTAAGGTGAACGATCACCTTCTCCTCCTTCTTCTTCAGGACCTACTTTGCAACAGTTGAAACGCTTAGGGTGGCCTTTTACTCTCGATTAGCGACGAAGAACCGGTGATGTTCTTGGTTCACTGGACACGATCGAATCCCTCTGGTGGCTCGATGAAAGTGTTGGTACAAATTTCCTTTAAGAATGGAATTACATTATTTTTTGTAGTTTGTGGGAACTTTTGAAATTTCAAGTAACCGGAATAGCTATCGATAAAAACGATGTAGTTTTTATTGTTGAAATTAAACAAATCCGTGGCCTCAATATCAAATCCATAATTCGGAATTTCTTTATTGCCGATAATGACTTTATTGTTTTTACGTTGGTGGACTTGACAGGATGCGCACTTTTTTACATAATCAAAAATATATATGCTCATTTGTGGCCAAAACACTGACTTTCTTGCCATCCTAACGCATTTTGCATAGCTGAAGTGTCCATAATGAATGTATTTTGAATAATTCAATCTCAAACGATGTACTAATACCTTAGACGATTTAAAAATTATGCCATCATCACTTACTGATAGTTCCTCTCTAATGGTTTAATTTCATTGGGCAATTTTTCCTTTGATTTTGGCCAACCACCCTTTATATACTATATTAGAGATTGACAAGAATTGTTATATTTTGTACTTTACGTTTTAACTTTATTAGTTCCGTGTCTGATATGGGCAGTAGGTTGTCCCGAATTTTTTTTTTACATTTCCCTTACGCAAGCTCTCCTAAAATTTGCGTTATTGATCGAAGATTACCAAAATGATTTTAAAAATAAAATGAAACTATACCTTTAGGGTTCTACCAATCTTCAAAGTTTTGAAAAGTAGTTATTTTCATGATTTTATTTCGCTGTCCTTAATTTCGACACCTTAACTAAATATGCCACGACTTAATATAACAACAACACTTTAGTGGCGACTACGAATTTGCTAGACACAGTGGAGTTCGTTTATGACGTACACCGGTTATAAAAAATTTTTTATAAAACACAAAAACATTCACTTTCAAATTATATACCAATTATTACGGTTATAGCGAACTCTTGTTTATTACGAACCAGTTTCTAAGTTCCTTTTATAGTAACAACTTACTTCCTAAGATATAGAAACCCTTGTACATAAATAAAACAAATAAAAAATTTGGCAATACTTCAAAAACACCTGTTATATTTATTAATACCAAAATATGTAAATTGGGGTTTCCCCAAAAAACAAAACTAACAAAACAAAAACTAAACTAATTTATAATACATAAGTAAGTCAGTTGCGATAGTTACAGTATTAAGAGCGGTGTTTATAATTTAAAAAAAATGAATTCGAGGCGTAGTGCGGCAACTTGTGTTATATTGGGACCATATAAGGAACTTGATGATCGGCAGCTACCAACTATAAGAGACGTCCTTAAATATATTTTATTTATCAAGTATAACATGAAATTAAAGTATAATGGAAAGGATCCATCAAATTCAGATATATATGCGATTGTTTTTGAAGAGATTGACAATATTTGGACCAAAGCTTCTATTCCAATCGTAACAAAAGAACGAGTTATGCAGTTACTCAAATCCTATTTCGAAAACTACCTCCATTTTAAAAGATACCCAAAAAGCAAACGAAAAACTAGTTTCGAAAACAAACTAAAGTGTTTTTTGGAGTCATCTGAGAAGCTTTTTGATATTGCTTCTTGCAAATGTACATCATTTGAATTTAGTTCTTGTTTAAAAACTAAGAAAGTTCCAATCAATGAAAGAAGTTTTTTGTTGGATCAAAGAAATTGCAGAAAAATGAGTATATGTGGAGTTGATAAAAAAGAAACAGCTCGATTAATAAAACGAAAGCAAAGACAAACTGAACATTCCATAAGGGCAGCAAAAAAGGAGCGTTCTACTCAAGAAACCGATTCTATCCCAGAAAATTGTGATGAAGTTTCACTGTGTAAATCTACCCTAGAAACGTATCCGATAAAGGAGGCATCTCCCACTAACACACTTCCGGCAGATACACCTTCGACTTCAACGACGAATCGGAATACATTGCCGTTGCCAACAGTTGCTAAAGTCTGCGATAGATACGGCTTATCGACTAGTTCTGCTGCTGCTGTTGCTTCTGCGGTTTTGACTTACTTCGGCTTAATTTCTACCGAAAATTTAACTCTGGTAATCGACATTGGAGGTATTGTTATTAAAAGTATTTACTTTGATGGACGAAAAGACAAGACGCTGATAAGTGAGAAAATAGGGGATCGTTACCATCGCAAAGAAGTTTTAGAATAACACATCTAAATTTTAGCAGAACCTGTCACAATTTATTGGGGTCACACAACACCAAGTCGTGGCACTGCAAAGGGCATTCTAACTTCGATCACAACTTTATTAGAAGATAAAGGTTGGAATTTAGACGACGTGAATTGCATTGGATGTGACGGAACTGCAACTAATACCGGTTGGAAGGGTGGCGTTATTCAATATTTGGTGGAGTATTTGAAGAGACCGCTACAATGGTTTGTTTGTATGCTCCATGCCAATGAGTTACCCCTTCGTCATTTATTCTTGACTTTAGATGGTTGCACTTCGGGACCTAGAAAATATTGTGGACTTATTGGAAAACAATTAAATACCTGTGATAATGAAACAATGGTGTCTTTTTGTGCGGTGGCTGGTAATCTGACTTGCCGAAAAATGTGGTCGATCAACTAAGTACGGATCAAAAATATCTTTATGAGATATGTAAAGCTGTACAAACTGGTTCTTGAAGTTCTCAGCTAGCAAACCGCAATCCAGGGAAAATTACGCACTCGAGATGGCTTTCCTCTGCTAATCGTCTACTCAGAGTTTACGTAAGTACCCTTAATCCATCAGAAAATTTGAAATTGCTTGTCAATTATGTTGTTAAAGTATACGCTCCGATTTGTTTCCTAATCAAACAAAAAACATCTTTTAAAGAAGGAGCCAAACATATTTTTCATCAGATTATGTACTCTCGTTTTTTACCCGAAAATATGAGATCAGTTGTGGATTCTGTAATCGAAAGAAATGTTTTTTTTTGCTCACCCGGAAAATCTACTTGTCAGTATGCTGTTTGATGATAGAGATCACATTCGGGAGCTGGCATTGCAAAGAATAATCAAAGCTAGAGAAGCTGAAAGTAGCACTAAACGTAGAATATTTAAACCACCAAAAATTAAATTCTCTGCTGGGGATTACACCGAAAATATTATATGGCACGAGTGCAGGGTTACAGCACCAACGGTTCTTCGGCATATTTCTAATGAGGAACTTCGAATCATGGTAAAAGAAAACAGCTTGAAAATTGTTGACTTTCCTTGTCACACACAATCTGTGGAAAGATGTGTTAAGCTGGTAACAGAGGCATCTCAAAGTGTAACTCACGCTGCCTCTAGAGATGGCCTTATTAGAACCAGGTTGAAATCACGAGCAGAAATGCCAAATTTTGGTCAAAAAAATATGTTTAAATTTTAAGTTTTAGTCATTTATTCTAAGTTTTATTTTCTTGTACATACATTAATTGCAAGTTTTAAATATATTAATAAAATAAATTTGTATCTCGTTTTTTTATTATTTTAAGCATACGGTTTAGGTTTGTAAAAATGTTTTAAAAAGTAGAGCCCTCAAGATGGCATATAATTCGATTTTCATTACTTTTACAATAATCTGTGTAAAATTACGCAAATTTCGATACCTCTTGCGAAAGTGTAGCTCGAAAAAACATTTTTCTCATTCAAGGACGGGACAGCCTAATGGACAGTACCAGTTGAACTTCCAACGTTTTCTTGTTTTCCCTGTTTAGGCTATTTTGACAATCAGGACTAAGAGGATCTGCTAAATACATTTTCACTCGAGGTATGTAAACGACGTTTGGACAATAAGTAAGTAAACTTAGTCGTATTTTTTGCAAACGCAAGGGCGATTCGTGTAAGGGTTTTTTTGAAAATTGATTAAATCGGTTTGTGGTCAGACTCTACTGTCAATTTCTTACCCCATACATATTGGTGAAATTTTGCACATCCAAATTTAACTGCCAATGCCTCTTGTTCCAACTGCGAATACCGAGATTGACATTCTGTCAAGGCTTTGGACGCGTTTGCTACTGGGTGATTTTCTTGAAGGAGGACAGCTCCCATTGCGTATGAACTAGCATCCACTTGCAGTTTTACGTCTTTATTGACGTCATAGAGCTAAAGTTCTGGAGGTTTCATAATAAGTTCTTTCAATTCTTCAAAAGATTTTTGTTGAAGGGCACCCCACTTAAAAGGTTTTGCTGTTTCTAATAGATATCTTAGCGGGCCTGTAACATGAGTAAAATGTCGAATGAATTTGTTGAGACAAGTACATTTACGTTGAACACGCTGGAGTTCTTAACGATATTTTGGTGGTTGAAGTCTTTGCACTGCATAAATTTTGTCTGGGTCTGCGTACATACCATTCTCGTCCAGAATGTGTCCCAAGAACTTTACTTGTTTGCGCTCAAACTCGCATTTTTCTTTGTTTAGCTTCATTCCGCTTTTTTCGATTAATTTTATATTTTCAGCTGTAGTGTTTCGAAGTTTTTCTATGGTGGTAGCATGTATAAGAATTTCCGGCGCTGATGTATACCAAATGGCAGTCCCTTACATGAATATCTGACCCAAGGTGTAGAAAAGGTCAATAATTACTTGGTACGATCAGACACAGGAATGTGCAAGAATCCTCTTTTACAATCTAAGATTGTAAAAAATTTAACACCTTTTAGCTGTGCTTAAATTCCTTACAGTGTGTTAATTGGAAAGTTGTTCTATTGAACAATTCTTCGTTTACCTGTAGCTCTTGTATTCTTTTCACAAAATTTAGGTTTTCGCAAGTATCTGCTCCTAGTATTGGCTTAACGTTCTCCTTCACTGTTGTAAAATTTTTGCAATTCTTTTTTCCTACTTGACATTTGAGAAATACTTCTCCTAACACGTCTAATTTAGAGTTGCCAAATGTAACCAAATGTTTAACCCTGCTGGAATGTAAAGTTGTAGGAATTTTCATGGACTTCAGTCCTTCGAGTACTTTGCTTGACAGGACATTGCATTGTGCACTAGTGTCTAGTTTTACTTCATATATTTGTGTTCCTATCTTTAGCTTCTCTGCAAATTTATCGTAACGTCTTCTGGTATTATTTAAAACGCAGCCAATAAACAATTCTTAAGATTTTCACAACAAGCAACGTCTTTAGTTTTGTAATTGTTTTTGTTAAACAACTTTTTACACATACTCTCGTAGTGATTACTTTGTTTGCATTTTTTGCAAATATGTCGAAAGGCTGGACAGTTGCGTACTCCTTGATTTTTTCCGCACTTACGACAATCAAACTGTTTTTCCTTTTTATTATTCGTGCCAAAATGTTGTATTGCACTAACGATTTTTTAATTTTCATTGTGTATTTCCGCTGTTTGCTTTTGTGCTAATTCCGTAGCTTGGCATATCTGGATGGCTTTAGATAAGGAAATATCCTCAGACAATAATTTAGTACGTAGGGTATCGCTCCTTATCCCTTAAATTAGATGGTTACGTAACATACTGTCGTTAATTCCTCTCAGTTTTGTGACTGTAGTCTCAGACGTGTTATATACTCATCCATTGTTTTACCTTCATTTTGTAAAATCTTATGAAATTTGTATATTTCAAAGGTTATTTTTAGTTTCGGTGTAAAATAGCTTTCAAACTTTGTTTTTACTTGAGCTAGTGTCTCCTTTTTTTTTTTTTTATTTTGTAGAAATGGTCCGTTGGTGTTTTTGATTTATCTTTTTTTTTAAAGCTGTTCGGCACCATGTAAATAATAGACAATTGGTTTATTATTTAACACTAAATGATTAATATTTTTACTCACAACTTGTGCTTATATTCTGTACGCCATATAACGATATTAATATAACTCGTTGTAATTGGTGTTTTACTTACAAATACTTGTAGACTGATGAGTCGCCATAAACTAATTACACCACGGTTGTAGTAGCTGGTAGCAAACGTGAAAATTGTTGATGAAAGGTGAACGAACACCTCACAAAATATTTACGAACTGTAGTTAGCCATGGCCTCGGAATTCTCATAGTGTCCGAAGTAGTTAGCCGAACGCCAAGGCTTCCGAATTCTCTTGGTGTCCGAAGTATTTACGAACCGTAGTAAGCCGAACGCCACGGCCTCCGCATTATCGTGGTGTCCGAAGTAGTTACAAACCCTAGTAAAGCACCCCGCCGCCTGTATTCAACTCCTACAGTCGAGCCACCAGTTCCCGAACACATACCAGTACCACCTAGCTCTATTCTTTTGTCTTTGTTAACAGGCCGAACCCCCGCACTTCAACACTGAGCCTTCCGATCATACCTCACCACCTCTGCTGCCAGCCAACCGTTTCACCACCAGAAGATTGTTACGCTGAATAAGTATTTTTAAATAGATTAAGGTTTCGTAAATAAGGCTTTGTTCTGTTGTTTAAGAAAACGTACGAAAACATGACGTGTTTAATATCAAAGGAAGCAGATCTTCGAATTGACGGCGGACAGACTGAGTCATACCTCGGCTGGAAAAATTAACTGCGTTACACATATATTCTAACTGTCGGTGGAGGGTATCAAAGATTCTGCACAGCCGAATATAGCACTCTAACTTGTTTTTAATGCAGTACATTTTAAATGATTAAATATAGCAAGAAAATAATTCAGAAAAAATTTCAAATCGATTTTTGAAATATTGCATCGCCAATTTCGAAGAATTTTTATTTTGGAAACTATTAGAAAAAATTTTTTTTTAATTTTTTAAAAAATTGTAATAACAATTTAGATATTTTAATTAGGCTTAACTTCATTGAATTTAATTTTCATTAAATTATTTTTATGAAGAATTCCCTGTATACTCTATCAGCAAGCGCTCGGTTGGATCGAAATCCAACCTCCCTCAAATACAAATCAATTTAACACTAATGACATTCAGGTATCGCAGCCTAGTAATAACATAACATCCTACGCTAACGTAGGATGTTTCTAATTTAAGTCGTCTACAAAAAACCATGGAAACATTAGTGCAAACAGTATGTCGAAGATAGATCAGTCGCTATCGCCCGCATTACGAAAGACTCGATCGACTTCGACTTAAAAGACAGTTTTTGTGTAAAAACGCCCTGTTCAACGCGCCAATACAAGAAGAGATACACGTAAAAAGGTCACTTGTCATCGACAAACGAAAACACATCATCTCCAGAGCGTAAATAAAACACCAACAAAACAAGTGAATTCTACAAGAAGTTAAAAGATATTAAATATTAAATAAAATATTAAACATACGTTTTACAAACAAAAACAATTAACACACAAGTTTTCAAACTTAAAAACAATCAAACAAACACCTAACTTTAAACAAGTAAAATGAAAACAAACTAACTAAGCATAATTTTGATACAAACAAAACACAAACACCCCCTTTTTTTCGAAATAAATTCTACTTTTAAAGTATTAAACATTCTAGTTGTTCTTAATCAGCAAACCAACAAACAAGTAAGTACATACCTATATTCGATTCCTTTGAACTCAATTATAGCTGAGATACAACACCGCTGTTGTAACCTACATTTATTACATTTCGTGTAACAAATAGTTTAATAATCTATTATGGTTTCGGCAATTAGATACAACAATTTTCCAATTCACGATTGGAAACTTGTTTACTGTATATATGTATCTTTACGAACATAATGGGCAATGTGATGCAGAAAATGTGAATGCAATTGATGTTATTGCAAGCTGTTCTTAACAAGCTATTTAAAAATTTGTCTTTTGAACGAAACGGCATTCGACAACATAAAAATGAACTAGAATACTTTCTTAAAAGTAAATAAATTGATGTAATGATGGTTTCTTCAAATTCAATGGTTATATATTATATGATACCAAGGACCCTCCAGATAGAGCTTGTGGAGGTTCTGCTTTTTGATAAAAGTCCGAATCAGACACTACTTAATATGTGATCGTCGTGAAAATTATCTGCAAGCAACGAACATTTGTGTTGAAGAGCTAAATATAAACTTAGTACTTTCATCTTTATACTCTCTTCCTAGATTTTTAATACCCGAAAGCCAATATTTCAAATACTACAAATCATTAGGACCCCGTTTTTTGGCCGCTGCGATTATAACGCTAAACATGCCTTCTGGTGGTCACGACTTATAACACGAAAGGGTCGTATTTTGTTAAATACAATCTCTAAAATGGTTTTAAATGTGGATGCGTGTGGACACCCAACACTAATGATCATCAAAAAATTCCAAATGTAATCGATTTTGTCGTGGTTAAAAACATCACCATAGAAACCATTCATGTGGAAGCATCATTCTAATAATCTTTTGATCACACACGTACAATTGTTACTACAATGATGCCAAATATAATTGTATCTCATTCTGGTTAATTATCGCCGTCAGCAACACAAACAAATTAGTTGAAATATAAAAAATATCTTAGTGCCCATTGCACAAACAATATTCCGCTTAGTATGTCGGAGAACGTGGATCTCTATTGTTAATTTTGGGAATTTTCTTAAACCAGCTGTTCAACATTCCAGCATAACCCTCAAAAAAACCAAAAACAGTAAAATATATTCTTCAGATGTTGAGCGCCTCTTGACTGAAAAAATGAGAATTCGAAGAGAATGTCAACTGCACAGATCCCCTTAACTTGAGACTTTATTTAAAGAGTCACAAAAAGGCTAATAAAGTTACTGCAGTCTCAGAAAACGGCTTCCTTGGAAAAATATCTTAAGGAACTTGATGCTACTCCACAATCAGACTACTCATTTATTTATTTATTCTATACAACAAGACATTAATGGCGTGTTCAACAATCTCGATAGCTAATAGAAGCGATCGCCATCCATTCGCTCGATTTCGAATCAGATTGGGTTCAACCATTTCGACAGCTTTCGATCGCTTGCTCTTACGAGTGTCAATATTTGTTACTTACGTATTAAAAAATATAGCATTGCCATATAAGATATTTCTATTATTTTTTGCGTTTTTGTTCAAAAGTATCAAAAATAATACTAATTTGCTTGATAACAAATACAACTGTGTTTGAAATTTTATCAGCTGTATAGAAATGTCAAAGAATAAAAAACATTTTTTATTGATATCAAAACTTAAAAAAAGTGTAAACAAAGGTTGAATTCAATTAAAAACAAAATATATAAACAAAAAAATAAATAAATTATGCAAACAAATAAATAAACCAATTACAAAAGCAGCGTCCGATTAATTTTCAGCACTAGGAAAGTTAAATAGTTTCGGTTTTTTCTGCCTTAAAATATGTATGATGTGGTTTATCATCTTCTACTCTGCAATAGAACGCGTAGGTGGCCCAATGGCATTTAGTTTTTGTCTTCTACTTTTCCATTGCTCGTTCATCGAAAATTTATTTGCTCCAAACACTGGTGCACCTCTCGCCAACACAAGATTTTCGTCCATGTATTCGACTAATGTTAGCAGTTGCTACATTGCCGACTTTAAATACCCACACCACAATAGTGGAGACGGTATTATGCGTTTGTGTATACCGATTGACTCATGATCATTCAGAATCATTGTAAAGCGATCCCACGATGTCCGTCCTGCTGGCAGGCGGGCTGGCTGTCCACGTAACCTTGGGCGCAAAGTACAGGTCGCAATTTTGCAGATAATTTGATGAAATTTGGCACATAGGTTCAAATTGGATCAAGGACCGAACTTAATTTTAATTTTAAGCCGCCATACAAGATTATTTCCGGATAGGGTTTTTGTTCCAATAAATGATCTAATTATTAAATTAAGATTAAATTTTGTCCAAACTAATTTATTGCAATCAAAATCATCTTACCATATTTTATTGGAATCGGTCTATATTTGACCATAGCTCCCATACAAATAATACTCCCGAAAATAGCTTTTAATGCCATAACTACTTTACAAATGTTAGTATTCACATACAAATTGGCGACAATGACTCTTACGATAGCTTATATGTCATAACAAAATGTTGTCCTGGTAGGTCCAAAATAAACCATAGGTCCCATATAAACTCCCATCTTAATTTAGATGAAGATATCTTAATATATAAACTTTTAAATGAATCTAATTAAATGAATCATGATTGCCCATAGGTCCCAAATAGAGTACACTCCCAAAAATGGTCGGGATGGTCCGAATAAACTTTCTTACTTGTTTAAACTAAAATTTTAAGTTTAAACAATCAATAAAATATTGTTATTTTACATAGGTCCTAACTATTTGTTTTCCATTTTTATTTTTTATTTATTTAAATTACTCTTAAATTTTTCTTATTTTTTTAAAATTCAACGATTCGACAACAAAACACAAAGTGAGTGATTTTGACATTTGTGTTCGTAATGTTGACGATACCTTCGATATTGATAAACCGCTTTTTGTATGAAAGTACTTACGTTTTCTTTCGAGTTGTCGTTCGTTCGAATAATCGTACAGAATAGAGTTAATTGAACCCAAATCAGTTTTCGATTTCGAAGTCGTTCTTTCGAAATCGTTGAACAGGCCATAAGGCCCGTTTTCACGACTTACCGATTGCTAAAGGTAGGATTTTATCGGCCGTATAACAAGTGTTCCATTATTCCGACTTTACTTTAACCTAAAGTGAGCGATTAGTTAAAGGTAGGTTCATACTACCTGATAGGCTAAAGTAAAGTTTTAATAACGGAACACTTTTTATACCGCCGATAAAATCCTACCTTTAGCTATTGGTATGTCGTGAAAACGGGGGTAAGTCTTATAATTACAGTACAGTAGCTCGTTTCTGTTTTTCTCGCATTGTAAAATTTCTCACATGAAGTGAGAAACAAAAAATTCCATCGTATTTTAACTGGAATACTTCCAGTAATTAAGTGTCAAATGCAAGCGAAACGTCAACGAAAGAAATAGATATAATAAACATAGGGCTGCCAGATTTGACGATTTATCGTCATTTTGACGATTTGTTGTTCCGAAATTGGCAAGGTGCCGATTCGCTGACAATATTATTCAGTCTTCGAGATAAAATAATTTTTAAATATTATATGTTTCACGTCTATCTTCAAACATAAATTATTAAATTTACAAACACGTAAACAAATAAAATATTAAAAAAAGAAAATACAAGAAAAATAAAAGAATATATGTATGTATGTACATACATAAACATACACATTTTGAGCAAACATTTTTTTGTGTTTTAGTTTTTTATGCTCGGTGTTGATAAACAATAAATAATAAGAAGAGCACAGCTGTAAACAGTAAAGTAAAAAAACTCTTATGAGTGCAAATAATGCAAAAAAAAAAAATGAAAGAAAGGCATATATCACATTGAGTGTTAACGAAACAAATGCAGAAATAAAAAAAGAATCGATTATAGCAAATTCCAAACGGCTAAACCTATTACTCGCACGCGATCCCTCTCACCCTTTGTATTTTATAAGACGGCATCCCATTTACAATCTGAAATATATCCGGAAAATAACGATAGCCGCACAAAAGGAATGGTCCCGTGCAATGTTTAAACTGCCACAATAAGGCATACTGCCATTTTACCCCTGGGTGCGTTGTATGTGGAGAATTACATGGTACAGCTCTCTGCGATAAATCTAAAAACGACCCTAATGTAGAAATGATGTAGCACCGGCCAACTATAGAGGATGCCTTGTATATCTATCGTCAAGCGCTCGGTTGAACCGAAATCTTATCCCCCTCAAATGCAGGCAACAAATCAAATTAACACTAATGGCATTCAGGGACCGCAGCCTAGTAATAACAGACCATCCTACGCTAACTTCCTAAAATCAAACGATATGCCAATGCAAGGTGATTTGCCAAATAATGATAAAACTCCAGTTTCTTATTTAAGTCGTCTAGAAAAAAACCATGGAAACGTTAGTGCAAACAGTAAATAACTTTACGAACACAATGGGTAATATGATGCAGGAAATGTTAAAAATGCAATCGATGTTATTGCAAGCTGTACTTAACAAGCTATGAACTGTTTAAAAATTGTTGTGTTTTGAAAACGCATCCGCCAACATAAAAATGAGCTAGAATACTTTCTTAAAAAAAACAAATTGTGAAGATTATCTGCAAGCAACGAACATTTGTGTTAAAGAGCTAAATCGAAACATTGTGATTTCATCGTTATACTCTCCACCTAGATTATCAGAAAGCCAATATTATAAATATTTATGACCCTGTTTCCTAGCCGCTGGCGATTATGACGATTAACATGCCTTCGAGGGATCACGACTTATAACACCAAAGGGTCGTGTTTTCTTTAAGACAATCTCTAAAATGGATTTAAATGTGGTAGCGAAAAAACTTTTTGGCCTACTGATCAACAAACAATTCCAGATTTCATCGATTTTTGCGTAGTTAAAAACATCCCCATAGAAACGATTCAATTTAAAGCTTCCTTAGAATTATCTCCGGATCGCACACCTACAATTCTTACTATAACAAACCCTAATATAATTGTATATCCGTCTGGTTACTTAGTGACGTTAGCCCCACAAATAAATTGGTTAAAATATAAAAAATATCTCAGGAACCACTTCACGGAAAAAATTTCGGTTTGTACACCGGAGAATGTAGATCGTTCTATTATAAATTTTGACAGTTATTTTAAACTAGCTGTTCAACTTTCCAACTTTCTTGACTGAAAAACGAAGAGTTCGAAGAGAGTGGCAATTGCACAGATCCCCCCAACTTAAGACTTTATTAAAAGAGTGCACAAAAAGGCTAAGAAAGTTACTACAGTCTCAGAAAACTGCTTCCCTGCAAAAATATCTTAGGGAACTCGATGTAACTCTTCAATCAGACTACTCATTATGGCGTGCAGCTAGAAATCTCAATAGACCAGTTATCTCTAAGCCACAATTAAAAAACCTGAATGGAAGCGGGACAAGAAATGATATTGAAAAAGGAAATATGTTTGTTATACTGCATTTACACATGAAAGTACTTTCATGAAAATACTGTATGCGTATTATCACCACAAATTTCACAGAAAAATAATAAACTTTCATGAAAATTTACATGAAAGTGAAATTTTATTTTCAAAATGTCGTCAAAGGGTAAACTTCTATCAAAAATTTGTCTTCTTCTTTTATTGTTTTGCTTATTTCAAGTTTCAGAGTTACCGAGCCAATTATTCACGCCGAACTTCAGGCATTCTTTTAAAATAATATTTATTTTTATTAGTTTTTATGATATTTATAAATTTTAATTAGAATCATTGTGTTCCTAATATTTAGTTAAAAAAATATATTTAAATTCTTTATATATACGAAAACAAATCATTTCAATTGGCAACACTGCTTATTTATTGTCATTTACTTTCATGAAATCGCTTTCTTGAAATTTTCATTGAAAGCTAGCTGAAAGTTGGACTGAAAGTAGAAAGATGTAAATGTGTTAGTGAAAAAGTGTGAGTGTATTGCGACTTTCAAGAAACTACTTTCATGTGTAAATGCCTAGTTAATCATTTGAAAAACGTGTTTACCCCAAATATATCTCAAGATATAGCAGGTGAGTTAGCGCCTGTTAATTTTAGAATAGCTATTCCCCTAAGATTTGAGTTGAGACAAATCGAAAAGGCTATTTGTGATTTAAACACCAAGAAGGCAGCCGGTGTTGATAAGATCAGTAGCAAAATTATTTTGGAGCTACTCGCATAGCCGAGAAAATTATTCTTTTTACTTTTAATGCTATTTTACGCCTTGAATACTACCTGAAGAACGGAAGTTTTCCTTAGACCAAAGAAAAATTCAATGTTTATTGTTATGGCTTTGTTGAAGCTTTGATATTGTTACAAGTAAGGCCTGAGTGTTTAAAATTCTATTTAACTTTATGGTCTTATTTGTATAATATTTTTAGCTTTTCTAAAGTCTTTGAAAAAAGTTTCCTGGCGAGCTGGCCTAAGCAACCAGCGAAATGCGCATAGAAAATAGCTTTCCCACAACAATAAATTTCAGTTTTTTAATCATAAATAAAGATTGGGAGTTTCGCACGTCATTAATAAATGAATAAGTTGAAAATAAATATAAATCGCAGTATTATTGACTAACAGGCATATCATCCAGATCCAGAGCAGATTAATAAAACGTTGTTTTATGTTGTATGGCTTTACTGGAATCTCCAGTAGTTAAAAGCCTTAATCACCTCTTCTAAAGAGGCAAGCTCTCCTACATTGGGGGAATTACGTTCGGTACATTCATCTTTGTTTCCGCCATACTTTTTATTTTTGACCAAATAATTTCATGCTCAATAGCTGGAGTGTAGCTGGAGAGTATGGTGAAAACAAAGACGAATGTACCAAACGTTACTCCCCCAATTTAGTAAAGAACAGAGACTTGACTTTTTAGAAGAGGTGATTAAGGCTTCTGAGACATGTATTACTACTGGAGATTGCAGTACATACTACGCCATACAACATACTACAACGTTTTACCAATCTGCTCTGGACTGGAATTTATGCTTGGTCAATAATACTGCGATTTGTATTTATTTTAATTTCTTCCATCATTATGTTTGTTATGTACGTTCGTTGTATGAATGTTAAAAAAAATTATATAATTCAATTTTATAAATTAAAATTTCTCAATTTCATTTGGAATTTTCTCAATTTCAAATTAAAATTTCCCAATTTCATTTGGAATTTTCTCATTTTTTATGAAAAATGGTGTAGCTCGAAATATTTAAAATTATGGCTGCCATACTCGCTTAAGAAGAAGAGACACTGCAGCACTCACCCAACCAGATGAGCAATAAACACCTGCATACATTTGTGAACATATGTGGATAATTACATGGTACAGTTCTCTGCGATAAGTCTAAAAACGACCCCAATATAAAAAAATGCAGCAACTGTGGTGGTTGGAATTTACTCAATTTCAAATTGATATTCGCAATTTCAATTGGAATTTTCTCAATTTCAAATTGAAATTCTCATTTTCATTTGGAATTTTCTCATTTTTAATGAAAAATGGTGTAGCTCGAAATATTTAAAATTATGGCTACCATACTCGCTTAAGAAGAAGAGACACTGCAGCACTCACCCAATCAGATGAGCAATAAACACCTGCATACATTTGTGAACATATGTGGATAATTATATGGTACAGCTCTCTGCGATAAGTCTAAAAACGACCCCAATATAAAAAAATGCAGCAACTGTGGTGGTAATCACACTGCCAACTACAGAGGATGCCCTGT
Source organism: Pollenia amentaria (assembly GCA_943735925.1). NCBI lineage: Eukaryota > Metazoa > Arthropoda > Insecta > Diptera > Polleniidae > Pollenia > Pollenia amentaria. The sequence goes on from OX031008.1 coordinate 50,834,947, forward strand.
ATACCTTATCGTCAAGCGCTCGGTTGGACCGAAACCTAATTCCCCTCAAATTCAGGTAACACATCAAGTTAACACTAATGACATTCAGGTACCGCAGCCTAGTAATAACAGAACATCCTACGCTAACGTCCTAAAATCAAACCATATGCCAATGCAAGGTGATTTGCCAAATAATGATGAGACTCCAGTTTCTAATTTAAGTCGTCTAGAAAAGACCATGGAAACACTAGTGCAAACAGTAACTAACTTTACGAACACAATGGGTAATGTGATGCAGGAAATGTTAAGAATGCAATCGATGTTATTGCAAGCTGTACTTAACAAGCCATGAATTGTTTAAAAATTTCTTTTTGGAACGCAAACGGCATTCGCCAACATAAAAATTAACTAGAATACTTTCTTAAAAGTAAACGAATTGATGTAATGATGGTTTCTGAAACTCATTTGACCTCAAGAAATACTTTTAAATACTTTTAAAATTAATGGTTCGCAAGCAGCGAACATTTGTGTTGAAGAGCTAAATCGAAATTTAGTACTTTCATTTTTATACTTTCCACCTAAATTTTCAATATCAGAAAGCCAATATTATAAATATTTTAAATCATTGGGACTCTGTTTCCCTGTTACAACGCTAATCACACCTAAACAATCTCTTAAATGTGGTTGCGAGCAGAAAACCAATATATTGGCCTACTGATCATCAACAATTCCAGATGTCATGGATTTTGGCGTGGTTAAAAACATCCCCAGCGTCCGTAGAATTATCTTCCGATCACACACCTACAATTATTACTTTAATGAATCCAAATAGACTTGTGTTTCCGTCTGGTTACTTATCGACATCACACAAATAAATTGGTTAAAATATAAAAAATATCTTAGTGACCATCGCACAACCAATATTCCGCTTAGTATTTCGGAGAACATGGATCTCTATTGTTAATTTTAGGAATTTTCTTAAACCAGCTGTTCAACATTCCAGCATAACCCTCAAAAAACCAAAAACAACATATATTCTACAGATGTCGATCGTCTCTTGACTGAAAAGAGGATAGTTCGAAGAGAGTGGCAATTGCACAGATCCGCCAACGTAAGACTTTATAAAACAACTGCACAAAAAAGCTAACAAAGTTACTGCAGCCTCAGAAGAAAAAAGCACAGCACAATTGTACAACCTCATCGAATAGTAAATGTCATAAGAAAAGTCTTTGAAGAAAAGAAAAGTTGCTCAGCACTGTTCATCGATGTGTCTGAAGCTTTTGATAAAATCTGGCAAGAAGGATTATTACTGAAAACTTACCAGCAAATAAGCTGTTAGAAAGCTACTTAGTCGCTTGAAAGTTTATTATTAAAGAAGGTGCATTTTAAGTTTTCCTCAGCCAATTAACGCCTTATTATACTTAATTTATACTTCGGACATGCCAACAAACAGCTACACCCAAACCTCAACATTTGCGGACGATACAGCTTTTCTAAGCGTACATGAAAACTGTCAAGAAGCATCTCGGTACTTACAGGATCATATATTTGAACTGGAAAGGTGGTTACAATGGAGGATAAAGATCAATAAGCAAAAATGCGCACATATAACATTCACATTGCGTCGGCACACGTGCCCCTCTTTTAAAATCAATAATTAAATAATACCTCCAACACTCGCATGTAAAATACCTCGGTATACATCTAGATCGGCGTTTAACGTGGAAATGGCATATAGAAGTTAAATTAACTCAAATGAAACTAAAAGCAATTCAAATTAATTGACTTATTGGAAGAAATTCTCTTCTTAGTCTCGATTGCAAACTTATATTTACAACTCTATCTTAAAGCCAATTTGGTGGTACGTTATTAAATTATGGGGCACTGCCTCGGCTTCCAAAATAAACTTCGTTGAATGATCACTGCCGTTCCCTGGTATGTCAAAAACTCAAATATCCACAAGGATCTCAATGTGCCATTAGTAAAAAATATGATAACGAAATATGCAGTAAAATATTTAAAAGGGCTGAAACTGCCCCCAAATCCATTAGCTCGAAATATTTTAAATTATGGCATTATTTGATTAATTATTGTTAGTACATATTAAAGGGTATTAAAGGGCTGCGCAAAATATTCTTAATGTTCTGTGTTCTACTTCACACAACTATCAATCATATTATTTCACTGTAAACATACATCGCAAAACAAACATAACAACACATTACTCTCACCAAAACAAAACAAGCATAACTTGAAAAGTTTTTCTCTTCTGCTTTGTTAGTGCTTGTATTATCAAAACAAACAGAATATCAACACAAAAACAGACAATAACTAAATTATCAAGCTTGAGGTCTTTTTTTATTTTTATATAAAACTTTAAACGTTTATTTAACCAATATTTCTAATTAAAAAATTTTTTAATATGTCAATTATTGTTAAATTTGTTAAAAACATAAAATCCTATAAAACAGAATTCCATTTGGAGACTGCGGAAAAAACACACCATTATACTATGTAGTACATGTTTTTATTTTTTATTTCTATAAAAATAATGAATTCTTTTTAATTAAATATTAAATATTAGACCTAACTACCTTCATATATATGTATGTAAATAATAAACAATAAATTTTGCAAATAAAAATTAATATTAACTAGGTATAAACTTTTTTAAGCTTTTTTATATTCATAACAAAACGCAAATGTTTCTCCCTTTGAAATTTTCTCTTTGGTTTATGTTTACAATCAAAACATTCAAACATGCTTGGAATGTTCTATTTCGGTTTTAATGTTCTACTTCATCTTTGTTCTAATTCAGCTTTATTCTAGTTCAGCATTGTTCTAGTGCAGTTTTGTTCTATTCTTCTATATTTTGATCGTAAAGCAAAACAATTGTTTTTGGAAGTATGAGTTTTGTAATGAGAGAGTAATATACACATACTATCTACATTTAATGAAATTGCTTGTAAGCAATTTTTCTTGTGCTTGTGCAGCTCTTTAGTACATATTTCATGTATGGAGATTCAATAAATAAATACTGAAAAAAAATTGTGTATTAGGCACAACAGAAAAAAAATATAGTGAAAATTGTCCTCGAAATTGTTTTTCTATTTCCTAAAAAAATTATCGACAAATGCAAAATTTAGGGCTAAAATTTTTTAACTTTTATTTCCTTGGATTATTTAATACATTTGTTTATGTGATCAAAACATTAATCTATTACCCCATTTTTCTGTCAATGCACTATAGAAATTTTTTGCCTTTTTTTGCCAAAAGTGTTATTTTTAGTTCAATATGGTATTTTGCCACGCCTTTGTATGACTTCTTCATGAAAAAGTAACAATCTGAAATTTTAAATTGTTATCGGATTAAAGAAAAAATAAAATAAATAGCTTTATAAAAATAGACCTCTACCTTAAGTAAGTATGTATAAAATATTGTTAAAATACCCATGAACTTAACTGTTTTTTTTTTTTTTTTTTTTTTTTTTTCATTATTATGTTTTAATAAAAATCGAACAAAATTTGTCAAACTTAATATTAAATTGTCCGATTTTTTAAAACAAAGAAGATTTTTTTATTTTTTCTTAGGAAATTAACGATTTTTTCACATATTTATCTGGCAGCCCTGCATAAAACGAAAACAATGAAAGATTAAAAAAAATTAAAATAACAAAATATAACATTGTGTTTTATTTATTTTCATCATTTAAATTCTTTCTTTTCAAATTAAAAAAAAAATACACATTCTTGAGTACGTACATGTGTATATGTATATACATACATACATACATATGTAATTATTTTTTCGTATAATTTGGGCTTCATTTTTTGAAATTTCATTTTTCTCACATCAATTTCAAATGTGACTTATTTTTAAAGTTCATGTGAGAAACTTTTCGCAAAATATTGGTTCAGAAACACTTTTTCTCACATCCTTCCAATAATTGCTGGAAAATTATTTAAATGACAGATAATTCTCGCAAAGTAACACAGGGTCTCCACCTGAGATAATATCTGATATAATATGTGAAAGAACGGCGGCAGAATGAGAGAGCACATTTTTTCATGTTAATCTTAATCTTAAACATGTATCTTATAAGATTTCATAAATTACTGATTTTCGTACAGTAAACTTGTGTCGTTTTTAATTATTTGTTAGTTTTTTTTTTTTTTTTTTTAGTAATTATTATTGTTTTTGAGCACTTTTTACAAGATTTACACTATTTGCACTAAAAATATTAAACATTTTAATGATAGCGTCTTAATATTAATTTATATGTATGTATGTATGTGTATTTTTGACAGCTCATCTTATAAGATAGTTGTTATAAGATTTCTCATAACAACTGTCTGATAACATTTATTATAATATTAATACTAACACTATTTGAGAGTCCACACGTAAGATAATACTCTCTGCGATGGAATTTGACGTTTGCTGATATAAAAATCTTATATCTTATCTCAGGTGGAGACCCTGTGTAAAGATACAGAAACACTTATGTGAGATAACCCATTTTTTGTTCCATATTGCACTGTTTTTGTCATAATTCACTTGGTTTCATGCGGGAAATTTTACGATGAGAGAAATACGAAAACGGGCTACAGGATTAGAAAATGTTAATGGCAATATGTAAAAGCTACGTTTTGTAGTGTGTTTGTCAAAACGCATCACAACTACCTAAAAACAATGTGTAGTGTGTTTGTTATAACACAACCACCCAACAACAACAATACATAATTCTTTATTTAATTTTACTGCAACATAAAACCACTCGGCACACTCTTAAGTGAGACCACACATATGACAATGTTTATGTGTACAAGCAAAAGGCATTGCACTTGTGAAATATGTCAATGCAAGCAAATTAACTAAATGCATTGCATTTGGAATATAACGATGGATAATATTTCAAAACACAAATGCAAGCATTTAGGAAAAAGGCAATGCACTTTGATAGTTGAGTAATATTTTGGGTAAACATTAAAGTAAATAAAGATTGAATGAAAATGAAAGTAAGGGATTGAGCAAGAATTGAGTTAAAACATTGACCAATCAAAATCTAGTGTTTTGACTCAATAAGCCACACCGTAGGTTAGAAAGAATAGAACATAACATAGAATTAAGAACTGTAAATAATTTAAATTTGGTATAAATAGTTGTAAGATTTGGAAATAAAAATCAGAATACTTTTTAGTTAAAACGAATTAACTAGTTTTCTCATTATATTCTACCCGAGCACTCAAAAGGTGCTTAGAAGAATTAAAACGTGTTGCAGCTAGAAGCAACATTTTAAAAATCTAGCAAAAACAATAATAAAACATTATATGGCGATCCTGCAGACCACGATCCTGCCAATTTTGAAGTAAAAAAAAAAAAAAATATTTTATTTTAATAATTATTAGAATTCAATCAATTTCTTTATTCTTACGTTAACATTTTTTTGATGTCGTTCGAAACAACTCCAACACAAGAGGAGATAGAAAAAATGTTTTCTAAGTATTATTTAGAACAATACATACCGGAAGGAGGTACAGAAGGTTACCCCGAATATACTCCAACACCAACAATTTACGGCCCTAAGCCAATAACAATAGAAGAGTATAAAAGGAGGACATCAGCAAAACCAGCACCACAGGAAATAAACACCATAAAGAAAACCAAAAGAGTTGGGAAAAAGCTGCGTCTAAAAAACGAAAAAAGGGACATCCGACGCCTAATGGGCATAGTTTCTGGCGAGGAGAAACGACAACGGTATAAGAAACTCCGCCAATTGGAGCAATGGGAAAAAACCAGTCCAAAGAAGAACAAAAAGTAACCATCAATGAGAACTTAAACGGTGGTACAATCAGCAACAACCAAAACATGGAGCTAGGCAGTCTTATTAGAATCGACACCTTTTTCTTAATTTGTGTATTAACTACAATATATTTAATTTATAGATTAAATAAGTATTTCAAAAATTATGTACAAAAGAAAGCTGTTGTACAAGTATAAAAAAAAAAGTTTTTAATAAAAATTTAAATATCCTATGGAAACAATATTCGGTAGATTAGAAAAACTAATTATAAATTTTAAGAAAGCAGGAGTTCGAGGCTATCGAAAATCAACATTATTTATTAAATTAGAAGAATTAGATTTATTAAAAAAGGAATTTATTGACTTATTAGAGGAAGGAATAGTAACAGCGGACATAACTGGCAATACCGAAAAATTTGATAAGTACTACTTTAAAGCAAAGACACTATTTGAACAAGCCCTTGGTATAGAAAACCCCATATGTCAAGAACAAAAATTAGTAAATATGGCAAATTTTAATTTAGAAACCGCGATAAAAGTAATACCTGAGTTCACAGGGAATTACAAAGAATTAAATACTTTCCTTACAATTGTAGAACTGGTCAACAATACTTTGGCATTAGATCAAAAACCTATTCTATTAACGTTCGTTTACAATGCAATTTGGTAAGAACATCATTAAGAATATCGATACCAACAACGTTTGAAGAATTAAAAACGCTTCTTTTTAGCCGATTCAAAACGACAAAGACCGTTTCACACATACAGGCTACTCTTAGCAATTTTTCACAAAAAAGCATGAATGTAAACACATACCATGAGAAACTTTTAAATTTGGTAGCCGAACTGAACGAGCTACAAATTAAAGAGATAGAAAACTGCAATACTACACAGTCTAATACTATCAAACAACTAAATGAAAGTTATGCATTAAATGTATTTAAAAATGGTTTTAATACAGAACTTAAACCAACAATTTTTGCATCTAGACCCAAGAATATAAATGAAGCCCTACAATTAGCCTTAGAACTAGAAAAATAATTCTCTAGCAACAATGAACATGTGCTATATTTTTCAAATTATAGGAATAGAAATAAAACAGAAGAAATACAACAATAACAATAGGTATAATAACAATAATTATAGTAACAGAGAGAATAATTTTGGCCTCAACAATAACCGCTATAGCAATAACAGACCATTTAACAACAATAACTGACAAACAAATAATTACAATAACAATACAAACAGGAATAACGGAAGGAACAATTATAATAATAACAACAACGGAACAAATCAGAGAAATACGAATAGTAGTAATAGAACTAATAATTATAATAACAATAATAGAAATAACAGTCAAAATAACCGTAGAAATGTACACATCGTACAGGAAAACTACCAAGTTCCGGATGTGAGTCAAGGAACTGCACAAACCCACCATCCGGAGGACCAACAAGAAGATTAAGTAACGTTTTCCAAATATCAAATAGTTTAACAAATTTTATAAACAAACTTAGGCAATAATGTAATACTTACATTCTTAATAGACACAGGAGCAGACATCTCTTTGTGTAAACTAAACAAATTAAAGGAAGATTCGATAAACATAGACAGGGAACAATCAAGTAGTTTTACAGGAATAACATCAGAAAAAATTAAATCTATAGGAACATCAGAACTAGATTTTATTATAAATAACATAAGTAAAAAACATAAATTTTACATAATTGACAAAAATTTTCCAATACCAACTGACGGAATTTTAGGAAGAGATTTCTTTACGAAGTTCTTATGCAAGATTATAAATTTTGAAATAGAACCATTAAAAAACTACATTCTGGTAACACAATCCTACAGACCAAACAAAAGAAATGGTAACACAGAAAGATTTAAAAAGTTACTTGATATATTAAAAATTGACGTTAATGACGAAAAAGCAAAAATGGAATTGATAAAAATCTTTAAAAATTACCAGGATATTTTCCACTTAGAAGGAGAGACGCTAACTTCAAATAATTTTTATACACAAAACTTAAAGGTTTCAGATAATACGCCAGTATATATTAGAAAATTACAGATTACCACACACACAATATGATGAAATAAATGAACAAGTGCAAAAATTATTAGAGGATGATGTAATAGAACCGTCAAAAAGTGCATACAATTCACCTTTATTGGTAATACCAAAAAAGAGCGAAACCGGAAAAGAAAAATGGAGACTTGTAGTAGATTTTCGACAACTTAACAAAAAGATAGTGAATGATAAATTTCCATTAACAAGGTTAGAAGATGTTTTAGATCGTCTGGGAAGAGCTAAATATTTTTCCACATTAGATATGACTAGCTCATTCTATCAAATACATTTAGACGAAGATTCAAGGAATTTAACTGCATTTTCAACTAGTAATGGTAATTTTCAATTTAAAAGACTACCATTTGGTTTAAAGATTTTATCCAATAGTTTCCAAAGAATGTTAACAATAGTGGACTAGATTACAAAGCATTTTTATATGTAGACGATATTATTGTATTTGGTTGTAGTTTAAAACACCACAATGAAAATATTATTAGAGTATTTGAACGCTTGTCAAAATACAATTTAAAATTAAATGCATCAAAATGTGTATTTCTAAAATCAGAAGTAATTTATTTAGGTCACCAATTAACAAAAGACGGCATACGAACAGATCCTTCAAAATACAAAACTATTAAAAAATACCCAATTCCAAAAAACAAAGACGAAGTTAAAAGATTTGTAGCATTCTGTAATTATTACAGACGTTTCATAAAGAATCTCGCTGAGATCACAAAATGTCTAAATGATCAAACTCAAAAAGGAAAAGAATTTGAATGGACAGAAGAATGTCAAAAAGCTTTTTACGTACTAAAAACAAAATTAATTAACGCACCAATATTAAGATATCCTGATTTTGAACAACCATTTATTTTGACTACCGATGCATCAAACTATGCATTAGGAGCTATATTATCACAAGGAAAAATAGGAGAAAATTTACCGATCTCTTATGCAAGTAAAACATTAGGAAAACATGATTTAAACAAACCAGTAATTGAAAAAGAACTTCTTGCTATATATTGGGGTATAGAGTTCTTTAGACCCTATTTATTTGGTAAAAAATTTGTTGTAGTAACAGATCATAAACAACTTGTTTCACTTTTTTCTCATAAAAATCCTTCATCAAAATTAACTCGTATAAGAAGAGATTTATCAGACTATGATTTCGAAATTATTTATAAAAAAGGGAAAATAAATACTAACGCGGACGCTTTATCTAGAATAAAATTAGATTCTGATATGTTAAAAAATATGATTTCTGTAGAAGATGATAGTAGTAAACCATCAAAAATTTTAGTAACAACACGTGGAATGAAAGCAAAGGAAATTTCTAACAATGAAGTAATAAATAATGATTGTGACATATCCCAAGGCCAACATAAAAATCATATGTGGGAATGTACATCTTTACAAGATATAAAGAATATTCGCGAATTAAAATTTAATATTATTAAAACCGGTACAAGAAATATGAAAGGTGGACCTAAAGATGGCACCATAGAAAATAAAGCTTTGTAATGAATATTAATGAAGATCTAGCAAAATACGTTTTGTCTCTAGAGAACTTGATTATTTATATGCATAAGCAGAATATAAAAAATCTCGCTTTATCATGCGAAGATAAAATTTTTGAGCTCATATCAATTGAATATTTAAGTAAAAGTTATAATGAGGTATACCAAAGAATACTGAGATAAAATAAGTATAAAAATTTCGAATTAAACATTATATTATATAAACCTTTGCAATATATTACAAATAAGAAATCACAAATGAACATCATAAAAGAATTCCACAATTCGCCATTATCCGGACACTTCGGTATTAGAAAGACAGTACTGAAATTAAAACAACGTTATGTATGGAAAAATATGCGAAAAATGGTTAGAGATTACATTAACAAATGCGATAAGTGCCTAAGAAATAAACAGACAAAGTATATTAAAGAGAAAATGATTGTAACAGAAACACCTAACACTAGTTTTGAGACAATACAAATAGATACAGTAGGACCTTTAAGAATGTCAAATGGTTACAGGTATATACTCACCATGCAGTGTGAATTGACCAAATATGTAATAGCACACCCAATCGAAACAAAAGAAGCTAAAAACATTGCTAAAACATTGGTTGAACAGTTTATCTTAAAGTATGGATGTTTTAAAATCTTAAAATCTGATAGAGGTACTGAATTTAACAATGACTTGTTAAAAGAAGTTTGCAATTTACTTCACATAAACCAAACATTTTTAGCACCATATCACCACCAATCCATAGGCTCTGTTGAACGAAATCATCGTGTGTTGAATGAATATTTACTTAATTTTGTAAATGACTATGAATGGGACAAATGGGTACCTTTCTATACATTCGCTTACAACACAATACCACACATTGACTCTAACTACTCACCTTATGAATTAATTTATGGTAAACTTGCAACTTTACCCACAGACAAAATAGACGATAGAAAATAGAGAATAATAAAATTTATGACATTGAGAATTACGCTAATGAAGTCAAATTAAGATTGAAAAAATCCTTGGAAAACGCTAGAAAACTAATAAAAATATCTAAACAAAAATCAAAAGAAATTTATGACAGAGATATAAATAACAGTAACTTTAAGATAGGAGACTTAGTATTAATAAAATAAGAATCTAAAAAAAAAAAATCAAAGCCCATACAAGGGACCATATGAAATAATAAAAAGATTAGGAGTAAATTCTTTATTAAAAGTAGACAATATTGAAAAAATTTATCATAATAATATACTTAAATAATATAAACCTAATGTTACAAATAGACAATAAGAAATATAACTGTAAGATGATAAGACATTTTTACTTTTAACTACTTATTGATATAACATACACATAAATATATATAATCATATATTTTTACAAACACAAGTATTTTTAAGATTAAATTCAATTCATAAATTCAATCTTAAGGGCAGAGGTGTAGTGTGTTTGTCAAAACGCATCACAACTACCTAAAAACAATGTGTAGTGTGTTTGTTATAACACAACCACCCAACAACAACAATACAAAATTCTTTATTTAATTTTACTGCAACATAAAACCACTTGGCACACTCTTAAATGAGATGACAATGTTTATGTGTACAAGCAAAAGGCATTGCACTTGAGAAATATGTCAATGCAAGCAAATTAACTAAATTCATTGCATTTGGAATATTACGATGGATAATATTTCAAAACACAAATGCAAGCATTTAGGAAAAAGGCAATGCACTTTGATAGTTGAGTAATATTTTGGCTAAACATTAAAGTAAAAAAAGATTGAATGAAAATGAAAGTAAGGGATTGAGCAAGAATTGTGTTAAAACATTGGGCAATCAAAATCTAGTGTTTTGACTCAATAAGCCACACCGTAGGTTAGAAAGAATAGAACATAACATAGAATTAAGAACTGTAAATAATTTAAATTTGGTATAAATAGTTGTAAGATTTGGAAATAAAAATCAGAATACTTTTTAGTTTAAACGAATTAACTAGTTTTCTCATTATATTCTACCCGAGCACTCAAAAGGTGTTTAGAGGAATTAAAACGTGTTGCAGCTAGAAGCAACATTCTAAAAATCTAGCAAAAACAATAATAATACATTATAGTTTGGCAAAATTTAACAATATTTAATTTTACAATTTGATAATTACATAATAAAGAATATGAAAATGGTAAAAAACATTAAAGAAAACAATGATATACATTAGAGCGACTCAAAAAAAAAAGTGACTTTGTTACCCCTCTGAAAATAAAGGTTGATATGTTTTATGATGATTCCCAAAATATTTTGGTTCTAACATTGACCATCCGTGAGCTGGACCATTTTTATAAAAGGTCTTTTTTCAGTTTTTCGAATTTTTGTACTTTGCTCCAAGACGACATAAATAAAATTTGTTATCATCGAAAAGGGTTTTTGAAGCAGCATCCAATGGTATATAAAACTTTACCACTTGCGAACTACATATTGAGATATTTAACTAAATACATATTTTCGTTTCGGATTTTCATACAAATTCTACTTTTTTTTTTATTAATTTTTTATTTTTTTATTGTATTTTTCACATTTTGATAAATTAAAAAATGAAAAAGTTTTATACCCATATTGCCTATATATATGAAAAAAACATAAAATATATCGCGATTTTCGCGGTTTATGTGAATAATTACAATAATATATAAATTAACATTATTTTAAAACAGATTCAATTTGGAAAGCAGAGCATTACTTCCACATATGTAGAATTTGTATGAAAACCCGAAACGAAAATATGTATTTAGCTTAATATCTCAATTAGTAGGCCGCAAGTGGTCAAGTTTTATATACCATTGGATGCTGCTTCAAAAACTCTTTTTGATGATACGAGATTTTATTTATGTCGTCTTGGAGCAAAGTACAAAAAAATTCGAAAAACTGAAAAAGACCTTTTTTAATGGCTCACGGATGGTCAACGCTAGAACCAAAATATTTTGGGAATCACCATAAAACATATCAACCTTTATTTTCAGAGGGGTAACTAAAACACTTAATTCGGCTCCATACAACTTGAGTCGGTCTTATATACATATATTTGTATATGTATGTATATTTGTGAATAAAACAAGTTATACATAGCCCTTTTAAAATGCAGTAGACTACTAGTAAATTCAATACTTGAGAGTAATAAGTTCCAAAGACGAATTGATTTCATAATGGCGTGCAACCATAACAGTTTATTCTCAAAATGAGACAGTACTAAAACGAGGTGGTTTAAAAATCGTGACACCATCCATTATCAAATTAAACACAAACGTAGTTGGCTCACTTTTTACAACGTATTGTGTAAATTTTGGTATTTTTATGCCGGATTTTTCCCTTTGTGTACATTTGGGGGGTAAGATCAATATTGTAAAAATTTAAATCTGATCAACAATCTTAAATAAAAAACGAACTTATAACAATTTTATTTTAACGGAATTTTTAATTGTCAAGAAAAATAATTAAACTTTTTCTATTGAATGTCAAAAAAATCCTGCTTTTTCTTTTGAATGTCAATCTTAGATATAAAACGGCAATTTTGAAAATGTGGCTGTTGTCTAAGTTTGGGTATGTGATAGTCCTCGCTTTAACCCTAGTTAGATAACGTTATTTTTTTGTACTGAAAAGATAACGTTACGCCTGAAAGACGTGTGCTAGTTTATATCCTTTAAAGGACATCACCGAATGTAATATTGATACATTTTTTTGGTAAAATCACTTATTTATTCAATTTCTTTTAAAATAAAGTAATTTTAAACAGAAAACAATAATAAAAATAAAATTAAAAATAAAATGCAATAAGTCTTAAAAAATATTACAACTTAAAGAGTTATTTATAAAGGACTTCAGTTCTGCTCTAAAAACTAAAATAAATCCTTTTGTTGTACTTTGCTTAGATAATAATCTCTATATAAAAAAAAAAAAAAATAATAAATTAAAATAGCATTATATGCAAGACTTACAAACTAAATATTTGTGGTCGCCACATACAGGAGCATTGCATTTTAAACATACCATTTTGGACGTACGTCGAATTTTTGATGGACAGTAACCACAGTATTTTCTCTTTTTGTTATTCAGGCTGTTCTCCACTGCTACTGCAATTATTGCTTACTTCATCTGGTATGAAGTAAGCAATAATTGCAGTTTTACTAAAGAATCATTACTAAATGATTCTTAAGTAAAAGAAATAACGAAGCATTAAATTGGATCGTACAGTGATTTACATTCCCAAATTAGTCCTCTTGCCGTTCGAACTATATTCATTGAAGAAATTTGGCCAGCGCTTTGACCCTCTGATGTAGTCCAGCAGTGCTTACTTTTACGTCCTATAGTGGGATAATATACAGTAATAATTGGCTTTAGGCAGAAGTAGTAAAATTATCACGTTTTTAAGGATTTTCTTAAGTTGGTGGTATATTCTCATCATCATCAAGGATGTCAACAAGCTTGTCTTACACATCACGTTGAACCTTATCCTCCATTTATTCATCTTCCGAAATTGCTCACATTTTTCAGTGAATCTGAGTCGTCCAACACGCTTTTCAAGAACAGCAATTTCTACGTCGTCCAAGCCGCGCTTACAAGACATTTTTACAGCTAATTTAAATAACAAATACCTTCAAATTCAACCAAAACAAAAAGTTAATTTTGCTACAAAAGTTACACTTAAGAAAACGATACGTCTCTCGGACGTATGTTGTGTTTATTTGTGCTTATTTCTCAAAGAAAACATAACTTAACGCACAAAAAAAGCCACCACCAACTAGCTGATGCGAACGACTGAGATAATTCTGCGCGAGAAAGTTGTATGTTAAAAATGTGAGAGTAGGAGCACAAATTTGAAAAAGCGCACGTCTCGCAGACGTACCTTATCTAACTAGGGTTAAAGGTGTTAGTTTTTTGGAAGACATATTTTTAGTATTTATCTCTTAATATTTTTTGTGGCATATGATGTTTTTACAATAAGGGTTTCAATTACAGTTCAGTTATGTTCTTAAATTATAACTTAACAAAGCACAATTTCTGCTGGCATTTCATTAAATAATACTTCTTCTATGATAATTGAAAAAAAAAAAAAAAATTGTGTTAAATAAGCCGACAAATAAAAAAGGAACAAAATGCTTCTAAAATTATGATAAATTGCGTTATCATTTTCTTTGGTTCAAAAATTTTCCTTTTTTTACATTGATACATAACTGGATTTTAGTGCAATTTAATGTTACAAAAACTAAAATAAAGCTTAAAAATTTTGAAACTAAAGTATTGAAATCTGCCGGCTTAAAACTCCCGGGAATTTAAAAATATTTTCCCTGAAATATTTTCCCGTGTGAAAATCCTACTTGTTGCTTTAGAGCTGGGGTGGCGTTAGTAATTTTTTAGGAGTTATATATCTCCAAGAGACATATTTCTCAGGCAGCTGTGTATCTACCTATTAGCCACCAATAGAGCGACCCCATTGACCTTGATTATGCTTTTTCCTACGTCTAGAAGATTTGATATTGATATCCTTATGTACTGATTTATACCCCACGTCTCTTACCCCCTTTTCACAACTAGCCGATAGCTAAAGGTAGGATTTTTTCGGCCGTATAAAAAGTGTTTAGCTATTGGTAAGTTGTGAAAACGGGCCTTAGAAATCAATTGTATGCATATTTATTGTGTTGCATGGTTAACAATTGTATTTTTCTCATATATTTTAGTTTCCTTTCTTTCTTTTTGTTTATAATTACAAAAGCTTTACAGCTTGTCAGCAGAATTTATTAAAATCTACTTAAATTTTTATTTGCAGCTGTCGGAATTGTTCCTTCTCCTTTTGACTGTTATCAAGTGAATCGTTCTCTTAAAACACTTGCAATTCGTATGGAACAACATCAGTTGAATGCAATTGCTATTGCAAAGTTTTTAGAAAACCACGACTTTGTTGAGAAAGTTATGCATCCAGGTCTTCCATCGCACCCTCATCATCAAATTGCATTGAAGCAAACATATGGATACAGTGGAGTTTTTTCTTTCTACATTAAAGGAAACTTGGAACATTCAAAGGTTTTTTTAAAGGCACTTAAAGTTTTTACATTAGCGGAAAGCCTTGGAGGTTATGAAAGTTTAGCTGAGTTGCCGTAAGTCAAATATAACAAAGTATGATTTCTTATTGCATAAATATTTTTAATAATTTTAAAACTCAACATTAACGTTTACATTTTGCAAAATATCCTTATTTAAAACTTCTTTTGGAAAAGTTTATTTTGTAAACAAAAACATGAAACAGCTGTTTCAAAAATTCTTTCAAGTAAAAATGTTACCAGTAAAAATTTGCAAGAATTTTTTTGTCTCAATTTTTTTCTCTCTTTTGACGCTCTCAACTTGCAAATTTTTTGGGTTAATGAACACTTTCCAGTAACAATTGTTACAAAATCGTAACCATTTTTAGTAAATGAACACAGCTATAAAAACACCTTTATTTAAAAACGATTATTAAATTTGAGTAGATAGGTAATGGGGATCTTGGCTGTTTCCGGTTCCGGTAATGAGGTTGGTAATGTGGATGGTAATGCGGTTGCGGTTATGTGGATAGTATCCAATTTCCAAACCATTTTTCTAGTTCCCAAACCCTGTGATAGTAATGATATATTTAGATAGAGCATCATTTTTCTAGTTTCGAAACCAGTTGAAACTTTTCGGTTTTGAAAAAAAAATTTGTGGATTTTTAAATACAGTTTTTAGAATTAATGCAACAGTCAAAATATTTGAATTTAGTTTTTTTTGTATTAAGAAATATTGTATTTCCCTTTATGATGACATTATGTTATTCTTATTTGCGGTTTGTTTTCTTTCCCAATACGATGTGTCCTAATAAGATTAGAATTAGAATTAGAATTTGTATTTTGTAATAAAATGCTGACGATATGTCTGATTGTTTATTTTAACATTAATCTGATGAAGACACCTTTTTGTTATATTTAAGAAGCATGAACATGAGTGAGCATGTTAGAATGTATAATTTGTTTATTAAACAAAACATTAATTGCAGTTTGTTTTCTTTCGCAATACAATGTGTCCCAATTATATTAAATAAGAATTTGTATATTGTTTATTTTGCCTTCATAAAAGGCTTAGTGGAGTATATTTCTGAAAACTAGGTTTATTTGCATTTGAACATTGAAGATTTAAACAACGGATTCGAGTTAGTACGAAATTGAATTTGTCGATGAAAATTCTATGGAGAAAGTAGAGGAGAATACGCAGACGCGTATAAATGCGTTAATCGACGCATCTATAGATAACATCCTATTAAATAAAAACCTAGGAATGGAAATCCCCAACAACCAGCTGGCGTATTATGATTTTTTTTGGGAAATTGACGATTTGCTACATGATGAAGAGGGAGATGCCATAATTTTGAAGGCAAATGACGGGTTTTATTTGGATGAAGAATTAGATCGTTTTATTAGGGAAGTAGATTTAAGTTTATGAATGTAGTGATTTTTTTTTTTGTTTTTTCAAATACTTATAAGAAATTATTAAATAAAATATAAATAATAAAAAAAAACTATTAAAAGTAAAATTATTATTTCTGATATTGGATCACATTTCGAAAATAATTTTTAATGGTTGAACATATCCATGTATAAATAGCGTATACAATTTATTTCAATAACAAGTATATTGTGATATATCGTGGATTTAAAATAGTGTTTTTAACAATTGCGCTTAATATTAAATAGAAAAAAAAAATTTAAATGGTTAGAGATTTAAAATTTGATTGCAATGAAGATCAGCATTTTAAACAATCTCCGTTTACGCCACGCTATAGCATGAACGATAACTTTAATAGAGATGATGAACGATTAAAAACCTTTGTATGCTGGCCATTAAAATGGTTAGATAAAAGGGAATTAGCTATGAGTGGCATGTTTTATAGTGGAAATTATGACAAAACAAAGTGTTATTTTTGCGAAGTTGAAATTTGGAATTGGGAGCCTACTGATCAACCTATAACAGAGCATTTGCGTTGGTCTTCAAATTGTACTTTACTGAGAAGATGTTGTGCCAATAATGTACCGATTAATTGGAATGCATTAAATCAACTACTACCACTACCCAGCTATGAAACCTGTGGTCTAACTGAAGAATGCGAAATACGAGATGATAACATTTCTAACGTTCCTCAATATAACATGGAAATGAAAAACGATGATATCTCTAGAAGAAATCACATTTCAAATTATGGGGTTCAAGTTATTGAAATCCCAATTTCATTTGTTGAATCTTCAAAAACAATGATGCAAAGCGCTGAAATTTCATCCTTCATAATAAATATAGCTAAATACATATTTTTTTTTTTTTTATATACAATTTATTGTTATTAATTTTATTTGTATTGGAATACATTTTATTTACTGAAATTAGAAAATAAATATAAAATAAAATAAAAGGAAAAAAAAACAAAACGTATATATAAATTTTTGTTTTTATAATTATTCTTTATTATAGATTAATGTGTAAGAATTAATTAGATTTACTGCAATTACTTTTCTTAAAAAATATACTGTGCACCTGCACGGACAAGGACCCTCATCACAAGTCGGACTGTACCACGGGCAGCATTCAAAATGTGGGTCTGTATCGTTAAAATCCCCAACACCAAACTCCTCATTTTCATCCATCATAGTTAAAAAATGTTGTATGCACTCCCTGTGCTCGAACATTAAAACATCCTCAAATGTTTTTTAATAAATTTATTATAATTTCTTTTAAGGCACACATTTTTTTTTTCTTATGTTCTTTGTTTGGTTGCCTTTTTGTAAATGTTTCTCGTTGCTTAATTTCTAGATACAAGTGTGAAATGTCAGAAGAATTTTTTATTATTATTTCACAACATTTCACTTAATAACTGGAGTAAAAGAGAAAACTATATTTTTTTTCTCAATGCCATTCGGTAATTTGTTCTGTATTGATTCTTATTTATGTGGAAGTGTTAAGGTCCAGCTATAATGTGCTAAAGTTGACTTGAGCAACTGAGCGAATACATGTAAATCATACATATGTGTCAAACCATATTGTACTTAAGGAAACGTTTTGTTAAGTTTAATGAATCTGTCATTTGCTAAAGCAAAGTGTGTTTCACAACATTTCACTTAATAACTGGAGTGAAAGAGAAAACTATATTTATTTTCTCAATACTATTCGGTAATTTGTTCTGTATTGATTTTTATTTATGTGGAAGTGTTAAGCTTAATCAAGCATATTCATATTAAAGTTGGGCCTTTATTCAATATTTATATATACCAAATTCTTTGTTTAGAGCAAAGGAAAGAAATGTATATGTTCATCTCTTTCTTTAACATCATTATATATATATATATTACTATTTTCTTAATTAATAAAATATACTAAGGTCGATTTAAAATTTGATTTAATCTCAGTTGAAACAAAAGAAACTAACGTGATCGGTTGTGGAAAATGGAACCCTCGAAAAACTTAATAAATAAATTTAACACTCTGAGCTATAGCAAATCCTTAATTGACATTAAGGATCTTGTGATGTCATCTAAACACATTATTATAAGTGCAAGTAGAGTGAAAACAAAGTATGGGAGCTCAATAAAAATTGAGCTGGAGGATAATGTATTGTTTTTGCCATATCGCTACAATACGCTAACTGACGAAGATTTGAAGAATTTATCATCTGGAACGTATCTTATATCCAGGGAAGGGGAGAAAAACTTGCAATTAAAACCATTCGAGGAGGATGATATCTGTGTAGCCAATTCTAAATACCCCATATACGCAAACTTTAACAGTTTTTAAATTTTATTTTAATGATAAAAATAGCAATATGTACCTACACCAATATAATAATAATAAAGTTAAAACTAAAAATAATTAAATAAAAAATTAGTGGTTTTCTTTTTGTCTTTTTTTAAATAATTTTAATTGTTTTATTTATTTCTTTTTGGTTATTTTATACAAAAATTCAAGACATAAATGTCCACAATTAAATTAATCATAGTTTTGATGTTGATTGTAGTTATATTTTATATTTCCTCCTAGGTATTCAACTAGTTCCAATGGTGGTTGTAAATTTCCAAAACTATCATTAATATTGGTATTAATGGTAAAACACCACCAACTTTTGGAACACGTATTACGCGTGGTATTACAATTTCAGATTTCCTTCCCTTAAGGATTTGTTAATGGTTTTACGTGCAATCTTGATAGCAGCGTTAAGATCTGTTGGTTTTTCTTTTTTTTTTACCATTTTTGCTGTCGCTTTTAGAGTTGAATTGAACAGTTTTATTCCAATAACTTTATTCGATTTTGATTGTCTATTACTTTTGTTTTGCTTAGTCATACCCATACCGAGTTTAGTTTTTGATTTCATTGTGTTTGTAAGCAAATATGCAAATGATTTTTCTGGCAGACTGCTTTTGTTTGAAAGTACTCGTTCCCAAGCTCTGTTCTCAAGAATTTTATCAGCTTGATGTCTAATATTTATTTCTTTACTTTTTGAATAAGCAATATCGTGTTCTTTACATGCAGCGTCCAATAGATTTATTCCTTTATCACCTCGTTCTAAACGTTTTTGTAATTTCGTTCCAGGACCGCAATATTGATAACCAGGAAGATGTAGCTCAAAAGGAAGTGAATTTATCAATTTATTGACTAAACCTCTTCCTCTGACAGTTTTATTGTAATTAAGCTTGTAGTTAAAGAGTATCACCATTTTATTTTATTTTATTCTATAAGAAAAACATAATATTTAATTATTTCATTCAGTTATAAAGATGCGCTTAATAAAACAACATAAAAATATTTTTGTTCGTAATACGGATTCTTCAACGAATATAAAATTAAAAACTAGACATAGTTCTATATTACCGAATTCTATTCGTGCGCTTATTGTGGGTCCTTCAAATTGTGGAAAGACTAACGTTATGATAAGCTTACTTGAAAGTCCTAATGGACTGAAATTTGAAAACATCTATTTATACTCAAAATCACTATTTCAGCCAAAGTATGAATATTTAAGAAAATTATTATCACCAATTAAAGGAGTGGGTTATTACACGTTTTCAAATAATGATTCTGTATTACCTCCTGATGAAGCACAAAACAATTCAGTTATGATATTCGATGATGTTGCATGTGAAAAACAAAACAATATACGTGCATATTTTTGTATGGGTAGACATAGAAATATAGATTCATTCTACTTATGTCAAACATATACAAGAATTCCTAAACATTTAATAAGAGATAATGCTAATATGATTATTATGTTTAAGCAAGATGAAATGAATATAAAACATATATATGCTGATCATGTTGGTAGCGATATGAGTTACGAAAAGTTTCATGAAATTTGTAGAGAATGTTGGAAGGATAAATATGGATTTTTGGTTATAAGTACAGATGATGAATTAAATGATGGGAGATATAGAAAGCAGTTTGATTATTTTATAACATTATAAATTATAGAATTTATTACATACAAGTATTAGTATGTCATCAACCTTTAAAGATATTACAACAAAAACAACAAAATCATTGACAACTAACTAATAGCTGATCTGATGGTCGTTAAAAAATTAATGAAAAAGTTTTAAAAGACCTGATAAAGACAAGAAATGTTTTAAAGAAGAAATTTCGCAGTATAAAAATTGGTGAAGCGGATACTCGTGAAGAACTTAAAGATACTTTTAGCCCATAACAGAACGCTTGAAAAATTTTATTAATAGTTCGAAAAATGCCAAAGTAAATTTAAAAATTGAAAAGAGTAAAATTAAAAATGAATCAAAACAACAACAATTTAAAACTGACTCAAATATTCCTATTATAAAACCAGAAAACTATATGTTATCTACTGCTGCAATTAACTCTGAAGATGATGATTTTTTTTTTTCAGTATTTATTTATTGAATCTTCATATATTAAATATGAATTAACAATAATTAATCAAATCTTATCCTAATATTTACTTTATGTCCTGCCAGTGCCAGACAAAATGATTTAGTCATCACGGTTTCTGTTCACATATGTAGGTGTTTATCGCTCATCTGATTGGGTGAGTGCTGCAGTGTCTCTTCTCCTTAATCGAGTGTGGCCGCCATAATTTAAAATATTTCGAGCTAAGGGATTTGGGTGCAGTTCCAGCCTTTTTAAATATTTTACTGCATATGTATTTCGTTATCATAGTTTTTACCAATGGCACATTGAGATCCTTGTGGATATTTGAGTTTTTGACATACCAGGGAGCGGCTGTTATTATTCGAAGAAGTTTATTTTGGCGCCTTTGAATTTTTTCGATATTAGAAGCCGAGGTAGTGCCCCATAACTGAATACCGTAGCACCAAATTGGCTTTAAGATAGAGTTGTAAAGTAGAAGTTTGCAATCGAGACTAAGAACAGAATTTCTTCCAATGAGCCAATTAATTTGAATTGCTTTTAGTTTCATTTGAGTTGATTTTGCTTCTATGTGCCATTTCCACGTTAAACGCCGATCTAGATGTATACCGAGGTATTTTACATGCGAGTGTTGGGGTATTATTTGATTATTGATTTTAATAGGGGGGCATGTTTCCCGACGCAATGTGAATGTTATATGTGCGCATTTTTGCTCATTGATCTTTATCCTCCATTGTTTTAACCACCTTTCCAGTTCAAATATGTGATCCTGTAAGTAACGAGATGCTTCTTGACAGTTTTCATGTACGCTTAGGAAAGCTGTGTCATCCGCAAATGTTGAGGTTTGTGTGTAGCTGTTTGTTGGCATGTCCGAAGTATAAATTAAGTACAATAGAGGGCCCAGGATGCTGCCTTGTGGGACTCCAGCGTTAACTGGCTGACGACCGACTAAGTAGCTTTCTAACAGCTTGTGTATGTTTGCTGGCAAGTTTTGCTGCAATTTCAGTAGTAAACCTTCATGCCAGACTTTATCAAAAGCTTGAGACACATCGATGAAGAGTGCTGAGAAATTTTTTTTTCTTCAAAGGCTTTTCTTATTACATTTACTATTCGATGAGTTTGTTCAATTGTGCTATGCTTTCTTCTAATCCCAAATTGATTATTAGGAATACATCTATTTTCATTTAAAATCGGCGTTAATTTTGCCACTAGTAGTTTCTCAAATAGCTTTGAAATATTAGATAATAAGCTAATAGGCCTGTATGACTCAACTTTTATGTGATCCTTTCCTGGCTTTGGTATCATGGTTACTAAGGAAACCTTCCATTTCTGAGGGTAGTATTGAAGGCGTAAAATAGCATTAAAAATAAAAAGAATAATTTTCTTTGCTGTACTTGGTAGCTCCAAAAGCATTTTATTACTGATCTTATCAATACCGGGTGCCTTCTTGGTGTTTAAATCACAAATAGCCTTTTCGATTTCTCTAAACTCGAATCTTAGGGGAATAGCTGCTCTAACATTTACAGGCGGTAAATCGACTGCTATATCGTGAAATATATTATGGGTAAATACATTTTTCAGATGATTAGCAAACAGATTTCCTTTTTCAATATCATTTCTTGCCCAACTTCCATTCAAGTTTCTCAATGGTGGCTTAGAGATAACTGGTCTATTGAGGCTTCTAGCTGCACGCCATAATGAGTAATCTGATTGTGGAGTTGCATCAAGTCCCTTGAGATATTTTTCCAGGGAAGCCGTTTTCTGAGACTGCAGTAACTTTCTCAGCCTTTTTGTGCACTCTTTTAATAAAGTCTTAAGTTGGGGGGATCTGTGCAATTGCCACTCTCTACGAACTCTCCTTTTTTTAGTCAATAGACGCTCGACATCTGTAGAATATATGATTTTGTTTTTGGTTTTTTTGAGTGTTATGCTGGAATGTTAAACAGGTAGTTTGAGATAACTGTCAAAATTAACAATAGCGAGATCCACGTTCTCCGGTGTGCTAAGCGGAATATTTTCTGTGCAATGGGCACTCAGATATTTTTTATATTTTAACCAATTTATTTGTGAGGCTGATGTCGATAAGTAACCAGACGGAGATACGATTCTATTTGGATTCATTATAGTAACAATTGTAGGTGTGTGATCGGAAGATAATTCTAGGGACGCTTCCACATGAATCGTGTCTATGGGGATGTTATTAACCACGCCAAAATCTATGACATCTGGAACTTTTTGCTGATCAGTAGGCCAATATGTTGGTTGTCCGCTCGCGACCACATTTAGGTACATTTTACAAATTGTGTTAAACAAAACACGACCCTTAGGTGTAATAAGTCGTGACCCCCAGTAAGTGTGTTTAGCGTTATAATCGCCAGCAGCCAGGAAGCAGGGTCCTAATGATTTGAAATATTATTATATTGGCTTTCTGACATTGAAAATCTAGGTGGGGAGTATAATGATGAAATTACTATGTTTCGAGATAATTCCTCAACGTAAATGCTCGTTGCTTGGAGATAATCTTCACGATGATCGCACATTAGGTAGTGTTTTACTCGGTTTTTTATCAAAATGACAGAACCTCCACAAGCTCTACCTCGAGGGTCCTTGGTATCATATAATATATAACCATTGATTATAAACGTGTTTCTTGAGGTCAGATGGGTTTCAGAAACCATCATAACATCAATTTGTTTATTTTTAAGGAAGTATTCTAGTTCATTTTTATGTTGGCGGATGCCGTTTGCGTTCCAAAAGCAAATTTTTAAACAGTTCATGGCTTGTTTAGTACAGCTTGCAATAACATCGATTGCATTCTTAACATTTCCTGCATCATATTACCCATTGTGTTTGTAAAGTTATTTACTGTTTGTACTAATGTTTCCATGGTTTTCTCTAGACGACTTAAG
Organism: Pollenia amentaria; assembly: GCA_943735925.1. Taxonomy (NCBI): domain Eukaryota; kingdom Metazoa; phylum Arthropoda; class Insecta; order Diptera; family Polleniidae; genus Pollenia; species Pollenia amentaria. Next base: position 50,859,173 of record OX031008.1, read on the forward strand.
TTAGAAACTGGAGTTTCATCATTATTTAGCAACTCACCTTGCATTGGCATATGGTTTAATTTTAGGACGTTAGCGTAGGATGTTCTGTTATTACTAGGCTGCGGTACCTGAACGTCATTAATGTTAACTTGATTTGTTGCCTGCATTTGAGGGGGGTTAGGTTTCGGTCCAACCGAGCGCTTGACGATAGAGTATACAGGGCATCCTCTATAGTTTGCCGTGTGATTACCACCACAGTTGCTACATTTTTTAACATTGGGGTCGTTTTTAGACTTATCGCAGAGAGCTGTACCATGTAATTCTCCACATACGACGCAAACAGGGGTTAAATGACAATATGCCTTAGTGTGACCAAATTATTGGCAGTTTAAACATTGCACGGGACCATTCCTTTTGTGCGGCTCCTCTATTGTTATTTTTCTATACAGGATATATTTAAGATTATAAATGGGATGAATGGGATTAATGTCGCCGGGTTCTAACTCCACTCGAAATAGTGGCTGGGGATTTTTTTTCTCTATTTTTAATGTTTATTACATTTTTTATTTTGAAGCGCTTCTCTTCTAAAAACGTTTTTATCTCACCTGGGTCCACGCATGTGTCAATGCCCTTAATCACTACCTGAAGACCTTTACTGCTCTTCAGTTGATATGTATAAAAATTCTTATTAAGTGCTTCAAATTTAGTTATTACCTTACGAAAATCTTCTTCAAGATTAACTTGTATTTTTGTCTCATTAATACTACCCCGCTTTATTGCAGCTACATAAAAAGAATTTTCACCTATTACCGAGATCAAATTCTTTATTAATTCATTTGAGTTTTGCTCTCTAAGATATATCGGCGGTGGCTTAGAAGATTTGATAACGTTTTGTGCTTCCGGGGATTCCTCATCCAGAATTGCAAAACGATTTTGTGAACTTGTTCTATCAGCTGTACCATCTTTTGAGACTTTTGAGACCGAAGCAACTGCTGAGGAGGTTGGGCTGCGACCCCGTTTAAGCACTGTTATGTACCTATCAATACTTACTTGTACTGGAGGCTTTTGAGCACTTTTTACTTGTGGAGCTGAGTTTTCCATCATGCCTGATTTGGGGGTAATATTTTCATCACTTATTAAAATCGTTTTTGCCGCTGAGGCACCGCTTGCAGGTTTTATATTTTTTATTGTGTTAAGATCAACCGTATTATTAGACACCGAAGGTGATACTGAGTTTTCTATTATGCCTGATTGGGGGTTAATATTTACATCACTTATTAAAATTGTTTTTGCTGTTGAGGCAACGCCAGCAGGTTTTATATTTGTTATTGTATCAACCGTATTATTAAATACAGACGGTGAAAGGGATCGCGTGCGAGTAATAGGTTTAGCCGTTAGGTATTTGCTATCATCGATTCTTTTTTTTATTTCTGCATTTGTTTGGTTAACACTCACTGTGATATATGCATTTCTACTGTTTGCACTCATGAGTTTTTTTTTTTTTTTTCTTTTACTGTTTACAGTTTTGCTCTTCTTATTTGTTATTGTTTATCAACACCGAGAATAAAAAATGTGTGTTTATGTATGTATGTACATACATGTATTTTTTTTTCTTTGCTTGTATTTACTTTTTTTAATACTTTATTTATTCAAAAAAATAAACCGTATGCCGAGCTTAGAAAACACGTCTATCTTCAACGAGCGCGACAGACAATATATGATGATGATGATAATGATGATGATGATGATTTTTATTCTCAACCAGAATCAGAAAATCTAAATAATCATATAAATTTTAATGATTTGTTATATTTAGAAAAAAGACATGAGTTAGACACACTATATGGATTACATAAATATTCAAATAATTAATGGAAATTTGGTGATAGTAACATTAAATTTAATGAAGATAAGATTCAAGTTGGAAACCAAATATGGGCACTCACTCCAGGCTTATTTTCATTAATGTTTCAAAAAATACCAAAAAACTATGATAAATCCGAGTTAGATATTTATAAAAAAATATTAATTAATACTAATGCGTATAAAATACCCAGCAAAAACTTTACTTACCTGGTAAGTTAGCAAATAACATTGGAGAAATATAAACACTACTTATTTTTCGGCTGAATAACTACTTATTTTTGTTCGAGTTGTCCACAGAATTCAGTAGTTACAATACACTTACTAGAAGTCACAAAATATCTAGTTATTATTTAACTACCAGTAAGTTGAATTGTAAGTACTTACAATATACTCACTAGAAACCAAAAAATAACTAGTTTTTATTTAATTGGCGCTAGTAAATAGACCTAATAAGTAGTTATGGAGCTAGTTACCAGTACTTAAATATTCAGTACTGAAAACAAGACAACTAAAATGTAGTTACTTAGCTGATTATTAGTAAGCAAATATTCATTACTGAAAATAATAGTAGTGAAAAGTACTTACTAAGGTCATTACTAGCAAGTACTTATTGATGTTTTCAGAATAATGACAATTGTAATGACAACTACTTACCTGGTAACGTATGAAATAACTACGACCTATTACCAAAATTCAAAAAGTTTTTCCTGGGTAGGTTATGTCTCAGATGGTAATATAAGGGGTACAAGAGCATATAAATATCAGAATATTATTAGCAAATTGATTAAACCTGAAAATTCATCTACCACAACACCGCAATCACCCACTTCATCTGATACAATAAAAACAACAAAAGAAAATTATATGGGAAGTGGGTTAATGAATTTAAATCCAAATAAACCAAACTATATATACTGCGATGACCCAAATGAGTTAATAGATCGACTTAGACTCCTGCTCGCATCACAAGCTGCAGGTCACAGCAATCATAATAACGAAATTGTATCTATTATTGAAGAATTATACGAAGCTAACATTATTGAATAACTATTAAATTAACATCATGTAATGTCTGTTGATAAATTTGGTCACAATATTAACAATACAAGTGGCGTAATTTCTATGAAAAATGCACCTAAATTGCTTGGGTTCTTTATGGATACAGATAACAACATTGACATTCAAAACAAAAGAATCAAACATATGTCAAATGCTTTGGAAGAAAATGATGGTGTCAATAAAATGTTTTTGCAATCTCAAATTGAAAAAACACAGAAGGAGATAATGGATCAATTAAGCAAGAATAAAAATGCAATTTATCAAATAATAGAGAAAATTAAAAATGATTTTGAAAGAAGAATCAAAATCTTGAATCAGAAAGTATATAACAGACTTGATATTAAAAATAAAGAACAGCAGATAACAATATTTCCTTAAGTAAAGTAGACTTAATAATAATAATGGATTCAAGAAGAAGAGATTTAGTAAATGAACTTCATAAGCCAGCCCGAAAAAATTTCATACGTCGAAGAGTTGTAATGAAAGGAATAGATGATCTCTGGCAAGCTGATTTAGTTGAAATGGGAAACTATTCTACATATAATAAAAATATCGATATTTGTTAATTATCATTGATACTTTCTCAAAGTTTGCATGGGGTGTTACACTTTAAACAAAAACAGCAACTGAATATTTCAAGCAATGAAAAGTATTTTAAAATTAGGTCGAGTACCCAAAAACTTGCAGACTGATGATGGTAAAAAAATTTTCAATAAACAATTTAACACCCTCATGCACAACCATAATATCAATCACTACTCAACATATAGTATAATGAAAGCCTCGATAATAGAACGATTTAATCGAACTCTAAAAAGAATGATGTGGAAAGAATTTAGTTTAAATGGTTCATATTATTGGCTTCATATTTACAAAGATCTAATTAATAAATATAATAGCAAAGTTCATCGCACCATTAAAATGGCACCAATTGACGTTAAACTAAACAAACGTCTTTTTCGATTCGACACGACACCCAGGCTACACGAACGGGGAACTGGCCGTACGGTCGGCGCGCTATTCTCCCCAGGCAGTGGTAGGTATGTAGTGTACGGTTCTACTTATGCCCAGTGCAGCCACCAAACTACAGCAAATCTGCGGGATGACCACGGGCACACTACTACGCTCGGCGTTCGACGCTTGGGTAGGCCTAAATTGGAGAACCTGCGGGATAACCACGGGAGCTCCAATTCATCCCACACAAACGTCACACACAAATTGAGGCCCAGTGAAGCCACCAGACACACACGAATCTGCGGAATAACCACGGAAACGCTGTGTCGAGTAACTCGTAGTCTTATACCTGCGGGATGCCCACGGGCACACTACTACGCTCGCCTAATAATGTTGGTGTAGCACTAGATTGCAGCCTGCGGGATAACCACGGAACTTCAATTAATTCTACACAAACACCACTACAAACCAAACTAAGCAAACTACCAAAAATTTACAGCGGGATAACCACCATAAATTACAACTTACCAACCACTGCGTTCAACACCGACTGATCCTGATTTTAATTTTCGCTCTGCTTTTATACTTTCTTGTCGTCGTACGTACAAGGTGGCTGCAACTGCCCATCTGTTTGGCACATCTGTTGGGCATGTGTTGTTTGCTACGCGCCGCTAGGGGTCTCAGAGGTCGCTATAAACGGCCGTTAGTAAATTCAAATTAATTTTTGTCTTATAGCTATTTACAACTGTTCATCATATTTAATAATACTAATAAAACTAAAGAAAAATAATAATAACATATCAACAGTTCATTTTTAAGAAATATCATCTTCATGATGATCGCATAATAATAATAATACAATAAAAAAAAGACTACAAAAAAAATAAAATAAAGTAGAATAAATAACCTCAACGGTACTCGTGGTGTAGGTGGAAACGACGGTTTCCGACTTCCATCGTCACACATCCCCTCTTCGTCACAGGCCGTTGGCTTTCTCTCACGGCAGGACCTCTACCTGGACGCTCCCTGCTTTGGAGATCGTCACTCTGTATGATCTCGATTGGCTATGGTGGATGAATTTCACCCGGTGGCCGGGCTTGTGTGTCTGCCACGCATCCTCCACTACGTGCTTGAGGTCGTTCGGCCATGATGCGCCCTCCATAAAGTGTTGGCTTCCCGGTGAACCGCTGACGTCCGGAAGTGGGGCCGCTGTCTTATGGATGGGCCTGGTAGGTGCCCCAGGTGCCCCAGGTGCGACCGGTGACTGTAGGACAATAGTGGTATTGTTTACCTCATGGTGGTTGACGAGGGGTGGTGAAGCGGACGTTCCAATACTGGTTGGGCTGGACAGATTAACAGAGGCCAGTGACCAGGAGGTGCAAATGGACAAACAGGGGGAGATGGGCGCTGACTGGTCGGAGGAACTGTCGGTTAGACGTCGGGTGGGCCATTCCCCTCTAATGGTCTCGCCATGTTCTTGTTCGTGGGACCTCCCGGGTGTGACCTCGATTAACGATCCTGTGGTGGAACTTTCGTCCTGCTGGCTGCTGGGGGTTCCCCCGGTGCCGATGGGCTGCCACGTGTCGCATCTAGACCACCAGAAGCGGTAGGTGATCGTCCGTTGAAACCCGGCGTGACCCCCAAAACTGTGGCATCTGGCGTCTTGTACATCGATCGTACCCCAGCCTCTGGCTCTCGGTGGGGTACTGGCTTCGCTCGGGGTACCCGATTCGCTAGGCTGGCTCCCGGGTGGCGATTTGATGGCTAAGGTGGTATCGAACTCCCCGAGTTCTGACCGGAACAACTTCTCCAGCTCGGACGGGGTGCCATCCCATTGTGGCGACGTGCCGTTGTACTTGCCTTGTGTTTTTAGTTACAAGCCTCAAATAATTCAAATCCTGCCATTCCACTCCTACACTACTTGGCGATCCTGCCAGGCAAGTTATTGCCGATTTTGATTGATAATTTCAAGTCTGATTTATTTTAAATTTACAAGTGCTTATATACTATACATGAATTTTTAACTTAACCGTTCTAACTTATTTTAATTATTTACATTATTCTGTTTGTCTTTGTCAGTCATATGGAGATATCAATAAATTGTAACAATAACAAACCCTCGTGACTATTCTCGCCAATCAGAATGTTGGAAGTTGGAATGCACTCAATTCTCACTCAATGTGGTGTCATTCACTTACATTCCGATTGTCGTCATTTGTCTATACCGTTATTTGCTATTTAAAATACCCTACTCTATATAAGTTGGTAAGTGTTGGTTTAAGAGTAGTTTAAGGTTATGCGGTGGCGACTTATGAGGTACACTACAGCCTCACATGTAGCCAGGTTAGCGTTTTCCCGTGGCTGGCGTGACAATGCATCGGCCAAGACGTTGCTCTTGCCCTTTCGGTACTTTATTTCATAGTTAAACTGCTGGAGTTCTAGGGCCCACCGAGCCAGCCGGCCTGTTGGGCTTTCCAACGAATTTAGCCACTTCAAAGCGAGGTGGTCCGTGATGATGGTGAACCGGTACCCCTCTATGTATGCGCGGATCTTTCGGACTCCCCACACGACAGCCAGACACTCTTTCTCAGTGGTTGAATAGTTCATCTCTGCCGGATTTAGATGTCGGCTAGCGTACGCAATAACTCGCTCTCCTTCTTCCAGCTCCTGAGTCTGGACGGCACCCAGGCTATAGTCACTCGCGTCGGTTTGCAACACAAATGGTTGTGAAAAATCGGGGCACGCCAACACTGGTGCTTCGGTGAGCTTCTTCTTCAGCGTTTCGAAAGCACTTTGCTGTTCAACTCCCCACTTCCAGTGCCTCCCCTTCTTTCGTAATTGGGTGAGCGGTTGCGCTAGGGTCGCGAATTCGGGCACGAAACGTCTATACCATGACGCTACCCCCAAGAATTGGCGAACTTGTCGGATATTGTTGGGTGGTGGGATTTGGGCCCAGGTAACGTGTTTCCCGCGTGAAAAACTTGCATTTATCCACATTGATTCTCAAGTTTGCAGCTCTCAACCGTCGCAAAACCTCTCTCAAATGAATCATGTGCTCTTCAAGACTTCCACTTACCACAATGATGTCATCCAGATACGCGAATGCATACGGTTCCATTTCGGGGCCGATAACACTATCGAGTGCCCGTTGAAAGGTGGCTGGGGCCGAATGTAACCCGAAGGGCATCACTCTCCAGTGGTATAGGTCTCTCCCTGGTACTGCAAAGGCGGAATACTGCTTGCTACCTTCTTCCATTGGGATTTGCCAATACCCGTTTTTTAAGTCGATGCTACTAATAAAAAGGGCCTTACGCAATTTATTAAGAATGCTATCTATACGAGGAAGGGGATAAGCATCGGGTACTGACCAGAGATTAAGTTGTCGGAAATCCAGGCATGTCCTCCAGGCGCCATTTTTTTCTTGACCAGGGTGATCGGGAAGCAATCAACTCGTTCACCTCGGCGTCTATGATCGCCTGCATAGCAGAATTCCTGGGCGCGTAGCGAATCTTTATGGGTCTGTCGTCTGTGAGCAAGATTTTGTGACTGGCAATATTCGAGATCCCGTGTAGCTTCTTAAATTTTGGGAGTTCTTTTTCCAAGAAAGCAGTAATCATCGCCTGTTCCTCCGTTACTGGCTCTGTCGGGGGTTCATGGCACTCCAGTACCTCCCCGCAGGTGGTGGGCTTAGGCACGGCCGGGTGGACTGGTGGTTGTGTGCCAGCTTCTTGACTGGAATTGTTCAGCGTCAGGCCGGCAATGTGTATACACGTATCAAAGTTTCGTCAGAACTCGAGCCCCAAGATGACATCTTCACTAGCGTTGGACATCACGATATACAGACAATTTCGTGTCTGGTTTCCTAGGGTTGTTGGTAGTTCTATAGCGGATGAAGTTTCGGCTAGCGCCGGTGTCTTAACACTGCTTTAACTGCGACTTTGTTGACCAAGATGGTGGCCGTCAACTGCGTTTCTTCGCGGTGTAGGCCGGTCATACCGGTGGAGGATATATTGCTTGCCTCGGGAGGTCCGACCATCCGAATTTTGGGTTTCGGCCCGAGGACATCTATTGGCGAAGTGTTTCGTTTCCCCACAACTGTGACAGCGTGCTGTTTGCCCGTTACCGGTTCTTCGCTTCTGGGCCGCTGTTAATTCGGAATGCCTCATCAGGATTTGTATCTCTAAAACATAATCTTTGAACGGTTCCCCTGGTTGCAGCACCCTGGCTCTAATTTCGTCTTCTAGCCGCTCGAAGTACCGGGTAGGGAGGAAAAAGGAAAGAAAAGACCATACCTCCCAGTGCTCGTTGTTGTTTCGATACCACGCAAGAGCTCGTTCACCCATCACTCTGGCATCACTCGGGGTAGTTGGTCCAACGTGGCCCCGTAAATGTCTGCTAACTCCTCCACCCGCTCACCATTAGGTGACTCCTGCTGCTTGTACCATCCTCATTTGGGCCGGTGGTAATCCCGGCTGATCGAGGGGCCTCTGCTGGGTTTACCCCGATGGTGTGGTTCGTTGTGATTGAGGTCAGGGTACTACTCCCAGGCACTGTCAGCATCGCTCCCTTTTCAAACTGTTTTTCTAAACTTTGCATACGGGCAGCGACCTCCGGGCTGTGTTCACCGAAATTGGAACAGCCGTTTTCTCAACTCGTCCACCGTACCGCTAGTTTCCAGGGAAAATTCTTGCATGCACGACAGTAATTCTTCCCGCTTAAGCGGATATATCCATCCCGTCTTTACCATTGTCTAAGAATTACTTCCTACTATTTTCACTTTTTCATAAGTTCAATAATTTTTGTTCGCCAATTTTAGTATGCACGACACACCTGCGCAAAAATTTTTTTTTTCCTTTTTTTTTTTTTTTTTTTTTTTTTACCAAAATTATTTTAGAAATATAATTTTCAACAGTACATTTTATTTTTCTCTTAAAACTTCGTGGTTTGCTTCATTAACACAATTTGGCGTTTTTAATACCGCATTTTTATTTTGCCACTGTTTCACATTGTTTTTAAATTTTTTCATTTTATTCCGTTCCACGACTCACGCGATTGCCGAATCTATCCGATAGTGTTTTTTTTCCTATTTTAAGGGGTCCCTGCTCGGGCGCCAACTGTAACGAACCTTCTTGGCTGGGGTATAACTCGCCGGTTATCCAGGGTTCACTTTCCAGTAAATTTCTAATTAGTTCCTGACCTCGTTAATAAAAAAAACAACACACTTCATCAACTATTTGGTTTCAGCAAACACACTTTATTTCTTATTTAGTATACAGGAAACTAAACAAACGGCTTTTTCGATTCGACACGACACCCAGGCTACACGAACGGGGAACTGGCCGTACGGTCGGAGCGCTATCCTCCGCAGGCAGTGGTAGGTATGTAGTGTACGGTTCTACTTATGCCCAGTGAAGCCACCAAACTACAGCAAATCTGCGGGATGACCACGGATCCGCTGTGTTGAGTTGCTCGTAGACGTATGCCTGCGCGATGACCACGGGCACACTACTACGCTCGGCGTTCGACGCTGAGGTAGGCTTAAATTGGAGAACCTGCGAGATAACCACGGGAGCTCTAATTCATCCCACACAAATGTCACACACAAACTGAGGCCCAGTGAAGCCACCAGACACACGAATCTGCGGGATGACCACGGGCACACTACTACGCTCGGCTAATAATGTTGGTGTAGCACTAGATTGCAGCCTGCGGGATAACCACGGAACTTCAATTAGTTCTACACAAACACCACTACAAATCAAACTAAACAAACTACCAACATTTTACAGCGGGATAACCACCATAAATTACAACTTACCACCACTGCGTTCAACACCGACTGATCCTGATTTTAATTTTCGCTCTGCTTTTATACTTTCTTGTCGTCGTACGTACAAGGTGGCTGCAACTGCCCATCTGTTTGGTCAGCTGTTTGGCCCATCTGTTGGGCATGTGTTGTTTGCTACGCGCCGCTAGGGGTCTCAGATGCCAATTCGAATCTACTGGCTTCCACTAGAGGTCGCTATAAACGGCCGTTAGTAAATTCAAATTAATTTTTGTCTTATAGCTATTTACAACTGTTCATCATATTTTATAATACTAATAAAACTAAAGAAAAATAATAATGACAACATATCAACAGTTCATTTTAAAGAAATATCATCTTCATGATGATCGCATAATAATAATAATACAATAAAAAAAAAGACTACAAAAAAAAAAAAAAATAAAGTAGAATAAATAACCTCAACGGTACTCATGGTGTAGGTGGAAACGAGGGTTTCCGACTTCCATCGTCACACATCCCCTCTTCTTCACAGGCCGTTGGCTTTCGCTCATGGCAGGACCTCTACCTGGACGCTCCCTGCTTTGGAGATCATGGCACTCCAGTACCTCCCCGCAGGTGGTGGGCTTAGGCACGGCCGGGTGGACTGGTGGTTGTGTGCCAGCTTCTTGACTGGAATTGTTCAGCGTCAGGCCGGCAATTTGGATGCACGTATTAACGTTTCGTCAGAACTCGAGCCCCAAGATGACATCTTCACTAGCGTTGGACATCACGATATACAGACAATTTCGTGTCCGGTTTCCTAGGGTTGTTGGTAGTTCTATAGCCTTTGAAACCCGGCATACTGCCCCATTGGCTAGCATGACGTCCAGTTCTTCCTGGCGATACGTCGGGGATGTGGTTAGTTGTGATATAACGTCCGGGCGGATGAAGTTTCGGCTAGCGCCGGTGTCTTAACACTGCTATAACTGCGACTTTGTTGACCAAGATGGTGGCCGTCAACTGCGTTTCTTCGCGGTGTAGGCCGGTCATACCGGTGGAGGATATATTGCTTGCCTCGGGAGGTCCGACCATCCTCAATTGCGTCGGCTCCCATTGGCATTTCCCGAATTTTGGGTTTCGGCCCGAGGACATCTATTTGCGAAATGCCCCGCTTCCCCACAACTGTGACAGCGTGCTGTTTGCCCGTTACCGGTTCTTCGCTTTTGGCCGTTGTTAATTCGGAATGCCTCATCAGGATTTGTATCTCTAAAACATAATCTTTGAACGGTTCCCCTGGTTGCAGCACCCTGGCTCTAATTTCGTCTTCTAGCCGCTCGAAGTACCGGGTAGGGAGGAAAAAGGAAAGAAAATCTTGTCTGAAAGCAGACCATACCTCCCAGTGCTCGTTGTTGTTTCGATACCACGCAAGAGCTCGTTCACCCAAAAATTCTGGCATCACTCGGGGTAGTTGGTCCAACGTGGCCCCGTAAATGTCTGCTAACTCCTCCACCCGCTCACCATTAGGTGACTCCTGCTGCTTGTACCATCCTCATTTGGGCCGGTGGTAATCCCGGCTGATCGAGGGGCCTCTGCTGGGTTTACCCCGATGGTGTGGTTCGTTGTGATTGAGGTCAGGGTACTACTCCCAGGCACTGTCAGCATCGCTCCCTTTTGAAACTGTTTTTCTAAACTTTGCATACGGGCAGCGACCTCCGGGCTGTGTTCACCGAAATTGGAACAGCCGTTTTCTCAACTCGTCCACCGTACCGCTAGTTTCCAGGGAAAATTCTTGCATGCACGACAGTAATTCTTCCCGCTTAAGCGGATATATCCATCCCGTCTTTACCATTGTCTAAGAATTACTTCCTACTATTTTTACTTTTTCATAAGTTCAATAATTTTTGTTCGCCAATTTTAGTATGCACGACACACCTGCGCATAAAATTTTTTTTTCCTTTTTTTTTTTTTTTTTTTTTTTTTACCAAAATTATTTTAGAAATATAATTTTCAACAGTACATTTTATTTTTCTCTTAAAACTTCGTGGTTTGCTTCATTAACACAATTTGGCGTTTTTAATACCGCATTTTTATTTTGCCACTGTTTCACATTGTTTTTAAATTTTTTCATTTTATTCCGTTCCACGACTCACGCGATTGCCGAAACTATCCGATAGTGTTTTTTTTCCTATTTTAAGGGGTCCCTGCTCGGGCGCCAACTGTAACGAACCTTCTTGGCTGGGGTATAACTCGCCGGTTATCCAGGGTTAACTTTCCAGTAAATTTCTAATTAGTTGAGTCGCTGTGTTGAGTTGCTCGTAGACGTATGCCTGCGCGATGACCACGGGCACACTACTACGCTCGGCGTTCGACGCTGGAGTAGGCCTAAATTGGAGAACCTGCGAGATAACCACGGGAGCTCCAATTCATCCCACACAAACGTTACACACAAACTGAGGCCCAGTGAAGCCACCAGACACACGAATCTGCGGGATAACCACGGAAACGCTGTGTCGAGTAACTCGTAGTCTTATACCTGCGGGATGACCACGGGCACACTACTACGCTCGGCTAATAATGTTGGTGTAGCACTCGATTGCAGACTGCGGGATAACCACGGAACTTCAATTAGTTCTACACAAACGCCACTACAAATCAAACTAAACAAACTACCAAAAATTTACAGCGGGATAACCACCATAAATTACAACTTACCAACCACTGCGTTCAACACTGATTTTAATTTTCGGTCTGCTTTTATACTTTCTTGTCGTCGTACGTACAAGGTGGCTGCAACTGCCCATCTGTGTGGTCAGCTGTTTGGCCCATCTGTTGGGCATGTGTTGTTTGCTACGCGCCGCTGGGGGTCTCTTATGCCATTTCGAATCTACTGGCTTCCACTAGAGGTAGCTATAAACGGCCGTTAGTAAATTTAAATTAATTTTTGTCTTATAGCTATTTACAACTGTTCATCATATTCAATAATACTAATAAAACTAAAGAAAAATAATAATGACAACATATCAACAGTTCATTTTAAAGAAATATCATCTTCATGATGATCGCATAATAATAATAATACAATAAAAAAATAGACTACAAAAAAAAATAAAATAAAATAAAGTAGAATAAATAACCTCAACGGTACTCATGGTGTAGGTGGAAACGAGGGTTTCCGACTTCCATCGTCACAATAGTTAACAAATATCGATATTTTATATTATATGTAGAATAGTTTCCCATTTCAACTAAATCAGCTTCCTTTCATTACAACTCTTCGACGTATGGGCTGGCTTATGAAGTTCATTTACTAAATCTCTTCTTCTTGAATCCATTATTGTTATTAAGTCTACTTTACTTAAGGAAATTTTGTTATCTGCTGTTCTTTATTTTTAATATCAAGTCTGTTATATACTTTCTGATTTAAGATTTTGATTCTTCTTTCAAAATCATTTTTAATTTTCTCTATTATTTGATAAATTTCATTTATATTCTTGCTTAATTGATCCATTATCTCCTTCTGTGTTTTTTCAATTTGAGATTGCAAAAACATTTTATTGACACCATCATTTTCTTCCAAAGCATTTGACATATGTTTGATTCTTTTGTTTTGAATGTCAATGTTGTTATCTGTATCCATAAAGAACCCAAGCAATTTAGGTGCATTTTTCATAGAAATTACGCCACTTGTATTGTTAATATTGTGACCAAATTTATCAACAGACATTGCTTGATGTTAATTTAATAGTTATTCAATAATGTTAGCTTCGTATAATTCTTCAATAATAGATACAATTTCGTTATTATGATTGCTGTGACCTGCAGCTTGTGATGCGAGCAGGAGTCTCAGTCGATCTATTAACTCATTTGGATCATCGCAGTATATATAGTTTGGTTTATTTGGATTTAAATTCATTAACCCACTTCCCATATAATTTTCTTTTGTTGTTTTTATTGTATCAGATGAAGTGAGTGATTGCGGTGTTGTGGTAGATGAATTTTTAGGTTTAATCAATTTGCTAATAATATTCTGATATTTATATGCTCTTGTACCCCTTATATTACCATCTGAGACATAACCTATTTTATACGCATTAGTATTAATTAATATTTTTTTATAAATATCTAACTCGGATTTATCATAGTTTTTTGGTATTTTTTGAAACATTAATGAAAATAAGCCTGGAGTGAGTGCCCATATTTGGTTTCCAACTTGAATCTTATCTTCATTAAATTTAATGTTACTATCACCAAATTTCCATTAATTATTTGAATATTTATGTAATTCATATAGTGTGTCTAACTCATGTCTTTTTTTATAACAAATCATTAAAATTTATATGATTATTTAGATTTTCTGCTTCTGGTTGAGAATAAAAATCATCATCATCATCATATATTGTCTGTCGCGCTCGTTGAAGATAGACGTGTTTTCTAAGCTCGGCATACGGTTTATTTTTTTGAACAAATAAAGTATTAAAAAAAGTAAATACAAGTAAAGAAAAAAAAAGGAAATACATGTATGTACATACATACATAAACACACATTTTTTATTCTCGGTGTTGATAAACAATAACAAATAAGAAGAGCAAAACTGTAAACAGTAAAAGAAAAAAAAAACTCTTATGAGTGCAAACAGTAGAAATGCATATATCACAGTGAGTGTTAACCAAACAAATGCAGAAATAAAAAAAAGAATCGATGATAGCAAATACCTAACGGCTAAACCTATTACTCGCACGCGATCCCTTTCACCGTCTGTATTTAATAACACGGTTGATACAATAACAAATATAAAACCTGCCAGCGTTGCCTCAACAGCAAAAACAATTTTAATAAGTGATGTAAATATTAACCCCCAATCAGGCATAATAGAAAACTCAGTATCACCTTCGGTGTCTAATAATACGGTTGATCTTAATACAATAAAAAATATAAAACCTGCAAGCGGTGCCTCAGCGGCAAAAACGATTTTAAAAAGTGATGAAAATATTACCCCCAAATCAGGCATGATGGAAAACTCAGCTCCACAAGTAAAAAGTGCTGAAAAGCCTCCAGTACAAGTAAGTATTGATAGGTACATAACAATGCTTAAACGGGGTCGAAGCCCAACCTCCTCAGCAGTTGCTTCGGTCTCAAAAGTCTCAAAAGATGGTACAGCTGATAGAACAAGTTCACAAAATCGTTTTGCAATTCTGGATGAGGAATCCCCAGTAGCACAAAACGTTATCAAATCTTCTAAGCCACCGCCGATATATCTTAGAGAGCAAAACTCAAATGAATTAATAAAGAATTTGATCTCGGTAATAGGTGAAAATTCTTTTTATGTAGCTGCAATAAAGCGGGGTAGTATTAATGAGACAAAAATACAAGTTAATCGTGAAGAAGAGGCCATTATGGCTTTAATGCTCAATTGAATGGGAGATAAAGCCATAATGGCCTTATTGCCCAATCATTGAGAGGTAAGGTCATATTTAAAATTTTGCGAAATGAGAGATATAGCCATACTTTTTTG
Organism: Pollenia amentaria; assembly: GCA_943735925.1. Lineage (NCBI taxonomy): Eukaryota > Metazoa > Arthropoda > Insecta > Diptera > Polleniidae > Pollenia > Pollenia amentaria. Next base: position 50,874,311 of record OX031008.1, read on the forward strand.
TCGCAAATGAGAGATAAAGCCATATTTTAAACTTTAGTATGCGAAGCCGGATTCCAATACTTTACTTTAGTGTTTCCGGGAAAAGAAATTTTTTTTATTCTTGTGACGCACGCAGGAAAACTTTATTCAGCGAAGCCACCTGCCGTGTCCTACTGGAGGAGAAAAGCCGTCAAAACGGCCGCAGGCCGCCACGCAGAAAAACTTTAGTATGCGATGCCACTTTTGGTAAAAGGGAAAATCTATTATTAATCAATGTAAAATGCAAAAGTTCTTCAAAACTGAAATGAGAGATAAAGCCTTTTTCCAATATTACTAATGTGAGCTAAGGCCATGATGGCTTTATCTCCTATTCAAATGAAAAAAGGCTTTATCTCCCAATTGAATGAGAGATAAAGCCATCATGGCCTTATCTCACATGGTTTTAAAGCACCCCCCCGAAGAAGATTTTCGTAAGGTAATAACTAAATTTGAAGCACTTGATAAGAATTTTTATACATATCAACTGAAGAGCAGTAAAGGTCTTCAGGTAGTGATTAAGGGCATTGACTCATGCGTGGACCCAGGTGAGATAAAAACGTTTTTAGAAGAGAAGGGCTTCAAAATAAAAAATGTAATAAACATTAAAAATAGAGAAAAAAAATCCCCAGCCACTATTTCGAGTGGAGTTAGAACCCGGCGACATTAAGCTTAAAAAGAACGAAACGCATCCCATTTATAATCTTAAATATATCCTGTATAGAAAAATAACAATAGAGGAGCCGCACAAAAGGAATGCTCCCGTGCAATGTTTAAACTGCCAAGAATTTGGTCACACTAAGGCATATTGTCATTTAACCCCTGTTTGCGTCGTATGTGGAGAATTACATGGTACAGCTCTGCGATAAGTCTAAAAACGACCCCAATGTTAAAAAATGTAGCAACTGTGGTGGTAATCACACGGCCAACTATAGAGGATGCCCTGTATACTCTATCGTCAAGCGCTCGGTTGGACCGAAACCTAATCCCCCTCAAATGCAGGCAACAAATCAAGTTTACATTAATGACGTTCAGGTACCGCAGCCTAGTAATAACAGAACATCCTACGCTAACGTCCTAAAATCAAACCATATGCCAATGCAAGGTGAGTTGCTAAGTAATGATGAAACTCCAGTTTCTAACTTAAGTCGTCTAGAGAAAACCATGTAAACATTAGTACAAACAGTAAATAACTTTACAAACACAATGGGTAATATGATGCAGGAAATGTTAAGAATGCAATCGATGTTATTGCAAGCTGTACTAAACAAGCCATGAACTGTTTAAAAATTTGCTTTTGGAACGCAAACGGCATCCGCCAACATAAAAATGAACTAGAATACTTCCTTAAAAATAAACAAATTGATGTTATGATGGTTTCTGAAACCCATCTGACCTCAAGAAACACGTTTATAATCAATGGTTATATATTATATGATACCAAGGACCCTCGAGGTAGAGCTTGTGGAGGTTCTGCCATTTTGATAAAAAACCGAGTAAAACACTACCTAATGTGCGATCATCGTGAAGATTATCTCCAAGCAACGAGCATTTACGTTGAGGAATTATCTCGAAACATAGTAATTTCATCATTATACTCCCCACCTAGATTTTCAATATCAGAAAGCCAATATAATAAAATTTCAAATCTAGGACCCTGCTTCCTGGCTGCTGGCGATTATAACGCTAAACACACTTTCTGGGGGTCACGACTTATTACACCTAAGGGTCGTGTTTTGTTTAACACAATTTGTAAAATGTACCTAAATGTGGTCGCGAGCGGACAACCAACATATTGGCCTACTGATCAGCAAAAAGTTCCAGATGTCATAGATTTTGGCGTGGTTAATAACATCCCCATAGACACGATTCATGTGGAAGCGTCCCTAGAATTATCTTCCGATCACACACCTACAATTGTTACTATAATGAATCCAAATAGAATCGTATCTCCGTCTGGTTACTTATCGACATCAGCCTCACAAATAAATTGGTTAAAATATAAAAAATATCTGAGTGCCTATTGCACAGAAAATATTCCGCTTAGCACACCGGAGAACGTGGATCTCGCTATTGTTAATTTTGACAGTTATCTCAAACTAGCTGTTCAACATTCCAGCATAACACTCAAAAAAACCAAAAACAAAATCATATATTCTACAGATGTCGAGCGTCTATTGACTAAAAAAAGGAGAGTTCGTAGAGAGTGGCAATTGCACAGATCCCCCCAACTTAAGACTTTATTAAAAGAGTGCACAAAAAGGCTGAGAAAGTTACTGCAGTCTCAGAAAACGGCTTCCCTGGAAAAATATCTCAAGGGACTTGATGCAACTCCACAATCAGATTACTCATTATGGCGTGCAGCTAGAAGCCTCAATAGACCAGATATCTCTAAGCCACCATTGAGAAACTTGAATGGAAGTTGGGCAAGAAATGATATTGAAAAAGGAAATATGTTTGCTAATCATCTGAAAAATGTATTTACCCATAATATATTTCACGATATAGCAGTCGATTTACCGCCTGTAAATGTTAGAGCAGCTATTCCCCTAAGATTCGAGTTTAGAGAAATCGAAAAGGCTATTTGTGATTTAAACACCAAGAAGGCACCCGGTATTGATAAGATCAGTAATAAAATGCTTTTGGAGCTACCAAGTACAGCAAAGAAAATTATTCTTTTTATTTTTAATGCTATTTTACGCCTTCAATACTACCCTCAGAAATGGAAGGTTTCCTTAGTAACCATGATACCAAAGCCAGGAAAGGATCACACAAAAGTTGAGTCATACAGGCCTATTAGCTTATTATCTAATATTTCAAAGCTATTTGAGAAACTACTAGTGGCAAAATTAACGCCGATTTTAAATGAAAATAGATGTATTCCTAATAATCAATTTGGGATTAGAAGAAAGCATAGCACAATTGAACAAACTCATCGAATAGTAAATGTAATAAGAAAAGCCTTTGAAGAAAAAAAATATTGCTCAGCACTCTTCATCGATGTGTCTCAAGCTTTTTATAAAGTCTGGCATGAAGGTTTACTACTGAAATTGCAGCAAAACTTGCCAGCAAACATACACAAGCTGTTAGAAAGCTACTTAGTCGGTCGTCAATTTATTATTAAAGAATGCGATTTTTTAAGTTCTCCTCAGCCAGTTAACGCTGGAGTCCCACAAGGCAGCATCCTGGGCTCTCTATTGTACTTAATTTATACTTCGGACATGCCAACAAACAGCTACACACAAACCTCAACATTTGCGGATGACACAGCTTTCCTAAGCGTACATGAAAACTGTCAAGAAGCATCTCGTTACTTACAGGATCACATATTTGAACTGGAAAGGTGGTTAAAACAATGGAGGATAAAGATCAATGAGCAAAAATGCGCACATATAACATTCACATTGCGTCGGGAAACATGCCCCCCTATTAAAATCAATAATCAAATAATACCCCAACACTCGCATGTAAAATACCTCGGTATACATCTAGATCGGCGTTTAACGTGGAAATGGCACATAGAAGCAAAATCAACTCAAATGAAACTAAAAGCAATTCAAATTAATTGGCTCATTGGAAGAAATTCTGTTCTTAGTCTCGATTGCAAACTTCTACTTTACAACTCTATCTTAAAGCCAATTTGGTGCTACGGTATTCAGTTATGGGGCACTACCTCGGCTTCTAATATCGAAAAAATTCAAAGGCGCCAAAATAAACTTCTTCGAATAATAACAGCCGCTCCCTGGTATGTCAAAAACTCAAATATCCACAAGGATCTCAATGTGCCATTGGTAAAAACTATGATAACGAAATACATATGCAGTAAAATATTTAAAAAGGCTGGAACTGCACCCAAATCCCTTAGCTCGAAATATTTTAAATTATGGCGGCCACACTCGATTAAGGAGAAGAGACACTGCAGCACTCACCCAATCAGATGAGCGATAAACACCTACATATGTGAACAGAAACCGTGATGACTAAATCATTTTGTCTGGCACTGGCAGGACATAAAGTAAATTTTAGGATAAGATTTGATTAATTATTGTTAGTTCATATTTAATATACGAAGATTCAATAAATAAATACTGAAAAAAAAAAAAAAATCATCATTATCATCTTCAGAGTTAATTGCAGCAGTAGATAACATATATTTTTCTGGTTTTATAATAGGAATATTTGAATCAGTTTTAAATTGTTGTTGTTTTGATTCATTTTTAATTTTATTCTTTTCAATTTATAAATTTACTTTGGTATTTTTCGAACTATTAATAAAATTTTTCAAGCGTTCTGTTATGGGCTTAAAGTATCTTTAAGTTATTCACGAGTATCCGCTTCACCAATTTTTATACTGCGAAATTTCTTCTTTAAAACATTTCTTGTCTTTATCAGGTCTTTTAAAACTTTTTCAATAATTTTTTAACGACCATCAGATCAGCTATTAGTTAGTTGTCAATGATTTTGTTGTTTTTGTTGTAATATCTTTAAAGGTTGATGACATACTAATACTTGTATGTAATATATTCTATAATTTATAATGTTATAAAATAATCAAACGGCTTTCTATATCTCCCATCATTTAATTCATCATCTGTACTCATAACCAAAAATCCATATTTATCCTTCCAACATTCTCTACAAATTTCATGAAACTTTTCGTAACTCATATCGCTACCAACATGATCAGCATATATATGTTTTATATTCATTTCATCTTGCTTAAACATAATAATCATATTAGCATTATCTCTTATTAAATGTTTAGGAATTCTTGTATATGTTTGACATAAGTAGAATGAATCTATATTTCTATGTCTACCCATACAAAAATATGCACGTATATTGTTTTGTTTTTCACATGCAACATCATCGAATATCATAACTGAATTGTTTTGTGCTTCATCAGGAGGTAATACAGAATCATTATTTGAAAACGTGTAATAACCCATTCCTTTAATTGGTGATAATAATTTTCTTAAATATTCATACTTTGGCTGAAATATTGATTTTGAGTATAAATAGATGTTTTCAAATTTCAGTCCATTAGGACTTTCAAGAAAGCTTATCATAACGTTAGTCTTTCCACAATTTGAAGGACCCACAATAAGCGCACGAATAGAATTCGGTAATATAGAACTATGTCTAGTTTTTAATTTTATATTCGTTGAAGAATCCGTATTACGAACAAAAATATTTTTATGTTGTTTTATTAAGCGCATCTTTATAACTGAATGAAATAATTAAATATTATGTTTTTCTTATAGAATAAAATAAAATGGTGATACTCTTTAACTACAAGCTTAATTACAATAAAACTGTCAGAGGAAGAGGTTTAGTCAATAAATTGATAAATTCACTTCCTTTTGAGCTAAATCTTCCTGGTTATCAATATTGCGGTCCTGGAACGAAATTACAAAAACGTTTAGAACGAGGTGATAAAGGAATAAATCTATTGGACGCTGCATGTAAAGAACACGATATTGCTTATTCAAAAAGTAAAAAAATAAATATTAGACATCAAGCTGATAAAATTCTTGAGAACAGAGCTTGGGAACGAGTAATTTCAAACAAAAGCAGTCTGCCAGAAAAATCATTTGCATATTTGCTTACAAACACAATGAAATCAAAAACTAAACTCGGTATGGGTATGACTAAGCAAAACAAAAGTAATAGACAATCAAAATCGAAGTTATTGGAAGAAAACTGTTCAATTCAACGCTAAAAGCGACAGCAAAAATGGTAAAAAAAAAAAGAAAAACCAACAGATCTTAACGCTGCTATCAAGATTGCACGTAAAACCATTAAGAAATCCTTAAAGGGAAGGAAATCTGAAATTGTAATACCACGCGTAATACGTGTTCCAAAAGTTGGTGGTGTTTTACCATTAATACCAATATTAACAGCTTTTAGTGTAATTGGTACCCTATCGAGTGGAGGTGCTAACATAGCAAAAGCAGTTAATGCAGCAAAGAATGCTAAGCTCCAAAAGAGGGTAGACACAATAAAAGCATGGAAGCCATAGCAATGGGTAAAGGACTTTACCTTAAACCATAAAAGAAAGGATATGGATTAACTTATGAAGAAAAATCAAAAAACTTCTAAACAAGCTACCCAAGAGGCCATTGACTGATATTGATATACGAAAATTCTCAAAAAATATTCCTCACCTTAGAGGAATTTTCATGTTAGACTCAATACCAAAACATCCCAAAAATATTGAATGTGGAATAATAAATTTGGATTCTACAATAGGTAGTGGTACACATTGGGTAGCTTACTATAAAAACAATAAACAAATAGAATATTATGATAGTTTTGGAAATTTACAACCACCATTGGAACTAGTTGAATACCTAGGAGGAAATATAAAATATAACTACAATCAACATCAAAACTATGATTAATTTAATTGTGGACATTTATGTCTTGAATTTTTGTATAAAATAACTAAAAAGAAATAAATAAATAAATAAAACAATTAAAATTATTTAAAAAAAGACAAAAAGAAAACCACTAATTTTTTATTTAATTATTTTTAGTTTTGACTTTTTTATTATTATATTGGTGTAGGTACATATTGCTATTTTTATCATTAAAATAAAATTTAAAAACTGTTAAAGTTGGCGTATATGGGGTATTTAGAATTGGCTACACAGATATCATCCTCGTCGAATGGTTTCAATTGCAAGTTTTTCTCCCCTTCCCTGGATATAAGATACGTTCCAGATGATAAATTCTTCAAATCTTCGTCAGTAAGCGTATTGTAGCTATATGGCAAAAACAATACATTATTCTCTAGCTAAATTTTTATTGAGCTCCCATACTTTGTTTTCACTCTACTTGCACTTATAATAATGTGTTTAGATGACATCACAAGATCCTTAATGTGAATTAAGGATTTGCTATAGCTCAGAGTAAATTTATTTATTAAGTTTTTCGAGGGTTCCATTTTCCACAACCGATCACGTTAGTTTCTTTTTTTTCAACTGAGATTAAATCAAATTTTAAATCGACCTTAGTATATTTTATTAATTAAGAAAATAGTAATATATATATATATATATATATATATATTGATGTTAAAGAAAGAGATGAACATATACATTTCTTTCCTTTGCTCTAAACAAAGAAGTTGGTATATATAAATATTGAATAAAGGCCCAACTTTAATATGAATATGCTTGATTAAGCTTAACACTTCCACATAAATAAAAATCAATACAGAACAAATTACCGAATAGTATTGAGAAAATAAATATAGTTTTCTCTTTCACTCCAGTTATTAAGTGAAATGTTGTGAAACACACTTTGCTTTAGCAAATGACAGATTCATTAAACTTAACAAAAAGTTTCCTTAAGTACAATATGGTTTGACACATATGATTTACATTTATTCGCTCAGTTGCTCAAGTCAACTTAAGCATATTATAGTTGGACCTTAACACTTCAACATAAATAAGAATCAATACAGAACAAATTACAGAATAGCATTGAGAAAATAAATATAGTTTTCTCTTTTACTCCAGTTATTAAGTGAAATGTTGTGAAATAATAATAAAAATTCTTCTAACATTTCACACTTGTATCTAGAAATTAAGCAACGAGAAACATTTACAAAAAGGCAACCAAACAAAGAACATCAACAAAAAAAATGTGTGCCTTAAAAGAAATTATAATAAATTTATTAAAAACATTTGAGGATGTTTTAATGTTCGAGCACAGGGAGTGCACAGTTTATTTTTTAAGAAAAGTAATTGCAGTAAATCTAATTAATTCTTACACATTAATCTATAATAAAGAATAATTATTTTATTTTATATTTATTTTCTAATTTCAGTAAATAAAATGTATTCCAATACAAATAAAATTAATAACAATAAATTGTAAATAAAAAAAAAATATGTATTTAGCTATATTTGTTATGAAGGATGAAATTTCAGCGCTTTGCATCATTGTTTTTGAAGATTCAACAAATGAAATTGGGATTTCAATAACTTGAACCCCATAATTTGAAATGTGATTTCTTCTAGAGATATCATCGTTTTTCATTTCCATGTTATATTGAGGAACGTTAGAAATGTTATCATCTCGTATTTCGCATTCTTCAGTTAGACCACAGGTTTCATAGCTGGGTAGTAGTTGATTTAATGCATTCCAATTAATCGGTACATTATTGGCACAACATCTTCTCAGTAAAGTACAATTTGAAGACCAACGCAAATGCTCTGTTATAGGTTGATCAGTAGGCTCCCAATTCCAAATTTCAACTTCGCAAAAATAACACTTTGTTTTGTCATAATCTCCACTATAAAACATGCCAATCATAGCTAATTCCCTTTTATCAAACTATTTTAATGGCCAGCATACAAAGGTTTTTAATCGTTCATCATCTCTATTAAAGTTATCGTTCATGCTATAGCGTGGCGTAAACGGAGATTGCTTAAAATGCTGATCTTCATTGCAATCAAATTTTAAATCTTTAGCCATTTAAATTTTTTTTCTATTTAATATTAAGCGCAATTGTTAAAAACACTTTTAAATCCACGATATATCACAATATACTTGTTATTGAAATATATACATGGATATGTTCAACCATTAAAAATTATTTTCGAAATGTGATCTAATATCAGAAATAATAATTTTACTTTTAATAGTTTTTTTTTATTATTTATATTTTATTTAATAATTTCTTATAAGTATTTGAAAAAACAAAAAAAAAAAAAAAATCACTACATTCATAAACTTAAATCTACTTCCCTAATAAAACGATCTCCTTCTTCATCCAAATAAAACCCGTCATTTGCCTTCAAAATTATGGCATCTCCCTCTTTATCATTTAGGAAATCGTCAATTTCCCAAAAAAAAATCATAATACGCCAGCTGGTTGTTGGGGATTTCCATTCCTAGGTTTTTATTTAATAGGATGTTATCTATAGATGCGTCGATTAACGCATTTATACGCGTCTGCGTATTCTCCTCTACTTTCTCCATAGAATTTTCATCGAAAAATTCAATTTCGTACTGCCTCGAATCCATTGTTTAAATCTTCAATGTTCAAATGCCATTTATGAAGGCAAAATAAACAATATACAAATTCTTATTAAATATTATTGCGACACATTGTATTGCGAAAGGAAACAAACTGCAAATAATGTTTTGTTTTATAAACAAATTATACATTCTAAACAAATTATACATTCTAACATGCTCACTCATGTTTATGCTTTTTTAATATAACAAAAAGGTTTCTTCATCAGATTAATGTTAAAATAAACAAGCAGACATATCGTCAGCATTTTATTACAAAATTCTTAAGCCTATAGTACACGGCATGTAAAAAGACACATGCGCATGTGGTTCTGACGTAATTTTGACGTTAATGCAAAGCCACAATAAACATTGCGTGTTGTGTGATGACGTCAAAATTACGTCAGAACCACATGCGCATGTGTATTTTTACATGCCGTGTACTATAGGCTTTATTCTAATCTTATTAGGAGACATTGTATTGGGAAAGAAAACAAACCGCAAATAATAATAACATAATGTCATCATAAAGGGAAATACAATATTTCTTAATACAAAAAAAACTAAATTCAAATATTTTGACTGTTGCATTAATTCTAAGAACTGTATTAAAAAATCCACAAACTTGTTTTTTTCAAAACCGAAAATTTTCAACTGGTTTGGAAACTAGAAAAATTTTGCTCCATCTAATTCGATATAGCATTGCCATCCACTAAAACTGTATTTAAAAATCCACAAACTTGTTTTTCAAAACCAAAAATTTTCAACTGGTTTCGAAACTAGAAAAATGATGCTCTATCTAAATATATCATTCCTATCACAGGGTTTGGGAACTAGAAAAATGGTTCGGAAATTGGATACCATCCACATAGCCGCAACCGCATTACCATCCACATAACCGCAACCACATTACCAACATCATTACCGGAACCGGAAACAAGATTCCCATTGCCTATCTTCTAATTTGACAAATTTTTTTGTTTAAAAAATTTTCATACCAAATTTGTTTGGAAACCTTTATTAAATTTAGAATACTTTTTGAATACAGACATAACTGTTTTATTTTAAATGTGTTTTTTAATGTAGATCAATAATGACACATGCATCAGTACCCCAAGATGATAGAAAAAAACTTGGTATAACAGATTCTCTGATCCGCTTGTCTGTTGGTCTTGAAGATGCTGAAGACTTAATAGCTGATATAAAAAATGCCTTAGAAGTTGCACAAAGTATACAATAAATTTTGTCTTTAAAAAGATTTAAAATACTTTATTTTCAATAAAATTAAAAATTTTGGTAGAAAAATTTTGGTGGTTTCGTTATTTTTTTGATATTTGAATATACAGTGGGGAGAAGAAGTGAGTACATGTGGGTAACACCCCACATGTACTGCGCTGCATCTGATGTATTGCTTGGAACAAAAAAAAAACAAAACACATAAGCTTCTGCAAGTAAAACCCGTAAATAAACGAGCACACAAGCTTACTAACAATACCAATTTAAACAAATACATAATTTTAAACAATTAAAACAAACCATAATTTTGTACAGATTATATTTAAATAAGAAAAAACACGCAATTTACAAATCTAAAGATTTTTTCGCAGCAACCCACCAAGTAAGTATGTATATTCAATTCCCTTGAATCCCATATTAGCTGATATGCAACACTACTGTTGTACCCTTAAGACATTAATTACATTTCGGTAATAAATTATTTTAATTATCTACTTCGGTTACCCCAAGTAGATACAACAATTTCCAAGTGACGCGTCATGACGGTTAGAAACTTGTTTATGGTCCTTTTGAATTCGTCAAGAAATCAGTTAATAAATTATTTTTAATTTCGTTAAAATAAATATAAACTATTGTTTTCAACATTTGCTTTTAACAAAAAATCATTCAGTGTAAATATCAGCTACATATTGATTATGTACATATGTATATTTTATTTGTGCATTGCTCTTAGTACAAAATTGGTGTTTTTTTTCTTTTCTTATTTGTTTTTTGCTCATGAAAAGATCATTTTATATTTTGCGCTACATAAATAACGAGAAAAATGCAGAAAGGAAAACATTAAACATTATATTTAGTATATTTTTTGGCATAATTCTGGTGCGCTGAATGCAGTGGTGCTAACAGTTTTTTTTTTTTTTTTTAGGTTAGCTCTGGTTTTCGAGATATACCGGTTTTTCGAAAATGGAGGATGTTGCACAACATATGTTCGCGTTACTCAAAAACGGTTTAGTTTATTGAACAAACTCAAAAAACTAAAATTTCATTTTAAAATTTTTTCTCATTCGTGTTAGAAACAAAAAAAAATTTTTTTTTTGTCAAAAAAAGTTATTTTTTAACAACATTTTGAAATTTTTGTTTTTTAAAAATTCATCACAAATGGGAAAGTGCAGCTATGCTTTTAATTTTTTCCAGGCATATAAAAAACGAAGTTGCAAACGAAACAATTAATAAATAATAGTATTCCCACAAACAACTTTGATAATAAAAATTATAAACGATTAAAATCTGTTATTTACTTTTGATTTTATTCACAAAATACGAAAAATTTTAATTAATTTAAGCATTTCATAATAAAGGGCTAGTATGTCTTCAGAAAATATTAAGGGCATTTAAGCACTTTTTCTTCAATATATATGGGAGCCCCCTTAATGAATGGAGATAGCGGGTTGGTATGTTTGACAAAAAAAAATTTTGTTTCTAACCCGAAAGCGCATATGAGAAAAAAGTTTAACCTCTCTTAAAGAAAATTTTATTGTGAAATTTCGGTTTTTTGAGTTCAATAAACTAATCCGTTTTTGAGTTACGCGAACATATGTTGTGCAACCTCCTCCATTTTTGAAATAACGGTATATCTCGAAAATTAGAGCTAACCTAAAAAAGGTTAGCACCACTGGATTCAACATAGCCGAATTATGTTAAAACGCCAGGTTCCCAGCTTGTCTCAAAAAAAGTGTCAATTTCACAGTGTTATTAACGGAAAAGTTTTAGCAAACGGGTCTGTGTAACAACGAGTTAATTGCATTTTATATAAAATTTTGTCCAAGATCCGTTCACGAATCAGATAATTTAATGAGTGTTTGCGAAAATGTTCAAATCTTGGCTGCGATGAATTGACAGAATCCATTCTCGAGATTTACATACAAACTCAAGAAGAAGATTGGCAATCGCTTCGGATAACATTTGAGAGAGTTTATTTGGCCGATGATGGTGTCGTTATGTAGGGCTAGCTATCAGCAAAAAAGGCTGAAATGATGGATTATATTACAACTGCTAAGCTTCTAATGAAACACGGGCATAATCCGAATCATATATCCTTAATATCGTCAAGAGAGTCGGTCGTGTTTCAAATAAGCTCCGATATATTTTTAAATTTAATAATAAATATTGTGTTAATTAATAGTTAAAATACACAAAAATCTTAATTAAATTTACCATAAAGAGCTATATTTAAAAAAAAGAAAAACAATTAAAAGATCAGCCTAAAATATTAATAAAAGCTACTTGTGCCTTATTTTAAAAATAAATTGTGAAACAAAAAGAACCTAAATAAAACAACAACAAATTAAAGACTAGCGGCCTAAGTTATAAAAAATAAAGAGGCTTAATAAAGGGTTTATGAAACGGATTTTGTATGAAAATCCATTTCATAAACCCTTTATTAACCGGTTTTAATTTTTATAACTTAGGTCGTAGAGCTTTTAACATACATAACAATAAATACAAAACCTGTTTTCGTTTCTACAATTTTACATTAACAACAACACTCATTGCAACAATTTTACAAACATATGTATATATTTATTGACGTTAATATTAAAAATAAAACTCTCTTCATCTCATACGTAAATTAACTGTTTTGCCAAAAATTATTATTTCTTTTTAAACTCTGATTCGAATAATCGTTATTCTTACAAGCAATGTCGTGTATTCTGAAAAATTGGTCTATTAAAAATGATAATGAAAGGATGATATCCTATTGGCTCTGCCATGCTTTCTGCAAATTTTAAGTGTACACAGAAAAAAAAAAATTTTAAAATCAAAAAGAAACAATCTTATTTTAAAATAAAACAGCTGTGAAATCGAGCCAAGCTGGTTTTCTTTTGTTTTAAAAGTTTTCGTTTTTATTTTAAAAACTGCAATTTTTATAAAAAAAAATTTTAAATCAAAAATTATAATTTTTGATTTAAAGTGAAAATCAATTTTAAAAGAAAATATACCATTTTTGTATTAAAAATTATAGTTTTTAAAACAAGAATATTGCCCTTTTAAATCAAAAATGTAATATTTTTAAATTAAAAATGTGTAATTTCAAATTAAAAGTACCTAATTTTGAAGGTATACGTTGCTTCATACTTACCTTTACACCAGGCAATAAGTATTTAACTCATTATTAAATTTTTAAGGTTTATTAGAGTATAAAAATATACAGCTTAGTACAACTTAAAAGTTATTTAATCTTATTGGATTTATAATTATAATTTGTAATTGAGGTATTTTTGTTTATAAAATATTATATTTATTTATTGACCTTTGGATAGCATCGTCAGTTAATTAAATTTATAAAATTTTAATATGGATAACACAAAAAAACCAATACTTTAATTATATATTATTTTTTTTATTATGGCTTTTTGTAATTGTGTTATGACAAATAGGTCTTGGAATTTAAATTAAGAAAAATTTTTTTCAAAATTTTGTTTTGGTTTTTTTGTGTTATTCATATTAAAAATTTTGTAAATTTAAGTTACTGCCGATGCAAACTAAAGGTTAGCGAATATTCGATAGAAATAAATAAATATAATATTTTATAAATAAAAAGTCCTTTAGCTTAAACATCTAAAAATAATTATTATGTTCTAAAATATTTACAAAAATTTATTAGATATATTTAATATTTTATTTTGTATGTGCTAAAATAATTACAAAAAATCATTGGATGTACATATCTAATGGAATACTTTTCAAAAACTAACTATAGTAATTTTGGTCTTACATATATTTTACCATTATTATTTGCATATAAGTTTATTGGAGGACTAGAAAATACTTTTATATCTTTTATATATAAACATTAAATCTCATATTTACATATTTTGAATATAGCTTTCCAGAAGGATTTCTTTTACCACACCGTGTTATAAAGTAGTATTCCTAAAAAAATGTAAAAATAGAAACATTAACAATAAATCTGTCAGATAGCCGAATATAGCACTTTTACTGGTTTATTTATTAGTTTGATTGGAAAATACTTACATGATATTTTCTTTTACATATCTCATCAACAATATTTGTAAAATCCTTTGGTGATAGTGACCTATTGCAAAAAAGAGAGTCCTCAACGATTATATTAATAAGTTCCGTTCTGTTCACGTTGGTAAGAGCATTTGCCTTTTCGTAAAAATTTAAAATGGCTTTGCCCTTTGACGTCTCCATCAATAAAGTTTTTAAATCCTATAATTTAAGCCAGAAATTATTTCATTTGTTAATTATTCAAAGATAAAAACTTACTTTTAATACAGCTGCACCCGAGTTGTTCGATGATGATTGTGTTTGCGAATGACACAACCAATCTTGCACTTTTGACGGAGCTGATAAAGTGTCATCATCTTCAGAATTGTCTTCCATTTTTTACAATATTCTTTTTTTAACTTTTTTTAAAACACACTGCACCGAGCTATTATTATTTTTGTAACTTGTTATATATTTTAAAATACACTGCACTGAGCTATAATATTTGCTTAACTTTTTATACTTTTTCACTTTTTACAGTTTTTTAAACACACTGCACCGAGCTATTAATATTTTTTTTACTTTTTTAAATTTTTAACACACTGCATTGAGCTATATTTTATTAATGACGCTTAATAAAAAATGGTGTCAACTTTTAAAATTAAAATGGTTTATTTTATTTTCAATAACAAACCTGTTTTAATTTTAATACGTTTTTCAAATTGTTAAACTGTTTAAAACAAAAACGAAAAATTTTAAATTTTAAAATGTTTTTTCTGCTTCTTATAGTAAAAACAAAAGTGTTGCCTTTTAATATAAAAGAAAACCTTTTTGTTCTTAAAAGTTTTAGTAAAAAAATAATATTTTTTGATACAAAAACGTACATTTTTGTTTTAAATATGATTTTTATTGCCTAATTTTGAAAACCACACCGTTTCTTTTTAAAATAAAATTGAACATTTTTGTTTTTAATATATTTTCAAAAAAATTGATGCAATTTTAAAATAAAAACGCAAAATTTTGTTTTAAATAGCGTTTTTTGGTTCAGTGTAGTGGCTTGTCTACGTTAGTATACAACTAAGAGTGATTCCTCCAAGCAAACATATATTTATATCACGTTTTGCATCGGATACAACAGCTGAAGATATGTATACGTATATTTATATTTACAAAGCTTTAATTTTAATCATCATATTATTGTATTCACCGAAACTTGGTTGAACAACAGCTTTTTGAATTACAACCACGTCTGGTGGTGGAGTGTTAATTGCTATCTCAAACATTTTTCCAATGGAAGAAATTAAATAACATTCCATTTTTATATCGAGTTCGTTGCAGTGTCTTTAAAGATAAACAACATCAAAATATTTATTACTTGTTCCTACATTCCACCTCACTCTGATCCAATTATCTACAAACATCATATAGATGCAATAAAATTTATGACTTTAAACCTCAGCCCAGTTGATTTAATTTTTGTATTTGGGGATTTTAATTTGCTTTGTATATCATGGGAATTTTCAGCTGAACATAGTTATTACTTACCCACGCAAAGTAATGCTATTGGAGATGAAGTTTTCAAATATATATCAGATTTATATCTGCATCAAATAAATGGAACTTGCAACATTTAGGGTAAACTGCTAGATTTAATATTTGTGAACGAGCTAAACGAATGTATTGTGAACCGTGTTGACCCTATTACGTTACCTGAGGATCTTTATCATCCTTCATCATCATTGAAAAGAGCTACAATTTATTTTCTAATAACCTAGCAAAAAAAAATTCTACACAAAACGAAAAAGTTTTCTGTTTTAATCGGGCAAATT
Source organism: Pollenia amentaria (assembly GCA_943735925.1). Taxonomy (NCBI): domain Eukaryota; kingdom Metazoa; phylum Arthropoda; class Insecta; order Diptera; family Polleniidae; genus Pollenia; species Pollenia amentaria. Next base: position 50,890,432 of record OX031008.1, read on the forward strand.
ACATGGAACTTAACAATCGTCTAATTAACACTAAATGGCTTCAATTACTGTTTATTTATATGGATGAATGCATCCCTAAGCACGTACCACGTAATAAATCTGGCCCACCCTGCAATACTAAACAACTTTCGTCTCTTAACCCTTAAATGCATAGGGTCTCAGATATTTGCGAAAAATATATATTATACGTAAACCGACAAAAAAATAATAACTGCGTTTAAATTTTTCAAAAAAAATAATTTTTGTTAATTTTATGAAGAAAAAATTAGTTTTATCTTTTAAGATACACTATGCACTCCCCGCATAGTGAAAAATTATAAGAAGAACATCGACTGGATTCGATTTTATTGACAAAAAAAAAAAACTCTTTTTTAATAATTTTTATATATACCAAAGAATATATATTTATATCTATATACATATCTATTTTTTATATATACATACATATAAGTTAAAATATAATTATTTTTTTATTAATTGTATTCTTACGTAATTAACCGAGCAATAGCAACTAAGACATTCAGCCCGTTGTTTTGTAAAACATACTACAGTCTATGGCGGGAATCGAACACGCACCCCTCGCATTAATATACTAGGCTACTACCAACAAGCCTAAAGGGCCCTCAACAATATAAGTAATAAACATATATGTATAAGAAAAAATATATAAATATTTATAACAATTGGTTTTGAAAATTAAAAATCACTTTTTATTAGTCGCATGACATCAATTTAGTTCAGGTTTACTGCCACACATCTTCGTGTGACCTGCACAACCCGGAATTTTGCATCTTCCTTGTCAAGGTCCAATGTTGAGTTCCGTCTAGTCTTTGGGAGCCGGAATATGCAAATTTGGTTTACGTTTTTTTTTTTGGATTTAAGTTTGGAGGCATGTTCGTGCCAATCTTAAATATATATATCTTAGCTTTTATTCCTGGTTGGGTTTGAATATTTCTGTTATAAAGAATGAAGGCATTTATGCATGCCATGTCTAATATATGCTAAAGTAATCTATTTGTCCACTTCTGTGCAATAGACCTAAGCCCTCTCCTCATATTTCCATTGTAGTCCTCCACAGTCTGCGGACAAGCGTCGATTGTAATTTTGCTTTGCTTTTTGTTAAATCTACGAACAGAAACATTTTTATTTGGCACGATTGAGGAAAACGGTGGCTTAGTTCCTATATATGTCGAAACAGATTGACAGATTTTGTATCTTTTCATGAAATAGAAGTTACATATATTTAATTGACACTATACCTATGAATTTTGGTATATGTATACAATTTAGGGAACCAATAATAGGCCTAATATGGTATAATCTTTATATAAATTTCCGAAGTTTTGTAATGCTAAAAGAGAACTGTTCATCTAAATCAGCATACCGTACGATTTCTTCGCAAAAAAGTTGTCTAAGCTCTCAGGGAATAAATAACTCAAAACTTGATAAGATAAGGATTTACTAATGACTAAATATCTTTAGGGAGAGAGTTATCTCCTCTAAATTCAACTTCTTGACTGCGAAATTTTAAACTACCATGTTCCCACATTATTTTCTCAAATTCTAAAGACCTTACATTTATATTTTGAAGTTTTGAAGGAAATAAATTGAATTTCAAAGAACTTGGTAAAATATCCTGCGAATGTATACAAAAGCAGCCTGTGTAAAAATATATTTTTTTTATACAAAATTTTTCTTTTCAAAAATAAACATAGTAGCGGAGTTCGGTGTTTTATGCAAATGGTCTTGTGAAAGATCATTTGTTAAATCTAACAACAAAATGCACAGAGTTTCCGTTAGATTTCATAAGAGTTACGATCATTTTCATTTGCTCTTTAGCAAGACTATTTGCACCAAACACTGAATTCCGCTAATGTATAAAAAAAACAAGGAACATTTGCAGTTAGTGCGGAGTGCATAGTGTATATTGAAAGATACAACCACTAAAAGTGATTTTAGAACTAAAGTTGTGGTGATATTTGTTTAAAAATTTATAATTCATCAAAATATATCATAGTCGACAATACATTTGTATATATTTTCTTTAAATTAAAATCAACCATTACTAATAAAATGCGACTTTAAGTTTGACTATTTCTAAAAATGTAAGAATTTTGAAATTTTGAGTTTCCCGTTATCGAATTGCTTTAAATTGAAAGTTGTTGAATAAATGTTGATACAGTATGATAGAAAAAAGTGTTTTTAGTAGTTGTTTATAATTTTTCTTTGTTTGGGAAAAAATAAAGAAATTGCATTGTTTTTCCCGGTTGTATCTCTAAAGATACGGTATGCATTTAAGGGTTAAGAATATAAAAAACAAACACTTTAAAAAATATTTAACCACTAGAGCTTCTTTTTACTATGAAAAATATTCAGTCGCTCGTGCAGAATATAGTTTGCTAAACACATAACTGTACAATATCTATCTCCGTAATGTTAAGCGAAACTTTGTGCAAGACCCCAAATCTTTCCTTAAGTTTGTTAACACCAAAAGGAAGTCAACAGGATTTCCAAAGGTCATGAAATACTTCTGTTCCGAGTCAAGTGATGAAATAAAAATCAGTAATATGTTTGCTGATTTCTTTGCTTCTACATATTCCGAAACTCTGTATGATGCTAGTAATTTATACCCTTACAAGATAACTTATAACCAAAACATATCTTTTTTTTACTATCACTACCTCTTATATTCTAAACTGTTTAAAAAGTGCTAAGTCATCATCTATTAGTGGTCCAGACAGTATACCAAGCTGTGTTTTAAAAAATTGTGCACCGGCTTTGGCGACACCTTTGTCTATAATCTTTAATGCATCTTTGAACTCTGGTTACTTTCCGAAGGCTTGAAAATATTCATATATTATTCCATTGTTTAAATCAGGAAATAAATCAGATATATGCAATTACAGAGGTATAGCTAAACTAAAGGTGCCCGTAGACGACATGTTTTTTACATCTGACTTGTCAAGTTTTCAAGTCACATGTAATTGTGAATGTCTGTCAAAATTGCTGTTTTACATAAGCTTTATAATATTTGGTCACACACGTACATGTAATTTGCTTCTGACATTGTCTATATTTTTTCTCTGTAGTTATGGAGTAAACCAAAGTAGTTCTTGGTTTCAAAATAGCGTGCTACCGCCACAAAATTTTTTATTTGCGCCGTAAAAAAGTTCAGCCATCTAAACATTTTTTTTCTTTAAATTTCAATATACCAATTTAGGATATTATAATGATACGTTTTTATTTATATATGTACATAATTTATATTCAATAATGAAATGATTATACATATATCGGTATTGTAAAATATTAACTTAAGCCGGCTAATAATTCCGTCAACAACGCACCGCCGCTGCGGTTTTCTTTCCGGCATAGATTTCTGACACAGCTGATGTCAGATGATTTGTCAGAAGAAAATAGAGCACGCTCTAATTGAAATTTTGTCAGATGACTTTGCGTCTGACTTGTACAGATGCAATGTTTTAAAGGTAACACACGACATGTATGTATTTTGCAGTGGGAAATTTGACATGTCAGATGTAAAAAACATGTCGGTACATGCAACTTAAGTGATACACCAAAACTTTTGGAAAAATTTTTAATGGATTGCCTTACTGATCAAGCTTATGCCTTATTGTCACCACGGCAACATGGCTTTTGCAAAGGATTCTCTACTATGACTAACATTCTCCACTTTACAACGTAAGTTAATAGAGCTTTCGCCAACGGACACCACACTGACGTTATTTACACTGATTTCAGCAAGGCTTTCGACAAAGTCAACCATACGCTATTGTTGAAAAAACTGGACGTCATGGGTTTCAATATTAACGTCCTGAGCTTTATCAAATCATATATGTTGTGTAGAACTCAATCTGTAATATTTAATTCTGCAGTTTCGAAAAAAATCAATGTCTGGTGTACCTCAGGGTAGCCATATTGGTCCAATTCTGTTCCTTCTTTTTATTAATAATTTGCCTGAAGCAATTCAACATTGTAATGTGTTGATGTATGCAGACGACTTCAAATTATTTTTAAGTGTTAAACTTCCTTTGATCAACAACATCTACAAAATGACCTGGATAGTTTTAACAAATGGTGAAAACGTAGCCTGATGGAACTAAATTTAAATAAATGCAAGCATATGCAATTTTCTAGGGTAAAAAAGAGGGCTTACTTCTACGTTCTTGATGGCAGTAATTTTATTCAACATATGTATAACGATGACTGTAGATAAATCACGCAGTATTCTGGCATTTATTACAAGATGGGCAAATGAATTTAATGATCCCTTAACCACAAAAACGCTTTTTACTTCGCTCGTTAGACCAATTTTAGAATATGGCAGCATTATTTGGGACCCGATCTATAATATCCACAATGATCTTATCGAATCTATAAACTATAATTATTTTGTAACTCTATTCGTGACTTCACATGCCGCAGGGAAGAAATAAGTGGATCGGAAGATGCTGCCAACATGTTGAAGAGGTCCTCATTTTGCCTCACCCTTGATGCTTTGAATGTGTTCTGCAATCTATATTTTTTATAAAATTTGTTAAGAGACTCCTGTGCTTCTTCAGAAAGCTCTCCAATTGGCAAAGACTGGTACACAATTATATCTTTGCCATGCGCCAATATTTTATGGATGGTCGGGGTCAACTTCTTCTGTGGATACATTTCTGCTAAAAGAGATGCAGTTTTCGACGCATATTCTCCATATTTTGTAGAATTGACATTTTCTTTGCAGTTTAAAACATCCAAGATCGTTCCCAATCTTTTCACGATTTGATTGTCAATTCCAATGATTCTAGTTACTGCCTCATCATTTTCAAAAAATCTCCTAGAAGTGTTTCCATCGTTTGAGTTACCGTATCCGTGCTTGGGACAGTCTACTTTTAGTCCAACTTGTTTAAAAAAAGCATCCTGTATTTGCTTCTTTCTGATCTTTTCCTTATCCTTTATTGATGTATTTTCATCGATGTTTTCTTCCTCTTGTGGTAGGGTATATGCCAGTTTTAGCAAGAATTCCATACACCTTATCCTTGCGTGCAATGGTGACATTCCATATTCGTAATTCTCCTCATTTGTAGAATCGTTTAAATTACCAAAGTTCTTCTGACAAATAATAATATAAAATCGATAAAAAAAATATAAAAATAAAACGAAAAAAGGGGTTTAAATAGGTTTTTGCTAAATTTTTACCTCCAATATAATTCTGTCTATATATATGTATAAGATAACTAATTGAAATATGTTATAATTAAGCAGAAAAAGATACTAATCTTAAACTCTTTACAACTAATTATATAAAATTGAGATGTAACATATTATATATGAAATAAATTGAATTGAATTGAAAAAAGTTCTTCTGACTCTTTTTGCAAATCGGGCATGACATTGTTGAGGTTGTTCCTGTCAGTTCGTTTACGACTTTTCCGTCAACCATGGTCAGGTGGAACTCGTAATTGCATTCAATATATTTTCCTTCTCCAATTTGCAGCTTTGTAGGCTTAATCTTGCTTATTTGTCCTTTAATGTCCTTCACCGTAGTCCTTATGAGTTCTGCCGATTCCCTTGCAAACTGAAACATTATTGGTCGGCAATAATGCACTGATGACGGACGTGGATTTTTCCAGTGTAGGGAATCATCCGATTTTAGCCGCAAAGGAACAACAGATGCCATAAACATATTTCCGTCCGATATTGTAGCGTCATCGGGAGATATCCTTTGCTTATAAACGCTTTGTCCGGATGATCCATCGCAGCCTCATTTGCTGATCAATGTCAACTTCTCAGGAAGAATTTTCACTTCCGTGAAAAACTTTGGTGTGGTTGACTTTCTAAACAGTTCAAATAATTTTAAATTGTACAACGCCATGTTTTCAGTACTAAATTGTTAAATGGTTTCAGTAATTGTTGCGCCAACTTTCAGGCGTAGACTAATCCAGGCATTATGCTTATTTTGCAATATATAGGCTTATGCTACCATGCCTAAAAATTTACCTGTTCCCTGCATACATATGGATTTATGCTGAATAATGCAATTTTGATATTATGCACGTGTCCAAATAAGATTTGTGCCTACCTGTAGGGACCATAAGTCAATATTGTTCCTGACCATTTGTACGCCAAAGTATTGTTTATGTGAGGTACGTACCTGCTAATATAATAACTATTAGATCAAACTACTGTCAGTCAAAACATATAAGGGATGGACGCCATACAATTTCTGCAACCATGTCTTTTTAAACTTTTTTACCTCTAGAAGCCAAACGGGCACGTACGGGCAGATAAAACCTTTTGAATTATGTAAAGAAATAATCAAAGAACAGGTTTTGCAAATATGGCAAATATAGAAAAATATAGTTTTTTTTTATTTTCCGTCAAAGTTGAAAAATAGTGAAAAAACGGATAGTTTTTAAATAGTGATTTACCAGGAGAAACACAAAGCAAACAGTTAATTTTTTTTTATCATTATACATTTAATAAATACATCAATCAATACAAACAAAAAATAAGGCGATTCGTTACCTATTTTTCGTGATATTACACCTGAAATCGCAACAAATTGACTAAAAATTGTGTGTTTTTTTGAAAACCGAAAGTCGGTCAACTTTGAACGGTTATATCTTCTAAACTAAAAATGTGATATTATTAAGAGTGGCATATTTGAAATCGTTGAAAAGTTTCCTATAACATGGGTTTATTCAAAACTTCGTCGGCATTCATGAAAATTTTGATTTTTGCAACCTCGCTTGCTCTACGGGCGCCACTGTGCGGCGTAGGGAAAAAAAGACAGATATTTTATTTTAAGGCAAATGTAGGGAATTTTCAAAATATTGTCTCATTTTCAATTTACGTGTTAAAATACGTAAATATTCGTATTATTTTCATTTAAAAATTAAAATTTTTCATATACCATAGCATTTAGGTACAAATGTAGTATTTTTCTAAGAGCCCTAATAACCTGGCAATCTTCAACAAGTGCCACAATCATGTACGTATATATTAGGGGAGCCGAATATTTGGGTTCACATTTGCGAACTTATCGCTTATTTTTGTTATTTGCATTTGCTGTCACATTCGCTAAAAATATTTGCGAATATTAAAGGAGAATGTTTAATTTTTTTAAATTTTGAAATACAGATTTTTTTTATATTCAACAAAGCCTTCCCTTTTATTTGGTACTGAGTTTGGTAAAAAAATATATGAGACATAGGGCCTTCTAGAAACTTAGGTCTTAAAGTTCAAGCTTCAGCAACAGCCAGAGAAATGATCAGACAATCTAGGCGGCTAAGAAAAGTATGGCACCGTACAAGAAATCCAACTGATAAAACCAACTGGAATCTTGCTATTAAATTATGCTCAGAATTCTTGGCAAAAGAGAGAAACGAAAATACTGCTCAGTATCTCAGGAAATTAAAGCCACAAAACAAAAACAAGGAACATGATCTTTACAATGCCACTAAGTATCTCAAACGCCCAGCAAAAACAAACGTTCCTATTAAAACTGATAATGGTTTATGGTGCCGAACTGATATACAAAAATCTACCGCCTTTGCAGAGAACTTAGTGAAAACTTTTAAGCCTCAATGCATTAATGATAACGAGAGCGATATTCTGCATTTCTTAGATGTTGCGTGTCAAATGGATCTGCCTATAAAACATGTCACTCTGAATGAGACAAAAGCGGAAATAACTTCCTTAAATAACAACAAGTCACCAGGATATGATAAAATAGATGCGAAAGTTATAAAATCATTACCGTATAAAGGAATTGTCTTTTTAACACTTATATTTAATTCTATTTTACGACTCCAACACTTCCCCTCCCAATGGAAGTGTGCAGAGATAATTATGGTTTTAAAACCAAGTAAACCAAAAAATGTAGTATCTTCCTATAGGCCAATTAGTTTATTTTCTCAAAAATTTTTGAAAGGCTTCTCCTTAAGCGCTTTATACCTATTTTAGAAAAAAAACAGTATCATTCCTGATCACCAATTTGGCTTTCGCCATAAACATGGAACGCCTGAACAATGCCACCGAATATGTAAAGCTATAATTGACTCCTTCGAAAATGAAAAATATTGCTCTGCTGTATTTTTAGATATACAACAGGCGTTTGATAAAGTTTGGCATACTGGATTTCTATATAAACTAAAAAATATTCTACCAGCACCATTTTATATGTTTTTCCTGTCATACTTAAGTAACAGATACTTTTATGTAAAAATCAACAGTGATGCTTCGAACATTTATCAAATAGAAGCCGGTATACCTCAAGGCAGCGTTCTAGGACCAGTGCTGTACACTATATTCACATACGATATGCCAACTACAGAAGACCTAACTGTAGCAACATACGCAGACGACACCGCGTTTATATCCTCACATCAATCACCAACTGAAGCTTCAAGATTATTGCAATTACAACTCGACAATCTACAACACTGGCTTACTAAATGGAATATTATAGTTAACACCCAAAAATCTAATCACATTACTTTTACGTTAAGAAGGGAAAACTGCCCACCTGTAAGCCTCAATGGCACCCCAATACCCAGCAAAGAAAATGTCAAATATCTTGGGCTTCATTTGGACCGACGACTTACATGGAAAGTGCACATAAAGGCCAAGAGAAAACAACTCGATATGAAATTTAAACAAATGTACTGGCTTCTGGGGCCCAAATCACAACTATCACTCGAAAATAAGGTACTTCTTCTAAAAACAATATTAAAGCCAATTTGGACCTATGGCATAGAATTATGGGGAACAGCCAGCACATCAAATATAGAAATTTTGCAAAGATTTCAATCTAAGGCTTTAAGATCAATTACAAACGCTCCTTTTTACGTTACCAATAAAGCATTACATAATGACCTCCAAATACCTTTTGTAAAAACTGAAATACAAAAATTTAGCTGTAACTATTTAAAAAGACTCAGCAATCACTCTAACACACTGGCAATCACACTATTAGACGAGACTGACGAAGTACGAAGACTTAAAAGAAAACACATATTAGATCTCCCATTTGTATAAAATGTGATTAATATAAGTTGATTTATAACTATATTTTGTAAAAATATAAATCATCTCTATATATGTATTATAACTAGTACATGCATATTTTATATTGTTGTTTCCGATGGGAATCAATAAATTATGTTAATATTTATATTTTTTTCAAATTTGCTTATTATTGTAAAATAGATCGCAAATAAAGAAATGGAAAAAAAATACTTATATTAATAAAAAAAGTATTCTTGAAAAAGGTTAAGTCCTTTAAAAAGGACAAAAGATGAGGAGATGAAAATCAAACACGCAGTTTGACTTAGTTTTGACTCTAGATTGAAGGATATACAGTGGCGTTTCTGCCAAATTTAATTATTAAATTAAATTAAATTTGTCACACAGTATTTTTTTTTTTTAATTGAATTTTAACATGTGTGAGAATGTTTATTTTGGTTTTTTCTTGATGTTAATAAATGCTTTTTTTTAATAAATGTTAATAAATCCCTTAATTATAATATTTACGAAATGTTAACAGAGTATGTATTTGTTTGCCTGAAGCTAAAACCAATACATTTTTAACGTAGGGAATAGTGTAGGGATAATTTTTTTGTTTGTAGGGAAAAAGAGGGAATTTTATTTAGACACGTAGGGATTTTTTTGAAATTTCTCCTGGCATCACTGCTTCAAACAGTAATTTTTATTTTCTTTTCTATTACTAAGTCCCAATTTACACTATGGACATTTATTGCCGGACAGACGCAGTTTGTTGGTAAGGGGGCGACGATGTATGCTTGCTCTTTTCCTCTCTCGTCAACAAACTTCGTCTGTCCAGCAAGAAATGTCCATAGTGTAAATTGCGACTAAGTTAAATGAATTTTTTAATTTACATATGTTCTGACTAAATAAATTTCTAAAGAGAAAAAATAAATAAAATAATAAAAATAAATAAAATAAAATAAATAAAAGAAATTGTGTTTTATTTAAGGTTGTCTATGGCAACTATGACTGATATATTCATCATGACTGTCTAGTCAACTATGACTGGTAAATTAATCAAGACTGACTATTTAACTGTGACTGGTAAATTCATCAAGACTGACCAGTCAACTACGACTTATATATTCATCCAGACTGACTAGTCAACTATGACTAATATATTCATCCAGACTGACTAGTCAACTGTGACTAATAAGTCCATCAAGATTGACGTTAAACAACAGAGTAAGCAGTTCAGAAATATATTCTATATACGATAAAATTCATAAGTTAGAGAAGGATGCAAAACCACACGTACACAAAAGTTTAGGTCATTTTTTTCATATTGGCCTTAAGAAAATTATAGAAACTTTGTTCTACGCGATGACCCTTATTCTATTATCAATGGCAGTCAAATGATTGGTAAAATGACCGTCACAGTTCTTATAGGGTAGTTACTATCGCAAAAATATTACATATGAAGTGCCAGATATAGGTTTTAGTTAATTTGATGGATCAGATTGTCATGAATCGTATGATAAATGGCCTTCATTTACGGACATATTTAGTGTTGTTTACATTGTAGCATATAACCTAGAAGGGTTGCAAAAAAAAAAGTTGATATACATGTTCTGTCGGTCGGCTAGTGGGATGGGTCTTGCAGGCTGTTTGAAATGAACATTTGGCGTAGTTGTGTACAGATTCTTATTTTATTTGCACGTGCTGTTTAAATGTGTTTTTTTCGAGTACCAATAATGAAACCGGAAGAAACAATTGCTTAATTGTGAAGGGATTTGACTTGTATAGAAGGTGCGGACCTACTTCCCCTCCCAATCATGATCATGTATTTAAAAGCAATATCCTGGTACATGATACCAAAAGAGTATTTTCGGTTATCCCCTTTTTTTAAATATACTTCCAAAACGCGTGCGCATAAGAAAAACAAATTCAGTCAGACCTATAGTTTAAGGGTGTATTCCGTTCGGATACCAAGGACAAATTTATGTGTACACAGAAAAAAATTAACTCGATTATTTATTACACAAATGTATATTCAATCCGTTTTGGCAATACGAAAAAACTATTTACTTTTAAGCTGTTAATTGCTCATTCAAAAATTAACATACGGATTTTCACTTGAAGCTACTTGAATCAGTGATGTTATACGTAGGGAAAAATTTCGATTTGATATTTTGAAATCATTAAAATGTAGGAACTTTTCAAAAATGTGGCCAAACTGTATATATTTGGCCATCTCTTTCGATTTGTGTCAATACTAATAAAATTTTTGATACGACAACATTACTAATTGTTAAATTTCTTAAGGTGAATGCTTGCCCCCATTTCAACTATGATTTTAAGGTAAATTTGTGACACCACCTATTACAAGAATTGAATTTTTTAGAGCAATAATAGACAACTTGTTTAACACAGGGTCTCCACCTGAGATAAGATATAAGATTTTTATATAAGTAAACGTCAAATTCAATCGCAGAGAGTATTATCTTACGTGTGGACTCTTAAATAGTGTTAGTATTAATAGTATAATAAATGTTATGAGACAGTTGTTACGAGAATTCTCATAACAACTATCTTATAAGATGAGCTGGTAAAAATACACATACATACATATAAATTAATAATAAGACGCTATCGTTAAAATCTTGTGAGAAGTGCTTAAAAAACAATATTAAACACTAAAAACAAAGAAATAACTAAAAAAAACGTAACAAGTTTACCGTACGAAAATCAGTATATTATGAAATCTTATAAGATACATGTTCCCCTTGTTTAAGAAATGTGCTCTCTGATTCGGCCGACGTTCTCACATATTATATCAGGTATTATCTCAGGTGAACACCCCATGTAATATGGGCATCAAAAGCTTTTGGAAAATAGTCACCAAAATGAAAAATTTTAATGAGAATTTAATTTTCCCCCCTTAGAAATTAGCTATTTTTGAGTTATCACTGCCAAATGATAATACAGATAACGGCCTTAAAAATTAGATTATTTCGTCATATATTTGTTAGGTCTGAACATATCTTTAGTCATAAAATTGTATCTTAAATTTTCGTTGTCCGCTCTTTTTTACAAGACGAATGTAACTTCCAGTGCACCGAAAATCATTTGAAACACCTGTACGATTGTCAGGAAATCACCAACGGTTTAATTTGTATTGACATATTAATCTCCGTGAACATAACAAACTTTTTTGTTCACTCATTGTGCAGAGAGAGTGTGCAGGAATCTCTCATGAAAACAATATGGCGATTGAGTAGTTTATGCCTTGCAGACTAAATTTTAGTGCTACCAAGTTCAAAAAAGTGTTTTTAGTACAAAATTTCATACATTTAATGTGAATGCCTGTTGTTCTTCTTATTTGCTATATGGGAAGAATTATCGGTTTTCAACAAACTTTTTAACAAACCTGCGCGAATTTGATAATTCGTTAAGATATATTTTATTAAATTAATTTAATTTAAGACTTGTGACAAAAATGTGAAAACGGGGCGTAGTAGAAGAATCTCTGGGCTACATTTCCTCATTTTTAGTTTTTCTTGTTAAAGTTTTTTTTTTAACAATTTTTTCCAACAAACTTTTTTCAAAAGTCACTCATACTATATTTCGACCCACTATGCAAAATTTAGGACTTGTGACAAAAATGTGAAAACGGGGCGTAATAGAGGAATCTCTGGGCTACATTTTCTCATTTTTAGTTTTTCTAGTTAAAGTTTTTTTTTAACAAACTATTTTCAAAAGTCACTCATACTATATTTCGACCCACTATGCAAAATTTAGGACTTGTGACAAAAATGTGAAAACGGGGCGTAATAGAGGAATCTCTGGGTTACATTTTCTCATTTTTAGTTTTTCTAGTTAAAGTTTTTTTTTAACAATTTTTTCTTAACAAACTTTTTTTCAAAAGTCACTCATACTATATTTCGGCCCACTATGCAAAATTTAGGACTTGTGACAAAAATGTGAAAACGGGGCGTAATAGAGGAATCTCTGGGCTACAAGTTATTCACCCCACCCAGCTTTGATTTACAATATTTATTTATCATTTGTGATGCCTCAATACTAAACCCCTGCACGAATGCATTTGTTTCTTGTACACAGTTGTCCACACCAAGTTATTGTTGTGTCAACTACTGTAATTTTTTTTTTAAATCAGCTCGAATGATCCATTATGAAAAACCAAATCAATGTTAAAACAGTAGTTCGTTTCAAACAAATCTGTGTAAAGCAGTAGTTGGTTTTAAATAAACCAACTCAATCCATAATTTGATGTGAACGAAAAAACAACACACAACAATTGTGTGTATATAACACAGTTATGTACGGTAAACTTTTTAATTCACAGTGTGTGATCTTGATGTTTATTGCCGATTGTTTCAAAGATTTTGATCGTTGTATGTATTATTTTTATATTAATTTTGCAACTAATAGTTGCCTTTTAATTTTTTTTTTTTACTTTTAATTAAATATTTGATAATATGTTTTTGTAATAATAAAATAATTTAAAATAAAAACTTAAATATTCTATAAAAATATTTTTCATCTTTAATTGTTTTTTGCTTCATACAAATCTAGCTAGTCATACCTAATAATTGAAAAAAAAAAACAAGATAATTCATACTTATCACCTATTTTGCTACAGTTCTTTCGTGTGATTCGTGTGATTTGGTTTAGTTAGTGTGATTTGTTTTGCTTTGTTGCTGTATGGAGTAAATTCCGTACTCTTTACACTTCGTATTTGGTCGTTTATAACACACTAATTACAATTAATTTGCAATTGTGTGTTTTTATTTATTTTTTGTAATATGTGTTTTGCACAACATAGTATTTGATTCGTTAGCAAAGAGTGAGCGACAATCAGTATTTAAAAAACAAACGAATGTCTTGAAACGGCTTTTAAATGCATTTGTGCAGAGGTTTACTCAATACACCAAAATCAAAAATAATTAAAATTAAAAAAAAAAACTTACCAACCTGCATACAATTTTTTGACATTTTTTTATTATATCTTTAGATTTAATTTAGTTTTTAAGTATTTTACAAATTTAAATTTTGTTTCTTAATTTTCTACAAACAATGCATTTTTTTAAACACTTTATCTTTGGCATCGTTGATATTTCTGCAAAACCGAAAAAGCAATCTTTAAATATAAAAATAAAAAAATAAAAAATACAATAACAATAATGTACTGTGTATGCCAAGCATTAATTTTTCTTGTGCTTCAAAATAATTTATTTAAGAACTACATAACTCTTTAAAAAATTTCTTATATGTATTTTGAAAATACCAGAGTATAAACCTTATTTATTATAATCCAATTATATAGATGGACCGGTTCGAATTTCTAAAATTCAAAAAAACTTCATTAAAAATTTATATTTTACCAGTTTAAGGAGAGACACTTATGTTAACTTTTATTTTGAATTTTGTTAAAACACAAACGTAGTACATAAACATATCGAAAGACCGGTCAAGATTTTTAAAAGACGCCATACCAGTGTATATTTGTATAAAATATCACACTTATACTTGAAATAAATATATAGATCAGATCAGATGCCTTTGAAAAAGATGCCTTATCTCCCAAGGCAAATGCAAAAAAAACTGCAAAAACATTTCTAATGACTCTTGTAATTAAATTAAATCAAAATGGAAATAAAATCCAAATAAATAAGAGTATGAATAAACCAAATTTTAAGAAATATTGAATTTAAGAACTAATAAACAAGAGAATAAATAAGTAGTTAATTTAAGAAGACAAAATTATAACCACTTAACACAAAAACAAATTAATCTTTTAATAATATACACATTGACACGTACATACATACCTAAGTAAAAGCTTGTATTGTGAAAACCTTAATTTTTTTGAGTCGTAGTTAAAATTTCAAATTAATTAAAAAACACATAAATATATAATTTTTAAAATCCCTTGACCTATCTACTAACATTGTTGTCATTGATTTTAATTGGCAGGACTTTATTACTGTCCTCCTCCTGTAAATTAGAAATAAAAAACCTAGATCTTTTATTATAACAAAAAGTAGTACGCCGATTGTGTATAGTGCTCAGAACAAGATTTGTAATATAAAAGCAATCGATATGAAAAAACTTCTTTAGTTTTTTTAAACTGTTATAGCAAATCTATAAAAAATGAAATTAGTAATTAAATTTGTTAGGATATTGAACTGAGCTGTTCTCAATTGTAATGGAAATGTATACATAATAATTTAGTTTTTATTACTTAAGGACTAGTGATAGACAATTTAACATATTTTCCTGTAAGAACAATTAAACTTGTATTTTGTTATAAATTAAAAAAAAATATACTATGAATGTATATTTGTTAAATCCGTATTACAGTTTAATTCAATACTTCCTTATTCAATCAATAAAACGACAATTCATTAAAAACAATGCGTATTACAAAAAAATGTGTATTAATATATATAGCGCCAAAATACATTAAGAGTTGCCATCAAGTAAAAGATAAAAAGTGTTGTCAATGCCATCACCATATATAACATTTCTTCCCCCTCACGGAGAGAATAAAACCCTAGGCCTACGTTGCACTCCTTCCGGATTCGGCGCAGATGCTGAAAAACCTGTTGATGATGTCGGTGTAAATCCCCTAAACTCCATTGCCGCTGGTGGAGTAGAGAAGTCCCCGCTTTGCTCCTCACTGTTTACGGTTGTCAATTCGTCTTGACCTGTGGTCAATTCTTCTTGATGCGAGGTGCCATTCATTGTTAATTCGTTGTGTGCAGTATTGTCGTTAACACCACCTGTCGTGTTGCGAATCGCATTATCAGTCACTGCGTTGGCAGTAATCCGTTCCCGCGTACCTTCGCCATCAATGCCACTGATTTGATCAATGTGCCTGAATATATTACCGTGTTTGATTATAGTTAACCGGGAATATATGTATGTATGTAAATGGGTGAATGTAGTTAGGTGGATGAAAGTAGTTTGTAGGTTGGAAACCATGTACAAAGGGAATGTAAGAGTAAATATGAGCGATTACATGTAGGTAAAATTTATGTTAGGTAGAGGTTAACGATGTTAGCTTAAGAGACTGGTTAGGTGACCAGGGAGGAATAAGTGGACTGTATTTATGTTTGTGAATGTGTATACTTGCGTGTTTCCAAGATAGAATGAAGTATGAGAGGATGATGATGATGACGTTTTCCGAGCGTAACGATCACTCTTAGGGAGAGCAGCTGCAAAGAAATCCCTGCTGGAAGGCGAAGGGTGAAAAGATCAATTCCCTTGGATGGGAGTTGAATGGCTGTTGGAACTGAAAGAGAGTTTCTCCGCTCACACCGAACTCGGTGCAAATAAAAAAGACCAGGGAGGAAATTAAAGTAGGAATTCACAAAAGTTAATTTTTATTTGACTTTTTCTTTATAATACACTAGTAAAAGTTTGATTAAGTTATATTTTACAATAAACTTTTAAAGCAAGTGAAAAACACAAGTAAGTAGTTAACAGTTCAAAGAATCAAACGTAAGTGTTAGAGTTTGGTCTAATTACCAGCCATGAAAGCAAGTTAGATAGAAAAAGATGGCTACATCGACATGGCGGGAAAGATGACAACTAAGTTGTTAACTTATCCGTGCAATGACATTAGCTGTAATTGATTTTACGTAAGGATACAGTGGTTTTTAAACTGTAGGTATTAAATTAATTAACTTTACAAGTTAGACGTTAAAAATTCAAATTAAGAGGACAATTGATGTAACTATAATAATATAAAGGCAGGGTTAAAATAATGATGAACACGTTATGCTAGTTTGAACATGCCGCCACTCCTTGCAGCTATGCAAATTAAGGTGGTGTAGAGGTGATACATAGGACGGCAGCTAATGAACGGATGGCTTCCGAAAGAAGTTGTTGGTTAGGTTGAGTGGTACTAGCAGCTGGCTTCGTTTTCTTGCGTCGTGGTGGACGTCTTTTAACCTGGTTGTTGAACGGCCTGGCTGTGGAGTTTCTTTGACCAATACGCTCACGGACTGATTTGGTTGGTTGGTGTCGTCGGGGACGTCGATTCGGATGAAGTAGAGTGTGATGAGCCAACCCACATTTACGGCAACTGTCTCGACTAGGGCAGGCTCGATCATCATGAGTGCGTGCCAGGCAATTGAAGCAGTATTTGTTGCGTCTGACGACTTGACTGCGTTGGATAAAGTTCATTGCCAAAAATTGTTTGCAGAACCGGAGCGAGTGGTATCTGAAGCACACTTGGCACTGGTGGATGTTGGGCTTCCGCGAAGGCTGAGAACGTGAGCTAAAACGAAAATGAGAATTTAGTGAGCCAAATTGCAAATTAGACAGGAGGAAATGAAATTGCATGAAGTGTGATGAGGGAATTGTGTATGGTGATAAGGCCTCTATAGTGTGGAATTGGCAACTGACACAACTTAGTAATTGGGCGAGTTAAAATTCCGGCCGCGGTTCGCACGTCTACTACTCGAACCTGTTGATCAGGCCCCTTGTGAACCTGTTCTATTCTGCCCAACCGCCATTCATTTGGTGGTAGAATATCATCAATTATAATTACGAGGTCTCCTATTTGTAAATTAGGGACGGAAAATTTCCATTTGTACCTCTTTTGCAGCGATTTGAGGTAATCAGTCTTCCATTGTACCGCAAAGTGGTGATGGATGGCTTTTACTTTTTCCCACCTGTTTATTAAGGAAAGATTTTCGAAGGATGGCTCGGGAAGTGCCATAATGGGACCTCCTCGGAGAAAATGACCGGGGGTGAGAGCGGTTAAGTCTGACGGGTGTTCAGACAGAGCTGAGATAGGTCTGGAGTTTAATACACCTTCAATTCGGGATAAAACGGTGGTAAATTCCTCGAAATTGAACCGGTAGGCACCTGCAACTCGCTTTAAATGGAATTTGAAGCTTTTAACGGCTGCTTCCCACAACCCGCCCATATGAGGGGCATGTGGGGGAATGAAGGACCATTCGAATCCATGGGTGATATACTTTTGAGCAATCTCATTGGAAACGGTTTTTAGAAATGTCGAAAATTCTTTTCGAAAGGCTCGGCTTGCGCCCAGAAAATTGCGTCCATTGTCCGATACGACTTTACGTGGGAGTCCACGACGTCCAACGAACCTGGCGAAGGTGGCTTGAAAAGCAGCGGTTGAGAGATTAGAGCAAGTTTCGAGGTGAACTGCTTTTGTGGCAAAGCACACAAATACGCATACATACGCCTTTACTGCGGAAGAATTTCTTAGGGATGAAGGTTTTAATTCGAATGGTCCGGCAAAATCTATACCGGTTGTATGGAATGGTAAAGACAGGTTACATCGGTCAGCTGGCAAGGCTGCCATAATTTGAGAGCAAGCTTTGCGTTTGTAAATAATGCAAGTTTTGCAATACCTTATAATTTTTCGAATGCGCACTTTGAGCCGTGGTATATAGAATTCTGTTTGTGCCATACGACACATTAATTGACACTCTCCATGAACTAGAAAGTTATGTAAATGGGATAGGTATAAATTGCAAAATTGAGAATTGCTGGGAAGAATAATGGGATAACGCTCTTTGTAGGGCAATGAAGAGTTTGCTAATCTTCCATTGACTCGTAGAATACTATTTTGATCCAAGAAAGGATTTAATGTGAATAGAGGGCTATCTTTAGGTAAAGGTTCGGACTTGGTTAAGGCGGAATACTCGGTTGAGTACCATTGCCGTTGGGCCAGCAATATTAATCTGGTTTTGACTGAATCAATTTCAGTGTGACGAAGATCGATAGTCTCGGAGAATGGGGGAAAGTGAGGGTTAGCAAAAGATGGTTTAAACCGTCGTATGTAGCGGAAAACATATGCCAAGACTCGTAACGCTCTGGGGTAAGAAGAGAAATTGGTAAGAATATCAATAGAAGTGTTCGAATCTGGGCATTTGTTAGAACCAATGTGTAAATGGTGCGATAGTACGGTTTCAGTTTGATTGTTTGCGCCGGGTTTCAGCGAGGAAATGCGGCAAAGCTTTGTAGTGATTAGGCTATTGCATTTTGGCCATTCAGAAGCCGGGTTCGTAAGCCACGAAGGCCCATTCCACCAAATACAATTGTTAAGCAAGTCTTGAGGTCGACAACCTCTTGACCCTAAATCAGCGGGATTGCAATGTGTGGGTACATGACGCCATTTTGCAGTTGGTAGAAGTTGATGTATTTGCGATACACGGTTAGAGACATATTTCTTTCCATGTTGCTGGAGGCTTGGCTAGCCATCCCAACATAATGGATGAATCACACCAGAGAATGGTTTCATAATTGTGCAACTTTAAAGAAGTTATCGCATGAGCTGTGAGTTTGGCTAACAGCAAAGCACCGGATAACTCTAACCTCGGTAGGGTTATGGCTGCTAGGGGAGCAACTTTACTTTTGGAGACCAGTAAATTTGAAAATACAGTAGAAGAAGTTTGCACACGAATGTATATAGCTGCACAATATGCCATTTTGGAGGCATCGCAGAATCCGTGAACTTGGATTTGGTCCACGGGAGTGAACTGAATCCAACGCGGAATCTGTATTTTTCTCAACGTAAGGCATATCTTTGATGAGTTCGTTCCAGCTTCGGAGAGAATCTGTACTTACGGCTTCATCCCAATCGATCTTTTCTAGCCAAAGTTGTTGTATTAAAATTTTACCTTTGATCACCACAGGGCCAAGCCAACCCGCGGGGTCAAACAGTTTGGCGACAGATGATAATATTTTCCGTTTAGTGACTTTAGTGACCTCAGGGAGAGGTTCAAAAGAGTAGGAGAAGTAATCGGTAAGCGCATTCCAACGAATGCCAAGCGTTTTTGTGGCACTGGAATCATGGAATTTAAGTATATCCGAATCATATAAGTCCTCCTTTGGTATTGCTTCTAATAATCGAGAGTCATTAGAAGTAATTTTCTTTAAAAGGAAGCCAGCTGACTCAAGGGATTGAATCAGCTGTTGCTGGGATTCATTAGCACTGTTTATAGAGTGACCTCCTGCGAGAATGTCATCTACATATGTTTCTCGTCTTAAAATTTCTGAAGCTTTTGGAAAACGGTCTTGATTACCCGAGGCCAGTTGCAAAAGGGTTCGGATTGCTAGAAAAGGTGCGCAATTGATTCCAAATGTCACAGTTTTCATTTGGTAGTCTTTGACGGCCTCCCGGGGGGACTTTTGGAACAATTCTTTGAAAAGGCCGGTCAGAAGGATCTATTAAGATTTGCCTATACATTTCTTGAATGTCACCGCTAAAGACAAATCTGTAAAATCGCCAATTTAGACTGACCGTCATTAAATCGGCTTGCAAAGTGGGACCTGTGTACAAAACATCGTTAAGGGAAAAGCCAGATTTTGTTTTGCGGGATGCATTGAAAACTACGCGAACTTTTGTAGTTTTACTGTCTGGACGGATGACCGCATGATGTGGAAGATAGAAAGAATTACACTTAGTATCTGAGAAGTATTCTCGAGAGGTAGTTTCCTCCATGTGGTCTAGAGTAATATATTCGTTGAGAACTTCATTGTATTGCGAGTTAAGAGAGGGATTTTTCACGAGAGTTTGTTCCATGCGTGCATATTGGCTAAGGGCTATAAATCTTGATGCGCCAAGATATTTTGTCTCGGGAAATTCTTTCTGAAATGGTAGTCGTACCATATACCGACCGTCCGGAAGACGTTTCGTCGTTTGAGCATAAAATTGTTCGCAATATTGATTTTCGGAAGAAAGCGGCTGGGATGTTGGAAGTTCTTCCTGTTCCCAAAATTTTCGTAGCAACTCCTCAGTATTTGAAGATTCTGGAGGGGTAACGTGAGAGGAAAATGAAAATATTGGCTGCGTTGGAATCGGCCCGCTGAGAACCCAGCCAAAAATTGTCTTATAGGCTGAAGCAGAGCCACAAACATCTCTTTTTATGCCATCGAGATTGATATGGCGTTCGCTGTCATTGCCTAAAATAAGGTCAATTGAAGACGAAATGTTGAAATATGGATCCGCAAGCTCAATGTCTGAGAGTCCGGATGTAGAGCTGATTTGGAAAGAAGTAGAAGGTATTTTATTTGTAACCTTGGGAAGTACTATAGCTGATATTTGCAGCCGGAATTTACCCTGCTGTGAAACCAGGGTTATGTCGCATTCCTTATCAGCGGCTTGGCTTTTGCCACCAATGCCAATAATTTGAAACTTTGATCTTCTAAAGGGTAGATTTAAACGAGATCGTATTTTTTCTGATAGGAATGTTCTTTCTGATCCTGGATCGATTAGGGCTCTAACTGTGAATAGTTCTCCCCTACTTTCTATTTTCACGAGGGCAGTTCTCAAGAGAATATTTGTATTATTTGTGGAATAATTCGCATGTATTTGGGGAGGTTTTGACGCTTTTGAAGTTGAAGGCTGCATTGAGATTTCTCGTGATTGTGAATTTTGACCTTGGGAAGGTGAACTTTGAGCCTGTGAACTTTGGCTATTGTTAGTTTGGGACGTATTAAAGTTTTTCTTAGATTGATTATTCGGACGCATGTGTAGCAACGTATGATGGGATTTCCCACAGTTCAAGCAAGTCTTTTTGGTTTTGCAATTGGGTTTGGTATGTGCCATTGAGAGGCAATTATTGCACATTTTGTTTTTAAACACGAAATCTACCCGCTCTTGAATTGAGAAATTGCGGAATTGTGTACATGTTCGCAGACTGTGTTCTTCATTACACAGTTTACAGCTTACGTTAAGCTTTTCTTGGGATGAATAGGTGTGATTTGGAAATAAAGTTTTGGTTTGTTTTATCGTTGAAATTCTTTCTACCACTTCGCACCTTTTTAGCAGAAAATTGCTCAATTGGGACCACTTTGGCAACTCTCTACTGGCATTTAGAGATTGTTCCCATTGAGCTAGTGTTTCTTGTGGCAGTTTTGAGTAAACTAGGTTTACTAACATGGGATCCCAACCTTCCGATGAGACTCCGAACGATTGCAACATGGATAAGCAGTCAGAAACGGAACTATGTATTCTTTGTAATGCTTCACTGTCTTCTACAGTTGCCCCAGGAATGTTGAAAAGATTTCTTATTTGGTTATCTACTAAAACCCTTATGTTTTCATACCGGGATTTAAGAGCTTGCCATGCAAGATGGAAATTATCTTCGGTAAGGGGAAATCTTTTTACAATTTGTCCAGCTGTTTCTGCTGTTTTGTTTCTGAGATGATATAATTTTTCCGCGAATGTCAATCTTGGGTGATTGATATAGACCGCTGTGAACATGTCACGAAAAGCAGGCCATGCCTCATAACTTCCTGAGAAAGTTTGAGTATCGCATGGAGGTAATTTAAGGCATGTGCCGAATGCTTCTTCTGGCATATTGGGCATAATGGGAGTGGTACTTACACGAGCGTTCATGCTTTCCCTCTGTGGCCTTATATGATCAAGAAGCTTTGAGACTGTAAGGTAATACATCTCAACACATGCGTCATATTGCTCTTGGGCTGTTTTAATTTCTTCGCTCTGATCGGAGAGCATCAAATCCTCATATGACTTCTCTACCTTATTCCACCGACCGTCAAGATCTTTCATCTTGAGGTCTAAAAGAGCCTCTGATTGGGCTGAAGAATCTTGTGCATCGCTTCGTTTGCAAAATGCTATTAAATTTTTCGAATCGAATGCAAATCTGTCCTGAGGAGAAGCCATTTTGAGAAACTAGAAATTTAACTTTGTGTAAGCTAACGCACGGTTTAAAAAAGTTCTTAATTTAATGGATTCTGGGACAATTTATTTAAATTTTAATCTTGTATTTTTGATAAGACAAGTATTTCACTGTCTTGAATAAGTCCCAAACGGGTTTGTGAAAAATCTATTGATAATAAATTGCTTTATTGCCTACAACTGATAAGTTTCGGTTGTTTTGTAAGTTGACAAGTAGACAAACAATAATAGTCGCCTTTTTAACAACTGTATCGAGAATGTGTAATATTTTCTTTTATGTAAGAAAAGAAAATAATTAGCGTTTTATAACTATAGATCGAGAATTTGTAAGATTTTCTTTCACGTAAGAAAAGAAAATTATAAGCTGTTTAAAATTATAAATCGAGAATCTGTAAGAATTTCTTTCAGGTACATAAATAATTAGCTGTTTAAAATGTAAATCGGGAATCTGTAAGAATTTCTGTCACGTAAGAAAATAATTAGCTGTTTAAAAATATAAATCGGGAATCTGTAAGAATTTCTTTCACGTATGAAAAGAAAATAATTAGCGGTTTAAAAAATATAGATCGAGAATCTATAAGATTTTCTTTCACGTAAGAAAAGAAAATAATTAGCGTTTTAAAGTGTATATTGAGAATTTATACGATGTTATTTCACGTAAGAAAAGAAAATAATTTGGTGTTTTTTTTTTTTAAATTTAGATCGAAAGGTTATGATGATTTATTTTATGTGCCAAAGAAATTATCGAGTGGTGCAATAACTTATCGATTGAAAATTTATAGTACGTTATTTTAGTACTAAACCAACGAATTAACGGAATGAACTAATATAGATAGCACATCTATAATGTATTATTTTATTTTCAAAGAAGTGTAGCGGTATCCACGAAAATATAGAATGAAATCTATAAAGAGCGATATAAAAAAAAAATATAGCTTGCAAATCTATAATATTTTCTTTTATGTAAAGAAAAGAAAATATAGCGGGTTACAAATTATATAGACTGCAAATGTATAATATCTTCTTTTGTGTGCCAAAGAAGATTTAGCGGTGTAAGAAAATAGAATGAAAATCTATAAAAGCGATATAAAAATTATAGCTTGGAAATCTGTAATATTTTCTTTTACGTAAAAAAAAAAGAAAATATAGCGGGTTAAAAAATATACAGGCTGCCACTCTATAATATAAGCGGTATTTAAAATATAGGCGGAAACTGGCTTGAAATTTTAATTCACGAAAGCCTTGTAAATTAGATACTGGATGCGTACCTGAGCTTGGAATTTTAATTCCTAAAAGCTTTATAACTCCAGATTTCTAGCAATAAGAAATTGCCTTTAAAAATTGAGTCTAGGGGATTGTATAAATTTTTATTCACGAGAAATTCTTATTTTTTTTATCGAATTTGCCATAATATTCAGTTTTAATTAAATTCGATAATTATTTAGAATTTTTGTATTTAGATTATGTTGTTAGACTTTTGTAAATAGTTTTGGTTAGTTAATTTAAATTAAAAAATATTTAGTTCAAAATTGCAAATAATTTTTATATATATTTTTTTTGTTTGTTCGTACCCACTGTTCAATTTTATATGCGCTGAGACACTGATTTTTGTTGTAATAGGAATACGCAGCGAGTGTTCAATAAATTAATACAATTTAGTTTGACTAATTTTATTTAACTATTTTCATTATTTTTCAAATATTGCCAAAATTATTTAGTGTTGATTTAAAATTACTTTAGAAAATATTTAATTTAAGTTGAAAAAAATCTGCTATATATTTTTTGGTATTCGCACCCACTGTTCACTGTGTATCACATAAAATATTTTGTATGAATAAGCAACACAATACTTTTTTACTTAATTTGCACGTTAATTTGAACCAATTTAATTTTAGCTCTTTCAATTCTTAAATTTTTGTTTGTTATTTTCTGATTGTAGGGTGAGATTCGTTTTATTTCATAGAAAATTAATTTAATTTTAATTAATTTCTATTAACTAAATTTTGTTAACAATTTAGTTATAGTTATCCCACTGTGTTTGTAAATAAAAGACGATGTTTAACAAATCTGAAAAAATATGTGTTGTTGTAAGAGCTTTGATATTGTGATAAAGAGATTTGTTGTGCAGTTAAATTTGTTAACACAAAAAAAAAATTGTCTAGTGTACGCACAAGAGATGTGTTTTTGTATTTGTTAAGAGACAATGTGATGATTGCTGAAGAGATGTGTATTGTGTGAATTATGAGTGTGAATGGAATTAAAAAAAGAGTTTGCAGAATATACTCACATTTGATTGTTGGTTTCAATGTTGCTTTCTCTTGTACCATGAAGATTGTAAAGAGCAACTGCGCGTTTGCCTTTTATTGCCGGTACTATGGCGGTTTCTCTTTTTAATAATTTAATTTTTGTTTTTTCTTTAACTTTGTATTATTTTTATTTTAATTTAAACTTTTTTCACACTTGAACTGACCCTGAAGGTTGCAAAAAATGTGGGAATACAAAACGAAACAAAAAGTAACGGTTGACTCCGCTTTTTGTTATTGTAATTTTGTTTTTTAAACATTTAAATTTGCTAAAATTTGGCAATTTTTGTGTTATTGATATGTACGTATGTACATTTTAATCGTTTGAACTTTTTAAATTTCGCACTTTTGATGTTTTAGGGCACTAACGTACATACGTTGCATGTACTTATGTATGTATATGCGTACGAATGTATGGTTTTCTTTTGCTTGACGTCGGGAACAAAATATAATGCACACTATGTATGTAGTTATGTATATCCCTTTTTGATTTTATTTAAAACTTGTAAATTGATTTATTTTCTTCAAAAGCAACTTTTTTTTTTTACATTTTTATTATTAGGTATTATTAAAAGAAAGAATTTTGGAATTTTTTTTTTCGATTTTCTGAGCGGTTTAAGTTTTTTAAATTATATATATTCCTTACTCACTTTTTCACTGCTTTTACCATTTATCCGATTTAATGCGCACGTCTCGCGGTCTTCTTTTCAACTGTTGAAAATTGATTTTTTACTTGTTGAGTTGTTGCTTTGGTACTCTCTTTGTTTGCTTTTGGTGGTAGTTTTGATGAGGTGACCAGCTTCTCGTCGGCGAAGGACCATGAATATATTACCGTGTTTGATTCTAGTTAACCGGGAATATATGTAAATGGGTGAATGTAGTTAGGTGGATGAAAGTAGTTTGTAGGTTGGAAACCATGTACAAAGGGAATGTAAGAGTAAATATGAGCGATTAGATGTAGGTAAAATTTATGTTAGGTAGAGGTTAACGATGTTAGCTTAAGAGACTGGTTAGGTGACCAGGGAGGAATAAGTGGACTGTATTTATGTGTGTGAATGTGTATACTTGCGTGTTTCCAAGATAGAATGAAGTATGAGAGGATGATGATGATGACGTTTTCCGAGCGTAACGATCACTCTTAGGGAGAGCAGCTGCAAAGAAATCCCTGCTGGAAGGCGAAGGTTGAAAAGATCAATTCCCTTGGATGGGAGTTGAATGGCTGTTGGAACTGAAAGAGAGTTTCTCCGCTCACACCGAACTCGGTGCAAATAAAAAAGACCAGGGAGGAAATTAAAGTAGGAATTCACAAAAGTTAATTTTTATTTGACTTTTTCTTTATAATACACTAGTAAAAGTTTGATTAAGTTATATTTTACAATAAACTTTTAAAGCAAGTGAAAAACACAAGTAAGTAGTTAACAGTTCAAAGAATCTAACGTAAGTGTTAGAGTTTGGTCTAATTACCAGCCATGAAAGCAAGTTAGATAGAAAAAGATGGCTACATCGACATGGCGGGAAAGATGACAACTAAGTTGTTAACTTATCCGTGCAATGACATTAGCTGTAATTGATTTTACGTAAGGATACAGTGGTTTTTAAACTGTAGGTATTAAATTAATTAACTTTACAAGTTAGACGTTAAAAATTCAAATTAAGAGGACAATTGATGTAACTATAATAATATAAAGGCAGGATTAAAATAATGATGAACACGTTATGCTAGTTTGAACATGCCGCCACTCCTTGCAGCTATGCAAATTAAGGTGGTGTAGAGGTGATACATAGGACGGCAGCTAATGAACGGATGGCTTCCGAAAGAAGTTGTTGGTTAGGTTGAGTGGTACTAGCAGCTGGCTTCGTTTTCTTGCGTCGTGGTGGACGTCTTTTAACCTGGTTGTTGAACGGCCTGGCTGTGGAGTTTCTTTGACCAATACGCTCACGGACTGATTTGGTTGGTTGGTGTCGTCGGGGACGTCGATTCGGATGAAGTAGAGTGTGATGAGCCAACCCACATTTACGGCAACTGTCTCGACTAGCGCAGGCTCGATCATCATGAGTGCGTGCCAGGCAATTGAAGCAGTATTTGTTGCGTCTGACGACTTGACTGCGTTGGATAAAGTTCATTGCCAAAAATTGTTTGCAGAACCGGAGCGAGTGGTATCTGAAGCACACTTGGCACTGGTGGATGTTGGGCTTCCGCGAAGGCTGAGAACGTGAGCTAAAACGAAAATGAGAATTTAGTGAGCCAAATTGCAAATTAGACAGGAGGAAATGAAATTGCATGAAGTGTGATGAGGGAATTGTGTATGGTGATAAGGCCTCTATAGTGTGGAATTGGCAACTGACACAACTTAGTAATTGGGCGAGTTAAAATTCCGGCCGCGGTTCGCACGTCTACTACTCGAACCTGTTGATCAGGCCCCTTGTGAACCTGTTCTATTCTGCCCAACCGCCATTCATTTGGTGGTAGAATATCATCAATTATAATTACGAGGTCTCCTATTTGTAAATTAGGGACGGAAAATTTCCATTTGTACCTCTTTTGCAGCGATTTGAGGTAATCAGTCTTCCATTGTACCGCAAAGTGGTGATGGATGGCTTTTACTTTTTCCCACCTGTTTATTAAGGAAAGATTTTCGAAGGATGGCTCGGGAAGTGCCATAATGGGACCTCCTCGGAGAAAATGACCGGGGGTGAGAGCGGTTAAGTCTGACGGGTGTTCAGACAGAGCTGAGATAGGTCTGGAGTTTAGTACACCTTCAATTCGGGCTAAAACGGTGGTAAATTCCTCGAAATTGAACCGGTAGGCACCTGCAACTCGCTTTAAATGGAATTTGAAGCTTTTAACGGCTGCTTCCCACAACCCGCCCATATGAGGGGCATGTGGGGGAATGAAGGACCATTCGAATCCATGGGTGATATACTTTTGAGCAATCTCATTGGAAACGGTTTTTAGAAATGTCGAAAATTCTTTTCGAAAGGCTCGGCTTGCGCCCAGAAAATTGCGTCCATTGTCCGATACGACTTTACGTGGGAGTCCACGACGTCCAACGAACCTGGCGAAGGTGGCTTGAAAAGCAGCGGTTGAGAGATTAGAGCAAGCTTCGAGGTGAACTGCTTTTGTGGCAAAGCACACAAATACGCATACATACGCCTTTACTGCGGAAGAATTTCTTAGGGATGAAGGTTTTAATTCGAATGGTCCGGCAAAATCTATACCGGTTGTATGGAATGGTAAAGACAGGTTACATCGGTCAGCTGGCAAGGCTGCCATAATTTGAGAGCAAGCTTTGCGTTTGTAAATAATGCAAGTTTTGCAATATCTTATAATTTTTCGAATGCGCACTTTGAGCCGTGGTATATAGAATTCTGTTTGTGCCATACGACACATTAATTGACACTCTCCATGAACTAGAAAGTTATGTAAATGGGATAGGTATAAATTGCAAAATTGAGAATTGCTGGGAAGAATAATGGGATAACGCTCTTTGTAGGGCAATGAAGAGTTTGCTAATCTTCCATTGACTCGTAGAATACTATTTTGATCCAAGAAAGGATTTAATGTGAATAGAGGGCTATCTTTAGGTAAAGGTTCGGACTTGGTTAAGGCGGAATACTCGGTTGAGTACCATTGCCGTTGGGCCAGCAATATTAATCTGGTTTTGACTGAATCAATTTCAGTGTGACGAAGATCGATAGTCTCGGAGAATGGGGGAAAGTGAGGGTTAGCAAAAGATGGTTTAAACCGTCGTATGTAGCGGAAAACATATGCCAAGACTCGTAACGCTCTGGGGTAAGAAGAGAAATTGGTAAGAATATCAATAGAAGTGTTCGAATCTGGGCATTTGTTAGAACCAATGTGTAAATGGTGCGATAGTACGGTTTCAGTTTGATTGTTTGCGCCGGGTTTCAGCGAGGAAATGCGGCAAAGCTTTGTAGTGATTAGGCTATTGCATTTTGGCCATTCAGAAGCCGGGTTCGTAAGCCACGAAGGCCCATTCCACCAAATACTATTGTTAAGCAAGTCTTGAGGTCGACAACCTCTTGACCCTAAATCAGCGGGATTGCAATGTGTGGGTACATGACGCCATTTTGCAGTTGGTAGAAGTTGATGTATTTGCGATACACGGTTAGAGACATATTTCTTTCCATGTTGCTGGAGGCTTGGCTAGCCATCCCAACATAATGGATGAATCACACCAGAGAATGGTTTCATAATTGTGCAACTTTAAAGAAGTTATCGCATGAGCTGTGAGTTTGGCTAACAGCAAAGCACCGGATAACTCTAACCTCGGTAGGGTTATGGCTGCTAGGGGAGCAACTTTACTTTTGGAGACCAGTAAATTTGAAAATACAGTAGAAGAAGTTTGCACACGAATGTATATAGCTGCACAATATGCCATTTTGGAGGCATCGCAGAATCCGTGAACTTGGATTTGGTCCACGGGAGTGAACTGAATCCAACGCGGAATCTGTATTTTTTTCAACGTAAGGCATATCTTTGATGAGTTCGTTCCAGCTTCGGAGAGAATCTGTACTTACGGCTTCATCCCAATCGATCTTTTCTAGCCAAAGTTGTTGTATTAAAATTTTACCTTTGATCACCACAGGGGCAAGCCAACCCGCGGGGTCAAACAGTTTGGCGACAGATGATAATATTTTCCGTTTAGTGACTTTAGTGACCTCAGGGAGAGGTTCAAAAGAGTAGGAGAAGTAATCGGTAAGCGCATTCCAACGAATGCCAAGCGTTTTTGTGGCACTGGAATCATGGAATTTAAGTATATCCGAATCATATAAGTCCTCCTTTGGTATTGCTTCTAATAATCGAGAGTCATTAGAAGTAATTTTCTTTAAAAGGAAGCCAGCTGACTCAAGGGATTGAATCAGCTGTTGCTGGGATTCATTAGCACTGTTTATAGAGTGACCTCCTGCGAGAATGTCATCTACATATGTTTCTCGTCTTAAAATTTCTGAAGCTTTTGGAAAACGGTCTTGATTACCCGAGGCCAGTTGCAAAAGGGTTCGGATTGCTAGAAAAGGTGCGCAATTGATTCCAAATGTCACAGTTTTCATTTGGTAGTCTTTGACGGCCTCCCGGGGGACTTTTGGAACAATTCTTTGAAAAGGCCGGTCAGAAGGATCTATTAAGATTTGCCTATACATTTTTTGAATGTCACCGCTAAAGACAAATCTGTAAAATCGCCAATTTAGACTGACCGTCATTAAATCGGCTTGCAAAGTGGGACCTGTGTACAAAACATCGTTAAGGGAAAAGCCAGATTTTGTTTTGCGGGATGCATTGAAAACTACGCGAACTTTTGTAGTTTTACTGTCTGGACGGATGACCGCATGATGTGGAAGATAGAAAGAATTACACTTAGTATCTGAGAAGTATTCTCGAGAGGTAGTTTCCTCCATGTGGTCTAGAGTAATATATTCGTTGAGAACTTCATTGTATTGCGAGTTAAGAGAGGGATTTTTCACGAGAGTTTGTTCCATGCGTGCATATTGGCTAAGGGCTATAAATCTTGATGCGCCAAGATATTTTGTCTCGGGAAATTCTTTCTGAAATGGTAGTCGTACCATATACCGACCGTCCGGAAGACGTTTCGTCGTTTGAGCATAAAATTGTTCGCAATATTGATTTTCGGAAGAAAGCGGCTGGGATGTTGGAAGTTCTTCCTGTTCCCAAAATTTTCGTAGCAACTCCTCAGTATTTGAAGATTCTGGAGGGGTAACGTGAGAGGAAAATGAAAATATTGGCTGCGTTGGAATCGGCCCGCTGAGAACCCAGCCAAAAATTGTCTTATAGGCTGAAGCAGAGCCACAAACATCTCTTTTTATGCCATCGAGATTGATATGGCGTTCGCTGTCATTGCCTAAAATAAGGTCAATTGAAGACGAAATGTTGAAATATGGATCCGCAAGCTCAATGTCTGAGAGTCCGGATGTAGAGCTGATTTGGAAAGAAGTAGAAGGTATTTTATTTGTAACCTTGGGAAGTACTATAGCTGATATTTGCAGCCGGAATTTACCCTGCTGTGAAACCAGGGTTATGTCGCATTCCTTATCAGCGGCTTGGCTTTTGCCACCAATGCCAATAATTTGAAACTTTGATCTTCTAAAGGGTAGATTTAAACGAGATCGTATTTTTTCTGATAGGAATGTTCTTTCTGATCCTGGATCGATTAGGGCTCTAACTGTGAATAGTTCTCCCCTACTTTCTATTTTCACGAGGGCAGTTCTCAAGAGAATATTTGTATTATTTGTGGAATAATTCGCATGTATTTGGGGAGGTTTTGACGCTTTTGAAGTTGAAGGCTGCATTGAGATTTCTCGTGATTGTGAATTTTGACCTTGGGAAGGTGAACTTTGAGCCTGTGAACTTTGGCTATTGTTAGTTTGGGACGTATTAAAGTTTTTCTTAGATTGATTATTCGGACGCATGTGTAGCAACGTATGATGGGATTTCCCACAGTTCAAGCAAGTCTTTTTGGTTTTGCAATTGGGTTTGGTATGTGCCATTGAGAGGCAATTATTGCACATTTTGTTTTTAAACACGAAATCTACCCGCTCTTGAATTGAGAAATTGCGGAATTGTGTACATGTTCGCAGACTGTGTTCTTCATTACACAGTTTACAGCTTACGTTAAGCTTTTCTTGGGATGAATAGGTGTGAATTCGAGTTTGAGATTCAGCATGATTTGGAAATAAAGTTTTGGTTTGTTTTATCGTTGAAATTCTTTCTACCACTTCGCACCTTTTTAGCAGAAAATTGCTCAATTGGGACCACTTTGGCAACTCTCTACTGGCATTTAGAGATTGTTCCCATTGAGCTAGTGTTTCTTGTGGCAGTTTTGAGTAAACTAGGTTTACTAACATGGGATCCCAACCTTCCGATGAGACTCCGAACGATTGCAACATGGATAAGCAGTCAGAAACGGAACTATGTATTCTTTGTAATGCGTCACTGTCTTCTACAGTTGCCCCAGGAATGTTGAAAAGATTTCTTATTTGGTTATCTACTAAAACCCTTATGTTTTCATACCGGGATTTAAGAGCTTGCCATGCAAGATGGAAATTATCTTCGGTAAGGGGAAATCTTTTTACAATTTGTCCAGCTGTTTCTGCTGTTTTGTTTCTGAGATGATATAATTTTTCCGCGAATGTCAATCTTGGGTGATTGATATAGACCGCTGTGAACATGTCACGAAAAGCAGGCCATGCCTCATAACTTCCTGAGAAAGTTTGAGTATCGCATGGAGGTAATTTAAGGCATGTGCCGAATGCTTCTTCTGGCATATTGGGCATAATGGGAGTGGTACTTACACGAGCGTTCATGCTTTCCCTCTGTGGCCTTATATGATCAAGAAGCTTTGAGACTGTAAGGTAATACATCTCAACACATGCGTCATATTGCTCTTGGGCTGTTGTTTTAATTTCTTCGCTCTGATCGGAGAGCATCAAATCCTCATATGACTTCTCTACCTTATTCCACCGACCGTCAAGATCTTTCATCTTGAGGTCTAAAAGAGCCTCTGATTGGGCTGAAGAATCTTGTGCATCGCTTCGTTTGCAAAATGCTATTAAATTTTTCGAATCGAATGCAAATCTGTCCTGAGGAGAAGCCATTTTGAGAAACTAGAAATTTAACTTTGTGTAAGCTAACGCACGGTTTAAAAAAGTTCTTAATTTAATGGATTCTGGGACAATTTATTTAAATTTTAATCTTGTATTTTTGATAAGACAAGTATTTCACTGTCTTGAATAAGTCCCAAACGGGTTTGTGAAAAATCTATTGATAATAAATTGCTTTATTGCCTACAACTGATAAGTTTCGGTTGTTTTGTAAGTTGACAAGTAGACAAACAATAATAGTCGTCTTTTTAACAACTGTATCGAGAATGTGTAATATTTTCTTTTATGTAAGAAAAGAAAATAATTAGCGTTTTATAACTATAGATCGAGAATTTGTAAGATTTTCTTTCACGTAAGAAAAGAAAATTATAAGCTGTTTAAAATTATAAATCGAGAATCTGTAAGAATTTCTTTCAGGTACATAAATAATTAGCTGTTTAAAATGTAAATCGGGAATCTGTAAGAATTTCTGTCACGTAAGAAAATAATTAGCTGTTTAAAAATATAAATCGGGAATCTGTAAGAATTTCACGAATGAAAAGAAAATAATTAGCGGTTTAAAAAATATAGATCGAGAATCTATAAGATTTTCTTTCACGTAAGAAAAGAAAATAATTAGCGTTTTAAAGTGTATATTGAGAATTTATACGATGTTATTTCACGTAAGAAAAGAAAATAATTTGGTGTTTTTTTTTTTTTTTTTTTTTAAATTTAGATCGAAAGGTTATGATGATTTATTTTATGTGCCAAAGAAATTATCGAGTGGTGCAATAACTTATCGATTGAAAATTTATAGTACGTTATTTTAGTACTAAACCAACGAATTAACGGAATGAACTAATATAGATAGCACATCTATAATGTATTATTTTATGTTCAAAGAAGTGTAGCGGTATCCACGAAAATATAGAATGAAATCTA
This sequence comes from Pollenia amentaria, assembly GCA_943735925.1. Taxonomy (NCBI): domain Eukaryota; kingdom Metazoa; phylum Arthropoda; class Insecta; order Diptera; family Polleniidae; genus Pollenia; species Pollenia amentaria. The sequence goes on from OX031008.1 coordinate 50,924,002, forward strand.
TAAAGAGCGATATAAAAAAAATATAGCTTGCAAATCTATAATATTTTCTTTTATGTAAAGAAAAGAAAATATAGCGGGTTACAAATTATATAGACTGCAAATGTATAATATCTTCTTTTGTGTGCCAAAGAAGATTTAGCGGTGTAAGAAAATAGAATGAAAATCTATAAAAGCGATATAAAAATTATAGCTTGGAAATCTGTAATATTTTCTTTTACGTAAAAAAAAAGAAAATATAGCGGGTTAAAAAATATACAGGCTGCCACTCTATAATATAAGCGGTATTTAAAATATAGGCGGAAACTGGCTTGAAATTTTAATTCACGAAAGCCTTGTAAATTAGATACTGGATGCGTACCTGAGCTTGGAATTTTAATTCCTAAAAGCTTTATAACTCCAGATTTCTAGCAATAAGAAATTGCCTTTAAAAATTGAGTCTAGGGGATTGTATAAATTTTTCACTGTTCAATTTTATATGCGCTGAGACACTGATTTTTGTTGTAATAGGAATACGCAGCGAGTGTTCAATAAATTAATACAATTTAGTTTGACTAATTTTATTTAACTATTTTCATTATTTTTCAAATATTGCCAAAATTATTTAGTGTTGATTTAAAATTACTTTAGAAAATATTTAATTTAAGTTGAAAAAAATCTGCTATATATTTTTTGGTATTCGCACCCACTGTTCACTGTGTATCACATAAAATATTTTGTATGAATAAGCAACACAATACTTTTTTACTTAATTTGCACGTTAATTTGAACCAATTTAATTTTAGCTCTTTCAATTCTTAAATTTTTGTTTGTTATTTTCTGATTGTAGGGTGAGATTCGTTGTATTTCATAGAAAATTAATTTAATTTTAATTAATTTCTATTAACTAAATTTTGTTAACAATTTAGTTATAGTTATCCCACTGTGTTTGTAAATAAAAGACGATGTTTAACAAATCTGAAAAAATATGTGTTGTTGTAAGAGCTTTGATATTGTGATAAAGAGATTTGTTGTGCAGTTAAATTTGTTAACACAAAAAAAAAATTGTCTAGTGTACGCACAAGAGATGTGTTTTTGTATTTGTTAAGAGACAATGTGATGATTGCTGAAGAGATGTGTATTGTGTGAATTATGAGTGTGAATGGAATTAAAAAAAGAGTTTGCAGAATATACTCACATTTGATTGTTGGTTTCAATGTTGCTTTCTCTTGTACCATGAAGATTGTAAAGAGCAACTGCGCGTTTGCCTTTTATTGCCGGTTCTATGGCGGTTTCTCTTTTTAATAATTTAATTTTTGTTTTTTCTTTAACTTTGTATTATTTTTATTTTAATTTAAACTTTTTTCACACTTGAACTGACCCTGAAGGTTGCAAAAAATGTGGGAATACAAAACGAAACAAAAAGTAACGGTTGACTCCGCTTTTTGTTATTGTAATTTTGTTTTTTAAACATTTAAATTTGCTAAAATTTGGCAATTTTTGTGTTATTGATATGTACGTATGTACATTTTAATCGTTTGAACTTTTTAAATTTCGCACTTTTGATGTTTTAGGGCACTAACGTACATACGTTGCATGTACTTATGTATGTATATGCGTACGAATGTATGGTTTTCTTTTGCTTGACGTCGGGAACAAAATATAATGCACACTATGTATGTAGTTATGTATATCCCTTTTTGATTTTATTTAAAACTTGTAAATTGATTTATTTTCTTCAAAAGCAACTTTTTTTTTTACATTTTTATTATTAGGTATTATTAAAAGAAAGAATTTTGGAATTTTTTTTTTTCGATTTTCTGAGCGGTTTAAGTTTTTTAAATTATATTTATTCCTTACTCACTTTTTCACTGCTTTTACCATTTATCCGATTTAATGCGCACGTCTCGCGGTCTTCTTTTCAACTGTTGAAAATTGATTTTTACTTGTTGAGTTGTTGCTTTGGTACTCTCTTTGTTTGCTTTTGGTGGTAGTTTTGATGAGGTGACCAGCTTCTCGTCGGCGAAGGACCATGAATATATTACCGTGTTTGATTCTAGTTAACCGGGAATATATGTAAATGGGTGAATGTAGTTAGGTGGATGAAAGTAGTTTGTAGGTTGGAAACCATGTACAAAGGGAATGTAAGAGTAAATATGAGCGATTAGATGTAGGTAAAATTTATGTTAGGTAGAGGTTAACGATGTTAGCTTAAGAGACTGGTTAGGTGACCAGGGAGGAATAAGTGGACTGTATTTATGTGTGTGAATGTGTATACTTGCGTGTTTCCAAGATAGAATGAAGTATGAGAGGATGATGATGATGACGTTTTCCGAGCGTAACGATCACTCTTAGGGAGAGCAGCTGCAAAGAAATCCCTGCTGGAAGGCGAAGGGTGAAAAGATCAATTCCCTTGGATGGGAGTTGAATGGCTGTTGGAACTGAAAGAGAGTTTCTCCGCTCACACCGAACTCGGTGCAAATAAAAAAGACCAGGGAGGAAATTAAAGTAGGAATTCACAAAAGTTAATTTTTATTTGACTTTTTTTTATAATACACTAGTAAAAGTTTGATTAAGTTATATTTTACAATAAACTTTTAAAGCAAGTGAAAAACACAAGTAAGTAGTTAACAGTTCAAAGAATCAAACGTAAGTGTTAGAGTTTGGTCTAATTACCAGCCATGAAAGCAAGTTAGATAGAAAAAGATGGCTACATCGACATGGCGGGAAAGATGACAACTAAGTTGTTAACTTATCCCTGCACTGACATTAGCTGTAATTGATTTTACGTAAGGATACAGTGGTTTTTAAACTGTAGGTATTAAATTAATTAACTTTACAAGTTAGACGTTAAAAATTTAAATTAAGAGGAAAATTGATGTAACTATAATAATATAAAGGCAGGATTAAAATAATGATGAACACGTTATGCTAGTTTGAACAGTGCCGTTTGTAGAATTTTCCCCGAAACGATATTTCGTAATGAATGTCACCTAAACGTCTGTTCACCTTCCCCTTTAACCATTTGCAAATCCGTGGATTTCCCGATAGGAAATAAACCATTTGATTGTTCACAAGGTGCCGAAAAGTTCCATTAGACTTAAGGTACTGTCCCGAATGAACTTTAGTGTTTATTTCTTCTGGCCGAATAAGGTCCAAACGAGTACGCAGCTGGCGGCCCAAGAACAGTTGGGCAGGTGATTGACCTGTCGTATAATGTGGTGCATTTCTATATTGCCTTAAAAACTCGTTCAGATTCTCGTTTAACGTCCCCTTGGTTGTGCACATTGCCTTTAGCGCGTTCTTTACCGTCTGCACGTTGCGTTCCGCTTGTCCATTTGTAGAGGGGTGATACGGAGCCGTATATTTGTGGTACTTTACACCCACGTTTGTCAAAAACTTGTTGAATTCACCTGAAGTAAAATTTGTTCCATTATCGGAAACCAACATCAATGGCACACCATACGTTGCAAAAACCTCATCCAGAATTCCAATAGTTGCCGCAGCGGTTATAGATTTTGTAACCTTCACATCTAACCATTTCGAATAAGCATCCGTAATAATCAGCATCATCATCCCTTCAAATGGCCCCGCGTAATCGATGTGGATTCGTTCCCAAGGAGATTTTGGGTATTCCCAGTGATGATCTCTAAATTTCGCCGGATGATTAGCATTCTTCGCACATAAATCACATTCTTTGGCAACGCCCTCACTATCTCTATCCACTCCTGGTCAATATATAAAAGAACGAGCTATACCCTTCATCTTCACTACTCCCAAATGAGAACCATGTAACTGATTCAACATATCCCCTCGCTATTTTGGGGGGATAACGATGCGGTGTTCGAAAGTCAAGCACCCAGATTACAGTCTGTATTTAATTTCTGGTGATTTATAACCAGCTCTAGCCAAACACTTTCCGCTTTCCAGTAGTTGCAGAATTTTTCCAAGGTGGTCATCTTTTTTCGTTTCCTGGGCAATACGTACTGCGGTTATAGGTAGTTGGTCAATTTGACCAACTATAAAATCGTCAAAATCATCTCGTTCATTAACAATGTTCACGACAGAATCTACTCCTCCTAAACTACCAAAATCCAATGCCCTCAACGACACGCGAGACAGATACTCTGCATTGGCATTTTCCTTCGACGCCAAAATCGAAATTGGAGAGAAAATCCGCATAATTAGCCATACGCGATATACACAATACAGGCAGGAATTTGTTCGGCTGCAGTATCTGAACTAGCGGTTTGTGATCAGTAATTAAGGTCCAATGTCGCGCATATAGGTATTTGGAAAATTTTCTGTACTGCCCAGACAATCGCCAACGCTTTCTTATCTATCTGTGAATATCGCTGTTCAGTAGCGGTCATAGTGCGGCTTGCATATGCAATCGGACGTTCCTGATGGTTGGGCATACGATGGGAAAGTACAGCACCAAGACCCGTTTGGCTGGCGTCAGTCGCCAGAATAAGAGGTAAGGATGGGTCGTACGGTATCAAAACCTGAGGTGAAATCAAAATTAGTTTCATTTTCTCAAAAGCTACATCTGCTTCTTTAGACCAGCAAAACCGACCACTTTTCATTATATCCCGCAGTGGTCTTTCCAAAGTAGATAAGTCCGGAATAAAGTTGCTGTAGTATGATGCCTTACCCAAAAATAATTGAAGATCATCCATAGTTGTGGGTTTAGCAGCACGCAGTATGGCTTCGATGTGTTTGTTGGATTTATGTATTCCCTGGGCATCAATCTTATGCCCCAAAAATTTAATGGACGAAGCAGCAAATACACATTTTGGTTTATTCAATTTAAACCCCAAATTTCTCAATTTCATAAGAGCGACTTCAAGAACTCTAAAAAGTTCATCGACATTTCCGGCATAAATGAGAATATCATCAAAAAAATTTAAAATATTCGGTATGCCTTGTAATGCTGACTCCATTGTTCGCTGCCAAATAGCTGGAATATTGGCTGCACTATATACAGCACGCGTTGGACGTATGAGTCCATGTGTTGGCGTGTTCAGTGTTAACACGTGAGCAAATTCATCATCTACGACTAAGTGCGAATAAGCATCTGTCACATCTAAGTGTGCAACACAGTTGCCCCTTTCATCTTATTAAATATGTCATCCGACCTTGGAATGGGGTGTTCATCGATCACCATTTGTGGATTGATGGTTGGTTTGTAGTTGCCAGTAATCCGTATACCCCCGTTTTTCCTTGTCACCACATGCGTTGTTGAAGCCCGCTCAGAGAACTCAACTCGTTTATAAAACCCTGCCGAAATTTTATCATCTATTTCCCTAGAATATGCATCCCTCAAAGCAAAAGGAATTTTTCTAGGTCTCGTGAACACTGGTCTAGCATCTGGCTTAAGGTGTACCTTTATTGGCGATCCCGTAAACGTTCCCGCCACTTTATCAAAAACATCATCATACCGCGATACTAGTTGTTGTAAACGAATCTGTTGCTCTCCCGTAAGATCCGAGGTCCGAACTAAAATTGTATTCACGCTTTGCTTAGTTGGAGAAAACATATCACCCTTACCATACTCGTCTGTATTATCTGTGTCGAATAATTTAATGAAATTTATTTCACGTGCAAATTGTGCAATCCACTCACGACCACATAACGTATCCACATCATCATCAACCACGTACAAGTTCAATTTACGATTTGTTCTTCCAAACGAAACATCAACTATTGTTCTCCCAACACAGTTTAATATATGTCCCGTATAGCTTGAAAATTGACGATCAGCTTTTCTAAGCAACCAGTTCGCCCTTAGGGTATTCAGATTTCTTTTGCTAATGACACTACATGGAGCACCCGTATCCAATTCCATATCAACACTCTTACCATTAACCTTTACCGTAATTATCTTCTTCGCAGTTGCGCCGGCTGTTCTAACGGTGCCAATTAGTTATATAAACTGAACCATTTCAGTATCATCCACCCCAGTAGAATTCGCTATTTGATTCGTACCCGTCCTGCAAACTTTGCCTATATGCCCCACCTTTCCGCACGAATAGCACTTGGCATTCTTAAACTTGCACTCTCTTCGCAAATGTTGGCCACCACACCCATAGCACTTATTTTCCGTTGAAGTAGTATTAGTCTTCGGCCTAGTCTCATTCTTTTTTCTAAACCGGTGTATAACCCAACTTGCAAGTGGGTTCCGTTGTTGTATTATCACCCGTACTTACGAAGTTCGTTTATCGTTGCGTTAATTCCTTGGAATATGCAATTTCATAGGCCTCTGTAAATGTTTTCGGTTCCTTGGCTATAACATCATCACAAATTGAGCGAGATTCGAGTCCAAAAAGCATTTGCTCGATTAACATTCTGTCCAAGGATGTTCCATATTCACAAAACGTAGCAGCTTGCTTGAACCGTAGGGCGAACCCCGCCAAAGATTCTCCACTATCCTGTCTTACTTGACGAAATATAAAGCTTTCCGCGTATATGTTCCTCTTGCCGTCGAAATGATCTGAGAGTATTCTCCTTATCTCAACATAAGTGAACTCCTCCGGCTGCTTGGGGCTAGTTAAAATTTTAAGCGCCGTGTTCAGTTCACCGCCCATATGAACGCGAGCATAGTTGTGGTATTCATTGACAGAAATTTGGCTCAATTGCAAGGCCCAGTCGAATCTGACGAAATAATCACTCACCGAAGAGCCTTCTGTACTCTTGTATTCACCTATAGAAAAAGAAGGTGGTCTAGGCACTGGCGCCGAATTTTCCGATCTAGAAGACTGTGGAGATTGCGCTGTAGCAGTTTGTACAGCTTGCGTCACCGCTGTGCGGATTGCATCAGCCAGCGACCCAATTATATCATTCAATTGTTGTGGTTCCATACTTATGGCAATCCCACTTCTGACACCACTGTTAAATCCGTATTATTATAGTATAATTCAATATTTCCTTATTCAATCAATAAAACGACAATTCATTAAAAACAATGCGTATTACAAAAAAATGTGTATTATATATAGCGCCAAAATACATTAAGAGTTGTCATCAAGTAAAAGATAAAAAGTGTTGTCAATGCCATCACCGTATATAACAATATTAAAAAAAATGTAGGGAATATATTTTATATTTTAAATTGACTCTTTATTTGTGAAAATTTCTAAAAACATATACATATGTATGTATATACGATTTTAAATGGACTCTTTTAAAATACTAGTAAATTTTGCGAAAATTTACTATTTATAGGAATTTGTAGCACATTTTGCGTAAACCTAACTATGTATTTATAATTTCTTTTTTTCTTTTGTTTTTGTTAAAACTATAAAGTGCGAGGTGAAACGTAAAACGCAATAAAAGCAAACAAACATGGCCTGTTGGTCTTTAAAATATAACGACAAAGACGCGCGAGCTGCTTTCCTGGCCAGAGTTACGAATGGTAGAAACTTTTGCGACAATTTACTATTTATTGTGACACCCGGTCTAAAACTGACATGAAATGCTTAACATTAACACTAACATGATGTAAATGTTAAAGGCTAGATTACATTATCTCACAAGCCTTACGTATTCCATAATACTTTGTGAGATAGAAATCAAATGAGTTTTGTTTCGACTGTCAAAAAATCTAATTTAACATGACAGTTTGTGTTCACACCATCACACAAAGTATAAACACACGTAGAAAGAAAAACAGCTGTTAAAAATTTTTATAAGTGTGTTTTTTGCTTGAATTTGTAAAAATTGTGAAGAAAAATAAAGAAATTTATAAAAATATGAGAGTAATGACCAGAAAATTAAATAAAAAAAGGCTCATAGGAATTGTGCTAGCTTTAACAATATAAAAAAAAATAAAGTTAAAAAAAATTATGTACGCCGAGCTGGCAAACGTTACTGGAGTCGTGAATGGCTTCTGCGGCGATATTCAGGAAAGGATCTAACCCATATTGCAATGAGGGAATTGCAATTAGAAGACCCGAGAAATTTTGAAAATTTTTGTAGACTTTCCAAAGATCGTTTTCAAGAATTATTAAGTGTTGTTGGCCCACTTATATCAAAAAAAAATACTGTGTTGCGAGAGTCCGTTTCAGCTACAACGCGGTATATATTAAAAAAATCCTTGAACATGTTTAATTGTAATAATAATTCAATGGTGTTTTTTATGCACAGATTACTGATCACTAAGGTATTTGGCGACAGGAAACACTTATAAGGACCTTTCCTATGGGTTTCGAGTATCAAGTTCATTGATATCGAAATTGGTTCCGGAAACTCTGCATGCTATATATAGCTCGCTTAGTGAACATTATTTAAAAGTAAGATTAAGATAGTTAAAATTAACCTGGCTTTGAAATTAAATTTTATTTTAAAGGGATGTAATATAGCAGCCGGTTGGAAAAAAATCGCTAATAATTTTAACCAGAAGTGGAACTTTCCCATGTGCCTTGAAGCAATTGGTAATTTGTATTTTTCGTCGCTCACAAATATGTTAATAATGTAGGTTTTTAGATGGCAAACACATTGCGTTTTCTCCAAAAGCGTCTGAAGGATCCTATTATTATAATTATAAAGGATTTAATAGTGTAATCTTGTTGGTGGTAGTGGATGCTAATTATAAATTTATTATGGTGGATGTTGGAACAAATGGTCGAGCCAATGACGCTGCCGCATTTAACGCCTCAGACATTGGAGATCCCATCAAACAAAACTTTGTTAATTTCCCCGAAGATGAACCACTTCCCAAAACAAACATAAAGGTACATATTTGGAATTAAAATTTATTACAAAATCTCATAAAGAATGAAAATTTTTTTTCATATTATGTTATTTTGCATTTTACTTCATGATACGTACATATACATATGTACATTAGGGTAGCCCAAAATACAAAAGTATCAAATATTCGCGCTCCACAAGGCTGTTCCTATTCGAATAGTGCTTAAAAATGTTCAGTCCAAATTTGATCACAATCGGTCAATATTTACGGGTTGCGATAGTTTAATGATTTTTCGGGGTTAGATAGAAATATAACATATATTGATTTATTATGGTTGATATTCATTGTTTATTTAAAAATAAAAATATTTCATAAAACAAATAAATAAAGAATTAATAAAACAGTATACTAAGTACAAATTATTACATATTTTATTATTTTTTTACATTTAAGATAGCCATTTTTGCAATATTAGCTTTAGAAACCCCGGGAAATTCTTTTCTACGGTGATCAACTAATCTAAGCAAATATTGTTTTTGATCCTCATTTTTCGTAATTGAGCTGTTAAATCGGACCACCAAAGCAATACTACGTTCTACACAGTCATTTACAACTTTTAAAAGGCTAGCCTTTTCTTTCATCGAAATAAAAATTGCGTCGTCTTTCCACTCTGTAGGATCCTTTGAAAGAAATGACTGTGCCTTTTCTTGTCCATCATCGAATAATAAATAGAAAAAAATTGTTGACCTTTTGGTAACATAGAACTCAAGTGGATTTCTGTGGTTTTAGCTTTTGGTGGTAGCTGGAGATTTTTCACCATTGCTTTTTTAGTTTCATATGCAACTCTGGAATAGAAAAAGGCAAGCCCGATTTAATATTCAGAAAAGAAACATAAATGTCGATGAAATGATGTTACAGCAGCTTTAACAATTTTTTCATTGGGATAGGTTTCGAGTTCTTTAAGGAGATTTTGGTCATTAAGAGGAGCATTTATTGCTAAAGGGGCTTCATTCCAGTATCGACCATATATAAGACTTATAAACAAACTTATTTCGGTAACAGCTTTCTTTTCCTCGTCTGTGAGATCAAATTGATTTTGAAACATACATATTTTTATGCAATAGATCTCCTTCGTCATCCAACGAGCAAGATGACACGCGCCTGGCGCATAAAATTTAACTTTCATTGTTCCTGCTTTATTTGCACCAGTAAGAAAATTTTGACAAAGCATAAGGAGTGCACGGTAATCGTCCCTTGGCTGTTGACTTTTGATGGCCTCGGTATAATATTCATACATTTGCTGTTGAAGTTTAAGCAAGTCTATCGTATGGAATAGAGTATCATCTCCGACCTTGAAGTTTTCTTTATCAATATTTGACCATTGATTTTTAAATCTTTTAAATAGTTGCACGTCGGGTCCAACGCTTGGGCCAAAACACTCTTTAAATACATTAGAAAGCATGACCTCAAACATATGATGGCGACAAGCAATCCATATTAGATCTTTATTTAATCCTTTTTCTATTAAAGTACATGCAGCTTGCTTTAAACCAGTATTGGAGGCGGTAGTGTCAAAGCATAGTCCTCGAATTTCCTTTTTTATTGACCAATCGTTACAGACACCCAAACAGGCGTTAGCCTGTTCTACACCGATTCCTTTTGCAATCTTCGGAACTGCTAAAAGTTTTTCTTTTCCAGTGCCACTGATGATTATAGCAACTCTATCGACTTTTTTGTTTTCATCAGAAATATCGGGCAACAATTTGCTGTCCCAGTGTAATACGACTGGAAATTGCAAAGAAAATGAGTCCTTATCAGCTTCTGATATCTTCTTTCGGATATCGTTTCTTTTTCGTTGTATTGTAGTACGTGATAACGCAATTTCGGATACAGGTGTACCTAACGCTTGAACTGCAGCTCCAACAACATACATGGTATTCCGATCAGAAAGATTTACACGGTCAATAGATCCAATAAAGTCGTTTGTAAAAACAGATTTCGTTTTTGTTGGATTAGTTGTATTTCGTTTTTCGCGATACTTAAAAATTGAGCAGTTTAAGCACATCGCCTTTTGATGGAAGTCTTGCCGGACTAAAACGTTCAATTTGATTCCCAATCAGCCACGTTCCTGGTGAGCTTCTTATAAATCTCGAGGATTTAGTGGCAGACATTTTTTATCTTAACTTAACCAATGGAGCACGAAAGTGAATAAACGTTTTAAAAAATTATTATTGTTTTTCACTACTTACATTATTATAAATCACTGAAATTTGACAAAACTTCCAATCAAAATGGCTTGTACTTAAAAAAAATCGCACACAACCTTCTAGTTTAATGTATTTGTTATCACTGAACTTCGCTCTTTGTTTAGCTTTTAAATCAACAATCAGAGGATACCCCTAATTAATACTGAATTTTGTTTTGATACCAGGAAAATAAGTGCAAGAAAAAAATAAGAAATTCTAAATTTGGCTAACAAAAACTCGTTTCTTGTAATCTTGCATTCAAAATACGTTAAATAATTATATAAAAGGATCAAGATATTTGAATTTTAATGAATGAAAATCTAGTAAAGATCAAAGAAATATGTGAAAAAGATATCTCCAATCACGTAATTATATAAATACTCTATAAAACAAAAATACACAGTCAGAAATACATAAAAAAGTACAATAATGATAAGTCAGTAGTAAATGCATGTAATATAAGATGTGAAACATAAAAGTCGCAATTCATCGCGACCTCTAAATATTGTCCCATTGTGCCAATTTTTGGTATACACATATATTTTAGTAAAAGAAACAAAATTAAGCTTGTGGATAAATAATTGGACTATACTTTTCCTTTTCGATACAAGCGTGGGCCAGTCTAATGTACATATATGGCATATCGCCACTTTCATTTAGACAATACGTTTCTAACATATAAAAGTTTTCAAAGTCGAAATATAAAACTTGATAACAAAGAAATGTGTGTATGTATGTACATATATAAATAAGCTTATGTACATTTCTTACAGTTTTAAACTGTGGCTTAGCTTTTTAATATAATATTTTAAACTTAAAATCATTTTATATCTTAGATACGCCTCATCTTAATTAAAATAACGTTACGCATTCATATCTCTTTTTTTAATGTTCAATCGTTTAAGGTTCCTTATGTTTTCGTGTCAGACGACGCGTTTCGTTTGACTTCAAGGATAATAAAACCCTACAATCAAAGGCAGTCAAACGAAAATAAAATATTCAACTACCGTTTGTCAAGAGCAAGGCGTGTGGTAGAAAACGCTTTTGGGATTCTTGCATCAAGATTCCAAATTTTTCAAAAACCCATTAAATCTTCGAACGTTGAAAAAGTTGAGCTAATAACACTAACCGCATGTACATTGCACAACTACCTTATTAAAGAAGATAACGACTATGATCTAACATCTAAAAACCTCAACTTGACTCGTTTAGAAAAGTGTCAAGGAAACCGATATTCCTACGATACGTCTGAAATAAGGAACAAGTATAAGCAGTATTTCAACAATGTTGACATTCTAGAATGGCAGCAAGAATCTATAAAAAAACTTAATTTTTAATTTTAAGCAAAAATAATAATAACATTTCTTAATGAAAACTTAACACTTAAATAAAAAAATTGTGTAAAATATTTAATTTTTTTTATATCTTTTAATTTATTTATTAAAAAATTTTATAAGTTTATAAAATTGTTTATAACATTTGAATAAAATAATATAAAAAATCAACAAATTATTTCAAAGAATTTACATATGTTTTTTTTTGTTTTTAATTAATAAAAAAAATTTAAATTATGTATTTTGAACAAAAACGAAACTGTATTTTTCATTTACTATTCTTTAAGTTCTCGTTGTTTCTTCATATACTCGAATAGTAACATAATTATTTTGGATGAAACTTCATCTCTTGAATTTTTATTTGTTATCTCAGATATACTTGAAGATATGAAGCTTAACAAACCTCCTGAAAATTTTTCTTCTGCATTTCATCTTCAGTCATTTTCTGCAATAAAGAAGTAGCAGTTTTTATCACTTCGTCAGTTTCATCATAATTTGTCTTTCTCTTTTGTTTAGCTGGTGCTGAATCTTCAGATTCTGTGAACGATGCATCATTATCAACCTTACATATATATATAATACAAAAAATAAGAAAAAATATTTAAAATCAATTTGGTTGCTAGTATTCAGGTATGTGATGAATGTGTGTATGTATGTTTGTATATACCCAGTAGGAAAAACGGCCGTCGCACAGTGGCGCCCGTAGAGCAAGCGAGGTTGCAAAAATCAAAATTTTCATGAGTGCCGACGAAGTTTTGAATAAACCCATGTTATAGGAAACTTTTCAACGATTTCAAATATGCCACTCTTAATAATATCACATTTTTAGTTTAGAAGATATAACCGTTCAAAGTTGACCGACTTTCGGTTTTCAAAAAAACACACAATTTTTAGTCAATTTGTTGCGATTTCAGGTGTAATATCACGAAAAATAGGTAACGAATCGCCTTATTTTTTATTTGTATTGATTGATGTATTTATTAAATGTATAATGATAAAAAAAAAATTAACTGTTTGCTTTGTGTTTCTCCTGGTAAATCACTATTTAAAAACTATCCGTTTTTTCACTATTTTTCAACTTTGACGGAAAATAAAAAAAAACTATATTTTTCTATATTTGCCATACGTGAAAAACCTGTTCTTTGATTATTTCTTTACATAATTCAAAAGGTTTTATCTGCCCGTACGTGCCCGTTTGGCTTCTAGAGGTAAAAAAGTTCAAAAAGACATGGTTGCAGAAATTGTATGGCGTCCATCCCTTATATGTTTTGACTGACAGTAGTTTGATCTAATAGTTTGAAAAAAACTACTCATTGAAATTATCAGGTACGTACCTCACATAAACAATACTTTGGCGTACAAATGGTCAGGAACAATATTGACTTATGGTCCCTACAGGTAGGCACAAATCTTATTTGGACACATGCATAATATCAAAATTGCATTATTTAGCCTAAATCCATATGTATGCAGGGAGCAGGTAAATTTTTAGGCATGGTAGCATAAGCCTATATATTGCAAAATAAGCATAATGCCTGGATTAGTCTACGCCTGAAAGTTGGCGCAACAATTACTGAAACCATTAAACAATTTAAGTACTGAAAACATGGCGTTGAACAATTTAAAATTATTTGAACTGTTTAGAAAGTCAACCACACCAAAGTTTTTCACGGGAGTGAAAATTCTTCCTGAGAAGTTGACATTGATCAGCAAATGGGGCTGCGATGGATCATCCGGACAAAGCGTTTATAAGCAAAGGATATCTTTCGATGACGCTACAATATCGGACGGAAATATGTTTATGGCATCTGTTGTTCCTTTGCGGCTAAAATCGGATGATTCCCTACACTGGAAAAATCCACGTCCGTCATCAGTGCATTATTGCCGACCAATAATGTTTCAGTTTGCAAGGGAATCGGCAGAACTCATAAGGACTACGGTGAAGGACATTGAAGAACAAATAAGCAAGATTAAGCCTACAAAGCTGCAAATTGGAGAAGGAAAATATATTGAATGCAATTACGAGTTCCACCTGACCATGGTTGACGGAAAAGTCGTAAACGAACTGACAGGAACAACCTCAACAATGTCATGCCCGATTTGCAAAAAGAGTCAGAAGAACTTTTTTCAATTCAATTCAATTTATTTCATATATAATATGTTACATCTCAATTTTATATAATTAGTTGTAAAGAGTTTAAGATTAGTATCTTTTTCTGCTTAATTATAATATATTTCAATTAGTTTTCATAGACAGAATTATATTGGAGGTAAAAATTTAGCAAAAACCTATCTAAACCCCTTTTTTCGTATTATTTTTATTTATTTATTTATTTATTTACTGTATATTTTATAAATAAATTTATAAAATATAAGATAGGCGCCGGGTGACTAGACCATATGCGCACAACACAATTCAATATATGATAGTAAAAATTAAAATATTCACATTTTTATACATTTAATACAAAAATAAAGAGGATAATTGGAAGAAATTAAAATTAAATAATTTTTTTTTTTTTTTTTTTTTTTCTTTATGGTTATTGTGTGGTTAAGATTAATTAAAGAAAGTTTCGAATAATGGACTTATTTCAAATATCAAGAATATTGTGTTTTTGAAGGCTTCTCTTTATGGATGGCAGGTTCGAGGTTGTGGTGCAGTCTACTATTTTGTCCAGTTCGTCATCTAATTTTGAGATTTCGCATTCAGTTAAAATGTGAGGAACAGTGAGTATAGCATCACAGAAAGAACATTTTGCCCGATCTGTGCCGTTGTAGTAGTGTTGTGTGTTGAATTTGGCTTTTCCCACTCTAAGGCGGCATAGCATTATACATTCGCTTCTTGTCATGTTGATGTTGTATTTGGGTCGTAAGATGAAGGGATGGCTTTCCCTTTGTGATGATTTGTATTGGTTGTATATGACCCGAGAGAAGCAAGGAATTTCCGTAATTTGTGTTAACTTAAGAGCATTTCTAGCAGCTGCATCTGCGTATTCATTTCCCATTATGCCGATGTGTGAGGGTACCCATGTAACTACTATTTCTGGACTTCCATTAGGCAGAGCAATGATGTTGTTGTATAATCCGTTGAGGTTTTTGGTAAGTGCATTTGTGACACTTAGACTATCTGTGCATATCATCGTTCTTCCATTTTTTCGGATTGAGTACGTAATTGCAGAATTAATTCCAGCTAGTTCGGCTGAAAAGATTCCCGATGCGTTAGGTAATCGTACTTCCAAAATGGTGTCATATTGGTTTTCATTTATTTGCTCGACAATTCCGTATGAAGTTATTTCTCCCTGGAAGGACCCATCAGTATACAAAATTAATTCCGGACTAAAAGACGATATTTTCTGTTGTAGGAGTTTCTTAAATACTGCTGGGTTAATGTTATTTTTGTTGTAAACGCTTAAACTCGCATCAGTTTTGACAAAGTTGTTCCCATGGCTGGTGTTTTGAGGTTTTTCGGGGATCAATATTTTATGTTTTTTCAATAGTTCAACATTTTGGGCAATACCTGATGTGAAGTTGTTTGCTTTTTCGATTTGTATCCAGAAAGATATATGCAAACCATCATTTGGAGTTGTAATGGATCTTGACGCCAAGCGAATTGCTGCATTTTCTAGAATTAATTGGAAGTTTTGGTATCTTGCCTCAAACCTAAGGAGAGATAAAGGTGTTGCCCTTAATAAGCCTGACGCTGTTCTATAGCAGTTGTTAACAGCTGTGTCCAGTTTTTTTATATTATCTTTACATGTCCAACCATATATTGTGATGCCATGTAAAAGGACGCCTGTTACCAGGGATCGGCAGATATCTAGTGCGGTGTTAATATGAGGGCCTTTAGAGCGGGAGCAAATCAGCCTTAAGAGGTTATTAATTTTACTTAGTTTTGAAGTGAGGTTTTTAATATGCACGTTCCATAACAAGTTTCTTGTAAAAATAATTCCCAAAATTCTCATTTGGTTTAAAACACAAATCTCAACATTTCTGATTTCGATTTTATCTATACAGCATCGCTTTCTCTTGCAGACATGAAGAATTTCTGCTTTTTCAGCCGGAATCACTGCACTTCTTTCTATTGCCCAATCATGTAGCTTTTGGTCGAGAATATTAAGACTAGTATAAACGTCGTCCTGAGTACCCGAGGCGATCGCGAAGACATTGTCGGCATAAATGCCAACAAAGTCTATGCCATCAATATTTTCAATAGCCTTTGCCAATGAGTTTGCATATATGGTATAAAGCACAACCGACAGCGGAGAACCTTGGGGGACACCATTGTCCAGGCTCAAAGTTGCTGAGAAAAATCCATCAATTTTGACTGTGATCTTTCGATTTGTAAGAAAAGATTTTATTGCTTTCATAATTGACTTAGGGACACCCCATTCATTCATTTCCATAATAATGAACGTAAAAACTACCCTATCAAAGGCTTTTTCGATGTCCTCCGAGAGCACTAAACTATGCAATCGGTTTTTTAAGTTAGATCTTAACGTGTCTTCTAAAATATGACATAAGCTATGAACACCATGTCTTGGTATAAAAGCATGTTGAATTTTTGAAACTTTATCGATCGTATATTTCCAGAACCTTTTAGCCAGAATCTTTTCCAAGACTTTGGATAGGACCGGCAATAAAGATATAGGGCGATAACCCTCCAGCCGGCCAGGATTCTTACCTGCCTTCGGAATAGGCGTCAAAATTGCAGTTTTCCAGTCCTCTGGGTAAACGCCGTTGTCGAGGATATTATTATACAACATGCAGATCCTCTGCTTGAGTTCATTTGGGGCCATTTTTATCATGCTATAAGTAATTTTATCGCGAGCTGGTGTTGATCCTTTTAATGTTTTCAAAACTTCTTCAAGTTCTGAAAGCTCAATTTTTTCCTCCAAAATTGACAATTGTTCACCCCGTGGTTGCAAATTTTCAATATGCAGATTTTTCTTAGCTGTTACTATATCCGCATCCAAGGACGAGTCTGAACCAATTAAAGTCCAAAAAAGCGCGAATTGATCCGCAATTTCTTTTGGATGTGAAAAATTATCACTGTTGATACAAATTGTTGGAAAAGAGTCCACTCTGTCTGTTCTCACCTGGTTAACTTTGCCCCATAAGTGCCGAACGTCCATTGTCGGATTCAAGGAATTTACGAAATTTTCCCAGGTACGTTTCTTGGCAATTTTGCACTCTTTTTTAACCTTAGCATCAAGTTTTCTATATTCTAAGATATTATGTTTGTTACGACATCTTCTCAAGTTTTTCCATGCGCATTGTCTTGAGCTTATTAATTGAGATATTGTAGAGTTAAACCAAATTGGATTATTTTTATTACTTGGTTTATGGTTTAAGGGTATACTCTCGTTTGCCGCTTTTCGAATAAGTCGCTTAATTTGAGCTGCTTCCCTATTGATATTTTCAGAAGTCTCAAAAGTATTTATTGATTTAGATATATTCCGTTCATAAAGTGACCAATTTGCTTTTTTATCGTTAAAGCGAGGTATGAATTGTTTACTGATAGTATCTATATTATTAGAAATTTTTATGGGGAAATGGTCGCCAGCTTCCGGCATAGATAAACAGCTCCACGACAGTGTTGGTGCAAGGTCCACACTAGCCATTGTAACGTCAACAGATGTAAGAGTGTTATGAGTGCTATGTAAGGTTGGCGATCCATCGTTCATAATGACTAAGTCTTTTTCATCTGCAAATTCTTCCCAAACCTTGCCACTTGGTGAAATTGTTCTTGATCCCCATAAAGGGTTTTGTGAATTAAGGTCGCCTAAGATAAGATAATGAGCTCCATGAGCCAACGGTATCTCATTGACCATAGCTGACGACAATCTTAGATCACATTCCTTATAAATGTTTATTATATGGATTTCAATATTATGTTTAATCGTAATTTTTTGGAACAGTAAATCATCAGCTGATATAGTGTGGTTTGTAACGTTTATATTGTTTTTTACCAAAAGGGCAACGCCAGATTTTGCATATGAGTAGTCCTTGTTGTGTTGGAAAACTTTGTAACCGGGTAAGTGAAGTAAATGTTTAGTCCTTTCTATTATGTGCGTCTCTTGCAAGGCAATTACATTTGGTTTATGTAAAGCAACAAGTTTTTCTAATGCGTATTTATTGTTTATGAAGCCTTGCATATTCCATTGAAGCAGAGAGATTCTAAGTCCATTATCCATGATTATATCTTATATTTATTTTCTAGCCTTATTTACATTTTTTGTTTTTCTATAAGTATTTGGTGTCATAATAACATTTAATTCGGGATAGTTATTGTAAAGTTGAGATGTGGGGGAACCAAGGTTCAAACCCCCATTAATATCGTTAATGATCATATCTTCTGTTAATTGCTCGTCAATGTTCATTGGGTTGAGGGTGTTATTGTCAATACCATTGTCATCGCTGAAAAAAGAGTCATCTTTGTTGTTGTTGTTTGTTGATTCATCCATACTTAGGTTTGAGTTCGAAATGCTAACGTTAAAATTATTGTCATCACCAAATGTTGTGTTATCTTTGTTGTTGTCTGTTGTGTTGAGTAAATTATCTTGCTTTGCAGAAGTGGCTGTATATGGGAGAGATAGTTCGCTGTTGAGATGGATATTAGTTGTTGTTGTATCAAATTTTTTGTTTGGGTTGGGTTTGTCTGATTGAATTATATTAGATGTAGTTTTATTTTGAGAGAATGAAATGGTTGATTCTGTTGAGCAGGCTGCGTTTTGATTTTTGTTTTCGTTTATTGTAACGGATTCTGTTGCTGGTTGATTGTTGTTGTTTTTAATACTTGTTGTTGATAATGGCGTGTTTCTTTTTTCTGTAACGTTCTTTTGTGGTTGATTACTTAATACTTGTGCATATGTTGTAGTACTTTTTGTTTTTCTGGCAATAGGTTTGATGGTGTTTAATGTAGGATTTTTGTTGTATATTTCCCAGGCTTCACGATATGTGCATCTTCTTGATATTTTTAAATAATTTACCGATTTGAGTTTCCAAAATGTTGGACAAATAGGGTCATATGAAGTGTGAGTGTCTAGTTGGCAATTTACGCAAAATTTACGGGTGCATGGATCATGTGGTGGTGGTGTACCGCATTCTTTGCAGATTTCGTTATTTCGGCATCTCTTCTTGGTGTGACCCAGTTTTTGACAATTCTGGCATTTCATTGGGTTTGGAATGTATTCCTCTACGGACACTCTCTCCCAACCCAATTTAATGGTGTCTGGTCGGTAAATTAGGTCAAACGTTATTATAGCTGCACCTGTTGCAACTACTTCGTTGCCAAGCAGTTTTGTTATTTTTCGAACGTCAATGACATTTTGAGTCCTAAGGGAATCGAGTAGCTCCTCTTGGGTAATGTTGATGATTTTCCGTGAGTAAATGCGTCCTTGAATTGAATTTAGAGTTTTATGTAGGTATATGTTAACAGGAATGCAGTCTATATATTTGGCTTTAAGATACTGTTCAGCGACTTTTTTGTTAGGTACTTTGATAAGAAGATCACCACTTCTCATTTCGGAAACTTCTAATCTATTTTTGCTGATGTAATCGAGTCCTCTTTCCACTTGGAAAACATTGTATGACGCCAGAGAAGCGGTTTCGATATCAGGTTGTGTGGCAATAGCCGATGCGATGAGGTAACGTGGTAGGTTATGTTCGTTTGATACAATTTCTGGTAAGGGAATGAAATCGTCAGGACGTGGTCTTTTACTTCTGATGTTTTTATTAGGTTTATCAATTAGGGAATCAAGTTCCCTAAATCTATTGTAATTCGGGGGGTGAACCCCGTTCATGTTGTTTTTTTTTTATTTACACTCGCACAGTATTTAGTTCTTTTCTCTTTTTTTTAATATCCAAAGAATAAAGTACTATTATGTATTTAAAATTTGCGAAAAACTCTACAGATCTAAAAAACACGGCACACGAAAAACACTAGTTTACAGAACGATGTTAACACGTTGAATGCCCGGTGCAGACTGAGTATTATTTTTATATTTTTTTTATCGATTTTATATTATTATTTGTCAGAAGAACTTTGGTAATTTAAACGATTCTACAAATGAGGAGAATTACGAATATGGAATGTCACCATTGCACGCAAGGATAAGGTGTATGGAATTCTTGCTAAAACTGGCATATACCCTACCACAAGAGGAGGAAAACTTCGATGAAAATACATCAATAAAGGATAAGGAAAAGATCAGAAAGAAGCAAATACAGGATGGTTTTTTTGAAACAAGTTGGACTAAAAGTAGACTGTCCCAAGCACGGATACGGTAACTCTAACGATGGAAACACTTCTAGGAGATTTTTTGAAAATGATGAGGCAGTAACTAGAATCATTGGAATTGACAATCAAATCGTGAAAAGATTGGGAACGATCTTGGATGTTTTAAACTGCAAAGAAAATGTCAATTCTACAAAATATGGAGAATATGCGTCGAAAACTGCATCTCTTTTAGCAGAAATGTATCCACAGAAGAAGTTGACCCCGACCGTCCATAAAATATTGGCGCATGGCAAAGATATAATTGAGTACCAGCCTTTGCCAATTGGAGAGCTTTCTGAAGAAGCACAGGAGTCTCTTAACAAATTTTATAAAAAATATAGATTGCAGAACACATTCAAAGCATCAAGGGTAAGGCAAAATAAGGACCTCTTCAACATGTTGGCAGCATCTTCCGATCCACTTATTTCTTCCCTGCGGCATGTGAATTCACGAATAGAGTTACAAAATAATTATAGTTTAGAAATTGTTAGTCTTTTAGATATACCTTCTCTTACGAATTGTGATGAATATTTTACAGAAAATTGAAAAAATAAATTTAAAAAAATAAATAATTTTTTTTTTTTAATTTGTTGGGTAATAATTTAAAACATAAAACCCTTAAGAAAAAAAATAAAAACAATCTAAAAATGTAAAAATAATTTTTTTTAGTTACCATAAAATTGATTTTTCTACTAATTTTAACTTTGATAACCCATAAGTAGGCCCCTACAAAGCGTAGCACCCTTTCCAAACGCTCATTTCATAGGCTGAACAGTTATCTATCATATGCTGTTTAAACTGTTCAATTATCTTATTCGGTTCAAAAGATATGATTTTTGCAACGAAAAAACTCAAATGGCGCCACTGTGCGTCGACGACATTGTCTAGTGCTCTATATTCTAAAGAAGTTTATAAACGACGGCATGACCGATATACTCTTTCAGTTGTCTTTTGTCATAGCCTTTCCACGAAAACATGACCGACATTGTATTGTAAGGTATCCTCTAACAACGACAAAATCAGCGACATTGTCTTTTAATCTGTCTTCTAAAGGTACGATCACATTTGGCAAACATTTGACGAAAAAGCGGAACCGCTACGTATTCCTCAGTATAAGTGTAATTTATCTTGTATTCTATATACGAAATAAGTTTAATTATGCTGCAAAAGGCTACTTTTATATAATTTTTAATAAATGTGGACGCACCAAATATTTCAGCAATTTACTTTGTTATTTTTTTTTTTTTTGTTTGCTTTTATTTAAATGCAACCCTGATCCAATGAAAAGTATTATTGATTAGAAATTTTTCAAAAAACGATTAAGTCGTATGGGATGTCAAACTTTTTTCGTAATACTTGTGACACATTGCTTGGTCATATTACTTGAGTTTTTGACATGTATTAATACAAAGTACAATAGTGTAATCTAGCCTTAAGCATAGACTCATCACGTCGGAGGTTTTCATCATGTGTTAACAGCGTTTCTGGGCAATATGTTTTGAAAACGCTCTCGTGACATTAAATCCGGACATCAATTCATGGCTTATGGACCTCAGCGGTTTTGAACACAGTTTTTTTGGGGTAATCTGTGCGTGTACATATGATTCAAAACACTTCCTAAAATTTGTTCGCAAACGAAAGTCATGAACGCGGCAAAAAAAAAAGAAGAAAACAAAAAGCGGCGTGGGATTAGAGCATTCAGTAAAGGCTAGATTACACTATCTCACAAGCCTTACGTATTCCATAATACTTTGTGAGATAGAAATCAAATGAGTTTTGTTTCGACTGTCAAAAAATCGAATGTAACTTTACAGTTTGTAGTCACACTATCACACATGAACATGCTTTTGTTAAAATGCAACCCTGATTCAATGAAAAGTATTAGCTTTTAGAAAATTTTCAAAAAAACAATGAAGTCATTCGTATTTTATCCCTCGTGGTGTGAATGTATTTTAGCGAACAAGCTCTTTAAATATTTAAAAATTTTTAAGAATTCAAAAATAAGTTTTTAGTGACGCCAAGACGCCATTTTGTTTAAAAAAAAAAAAAAAGTGGTGGTCTTTCTGGCTTTCAAATGCCCTTTGTATATGAATTTTTGAGAAGTCATATCTTTTGCTTTATTTAAGTGGAAACCTGTTTAAGTCTTCAGGATTTAACTTATAGTTTTTTCTTTTGGAAAAAAAAAAAAATTTAAGAAAATTTTAAAAAATTTGTGTGACGCCTGGACGCCATTTTGGTTTTTGGTGTTGTGTGTTTTAAATAAGATTAAAAGTGTAAGCCCATATGGGGAAAAAAAGGAAGAAAAAACCTGGCGATTGTGAGCATAAGAAGCAGAAAGAGGACGAATCAACCTCAATCAACTCATTAGAAATGTTGGGTGAATCGGGCCCTTCAATTTCTTCGTCGGTGTCATCAGAACCTGTTATGGATAATCTCATCAAGCAGCAGGTAAAGGGTTTGGCGGATCAACCAGCCCCGCAAAGTAAATCTGGTAAGTCACCTCAACAACCACTCTTTGACCCACATCCTGGGCCAAGTGTTTCCAAACCTCGTACAGGTTTAGGCGATCTTAATCGCGAAGTTATAAATTGGTACCAGGGGAATCATCCCGGACCTTTTTTTGTCCTAATTAGGTCTAAGGACCAACTATCCACGCGTAGAATGAATAGTAAGCTGTTTCTTTTTGAGAAACTTAAAAAAATGAATATTGCAGATATTATGCTAAAAAATATTGGAGACCGTCTATACAGGGCATCTTTTTTAAGCGCAGAGGCTGCTAATGCTTTTGCTTTAAACAGCAAATTAGAATCTGAAGGTCTGGAGGCCTTTATCCCTGATAGATTCACCCAAAAGTTTGGCATTATAAGAAATGTGCCTCTTTCATTCACTGATAGTGAAATCATGGCTGAAATTGAAGACCAAAACTCGTTGAAAGTTGTGTCGATTCATAGATTTCAAAGAAAGGATGAGTGTGGAGCATTGGCTCCATCCCTCACTATTAAGGTTGGTTTCAACACCACCTCCTTGCCTAAAACTCTTAAAATGTTCGGAACCCTTGTTAGGGTGGACATTTATGTTCCTCCTCTAAGACAATGTAAAAATTGTGGTCGTCTTGGACATATAGCAATTCGCTGCAGGGGCAGGAAGAGGTGTCTCAGCTGTGGTACCAGTATGTCCTGTCCAAATAACTGTGGCAATTATAAATGTGACTTTTGCCTAACGAATTCTACCTGTGTTGAAAACTGTGGTGTCAAAATATGCTTAAGTTGTAATTCCAACTCTCATGAATCCTCAGATCGTGACAAATGCCCTAAGTGGAAAAATGAAAAAGATATTCAGGAGGTAATGGCCCTTTCAAATCTCTCAAGGAAAGAAGTAATGGTAAAATACTCGTTAAACGAGAATTATTATGCCCTACTGGCTGATAAAGAGTATGATATTAATTTCCCCCACTTAGAAAACAAGCGTAAACCAGCGATGTTTGATCATAACCATGAGATCAATCGCAGGGTTACGAAGGTTAAATACAGTAAAATTGTGTCATCACGACCCAACAACACATACCCTCAACTACAACCTGTAACTATTGAGCCGTCTCAGGCGGTATATAAAAGCCCCAGATATTTTACCATCTCAGAATTTGAAAGAACCATCAAACTACTCACAGAACAAATTGCGGTAATCTTTAATGATGAATCACCTGAAAAAATGAACATTATCTCTAATTTAAAAAATTCACTTCTAGCTGTTGGCGATGCCATTAACAAAAAACTAAATTCCGAATCTCTAACTGACAACCCTTAAACAACCCTCTGCACCAACTTTTAATTCAACATGTTAATTTCACATTACAATATTCAAAGCCTTCGAGCCAACAAATCATCCTTTGAATTTTTTATCAACAATCATGATGTCGATATTTGCGCGGTAAGTGAAATTTTTTCCTTTGATGAAACACAACAATATACTAATATTATTAACTATAACTCGGTTTCAAAAACTAGACCTGATAATTACGGTGGAGTTGCGATCTTTTTTAAAAAACATATTCAATTTTCAAATTTAAATTTTACATCAGAGCTGGATATACTTGTATGTGAAACCACCAACCTCTCACCTAATATTACAATTGCATCTGTCTACTTTCCGCATTCGGTTAAAAATGACATACTTCGGTATGAACTACTAAAACTTTTAAATTTTGTCGAATCTAAACAAAATGTCTTGATATGTGGTGACTTTAATGCCCGGTCTCCAGCATTTGGTGATACCCTAACATCGAGTCGTGGCAAACTTTTGATGAACCTCTTTGATTTAACGGATTTTAGGTGTTTAAACTCTGGTGATATAACTTTTAGAAAATCTGTTACTGATCCCTTGTGTGTAGGCTCTGTTCTTGATCTTACTTTTACCAATTCGAGATTATTATTTGAGTGGTATGTTCTTCAGAATAATATCGGAGGAAGCCATCACTATCCTGTAATGTGCAAAACAGATTCCATCATTATTAAAAACACTAGATTTATTTCTAAAAAAAGGCTAATTGACAACATATCAAATTTATCAATTTCGACATCCTTTGATGATATTGAGAATAAGTTTCATGATGCTATAGACAGGTCAACTTCTATACTTAATTCCAAACGCACACCAAAAGTTTGGTGGAACTCCACGCTAACCAGGCTGCATCGATTAAAAACTGCTGCACTAAAACGCTTTATCTGCTCTAAATCGATGGAAAATGCCAATACCCTTTTGTCTGCCATTAAAAACTTTAAAGTTTGTCTCAAAGAATCCAAAGCCAATGCTTTTAATACGAAAATTAATGAGTTGAATGCTAATCCAGACTCTAAATCGCTTTTTAGATTTCTGAACAACTGCAAAAACTATGGCTCTGACAGACTTCATAATAAATGGAATCCTAGTAACAACTTCTCGTTTTTGACATATCTTAAAAATCATGTTTCTGATGGTAATAATTTGACTGTGGTTTCGGCGACAATTTCCGCGGATTTTTCCCCTTTCTCTCCTCATGAACTTGCAACAGTTCTAAGTTCGAAATCAAAACCGTCTGCTGCTGGACACGATAAAATAACGTATGAAATGGTAAGATCCCTAGGTCCGGTGTCTTTGAAGAAATTTTTGGTTGCAATAAATGAAAAATGGAGAACCTTGAGTATCAACGATTCTTGGAGGAAAATTAAAATTGTACCTATACCCAAGAGGAATAAGAACCTTGAAATATATACCAACTTCAGACCAATAGCACTTATTCCGGTTTTTGTTAAAATAATCAATTTGATGGTCAAGGCCAGACTCAATGAATTCCTAGATAAGAACAACATTTTACCGGATCGTTCTTTTGCGTATAGGAAATATCACTCTACAAGTGCTTGCATAAACGAAATCATACACACCATAGGAATTCTCAAGGAGAGAAGGGAAAAAGTCATTTTATGTGCTCTTGACATCTCTAAGGCATATGACTGTGTCAATCTCATCACTATGCAGGAAATTTTATCGGACATCAATTGTCCTAGTCACATCAAGAACTGGATTCTAAGTTTTTTAAGAAGTAGATTTCTGGTTATGGGCAACTGTGAAATCGAAGTATCAAATGGTCTACCGCAGGGAAGCTGTCTCAGTCCTACACTCTTTAACATTTATACCACTCATTTACATAAGTTACAAGACGAAAATACACATCTTTTCCAGTATGCTGACGACTTTATTCTGATTTCATCAAATAAATCTTTTGATCAAGCAGTAGATAATCTTCAACAAAAACTAACTAATTTCAAGGAAAAAGCGGACAATATCAACCTGTCCTTTAATCCGGAAAAAACTAAAGTTCTTTATCTAGCCAAAGGATCGCACAAAGAGGTTAAAATCACAATTGATGCCCAGAACATCCAAAATGTCAAAAGTCTTTGTTTCCTCGGTCGAATTATTAATAAAAGTCTAACCGTCAAAGAACATTTTGATGATATTGTGTCCAGAACATCCGCGGCCGTGAATGCTATTAAGATGATCACCCCTATAAAAGCTGGTATTAATCCGAAAATTGCCATCAACTTAGCTAAAAGTATTGTGTTTTCAAAAGTGGAATATGCACGCTCTTCTGCCATCTCACCAACTTATATCAACAAGCGCATCGCCACCTTCCAGAATAATCTCTTACGTAGATCGCTCGGTTTAACTCCGTCTACTCCCATACACCTCATTTATGCACTGGCATGTATCCTACCTCCGTCACAAAGGGCCCTGTATCTAGCAGCAAAGGAACTTGCAAGGATGAAAGTTTTTAGGAAAAAAGCATATCTTTTCATTACGACTCAACAATGCAACAAATCAAGTCTTAACGTCGTGTACCGTAAATATAAGGATATTTTTGATAAAATAGGCTTACCTTCAGAGACAGAGAAACCTTCCAACTTAAAAACGATTTTAAATCTAACACCTTTTAGTAAAAACACTGCTGATCTTCAAATTTTTCGGCCCTACTATCTTGATGCGGTAAATGCATACAGAGGTGAAGGATATGCTATTTTTGCCACTGATGCTTCAATAACGGACTCTAGTACGGGTTTTTCGGTTTGTAACATTTCGGATAACAGCTCATGTCTTTATAGGATAGCCTCCAGAATGTCATCTCTAAGTGGAGAACTTTATGCAATTTATAAGGCAGTTAAGGTCATAATTAAGGAAGGTATATCGAGAGCGGTGGTTTTCACAGACAGCAAAAATGCATGTTTGTTACTTGGGAAAAAACATAACAGCAACTTTCTCATCTCTGAAATTTTCACAATAATTCAGAATTCGCAAATTGACTCGATTATCTTCATTTGGTGTCCTGCACACATAGGTCTTCAATTCAATGAAAAAGCCTGGCCAAGAAGGCAGTAATGGAGGGTCAGCTTATAAATCATCAACTGACAATTACAGATGCTTGCACACAAATTTACAATATGCTATGGTTAGACTGGTCAAAGGAATATTCGGAAACTTCTCAATCTAAAGGTATTTGGTTCTATCAATTTTTTCCCACTCCCCCCAAAAAACATTGGTTCAACAATTCCGACATGAAATGTAAAGACATTAAGATTATTAACAGGCTACTTACAAACCACACTTACGGAAAAAAATACCTTAAACTTATTAAGGCAGAACAATCAGATATTTGTGATACCTGCAATGTTCAGGAAACGGACAACCATTCTATTTTTGATTGCTCAAAATATAATCACATCAAGCTCAATTTTACTTTTTTTAACAGATATTCTGATCTTCATACCCTTCTCAAGGATTTTAAATCTGATGTACTTAAGGAACTCGTCAGCTTTATACATGCTGCCAAAATCACCCTATAATTTAGTAAACATCAAGGTCGTAATGTGGTTGTTTTTTGAGTTGCATCGCTCTTTCTGCTATTTTGCTCCTTTCACCTTTTTTTTTCATTTTCTCAGGCGTTTGTCGTCTTTGCATCGCTTTATTCATCTTCAACAAGCCATCAAACCTCATTTGTCATTTTGATACACTTAATCACATCATCACATATAGTATGCATCACATTCTATAGTTAATAACAAAGCAACAGCTGTTCTCAGTCCTGGCATATAAACCTAGTGTTTTGCCATTTTCACACAACACAAAAAAAAAAAAAAAAAAAAACAATGAAGTCGTATAGGATGTCAAATTTTTTTTCGGAACACTTCCATTTTCATGACACATTGCATTCACACTATCACACTTTGTCATATTACTTGAGTTTTTGACATGTATTAATACAAAGTATAATAGTGAAATCTAGCCTTAAAGGCCGTGTCAGATACAACTTTGTCGCTTTGCGTGACGTTTCTACCTTCGGCAGAAAAACGCAAAGCAAAAGGTGTATGCCACAATGAAAACTTTGACAATACTCACGCATTGTTTGTTTACTTATAAAAGCGGTTGGTAATTTGTACATTTAATTATTTGTTACAAAAATAAAAGTTAAAAATTTAATTGGACGGAATTTGGGAATTGAATTTGGCAAAAAAAAATTAAAAAAAAAGAAAATTATACTAGCCAATTGTCAAAGCGCGCAAAAAGATGAGAGTTGGCTAACTTTTTGCTTCGCTCCGCTTTGAAAGTACTTTATGTGACATGTTTCGTATAAGTACGTATATTTTATCTTAGATGTCAAAGCGAATCGGTAAAGCAACGCGAAGCAAAAGTTTTATCTGACATGGCCTTAAGTGGCAGCTGTTAAAGCAGGTAGTACGCGAGAAAATATAAAATAATACGTGAAAAAAAATGGTGGATAAACGGACATTTTGGTGGTAAAGTAGAAAAAGCGCACTTGGTATGGTAAGGAGTGAAAGATAACACTCACGGCATTTTATTTTGTGGAATTCTGTGGACAAGAGTGTCAAACAAAAAAAAAAAAAACAAAGTGGTTAAAACAAAACTACAAGTTTGTAAAAAAAGGAAAAATTAACGTATATCCAGCAAGCATATTGGAACTAGACGCATAAGGTCTAGAAAAAAAGAACAATCGGAAAAATAGTTGGTAACCAAAAGGTGAAAAAAAGGAAAACAACCTCCCATATCTAAAATATATTTTATAAAAAAAGAAAGAGACCTCAAGCCATAGTATATAACTAGTATGCCGACTGGTGAGAACGTTCTCTTTTTTTTATAACTCTCATCACACATATAGGTTCTGTGTGAATTCAACACACATAAGAACAACAAAAACAAAACAAAATTTGAAATTTTTCAATTTAAAATTTTTCACAATATAACACTTCATGTTTAATTTTATGACTTAAACACATAATTAATAATTTTTTTCAATACATTTTGCTAATTTGCTTTTGCAAAATGTTTTTATTTTTCACAAACTAAAAATTTTTAAATAAATTTTTTTGACACTAAATTTTTTCTGTTATTAATATTATTAAAGCCAGCAGAGTAGCATTTTGTGGTATAAAAGTAATATTTGAAATCATTAATTATTTATATATTATCCGATATTGCAGAATAAAAATTTAGCAAACATGGCTTTTAAAAGTTTATAAATGCAGCCAGCATTCAATAAATTGAAAATTTATTGAACTAAGAAAATTTTATTTTGGAAAAAAAATTGTTGCCACATTCTATACGATTTTATGCAACTATGTTTAGTGGTGGAAATAGTTTTATACACCAATACATTTGAAAAAAATCTTACTAAACAAACATAAAATTTGTACCACTGACAGTTGAGTTATGTACCTGTCAAAGAGTCGGCATACTAGTTGTATACTATGCCTCAAGCTTAATTAAAAAAATTAATGCAATTGAAAAAGTCTACAAATTTTATTCATTATAAGAAAAGATTTTGGTAGCTATAACCAAAGTATACAGCCATGTCACAGAGTACAATTCCGTTCGGAAACGGAATTCATTCCGTATTTTGGTGCTTCAGAAAATTACGAAAAAGCGGAATGAAACCGAAAAACTATCAAAAAATACTTTCTATCAATAAACAAATATGTTTTCTTCGTTTCCGAACGGAATTGTACTCTGTGACATGGCTGATAATGTTGTAAATTTTTATATAAACAAGAATATGCTATTTCAAACACAATCGTTTTCATAATTTTTGCTAGTTGAATTTCAGTTTGAATCGATTTCTAGAACGCGGCTGCAGGTTGCTATTTGGAAAACAGCGGCAAGGAAGTTTTATAACATAGTGTTTAGAACTCAGACAATGCTCTTACATAGTTGTTTCAATAAGTAAAACGACACAAAATTTAAATGGTTCAAAAAATCATAAACTGTATAGTTTTAGAACAATTAATTAGAAATTTGGCAATATTGCCACTTTAAATTATTCACATTTGAATTTGTTCTGTACGTACATATAGTAGCATATTCTAGAAATCGAAATGAAGTGGATTTGAAAACGAACGAGATTTTAATTGGATCTATTTACAAAATTACTAGTTATCCGTTTTAAATAGTTGGTCTTGTAAAGATAATCAATACTCAAAGTATGAAGGATATAATAAGAAATATTGTTATGAAGGCTGAGTTCCAAAACGTTAGTTGCAAAGCAACTCTCTTTTTTAAATTCATGTTACAATGCAACCGTGCAGAATTTTACTATGTTATGGTTACAAACTGTGCATTATTAAGCTGATGATACATTTTTGACTTTGAACTGCAAAGTATTATGATGTTTTGGAATTGAGCCGAACTTTCTTTGCAGGCTCGCTATGAAAATTTTTTTTATTTTAAATCCACTTCATTTCGATTTATAGAACATGCCCGGTTAAGTATGTAAAAGCTAAACTCTTATAAATAAAACAAACAACAAGCTTACATACATATTATGACAATGTTCTTAAATAAATATAAATACATGCATGTTTTCAATATAAATATACGAAATTGTGGGCCAGAGAGTAGGAGTCTAGAAAATAATACATATATTTTAAGAGTTGTATAATTTTCATGTTTTAAACTTTCTATTTGATAGATACATGCTGACAAAGACGTACGGACTTCACACAGCAAAACCACAGATTACTACTCTGTGAGCAAAACCATATCGAAATTAAGCTCATTAAACGCGTTTCAAATTTCTTCAGGTGGTTAAGTAGGATCTGTAAACAAATCAAAATAAATTTAATATAAAACGTCAATACAATTAACTATATATGAATATATTTTATTAAAATAAATAATATCACCCTCCAACTGTTCAGGTATGGCCTGCTCAAGTGCTTTTCCTTTAAGTTGTCCTATATTTGCTTATAATTTTATTTTTTGTTTTTAAAGACGACAATTCTTAAAATATTGTAATTAATATTTCTCAAAATTACTATTCATACCGTGATGATAGCACAATGTGCTGCCAAGTTTTAAATAGTACTAAAGGTACGTGTTACTACTTTTATGTTTCAGTTTTGACCACAGACGATGACACTAAAACGAAACCACTACAAAATACAAAAAAAAAGTTCAATATAAATTGTTTTTAAGCCTATCATATTTTATGTCCCATAAATTTGGAAAAATTTTATATTCAATTATAATTGGTTTTCGAATTCTTACAATTTGCAATTGTTCCCATTTTCCGAATTCTTTCTTCATATTTTTTTCTTCGCACAACAACTGCTCTTAGCAAAATGAGAAAGAAAAAAAAAGTCAACATCGCCACACACGATGAAACATTGTGTTGGAAACTTGTTTGATATTTTATTTGATATTGAAACATCCCCTAACACGTAGCAAAATTTAGTGAAACTTAAGAGTTTTTACATTTTCCGCGCATTGCCAGACTTATACGTGCTGGTGTATTAGCCTATTTGAGACCTAACTTGGAGGCCACACGATCAATTTTTGTCTTTCAATTCCTTTCAATTTGCTCTCACTCTCATTTTTTTCACTAACACACTCACACTTTTTAAATTGATCACCAGACTGCTCTCAATTTTAACTATCCATTTGCTTGGCAATTTTACGTCCAATTTAACAGCTGATTAGATGTTTAGTGAGCAAATTTTTCGTTTCTCAGTATAAATTGTTTTCATGCTGACATCTTGAAAGTAAATTGCGTGCAGCCTACGTCACAGCTTTCAATTTATGTAAATTTTGACAAACTTTTTGTGGCTAAAATACCAACTATATTAATAAAAAAAATGTGTAGAAATTTTATAAAATTTCAACCAAGACCTTTGTTAGAAAGTATATTAGCAAAAAACTATTTTCCTAAATAACAAACATCGGCTTTGTGCAGTTAAGTTTCCCTGCATAGTTCTTAATTTTTTTTAAGTTTTTTAGTAGAGCAATTTAAACTATAAAAATGATTTTTGAAAATTTATTCCTATTCTAATAAAATCATCACTTCTTTTAGATTATTGTTTTTTAAAGTTTTTATTACTATATATTCGTAATGTCACAGATCAGAACAAAACTTAAGTTTTTAATTGAAATATTATTGTACAACGAAAAATATAAGCTGAAAGTAATTTTATTTAATTGTATAACTTATTGAGCTTAAGGTTTTTACTTTTATATATAAAAATCAATAATTAGTATTGTAAAAAAGTATGAACATTTGGATTAAAATTATATAATATATAACTTTCAACATGTATTTTATTAGGTCTCCAATATTTTGATAAAAGAAGCTCAAGCAGCTTCCGAGTCCCACAGAAGTCGCGATCTGTACAGAATAACAAAGCAATTAGGAAAATTAGTGCGAACGTTTACGTTCGAAAAAGTAAAGTAAAGGTTGAATAAAATAAAATTAATATGAAATTAATTTTGCTATAACTTCCTTAAAAAATTGTAATAAATAAATGAAACTTTTTCCTTGGGTACTTTTGAACATGAAGATCCCAAAGATTTAGGAAAGTTCGCGTTCGACCGATTTAACTGTTGCCCATTTTTTCTATGGGGTTACCTTAAGGGTAAGGTGTAAGCCAATAAGACAAGAACCATCCAAGTGAGATTCTAAATAAAATCAGAAAGAAAAAAGATTTTATTTAAGAATTTATATTCAAAACAAAAACACATTTAAGTTTTTATTGTTGTTTTAATATAAATTCCTAAGCGAAATTTTTTATTTTATTTTAAAAAAAACCAGTAAGTTTTTCCCAAATGATATATAAAATTTCCGAAAAATTATATTATTGTTACAAAATCATCAAAAATATGGTAAGATAAGATCATTGTTCTGGCAACGCTGATGCTCATTTTGTTAAGTACTAAGAATAATTTAACTTGGTACCACTTCTTGAGGAATAAGTCCCAATTTACATTATACGATTTTTGTCGTTGCGATTCTTACCTTATTGGCGAGAGGGGAGAGAGGAATTAAAAGGGGTACACAAGCGAGTGTACTCTACGATTCGTTTTGTTCTTTCATTCGTAGTGTGAAATTATATGTATACACAAGACGTTGTAACGACAAAAATCGTACAATGTAAACATAAGACCGACTTTAAAGAAGAAACGACAATAATCGCAACGACAAAAATCGTATAATGTAAATTGGGACTCACTCATTTTTAAATAGACAATTTTTTGAGTAACTCTATAAAAAAAGAGAGGACTTTTATATTACTCTCTTCAAATTGAGTACTTTGATAACTTACTTTGTTATCTTCTCGGCCGCCCATTATAAGGTGTTATTTTAGTTGTTTGCTTTAAGTATAGGTGCACATTTAGATTTGTTTAAAAAAATGCCTAAAGAGTCGGTAAAAGAATTTAATTCAAGAATGGTGAAAAATTTCCGAAAATATTAAAAGAGGATTCTTCAGTGATTTATTGTGTAGTTTGCGACTGCAAACTTAATAAACCAAAATTGTATAATGTTGAGCAACATTTCTCTTCATTGCAGCATAAAGCTCTAGCTGAAAAATTTAATTCGCCTACGAAACAATCTTTACTGACAGATACCACAACAGAATCGAACCCATACATTTTGGATTTGTGCAACACTTTTTTAACGGCAAACATACCGCTGTACAAAATAAATAACCCGGCCATCAAGGAATTTTTAACGAAATACACTAAGAAGCCTGTTCCCAGTGAGACACTGCTACGAACCAAATACATGCCAACAATATATAAAAAATGTATTAAAGTGTTACAAAACAGAGCCGAAAAGAGTTTGATTTGGGTATCAATGGATGAAACAACTGACAGCGAACAGCGGATGGTTGCAAATTTTGTATTTGGTATCCTGGAAGAAGGTGAAAAGGGGACGTCATATCTTTTAAACATTGCTCACATAGAAAAAGCTAATGCCAGTTCAATGGCAGCTTTTTTTACAGATTCTTTACAAATATTGTGGCCGAATGGTAGATTTTAATTTTTGTTTAATATATTTATTAAACTATTTCATATTTTTTTAAATTATCTACTTTTAATAATGAATTTACTCCCAATCTTTTTATTATTTCGTATGGTCCCTTGTATGGGCTCTGATTTTTCTTTCTTCATTCTAGTTTTATTAACACTAGATCTCCTACATTAAAGTTACTATTATTTATATTTCTATCATAATTTTCTTTTGATTTATGTTTTGCTATTTCTGTTAATTTTCTAGCATTTTCTAGCGATTTCCTTAATCTGATTTTGACCTCATTGGCGTAATTTTCTATGTCATAGCATTTGTCCGTGTTTTGTATTTTGTCTGTAGGTAATGTTGCTAATTTACCGTAAATTAATTCAAAAGGTGAATAGTTAGTGTTAACATGTGGTGTTGTGTTATAAGCGAATGTATAGTATGGTATCCATTTGTTCTTATTCATAATCGTCTACAAAATTTAATAAATATTCATTCAATACACGATGATTGCGTTCTATAGAACCTATGGATTGGTGGTGATATGGTGCTGAAAATTTCTGGTTTATGTTAAGTAAATTGCAAACTTCTTTTAACAATTTATTGTTAAATTCAGTACCTCTATCAGATTTTAAGATTTTAAAACATCCATACTTCAATATAAACTGTTCAACTAAGGTTTTGGCAATACTTCTAGCATCTTTTGTTTCAATTGGGTGTGCTACATAGTTAATTCGCACTGCAATGTTAGTATATATCTGTAACCATTTGATATTCTTAAAGGCCGTGTCAGATACAACTTTGTCGCTGTGCGTGACGTTTCTACCTTCGGCAGAAAAACGCAAAGCAAAAGGTGTATGCCACAATGAAAACTTTGACAACACTCACGCATTGTTTGTTTACTTATAAAAGCGGTTGGTAATTTGTATATTTAATTATTTGTTACAAAAATTAAAGTTAAAAATTTAATTGGACGGTTTTTTGGAATTGAATTTGGCAAAAAAAAATGAAAATTATACTAGCCAATTGTCAAAGCGCGCAAAAAGATGAGAGTTGGCTAACTTTTTGCTTCGCTCCGCTTTGAAAGTACTTTATGTGACATGTTTCGTATAAGTATGTATATTTTATCTTAGATGTCAAAGCGAATCGGTAACGCAACGCGAAGCAAAAGTTTTATCTGACGTGGCCTTAAGGGTCCCACAGTATCTATTTCTATCGTTTCAAAACTAGTGTTTGGTGTTTCGGTTATAACCATTTTCTCTTTATTGTATTTTGTCTGTTTATTTCTTAGGCATTTATCGCATTTATTAATATAATCTCTAACCATCTTTCGCATGTTTTTCCATACATAACGTTGTTTCAATTTAAGTACTGTCTTTCTAATACCGAAGTGTCCTGATATCGGTGAATTGTTTTATGATATCCATTTGTGATTTCTTATTTGTAATATATTGCAAAGGTTTATATAATATAATGTTTAATTCGAAATTTCTATATTTCTTTGATTTCAATATTCTTTGGTATACCTCATTATAAGTTTTATTCAAATATTCAATTGATATGAGCTCAAAAATTGTATCTTCGCATCATAAAGCGAGATTTTTTATATTTTGCTTATGCATATAAATAATCAATTTCTCTAGAGACAAAACGTATTTTGCTAGATCTTCATTAATATTTATTACAAAGCTGCTATCTACATTTTCTATGGTACCGTCCTTAGGTCCATCTTTTATATTTTTTATACCGGTTTTAATAATATTAAATTTCAATTCGCGAATATTCTTTATATCGTGTAAAGATGTACATTCCCACATATGATTTTTATGTTGGCCTTGGGATATGTTACTATCATTATTTTTTACTATATTGTTAGAAATTTCCTTTGCTTTCATTCCACGTGTTGTTACTAAAATTTTTGATGGTTTACTATTGTCATCTTCTATAGGAATCATATTCTTCAACATATCAGAATCTAATTTTATTCTAGATAAAGAGTCCGCGTTAAGGCCGGTATTCACTATCCTACATAATCGTACGATTCATTCACACGAAAATCTGACGGAATTCTATCCGACATAAAAAAAATGTCTGCAAAATCTGCTGTCAATGCCACACTATCCCACAAAAAAGATGCAAACTCAAATGACTCATCTACTTTACAAGAAAATGCAACTCTGATCGCATATAATCTATCATTTTATGAAAATTTTTAAAACATTTCCAAGTCGGACAGACTTGTCAAAAAAATCTGTCACTCAATTCATTTTTAAGCCA
This sequence comes from Pollenia amentaria, assembly GCA_943735925.1. NCBI lineage: Eukaryota > Metazoa > Arthropoda > Insecta > Diptera > Polleniidae > Pollenia > Pollenia amentaria. The sequence continues at coordinate 50,960,633 of OX031008.1, forward strand.
CACTGTCATACATTATGAGCACACACGATTTTTTTGACATATCGTGCGACTAAATAGGATAGTGAATACAGGCCTTTAGTATTTATTTTCCCTTTTTAATAAATAATTTCGAAATCATAGTCTGACAAATCTTTCTTATACGAGTTAATTTTGATGATGGATTTTTATGTGAAAAAAGTGAAACAAGTGGTCTATGATCTGTTACTACAATAAATTTTTTACCAAATAAATAAGGTCTAAAGAACTCTATACCCCAATGTATAGCAAGAAGTTCTTTTTCAATTACTGGCTTGTTTAAATCATGTTTTCCTAATGTTTTACTTGCATAAGAGATCGGTAAATCTTCTCCTATTTTTCCTTGAGATAATACAGCTCCTAATGCATAGTTTGATGCATCGGTAGTTAAAATAAATGGTTGTTCAAAGTCTGGATATCTTAGTATTGGTGCGTTAATTAATTTTGTCTTTAGTGTGTTAAAAGCTTGTTGACATTCTTCTGTCCATTCAAATTCTTTTCCTTTTTTGGTTTGATCATTAAGACATTTTGTGATCTCAGCGAAATTTTTTATGAAACGTCTGTAATAATTACAGAATGCTACAATTCTTTTAACTTCGTCTTTGTCTTTTGGAGTAGGGTATTGTTCAATAGCTTTATGTTTTGAAGGATCTGTTCGTATACCGTCTTTTGTTATTTGGTGACCTAAATAAATTACTTCTGATTTTAGAAATACACATTTTGATGCATTTAATTTTAAATTGTATTTTGACAATCGCTCAAATACTCTAATAAGATTTTCATTGTGGTGTTTTAAACTACAACCAAATACAATAATATCGTCTACGTATAAAAATGCTTTGGAATCTAGTCCACTAAGTGCTATTGTTAACATTCTTTGGAAACTATTAGATGAAATTTTTAAACCAAATGGTAATCTTTTAAATTGATAATGACCATTACTAGTTGAAAATGCAGTTAAATTCCTTGAATCTTCGTCTAAATTTATTTGATGGAATGAGCTAGTCATACCTAAAGTGGAAAAATATTTAGCTCTTCCAAGACGATCTAAAACGTCTTCTAACCTTGTTAATGGAAATTTATCATTTACTATCTTTTTGTTAAGTTGTCGAAAATCTACAACTAGTCTCCATTTTTCTTTTCCGGTTTCACTCTTTTTCGGTACTACCAATATAGGTGAATTGTATGCACTATTTGACGGTTCTATTACATCATCATCTAATAATTTTTGCACTTATTCATTTATTTCATTATATTGTGTGTGTGGTAATCTATAATTTTTAATATATACTGGCGTATTGTCTGAAACTTTTAAGTTTTGTGTATAAAAATTATTTGAAGTTAGTGTCTCTCCTTCTAAGTGAAAAATATCCTGGTAGTCTTCAAAGATTTTTATCAATTCCGCTTTTGCTTTTTCGACATTAATGTAAATTTTTAAAATATCAAGTAACTTTTTAAATCTTTCTGTTTTAAAATTTCCTTTATTTGGTCTGTATGATTGTGTTATTAAAATGTAATTTTTTAATGGTTCTATTTCAAAATTAATATTTTCTAAAACTACATCGTTGTCAGTTGTATGCAAGATTTTTACATGGTGATTTCCCTTTCCTGGTACTATTGTATTACTAACGAATATTCCTGGTTAAATTTCCTTGTTTAAGATTCTGCTATCTTCTGTAATATCTAAATTTATAGGATGAATACTTTCTGAACGTTTTTCTACCTCTATGCGATAATTTCTGTTCATCCATGATTTCATAGGTATTGTAATTTCCTCATTTTCCAAAGTAAGTGTTAGTGTAAATGTTTCATAGTCAATCTTACATAAGAATTTCGTAAAGAAATCTTCCTAAAATTCCGTCTGTTGGTATTGGAAAATTTTCGTCCATAATGTGAAATTTATGTTTTTTGGTCACGTTGTTTATAATAAAACCTAGTTCTGATGTTCCTATAGATTTAATTTTTTCTGATGTTATTCCTGTGAAAATAGTTGATTGTTCCTTGTCAATGTTTATTACATCTTCATTTAATTTGTTTAGTTTACACAAAGAGATGTCCGCTCCTGTGTCTATTAAGAATGTAAGTATTACATTTTTGCCTAAGTTTAAGATTATGAAATTGGTTAAATGGTTAGATATTTGGAAAACATTATTTAATCTTCTTGTTGTTCCTCCGGATGGTGGGTTTGTGTAGTTTCTTGACTCACATCCGGATCCTGGTAGTTTTCCTGTACGAAGTGTACATTTCTAGTATTATTCCGATTGTTGTTTATATTATTGTTGCCATTATAGCGATTGTTGTAGCTCCTATAATTGTTATTATTGTAATTATTATTATTCGCTTGTCTGTTATTGTTATTAGCTGGTATATTAGAATTGATATTAGGATTATAATTGTTTCTCCTATTATTGTTGTTTTGGTAATTATTTCCATTATTATTGTTTCTATAATTATTGTTTCTTATCATATTATTTTTATTCCTATTTTGCCTATTTCTGTTATGCGCAAAATAAAGTACCTGATCCTTATTAGAAATTTCTTTTTCTAATTCTAAGGCTAACTGAACTGCTTCATTCAGTAGCCCGTTTCTGTATTTCTCGCATCGTAAAATTTCCCGCATGAAACAAGTGAATTATAACAAAAACAGTGCAATATGAAACAAAAAATGGTTTTTCTCACATAAGTGTTTCTGTACTTTTACTTTGCGAGAATTATCTGTCATTTAAATAATTTTCCAGCAATTATTGGAAGGATGTGAGAACAAGTGTTTCTGTAACAATATTTTGCAAAAAGTTTCTCACAAGAACTGTCAAAATAAGTCATATTTGAAATTGATGCGAGAAAAAAAAATTTAAAAAAATGGAGCCCAAATTATGTACATATGTTTGTACACAAGAATGTGTATTATTTTATTTTATTTTAAAAGAAAGAATTTAAATGATGAAAATAAGTATATAAAACACAATTGTTATATTTTGTTATTAAAATTTTTTTAGCCTTTCATTGTGTTTGTTTTATGCAGGGCTGCCAGATAAATTTGTGAAAAAAACGTCAATATCCTAAGAAAAAATAAAAGAATCGTCTATTTTTTTCGGACAATTTAAAATTAATTTTGACGAATTTTGTTCGATTTTTTATCATATAATCACAAATTTTTATCATATAAACACATAATCAAAAAAAAAAAAAAAACATTAAGTTCATGGGTAAAATACATATTTTATACATACATAAGCTTGAGGTCTATTGAAATAAAATTATTTATTTTATTTTCCTTAATCCGATAAGAGTTTAAAATTTCAGATTGTTATTTTTCCCTGCAGAAATCACACAAAGGAGTGACAAAATATCATATTGAAATAAAATAAACACTTTTGGACAAAGTAAAAGGCAAATATTTCCTAAAGTGCATTGACTGAAAAATGGGGTAATAGTTTAATTATTTGATCACACAAACAAATGTATTAAATAATCCAAGCAAATAAAAATTAAACAGTTTCCGTTCGAAATTTTGCTTTTGCCGATACATTTTTTAATCTGCCTTGTTTTTAAAGATATCGGTTTTCTGTGGTGCCTAATACACAAACATATAAAACTATTTAAAATTGTTTTATTTCAAAGACTATATCGTCACTAGAAAAAAATCAGCAAATTTTCACTTTGCCAATTTTGGAACAAAAAAATCGTCAAAATGTCGATAAATCTTTAAATCTGGCAGCCTTATTTTTATTATATATATTTCTTTCGTTGACGTTTCGCTAGCATTTGACACTTAATTACTGGAAGTATTCCAGTTAAAACAGAATCTGTGTTGTCTGTTCTCGCATTTAAATACAGAAACACTTTTTTCTCACAAATCGAGAAACGATGAAATTTTTTGTTTCACACTTAATATGAGAAAATTTGCGATGCGAGAAATACAGAAACGAGCTACAGTTCTTTTGGTCTAGAAGCAAATATAGTTGGTTTGAGTTCTTCATTTAGACCATTTTTAAAGATGTTTAAGGCATAATTGTCATTTATTAACTGTAAATTAACCAATATTTCGATATCGGTTGTATCATCGTCAGGAAAAAATATAACTACAAAATATTTTTAATATAATGAAAAAAACAATAAAACGATTTTACAATCCAAATATTTTATAACAAATAATCTAAGCTTAAAAATTAGTTTAATTTCCTTACCTGTTTTTGTAAACTAAAGTACAATACACAATTTAATATTAAAAAAAATAAAAATAAACTTTCCATCCCTGAATAACTTTATTTAATTTGGTAGCACTGCAAATTTCAGTCTGTAACAGTGATGGAAACTCAGAACTATGGTACTATTTTCAGTACTTTTTCTTTTCATATATACCACAGTACCCCCGCGTCAGTTTTAGTACTCTTATTTATTTATGCTTGAAAAGAAATCCAAGGTGACTTTTTTTAAAAATTGACAACATATTCGACTTGCCAATAACATACAGGATAACATACAATTTATTGTTCTTTTTCGTTTCATGTTTTTTCGCAAAAATATTGATATTTTTCAAGCACAAATGTCATTTAAAATGCGTTTCGATAAGTGTATAACACAGTATGTATTCACTATTTTTACTCACCAATAGTTTACAAACATATTTTGAACACCACTAGAAAATATGTAAAATAAAGTTTTCGCTCGGAAAATGAGAACGAAAATAAAACGATGCATTGAATTTTTGCAAAAAATGGAGGCTACTTAAATCAGTAAACATTTATACATTTCTAGAAAGTATATGCACTTACATATACACAGAGAAAAAATACCAATGTCAAATTACCCAGGCGCAATGATGATTGAAATTTATAGAAAATTTCTACTAACGTACGGACTTTATTTAAAATGATCATTGCTTCATATTAATTTTAAATGTATAATGTTAAAATAACATTTTTCAATATGGAATCCATAAAATCCCGTTTTACGTGTTTTGTGTGAAAACAAACACAACACTACAGGAAGAAAAACAAGAATTTTTTATTTTCGTATTTAAAAAGAAGAAAAATTCCCGTATTCGTTTTCTTTTCGTTATAATTATTTAGTTAAATACATCCAATTTACGAAGTAGAATGATGACGATATCATATCGGGCCTTTTCTGCTGGTGTCTTTTAACTATGAGTGTTTCTGTAAACATCGGGGAAAACAACAAAGTGCAACAGGAAAATATTTAAGAATATTCTTTCTCTCTGCCTAGTTCAGGGGAAATTGTTCACAATCATTCTAAAATAAAAACATATGTTGTATTCTATTAATTAATTAATTTATTAATGATGTGCTAATAATCCCAATTTTTGAATGAAAACACTGAAATTTATTGTTGTGGGAAAGCTAGTTTCTATGCGCATTTCGCTGGTTGCTTAGGCCAGCTCTTCAGGAAACTTTTTCCAAATACTTAAAAAAAAGCTAAAAATATTATACAAGTAAGACCATAAAGTGAATAAGAATTTTAAAACACTCAGGTCTTAAATGTAACAATATCAAAGCTTCAACAAAGACACAACAATAAACCGTCAATTTTTCTTTCTTACATTCCCCTACAATTGGCTAGTTTTTTTCCAACACAAATTGTAGTTGTAAGAGGATAGAAAGAAAAAACAAAATTAAAAAAAAAACAAGTTGCTTAAATAAAGCAGCTTGCCATTTCAGTTTTTTTATTTGCCGGGCACATGCAAATTTATTATCAAAAACTATTTTCGGGAATGAAATATTTTATTAATTAATTCATTTATTAATGATGTGCTAATAATCCCAATTTTTGAATGAAAACAGTGAAATTGTTGTATTCTTCTCACTGTTATTTCACACTTAAAATGAATTGATTCGACTTTATTTTCACGTTGTTTCAACTTGAAATAACTTTAAGCCAACGTGATTCGTAGTGTTATTTCAATATCAATGTCTTTTTGCTGGAATGAATTAAAGTTATTTTGTTAGAAAAAATGTTGCTTGCAAGTTATTCATGTAAATCATGTAAGATTAACATGGAGTAACTATTAAGTGAAATCACTGCCGAAAAAATGTACAATCAACCTCGTTTTCGACGATTTTACATTGATTTTTCCTGTATGTATTTACATTTGCATTTACATATATATTTATATCATAATGAATTAATTGTTAGTTTGTTTACAAAAATTTTATATTATTTTTTTAAAATTAATTAATTTTTTATTTATTTTTTTTTTAATTTTTGAATATTTTGTGTTTTTGAACATATTTTATAATAATAAGAATAAATGTTTTATAAAAAAGTACCAAAATTTTGAATAAAGTACTCTTTTGCTTAGGGGTCAGTACCATCCCAATGTTTCAACTTTCCATCACTGGTCTGTAAAGCAAAATAAAAACACTTACTTCTGTCTGCAACATTTCTCAGAGATTTACAAATTGCTCTCTTTGAATTGAGTGAAAAAAAAAGTTTGTCAACAAAAGTTTGTTATTTTCTCGCGTTGTATGTTTGTTATTTTGGTTGACTTTTGTATTTAATGCTCTTGGTTTTTGTTTGTGTTTGTTTAATAAATTATTTTTCCTTATTGTTATTAAGATTCTTTTTTCGTTTTTATTTATTTATATTCGGTTGCGGTTTTTTTTATTTTTTTTTTTAAATTTTTAAGTAAGTTCTTTTCTTTTATTTAAGCGCAGACACACACGGACACTTTCGTGTTTTCACAAATTGACACAGACACAGCGGACTAAATATAAAAACGTGTGGACACGACAAAACACTACTCCTACATTTATTGAATAAAAATAAATAGGTTGATGAAGGGGAAAATTATAAATAGGTATTTATTATTATATGTCTATGGAATTATATTCCTTACAGACAATTTAAAAAATAATTGATTACAAAATGTTACACATAAAAATGTAATACATAATTAACAATAAAATTACTAAGTGTTAAGAAATGTGATTTGTCTTTGATTATTTATAAAATTTAGTTCAGATGGAACAGCACAGATTGAAAATATATATTAAATAAAAATATATAGATTGACGGAAAGGGAAATTAAAATAGATTTTAGGTTTTGAACATGGTACAACTACACAAGGTAAACTCGTCGCTACAACAAGTACAACAAGACAAAAACATCAGGCGAAATTGTTTTTGTATTTGAACCAAGCTGTCAAAAAAAAAAGCAACACTGTGCCTTCAAAATAAAAACACAAATTTGAAAAAAAAAACAACACGTGCAGACATTTTAATTATTCGAGTTGAACCCACACGGGTCGTTGTGGTATCGGATTTGACTAATCATGAATTAGAAGTGTTACCTAGAGATTTGCAGCTTCGCTACTGGTGTCGACTGTTTAGGTCAATTTCAATGGGGTGACTTGGTACAACTAGAGTAAGTGAAAAAGGTTAAAATATATTTGCTAAAGTTAGAAATAACATTTTTATTTGTTCAATAGCGCACAAAATATGGGAGTTAGTTATTGTTCGTTTGGAGCGAGAAAATTTCCATGTCTTAAGTATGCATGGCAAAGTAGTTGAGTGCAAACCTACTGCACTGCACAAAAGAAGGGAAAATAGAAACACCATTGCTCTAGATGCTGATCAAAATCAAATACGCCGTCTTATTTTGTAAAAGTTATGGAAGGTCCCCTTGCGGTTAGTATGAATAAAACGTAATAGTTTGGATACATGTTGATAATAAATGTATGACTATTCTATTCAACAATCAGGGACGGTCCGGAGAAATAAAACATTTATATCGCAGAAAATGGTGGTATATTTGTGTGCATGACTCATCATCTTCAACTAGCTGGAGGCAGCAAATCATAAAGCAATAATTTGGGCCCTCTTGGTGGCTTAGGTTATATGTCTCCACGTATTCAATCGCCTATGGATCCATCTGGTGGACGCGGTGGCCGAGGAGGATCGAGAGGTGGTCGCGGCACTCCAGGTTATCAGATTAATACACAATTTCCGCCGCAAACTCCTGGAACACTTTATGGCTCCGATAATAGCTACAGCCCCTATAATCCCAGTCCAAGTCCAGCACCTTCACCATATCCTACACTTACTATACACTTGGCTCCTGTTTTACCAGAAGTTGGAGATGATTTCAGTTATTTATGGTGATGAACGGGAATCGGTCGGTAAAGTGGTCTCGCATTCGGATAAAGACACTAGCATATGCGAACTCAATGGAGAAATAAAGATGATACCTACTGCGTATTTAAGCAAAATGAAATCGATCGATTAATTCATAAGAATACTTTAAACAACTTTTTTAACGCAAGCTTCGCGGAAACCCAAAATAATTTCAAATATATACAAAGATTTTTAAAAATCTTAAGAAATACCCGTTTCTTTTATTTTTAATCATACAAAAATAATGTGTTAAAAGATATGGAATATTTGGGGCCCTGTACCAATTATAAATGCTTTTTAGACTGTTTGACCTTTAATAATTTGAATGTCCCTTCTAAAATTAAAAAAAAATATTTAATTTTAGATGTGTTTGCGAAAAAGATTTTCTAATGCAACCGCATCAACGGCAAATTTGCGAATTCCTTCGGAAAGTTTGTCGGTAGCCATGGCGTTCTCGTAAAGCATCCATCTGAAAGTAGGTTCGCCCATGTTGATCTTTTCCAAATTTACTTTGGCTGCATCTTCAGCATTCAATTGTGGTGTAACTTCATCTGCGTCATTTTCGAGTTCCTTGAGGAGAGAAGGTCCGATTGTAAGCAAATCACAGCCTGCCAGTGCTTTTATTTCACCAGTGTTTCTAAACGATGCCCCCATAACGACAGTTTGATAACCGAACTTCTTGTAGTAGTTCTAAATTTTTGCTACGAAAATAACACCGGGGTCTTCTTTTGGTTCATTTTTCTTTTTATCTGTATTGGCCACATACGAGTCTAGAATACGGCCCACGAATGGGGAAATGAGAGTTACTTTTGCCTCAGCGCATGCAACAGCCTGTGCAAAACAAAACAGTAAAGTCAAATTACATTTGACATTGTGTTGGGATTCCAAAATTTTTGCAGCTTGAATGCCCTCCCAGGTGGAGGCTAATTTTATTAGAATGCGATCCTTTCCAATTCCCATGTCTTCGTACAATGAAATTAATTTTAAAGCCTTTTCAACGCTCTTCTCTGTATCAAAAGACAGACAAGCATCTACTTCAGTCGAAACACGCCCGGGAACAATTTTTAATATTTCACATCCAAATAAAACGCACAAATAATCCATGGCCTCTTCAATTTTTTCATCCGCAGATCTGCAAAGGAATAAATATATAAACATAAATATGTAACCCTCCAGTTTTTTCCCCATATCCTACTGCTTTTTGAACAATTTCCTTATAGCGATCCATTTAGCGGCGTTTAAAATAAGAGAAGGATTTGTTGTAGCATCGGTGGGCTTGTAAAGCTTCATGCCTAGAAAATGATAATGATACATACATATATATTTGCGATACATGTATGTATGTACATACTTATGTGCCATAATCAAGCTTTTCATCTTGGTTCATTATAATTTATGAAAGTTGAAGGTTAGACAGGCCTCTGTTGAAAGTTGTATCATAAGCATTAACACGCATGTTATAAGGTTGGAACTCTTAATTTTTGCAAATCACGCTTTACAATCAAGTATATTCGGAGCACACACTCCATTTGTGTAACACATTTGATTAATTCTAGAAATGCCCTTTATCTCTGTTTTACACCGCAAATTTCACTTAAATTTAAACTTGAATTTTTGCACAAATTTAATTAAAAATCACAATAATTTTCAATTTAATTAAAATTTTTCCAAAATCAAAAGTTTTTCACAATTTTTTTTTAATTCAACTGAGTATGTAAAAAAACATAAACAACTTTTGACTTTTAGGTTCAAACTGGGGTAAACAGCTGACAAACATCTGGGCCAACGAGTCGGTTTTGAATATTTTTAAAATTTGTTTGCTTTTCTCTTTTTGTTAAATTTGTTAATTGAAATTTTAAATTTATTTTTCCATTTATTGTCGAAAACAATTTTGTAATTTTATATTATTAAAAAAGATTTCCTGAAGAAGATTTCCAACGGAAATCGAAATATTGAAAAATAAATAATATTTTAATTAATTTTTTATAAAAAAGTGACCTAAAGCTTGATAAAAATATATGAAAATATAATACTTATCGGTTTTTGTAAACTAAAGTAAAATACACAATTTCATATTAAAAAAAAAATAATTTTTGTGTTTAATAAAAATTAACTTTCCATCCCTGAATAACTTTATTTCATTTGGTAGCACTGCAAATTTCAGTCTGTAAAGCAAAATAAAAACACTTATTTCTGTCTGCAACATTTCTCAGAGATTTACAACTTGCTCTCTTTGAATTGAGTGGAAAAAAAAGTTTCCCAGTGGACTTTTTATCACATACATCTTCGGTCTGAGACTAACGACAATGTAAGTGCGACCCATCCAAAGTCTGTATTCAATTCCTACTTACAATTACACAGAGATGGCCTAGGCTATCAGATTGATCCGACACTACATACATTGTAAGTGAAGGCTGGATGGGTCCAATGATTGTGGTGATTCAGAGGGTACTAAGATTTGTCTCGATGTAATCAGTCCTTTGCAGCAGACATTGTATAAGTATTAGAAGGGTCCGAATAAGATAAATCATCGGATGGGTTTAATCTATTTGAATAAAGAAGAAATCCATGTTTTTTTAAACGATTTTATATTTATATTTGTGTTGGTTAATTAACTTAAAAATAATATATGTATGTAATTAATTAATTTTTTATATTTTTAATACTTAAAATAGGTATTTATATTTTTCAACAAATTTTTATTTATTTTTTTTAATAACAATTACACGGTTTATTCACTTGCACTTTTGAACGCACTTTACACTTTGAACTTTTACTTTAAGTTTTTCAAAGAACAAATTGAAAAAATAACGGAACAAAAAGTAGAAGAAAACAAGCAAAATACACAATTGAAAATGTACAAGAAAATATGATACATTACTAAGCCATCCAAATCAGATGAAAGTGCGATGGATACATTTTATTCGCGTTTGTTTTGTTTTTGATTCTTATTTACATTTTAATTAACAACGGGATATCAATAAGACTAATCTGATTTGGATGCTAGTTGTATGCGATTAACGAACTTGTTTTTTATTTTTCCTATTGACATTATTGTAAACAATCGGATGTGTTTCAATTTGTAATAACTTTTTGACCGCTGGGTTGTCAGCAAAAGTTTGTTATTTTCTCGCGGGTAAAAATGTTATAATTTCGCACAGCACAAACATTAAATGTTTCTACCACAGACAAATTTTTTTTCACCATAGAACTTTGCTGCCGTTTCACACACGCCCATGGTGAAATTACTACAAGGTGGCAGCACTACGTGTTCTTGTACAACAATACAACAAAAACAGGCAAATTTTTTTGTGTAAAGAACCCAATGCTGTCAAAAATTATGTACAACAACGTTGCCATGGTTTGTCTTTTGCGGCCAAACCTTACGGGAAACTGTTACATGTTTAATATACACATATATGAATCCGATCCAGTGCCGCGATTTTTTTGGACGTAATGCAGTATTGATGGATCGCGATCCATATTGCAGAATAGCCTAATTTTTTGTGATCCATGATCCTGATCGCGGATCACATGATAAATATTGAACCTTTAGCATACTTTGTGACATGTTAGTATTAAGGGAAAATTCAAAATAAGTAAGATATTAAAATATTTTTGTAAAGTTTGTGATTTAACGAAAAAGCTAGCAAGTTTGTGAAACAAGCCATATTTGCATTCAAATTTAAGGCCTTATTGTGAGTAATATTATTATACGTAAGATGTACTTACATGAAAAATTCTAATTCACACGACGTTTTAGAAGTTTTAAAAGGTACATTTATTGAAATTTTATATTGATCTTCTTAAACAAGCAAAATCAAGATTTTTCTTCAAACGTAAATACATTAAAAAATAACAGATATCGACTCCTTTAAAAGTGTTTGTTTAAGTTAGAGTTTTATTTCTGCTATTTATTATATTTCGCACTTGTTGAACAATACTGAATTAACTCAAAATTTTTAGTAGAAGCAAAACAATTTTTAATTTTACATCAAACGCATATCAACTACGGTTTCATTACCAAAAAGTAGACAAAATAGCCACTACATATATTTTTACAGCGAGTAGATATTAAGATTGCATGTTGATTTTTTCCAAATAGTGAAAAAACTTAAATTTTGAGTTAATTCACTATTGTTGAACAGGCACGATATATTTATTTTTAAATGCTTATAAGATAATAAAATTGTTCGGTTCCGAAGGATTTTGGTAAAAAAGTTTGGTAGAATAGAAAATTTTCAATGGCAACGCTGATCTGCAACAAATAAAACAAAAATATTATGAAAAAAATTACTAAAAAATTCATAATTAAAATTTTAATGAATTCATGTATTAAAAACAATTATTTTTCCACTTTTTCTTCACTGCAAGTCCTCTGGAGGTTTAAAGAAACTGGCGTACAAGTGCATATTAAACATTAACAAATTTTTAAAACGTACGCACAACGTGTTCACAAACAAAATTATTTTTGTTTTTACAAATAGATATTGGGAATTATTTCTTTTTCATAAGCAACTTTATTATATTCAACATTTTTCATTTTTCGAAAAATGAAAAATGTTGAATTTTTGTTTTTATTTATTATATAAAAGAAAATACATTAGCACAACTAAATACGCACATATAAAAACCAATTACGATTTCTTTTTTGCAATTATTTTAACTTTTATACACAATTTTCATTTAAAAACCGCACAAAAATGATCATTTTTTAACGCACAATAATTTTTTTCAAGAATGTAAACAAGCAAAAAAAAAAAATGACAGCCTTGGGTTCTCACCACAGTTCAAGCAAAAAATAGCCAGAGGCCGTAGTGCTGCCACCTTCTAGTAATTTCACCATGCACACGCCCTTAAAACGATTTTAAACATAAATGTGTTTTATGGCCTGTTCAACAATCTAGATAAATAGAAGCGATCGCCATCCATTCGCTCGATTTCGAATCAGATTGGGTTCAACCATTTCGACAGCTTTCGATCGATTGCTCTTAAGGCTGTTTTACACTATCACACAAGTCTTACGTATTTTGACGAAAATGCGTCTCTGATCTAATTATTGTTTGAAAATTTTCAAAAAACAATAACAACTTATCACGACTGGGTTGTATTTTTCTCAAAATACGTAAGACTTGTGTGATAGTGTAAAGTAGCTATTAGGAGTGTTAATATTTGTTACTTAGGTTAGGTTAGGTTAGAAAGGCTGGTGTGAAGCAAACTTTACACCCTCACCCAGAGACCAATATGGTCCATTGTGATGCCTTTCCATATTTGTTACTTAGTCGCAATTTACACTATGGACATTTCTTGCCGGACAGACGAAGTTTGTAGGCGAGAGAGGAAAAGAGTAAGCATACATCGTCGCCCCCTTGCCAACAAACTTCGTCTGTCCAGCAAGAAATGTCCATAGTGTAAATTGCGACTTAGGTATTAAAAAATATAGTATTGCCATATAAGATATTTCTATTATTTTTTACGTTTTTGTTCAAAAGTATCAAAAATAATACTAATTTGCTTGATAACAATTACAACTGTGTTTGAAATTTTATCAGCTGTAAACGAAGGTTAAATTCAATTAAAAACAAAATATATAAATAAAAAAAATAAATAAATCATGCAAACAAATAAATAAACCAATTAAACAATTACAAAAGAAAGTTTATCATCTTCTACTCTGCAATAGAACGCGTAGGTGGCCCAATGGCATTTAGTTTTTGGCTTCTACTTTTTCATTGCTCGTTCATCGAAAATTTATTTGCTCCTAACACTGGTGCACCTCTTGCCAACTCAAGATCTCGTCCATGTATTCGACTAATGTTAGCAGTTGCTACATTGCCGACTTTTTATACCCACACCACAATAGTGGAGAGGGTATTATGCGTTTGTGTATACCGTTCGACTCAGGATCATTCAGAATCATTGTAAGTCGATCCAACGATGTCCGTCCTGCTGGCCGGCTAGCTGGCTGCCTACGTAACCTTGTGCGCAAAGTACAGGTCGCAATTTTGGGGATAATTTGATGAAATTTGGCACATAGGTTCAAATTGGATCAAGGACCGAGCTTATTGGAAATGGGCCAAATCGGTCCATTATTTTAAGCCCCCACACAAGATTATTTCCGGATAGGGTTTTTGTTCCAATTAATTATCTAATTATTAAATTAAGATTAAATTTTGTCCAAACTAATTTATTGCAATCAAAATCATCTTACCAAATTTTATTGGAATCGGTCTATATTTGACCATAGCTCCCATACAAATAATACTCCCGAAAATAGCTTTTAATGCCATAAATACTTTACAAATGTTAGTATTTACATACAAATTGGCGACAATGACTTTTACGATAGCTTATATGTCATAACAAAATGTTGTCCTGGTAGGTCCAAAATAAACCAACCATAGGTCCCATATAAACTCCCATCTCATATGTTTAGATGAAGATATCTAAATAATATTCGGCACCAAGAACTTTTAAATGAATCTAATTAAATGAATCATGATTGCCCATGGGTCCCAAATAGAGTACACTCTCAAAAATGGTCGCGATGGTCCGACTATACTTTCTTACTTGATTAAACTATAATTTTACGTTTAAACAATCAATAAAATATTTTTACTTTACATATGTCCTTACCATTTGTTCTCCATTTTTATTTTTTATTTATTTAAATTACTGCCAGTTCATCGATTTCGAACGTTAACGTTCGCATAGAAAATTACATTTAAAACAGCAACAAAATTTTAAAATTTGTTTTTGGTTTAAATGTTATTTTCTATGCGAACGTTAACGTTCGAAATCGTTGAACAGGCAATTACTCTTAAATATTTCTTGTTTTTTTAAAATTCAACGATTCGACAACAAACCAACAAGTGAGTGGTTTTGACATTTGTGTTCGCAATCCAGACGACACCTTCGATATTGATAAACCGCTTTTTGTATGGAAGTACTTACGTTTTCTTTCGAGTTGTCGTTCGTACAAATGTTCGTATAGAATAGAGTTAGTTGAACCCAAATCAGTTTTCGATCGCTTAGAATGCGATCGAAGTCGTTCTTTCGAAATCGTTGAACAGGCCATTAATGTTAATCCTGAAATTTGGCCATTAGTGATTCTAAAATTATGCGATATAGATCTGTTGTAAATTCGGTAAATACATTTCTATATAATTACGAAAATATGATGGTGGTACTAAGTAAAATTTGAGTTTAGCTATTGCTTTTGTTTTCTAATTATATAATTTTAAGCTTTTATCCGATTTCTGTCCAATATGGCTTAAAATTTGAAATCAAATGGATTACATAATAGAATTAAAAAGCTATGGATTTTATAATTTACTGTGGTCTTACAAAGTGACAATAATTGGTGATACCCAACACAATTTTCATAAAATCTTAGCTTTGGTCCACTATAATTCAGGTATTTTTTCCAATTAGACACTATTCGGCGCGGAAGTTAGCATCCTTTAAAACAAGATATAATTTATTTTGATTGAACCAGCATTTGACTCCGAATGGAAGCTGAAAGAGAAGTATTAATTGAATAAATGTTACGTGATACATATATTTAAACAAAGTTTTAATTTACAACATATATACCAACAAATACATACATATTGTATACGAAATTATATAAAAAACTTTAATCGCTGCCCTGTGTAATTAATCTGTTTCCTGAGAGTGTAAAAAATAAATAGTTTCCATTTTCCGGCAGAAAATTTTTTTCTTAACGGTCGATAGACCTCCTAACGTTGTATCTAAATCAAAAATAAAAAATCACTCATTTTTATTTATATACATATATGTATTTTAAGCATCGTCAAACTTTGTAAAATATTAGGTTCGACCAAAAAAAATATTGATTACTTTCAATTTTTTCCTTGTTTTTTATAAAAGAAAAGATTTATAACTTTTTATATTCACATTTTGGCTGTACCATAAACTTACCTCTTTTTATTTTTTTGGCAGCTTAGAAAATATGACTCAAGAAATGAATGCAATTTTTATATTTCCGGCAGAAAATTCAACTTTGCAGATTCTGTTTAAACATTTCAAAAAGTACTCAAATTTTAAATTAAGATTTAGGTACTCTGAAAAAAAAAATTCATTTTACTCTGCCAAACTTTAGCAATTTCGGGGAGTTCCAACAAAGAAATCTTTAAGTTTATGATAATACAAAATTAAAAAAGTGCCAAAAATGCCTTTTACAGATTCTCATTCACTCAAGACCATTCATGTTTAATTTTATGTTCATAGGTCCAATATTAACGAAAATAAAAAAAGTACCTGGCAGAGACCGACAAAGTACCAAAAGTCCTCTTATAGATTCTCTTTCACTCAGGGCCTAGCATGTTTAATTTTATGTCCATAGGTCTAATATTAGCGAAAATTAAAAAAGTACCAGTTAAAGAACGAAGAAGTACCGAAAATATCCCTCTAACAAATTCTCATTCACTTAGGACCTTGCATGTTTAATTTTATGTTTCTAGGTCTAATACTAAATTCAAAGAGTACCAGTTGAAGAGAAAAAAGTACCAAAGAGTACCCTCATAGGTTATTATCCACTCAGAAAATTGCATGTTGAAGTTTATGTTTTTAGGTCCCAATATTAACGATAATTAAAAAAAATTGCCAGTTGTAGAAAGTAAGAAAATAATAAATTTCTCGTATTTCCCCTTCCTGGTACCTTTTTTCTCACAATTGAAGCATATAAAATTTAAATTTTGTAGTGGGAGCCCAAAATTTAGTACGTATATGTCAATGAGTGAAGAAACATGTTTTTTTTTAAAAAGTACCAAAAATAGTTACGGTTTTTACCCCTTAAACGTCCGAATTTCGGAAAAGTACCAAATTCGTATTTATATTTTTTATATAAGTTTCATATGTGATATAACCCTTATTTATATGTTTATGGGTTTAAAAGATAGATATGGTGACAAAACAGTACCGAAATACAGGTTTTACACGTTTTCTCCGTAAGAGGTCTGAATTTTCAAAATATACCAAACACCTGCCCGCTTATTTTTCTAAAGAAAATTTTTTGGTATCTCTTTTAGTTTTGGAGATATAAGGTTACCGAATTTACCCTTTTTACCCCCTAAACATTCTAATTTCCAAAAATCCCGTCTTAGTGGATCGATTTGGTGAGACCAAATTGCAAGATTTTAGCTTCAGGCGTTTAGGCTGTGCGATGATAATTCAGTGATTCAATCAGTAAAGGAACAATCAATATATATAAAAGAGTTGCTTGAGTGACTGACTGACTGACTCATTCATCATCACCCAGCCCAAAACGCTGACCCTAGAAACTTGAAATTTGGACTAGCGATTGGTCACTCTCCAAATCGATCCACTAAGACGGGATTTTTCGAAATTCGAATGTTTAGGGGGTAAAAAAGGTAAAAACGGGAAAATTCGGTAACCTTATATCTCCAAAACTAATAGAGATGCAAAATAAATGTAATACTATATATAGATAATTTAAGAACTTGAATGGAATAACTGTCATATAATAAATTAAAATCTACTTTTTTCATAGTGAACTGTAAAATATTATTTTTTAGAAAATATTGAAAAAATTTAAATTTTTTATGCACGTGTAATGCCGAGAAATTTTGGAGTTGTAGTCGCGAGTTTTAGTAGGTGCTCCTACTCCAACTCAGACTCGGATAAACGCACCGCAACTCTTATTCCTAAACTCCGCCTCCACAGCCCTGTATTTAACTCAACAATTCTAACAAATAGAATGTGGGAATTATTTCTGTTTCATAAATAATTTAATTATATGAGGCATTTTTTCAAATATGCTTTCAATTCATTAAGCTTTCTTGTAATGGTCCTTCAATATTTCACATACTTTTAACAACAAAAATATTTTTTTTTTAATTATTATTACATATTTTAAATTTTATTTCGCCAGTTCTTTTTGTTGTTTCTTTTTGAGTACAACGAACGATAATGTTGTTGTACTCTAAAATGCTTACTATTGCTTTTATTATTAAATATTACTTTGTATTGCTCAACTCTAAAATGTTTATTATTGTTTTTATTACTAAGCATTGCTTTAGTTTATTAAACCTCAAACATTTAAGTAGAACACTTAAATATTTTACATTTAAGTGGTTCTCATATTACAAATACTTTGTTGGTGGTTTTATCTATTTCGATTACCTAATAATTGCTTACAATAATTTTGAATAATTTGTATTTGTAAAATGATTTTATAATTTTTAAAAATGAATAAAGTTGGTTGTAGGCAAGTACTCAAAGAAAGTGAACGTTGTTTCGCTTAACTTTTATACGTATGTACACAAATGTTTTTCCACATCAAAGCTCACACAATGGTTTG
Source organism: Pollenia amentaria (assembly GCA_943735925.1). NCBI lineage: Eukaryota > Metazoa > Arthropoda > Insecta > Diptera > Polleniidae > Pollenia > Pollenia amentaria. The sequence continues at coordinate 50,979,126 of OX031008.1, forward strand.
AATTCAAATTAAAAAACATTTTAAATCAATTCTTTTCACAAACGAAAAACGTTTGAAATTTGAAAATCATTTTAAAATTATAGCATTCCCAACATTTATTTTTAACTTTCTTTCGAACCTTATTCTCAAATGTTTTTCAAATATGGATTTTAATATAATGCGGAATATTAATTAAAAATATTTTTTTTTAAATTTAAATTCATGACAACACTATAAATGTAAATTTCTATCTTTATTAAAAATAATTTAATAAAAATTAGATTTGATTAAAATATAAAAATTATTTATTTTTAAAAAGATAATAAATTACCATTAATGGAATTTAAAAACGAGTACTTTTGCTTCTGAATCAACATTTTCTAATTTTATTATCTATAAAGTTTAAATGGGATTTTAAACCATTTCGTACACATTTCTATAAACAGGCGGATTTCATTTGTAAAGAACAAAGAGAAATAATGTATTTTATTATTTGTTTAAAAACTGTACCAATAAATCCACAAATTTCGATGGTTGATCAAAATGTACCAAATGCCCAGCATCAAGCCATTGAATCTCAGAATTTGGAAACAGCTTTTGTATTTGAGGCCAACTTTTTGGACTATAATAATAAAATTATTTGTTTAAAGCTAATTAAATATTTTCATTAATATTTTACATACTCAACAAAATTTGATTTGGTTCCACATACAAACATCATTCTTCCTTTGTAAGGATTTAGTCCATAAATAAGATCCATGAAGTTAGAAAAGTGCCTTAAGTTATTGTGTAATGCATCAACATTAACTGCCCAAGAAAATCTGAAAAGCAAATAAGTTTCCAAAAAAATATCAGAATGTTTTATCTCTATCTTTTATGTTATTTGTATTAAAAATAAATAATATTCTTTTTTATTGTTTAATATTTGTATTGATGGATCAGTTATAATCATCCTTATTGCATTTAACGTCGTCGTCATCGTTATCAATTTAATATCGATACCAATTTTTATCGATATAGTCATCAATTCCATACAAAACTTGTATTCTCTAATAATTTAGACAGTTGGTTTGTTTTGTACGGCATACCAAAAACACATCGATGCTTATCGATAAAGCTTGATATTGACAATAGGCATACCGATTTACAACAATCGACACGAGACGACATCGTTTCGTATTAATGACGCTAAATGGAAAAAGGGTGAATAAATGTTATAAAAAATGTAAGCTAAATTGGAAAAATGCCTGTCTGTACTGACAAAAATGTTTCGCTAATTAGTCATAATTCGTAAGTTGACGATAATTGCCCTTAAGAGCTATTATGTAATGAAATTTTAACAATTTTTATTGGTTAACACAAAAAAGTTCTTGTTAAAAAACAAGTTAGAGTGCTATATTCGGTTATTCCGAATCTTATACCCTTAGATATTAATAAATCAACTTTGTGCCACGGCCACTTGTCCAAGCCCGGCAACATTTTCTTGGATGTTGTGAATTGATAACCAAGCTGATTGTAACTAATTTGGAAATGTGGGCTCTTGTCGTTCTCCAGATAAACAGATATCTTGAATGTCTTTGTATGGGAAGTGCCACGGACACTTTGTATTGATAATCAAGATGCTTGAACCTAAGTTGGAGACTTTGGCTCTTGCCGTTCTCCAGATATACAGAAATCTTGGATGTCTTTATATGGGAAGTGCGAAGCCTACTTGTTCAATCTCGCCCATATTTTGTCGGATGTTGTGAATCGATAACCAAGATACTTGTACATAATTTGTAAGCTTTGGACCTTGCCGTTCTCCAGATATACAGAAATCTTTATTGTCTCTGTATGGGAAGTGTCACGCCTACTTGCCCACTATCTGCCTATCTATCTATATATATATATATATATATATATATATATTCTAAAAAAAGACATGAAACTCGAGGAAGAAAGAGAAAAACCTCAGCACGCTTGGACCAACTTATAGTAAGAACTTCAAAAAAAAAAATCCTTTTAAGTCATCGAGTGAAATAAAAAACGATTTATGTGCACCAGTTACAAGTCGTACAATAAGGAATACCTTATTGAAGCTGGACTAAAGGGACGAAATGCAAGAAAGGTACCTTTATTAAGTAAGAAAAATATTAAAAGACTGTTAATATTCGCCAATCCACACCTCCGTCGTGAAACCAAAATTAATTTGTTCGGGTCTGATGGTAAAATGTTTGTACGAAGACCAAAAAATAAAGAATATCACTCCAGGTACACAAAAAAGACCGTCAAACATGGTGGACGTTCCATACTGATTTGAAAGAAAAAATATGTGCAGCAGATTACGTAGAGATACTTAAAAATCAAATGCTACCATTTGCCGAAGAGGAAATGCCTCTTGTCTGGGAATTTATGCAGGATAACGACCCGAAGCACTCCTCTAGGCTTGTCAAGTTATGGTTTCAAGAGAACAACGTGCGTGTGCTAGATTGGCCCTCCCAGTCTCCGGACTTAAACCCCATTGAGCATTTGTGGGGGTTCTTAAAAACAAAATAGGGCCATATAAGAGTAAAAACAAAGACTATATGTGGCAAAAAGTCCAGGAAGCGTGGAATTCTATACCTCCGGAAACCTGTGCTAATCTTGTTGGATCTATGCAACGCGGATGTAAGGAGGTAATTAATATGAAGGGAGCATCTACCAAATATTAATATAACATTGAAAAATGAAGGTATGTTATTGATTAAAATCTAAAATACTTTGGATATTAAATATTTTGTTAAAAATTCATAGAATAGAATACATTTTCTTTTACTTTTTGTTAGTTTAATTAAAAGGGGGGGGGGGAGGGGGGTGCTTTAAAACCATGTGAGATAACGCAATGATGGCTTTATTGCTCAATTGAATGGGAGATAAAGCCATAATGGCCTTATTGCCCAATCATTGAGAGGTAAGGTCCTATTTAAAATTTTGCGAAATAAGAGATAAAGCCATACTTTTTCAGAATATAGTTATGCATGGTGTAAACATTCTGTAAAAGGGAAAATATTTGTTAGCATTGCAAAATAACAACTTAGAAAACTTTATTCAGCAAAGCCACCTGCCGCGTCATACTGGAGGAGAAAACCCGTAAGCACGGCCGCAGGCCGCCACGCAGAAAAACTTTAGTATGCGAAGCCAGATTTCAATACTTAACTTTAGTGTCTCCGGGAAGACATTTTTTTACAGAATGTTATTATTATTATTAATATTATTAGATTTTCTTCCTTCAATGAAAACTATTGATTTTCCCTTTTACGGAATGTTTACACCTAATGTAAACATTTCGTAAAAGGGCCATGATGGCTTTATCACCCATTCAAATGAAAAAAAGGCTTTATCTCCCTATTGAATGAGAGATAAAGCCATCATGGCCTTATCTCACATGGTATTAAAGCACCCCCTCAATTAAAATACATTTTTTTTTCTATGCAAACTTTTTTTTTATTTATGGGTCTTTAAATAAAAATTTAAGAAAAACTGAAAACTAAATGTCGTCCCTATTATTTTTTCCAACACTTTATATATATACAGGCATGTCATGAATTCCGTTCGGAATGGCCATGATTCCGTAGTTACCATTCCGATCGGAATGGTTTTAGCTTCTATAGATTCCGTTCGGAATCATTAAACCTCAAAGAAATATGAAACCACTTTTTGTGTATTAAATATGGCAACACTGCAACGAATGTAGAAAACAAAACAAACAAGAAAACAGCTGATCCTGAAAACCAGCCAAATTTAAGTTTTTCTATCAAAGTAAAAAATTTGTGATTTGTGACAAATTCAGTTTATTTTTCTTTTTTTTGGAAAGCATTTAGAAAAATTATAATTTTTTTATTTAATTCACATAAAATTATATTTATTTTAGATAAGGAAGCAAAAAGACAGCGTGCTTTACTGATAACAATGTATTTTGAATAGTTTGTACACCTGAAAAATGCTTAAAATATGAATTCCACTTTGAAAAATGAAAGTGGTATCATTCCGAAAAAAATTTTCGTTTTACATTTTCCATAGAAGCAAAATACGGAATCAATTCCACTTCCGAACGGAATTAAGCTCTGTGACATGGCTGATATATATTAGAGCGACTCAAAAAAAAAAGTGATTTTGTTACCCCTCTGAAAATAAAGGTTGATATGTTTTATGATGATTCCCAAAATATTTTGGTTCTAGCGTTGACCATCCGTGAGCTGGACCATTTTTAAAAAAGGTATTTTTTCAGTTTTTCGAATTTTTTTGTACTTTGCTCCAAGACGACATAAATAAAATTTGTTATCATCGAAAAGGGTTTTTGAAGCAGCATCCAATGGTATATAAAACTTGACCACTTCCGACCTACTAATTGAGATATTTAACTAAATACATATTTTAGATCAATCTAACAAATTATCATTCACTCAGGACTTTGCATGTTTAATTTTATATTTCTAGGGCCAATACTAACAGAAATTCAAAAAGTACCAGTTAAAAAACAAAAAAGTACCAAATATTTCCCTTTAATAGATTCTTGTCCACTCAGGACATTTAATGTTGAATTTTATGTTTCTAGGTCCAATACTAAAGGAAATTCCAATAGTACTAGTTAAAGAAAGAACCAAAAAGCCCTTTTACAGATTCTCATTTTCTCAGGACCATGCATGTTTATTTTATGTTCATAGGTCCAATATTAACGAAAATTAAAAAAAAGTACCAGTACCAAAAAGATCCCTCTAACAAATTCTCATTGACTCAGGACTTTGCATGTTTAATTTTATGCTTCTAGTATTAGAACTAACTGAAATTCAAAAAGTACCATCATAGGTTCTTATCCACTCAGGGCATTGCATATTGAAGTTTATGTTTCTAGGTCCAATATTAACTATAATTAAAAAAGTTGCCAGTTGTTGAACCAAAAAGCTAAAGTAAGAAATTAAATTTCCCGTATTTCCCCTTTTTGCTACTTTTTTCTCCACATTGAAGCATAAAAAATTTCAACATGTGTCAATTAATAAAAAAAATGTTTTGTAAACGTCCGAATTTCGAAAAAGTACCAAATTCGTATTTGGATTTTTTAGATAAGTTTGAAATGTGATATAACCCTTATTTCTATGTTTATGGGTTTAAAAGATAGATGGGGTGACAAAAAAGTACCAAAATACAGGTTTTACCCGTTTACTCAGTTAAAGGGCCGAATTTCCTAAAAGTACCAGAAACCTGTCCGCTTATTCTTGTAAAGAACAACGATAAGCATTAATATCTTTTTGTATCTCTTTTAGTTATGGAGATATAAGGTTACCGAATTTACCCGTTTATCCCGTTATCCTTTTTTACCCCCTAAACATTCGAATGTCCAATAATCCCGTCTTAGTGGATCGATTTGGGGAGAGACCAACCCCTGATCCAAATTTCAAGTTTTTAGCTTCAGGCGTTTAGGCTGTGCGATGATGAATCAGTCAGTGAGTAAGTCAGTCAGTAACGTTACAATTTTATATATTAGGGAGTTCGAACGGTTATTATTCGACCGGTTTTAACCGGTTATTAAATCTTTGCCCAAGTCGGTTATTTTAAAATATCTTTTTTTCGAATATCGAATAAACCGGTTATTTTGGTATAATAACCCGGTTACTTTAATAATGTGTAATTTAAGTATTTTTCCAATTGAATATTGGACAAACTTAAACTTTTTATGAAGAATGTCAAAACAAAATGTAACGAAAGTCAAAAAACATTATGAAGAATGTAAATACAAATTGCTTATAAAAGCGTATTAAAGAGTATTCTAAATAATATTATAGATTTGATTTCTAGAGATATTTTGAACTGGATTAAAAAGACAAAGTTAGGTGCTGAAAGTGCCCTAATATGATAAGTTGCAAAGGGGTTTCGACGTCACTATTTGTTAATCACCTTTAATTAGTCAATAAACTTGACATTAATGTGCTTCAAATAAAACTTAACTCCGTTCGAAGCAGTTCTTAAGAGACGACAACTAATACCTTACCAAAATACGCTGCCAAAAATGAAACGTTGGGTGAAATATAACCCCTTGTAGTGCCGAACAACGAAATAAAAGGAAATTGAAGACAACAAACAATGTCATGGAAGGTTCCAAAGTGTGATCGACGAATTGACAAATATTTCATACAAAAAGCATGTTCTTATTACTATTCGTATCTATAATGTTGAACCAAAATAATTTAAAATATATAATCCCAGCTAAGAGGTCTTGTTTGCAACAGTTCAAAAATATGGTTGAAGTCTACTGATTCATATAGACATATTAGAACTCATTCAAAATAAATTTGGGAGAATATCTCTAATAATAAATTAATTAAAATAATATAATTTTTTATTTGCTTTTGCAAAACCTTTGTTTAGATCAAACATCATTTAACAGTTTCTAAATTACATTATACAATTATCTTCTTACAAATAAAGCTATTAGGTATGTTCAGACCTAACAGATATTTGACGAAAAAATACAAAAAAACATGACCAGAAAATTTATCCAACTTAAGCTTTATTTTTAAAAATTGTTATTGACTTCCTTATCGTTATTTGTAAGAAGATAATTGTATAATTCAATTAAGAAACTGTTAAATGATGTTTGATCCATCAAACGTTTTGCAAAAGCAAAAAAAAATTTAATAAAACTACCGGTTACGTGTAAGACGTCAAATATTTAAAAAGTGTGAACATGGCGTTAGTAAATTAATTAAGCTAAAGTTTGATCAATTTATTGGTTACACTTTTCTTGGATTTTATCGTCAAATATTCGTTATGTTTGTAAGGGTGAACATATCGGGGGGTCATATCGATTTATTTTGTTGGTTCCTTACCTTTGTAAGTTAGTAGTGTGTTTATACCAGTTCTCCATCACTTTTTCCATACAAAAAGTTGGAGCATGCCTGGATGGGAGTATGTAATCATTAAAAGGATTTTTGTATGTAAATAAAACCATAAAAAAGCTAGAATTAGTTAAAACAGTGATCCCATCCCTGGATGAACTTTTCAATCTGGCAACTCTGTTTTTATTTTCTGTTTATCTAAGACATAAACCACACGCTTTTTCATATGTTTTAGAAGTAAATATAATTGTTTTCAATCTGTCAATTCTGTTTATCTTAGTCATAAACCAAAAGCTCTATTCTATAAGAATTTTGATCTAACAGCATTGATTAATGGTGAAACTTTTCAGTCCGGCAATTCTGTTTTTTATTTTCTGTTTATCTAAGTCATAAGCCAAAAGTTTTATTCTATTCTATAAGAATTCTGATCTAACAGCACTGATTAAAAGTAAAACTTTTCCATCTGCTAGTTCCCATTTTATGTCCTAGGACCGTCTGTTTATCTAAGTCATAAGCCACAAGCTCTATTCCATAGGCTTTTTGATTTTTTATTCATATATTCATATGTTTATCGAAGATATAGTCCGCGAGCTGTGCTTTATATGTATGTAAGTATATATTTATGAATTTTTGTATTGAAAATATTTGATAAATGTCAGACATAAACCTTCATAGTAACTTTTAAGTTTTAAAATGTAAAAAGTGAATTTGTCAATCTGATTAACTTGTTTAAGAATAAAAAAGTTCAACCTGAAATTCAGATTACAAACTAATATTAGTTTTTTTCTAAGATTTCATCGCTAACATGTATATGTGTATGTGTGTGTGTGTATGGGGTTATGAATTTGTGATGATCAGATTATAATGTTTATTTATTTATTTTTTTTTGTTTATATTTATTAAATAAAAAATAACTAAAAATCTAAAAAAGTTTTTACGATATATTGTTAGTATGTTTTTTCTTAGTGATGGACAATAAGTACATAAGTTTACCCCCTAAACTACAAAAAGTTTTCCCCCTGTAACCATCTCATTCTTGGTTAAGTATATAAATTCTGTGAATTATCTATAAATGTTATCACTCTTGTTTTAAACATTCAACTGTTCAGTTAATTGTGCTCTGTAAAAAAAAAAAAAAATGCCAAACTTTAATTGTGAAACTTGTGGAAAAGTTTATACTAAAAATTTTAATTTAAATCGTCATATTAGATTACATCATGATAGTCCATACACATCTATAAAGTGTACAACTTGTAATTTACGATTTGCAAGTCGTAAAGAACTCCTTACACATACACATTCCAGAAAGCATAAAGAGAATGTGGGGGAATCTTTTAATTATTGCAGTACATGTAAGGAACATATCTCAAAAACAAGGTGGCATTATCATCTGAGAACTAATACTCACAAAATAAAGAACGCTACTCAAATTGATAATAATTTATTCTGTATAAACTCATCATTTAACAACCGTATGAAAACTTATGTTTTGCAAAATAAAGATGAAGAAAATCTTGTTCCTGAAAATTTTTTAAAAGAGAATAAATCACAGATAATTACATTAATAAAAGATTCAATACAAGAACATCTTAATATAAAATTAAATTTCGAACTATTTTGTGAGTATATGCTAGTCAAAGGGGCAGACGACTCATGTACTGTAGACCTTAAATCTCATCAAACAAAAATGATTATTTTTAATTCATCGCTGACAATAGAGGACATTGAACAATGTTATATAGATCAATGTGATATTCTTATAAGGAAAATGAGTGAGTTTCAGGAACGTGATAGTGGATGGACATTAATAAAAATAAAATTCCTTGAAATTAATATTCACAAATATAAATGCATAAAAGGCTCTCAATATATTCCTCTTCCACAACAAATTAAAATAAAACACGCTTGCATTAACGTACAGAATCACGATGAATACTGCTTAAAATGGGCTATTATTTCAGCACTATATCCACTCGCTCATGATAATACAAATAGATGTTCAGCAGATAAAATAAATAATATTGAAAATGATGTAATCATAATGGATAATGGAATTCTTTTAAACTTTAAGAATCTTAGTTTGCCTCTGGCTGTTAATAAAATTAGCGAGTTTGAAATTAATAATCCACAAATAAGTATAAATGTGTTTGGATTAGAGGATAATAATAATAATAATATAGTTGGTCCATATTACTTTACTCAAGAAGAAAAGTCAAACCATATTAACTTGCTGCTTCTAGAAGATGATAACAGATTCCATTACGTATGGATTAAAAATATTTCAAGGTATTTTTCCAATAAAATTAAATTAATCAAAAAAAAAAATAATTCTACTTATTGCTATTTTATTTTTTTTTTTTATAATTACAGATTGTTAGATAGTCAATTAACAAAAGATGGACATGAAATATATGTATGCAATATCTGTTTAATACATTTTCACAAAGAGACATCGTTGGAACAACATAAGAAGGAATGTAACAAAATGGTTACTAAAATGCCTGATATAAATAGCAATTTAGTAAGCTTTAAAAATTTTAAAAAGCAAATGGATGTGCCTTTTGTAGTGTACGCTGATTTTGAATGTATTTTAGAATCAGTAAATGTACAGAATTCAAGCAAAGTAAGATCTATACAAAAACATATTCCATTTGCTTTTAGCTATTATATTAAATGCTCGTTTGACGCTAGTTTAGATATATTTAGAGTTTATAGTGGTGATAACTCGCCAAATCATTTTTTTAATAGTTTAGTTAAGGATATTTTAGATATTTATAGGAATTATTTAAGCATAGTTAATATAATGAATTCCTTAACAGAACTTGAACAGAAGAGACAGAAAGAACACACAATCTGTCATATTTGTAACAAATTTTTATCTATTGAAAATCGAGTAGCTGATCATTGTCATTTAACAGGAAAGTATAGAGATCCTGCTCACAACAAATGTAATTTAGAATATCAGATTGCAAATTTCATCCCGAACTTTTTTCATAATCTATCGGCATATGATTGTCATTTGTTTATACGAGAACTATCATCTATTGAAAGTGATATAAATATAATTCCGTTAAATAAAGAATTATATATATCCATTTCAAAGAGGATTTCGGTTAATGAAAAAGATACTATTGAATTGCGTTTTCTCGACTCAATTCGATTCATGCCATCTAGTTTAGAGAAACTAGCAAGTTATTTAACCCATGATGATTTAAATATTGTGAAATCAATTTATATGAGTGATCAGGAATTTAGTTTAATGCGACGTAAAGGTGTTTTTCCATATGACTATCTAGATTCTGTTAATCGTCTTCAGGAGACACAACTTCCACCCCGTTCAGTTTTCTTCAATAAACTTTCTAATGAGTCGTGTAGTGAGGATGAATATAGACATGCTGAACAAGTTTGGAATACGTTTCAGTGTAAAACATTAATGGACTATTTACTTTTATATCTAAAAGTAGACGTTCTTTTACTATGTGACATTTTTGAAAGTTTTAGAAAAGTTTGTAAAAACATTTATAATTTAGATCCCTGTCAATATTATACCACCCCTGGTCTATCTTGGGATGCAATGTTGAAAACGACAAACATTGAGTTGGAATTGTTAACCGACATTAATATGTATAACTTTGTTGTGCGGGGTGTTAGCGGAGTTATTGTACAATGCAGTAAACGTCATTCTATTGCTAACAATAAATATATAAGTGATTATAACTCTAACAACGGAATCAAATTATCTAATGTATTTAGATGTTAATAATTTATACGGCTATGCAATGTCACAATATCTTCCCTATAAAAATTTTAAATGGATGGAAAATATTGATAATTTTGATGTCACTAATGTAAAAGACGACTCTCCATTAGGTTATATTGTATACTAGAAGTAGATTTGGAATATCCATCCGCGTTACACGACTTTCATAATGATTTACCATTTTGTGTGGAAAACAAAAAAATTGAAATAATGAAACAGACAAAACTAATAGCAGATTTAAATAATAAAACTAACTATGTAATACACTGCCGTACATTGCAGCAATGTATTCAACATGGATTAATTCTTAAAAAAATTCATAGAGTTCTTGTATTTAATCAATCAGATTGGCTAAAGATATATATTGATTTGAATAATCATCATCGGACTTTAGCTAAAAACTCTTTTGAACAAAATTTTTTTAAGCTTTTAAATAATCCTGTCTATGGAAAGACTATGGAAAATGTTGACAAGAGAAAGGACATTAAAATAGTGTGCGAATGGGAGAACAGACGTAAACGGTTAGGAGCTAGAGCTTTAATAGCTAAACATAATTTCCATAGCGCACTTAAAATTAATGACAATATTATGGCTATTGAATTGAGAAGAGTAAGTACTGTATATAACAAACCAATTTATATTGGGTTTTCCGTTTTAGAACTATCAAAATGGAAAATGTATAGTTTTCATTATGATTACATGAAACCCAAATATCTTGGTAATATTCGTTTAAACTATATGGATACTGATTCCTTTATTTATGACATTAACACAGATGATCTATACAGAGATATTAAAAATGATATCAATACTCATTTTGATACATCTGCATATCCGATAGATAATGTCTACAATATCCCACTTCTTAATAAAAAAGTTTTAGGGATGATGAAGGATGAGTGTAATGGAAAAATTATTAAGGAATTCATTGGATTAAGGGCTAAAATGTATTCAGTGAAAATTGATAGGGTAGGTCAGGAAATTAAAAAAATTAAGGGGGTTAAGCATTGTGTAACTAGTAAATTAAGTATAAATGACTTTAGAAAATGTCTATTAGAAAAGAAATTATATTATGATTCAATGTATATATTTAGATCTAAGGCTCATCAAATATATACTCAACATATAAATAAGTTAACTTTAAGCTATTCAGATGATAAGAGATTTATTAGAGATAATGGTGTTGATACATATGCATGGGGTCATTTTAGAATAAATAACTATCCTGAACTTATGGAAGAGGATAATGACAATATTCTCAACGTAAATATAGATTTTTAATTAATTTTATGTTTTTTAAATGATAAGATAAATTGTAAATTTAGATAATAAGAAAAAATTTTAAAATAAAAAAAATTATGAAGGAAATCAAACGTTAAAATGTTATTTTTATTTCAAACCATATTTATGAAATATAAATTTTAAACACAAGTGATCACAATTAAATGTATTTGTATATGGGGTAATGGGAGTTTTGCGCTAATGTGGGAGAAATTGTTTTAATTACCTGTTTAGCTGTTTTAAAAAGCTGTTAAGCTGTTTTAAAAAGCTGTTTAGCTGTTTTAAAAAGCTGTTTTATAAAGCTGTTTAGCTGTTTTAAAAAGCTGTTTAGATGTTTTAAAAAGCTGTTTAGCTGTTTTTAAAAGCTGTTTAGCTGTTTTAAAAAGCTGTTTAGCTGTTTTATAAAGCTGTTTAGCTGTTTTAAAAAGCTGTTTAGCTGTTTTAAAAAGCTGTTTAGCTGTTTTATAAAGCTGTTTAGCTGTTTTAAAAAGCTGTTTAGCTGTTTTAAAAAGCTGTTTAGCTATTTTAGGAATCTGTTTTGTTAAAAGTATACAACGAGATATTCGAAGATCTAAAGTTGGTGATGGAATAAGATTATAATTATAATTATAGCACTGATATGAATTCTTAATCATAAACAAATACATGTAAAACACCAATTGCTCTAAAACAGTCTGTACTTATGCCTGTCTATATATCTATCCATACAATAATTTTTCATCACCTAATTCAAAACCAAAAGAAAGGCTTATCATAAATTATACACTATTTAAAATTCTTAATTCTATGTTCTATCCTATCCTCTCTAACATACGATGAGGTTTATTGAGTCAAAACACTAGATTTTAATTGGTCGGTGTTTTAACACAATTTTCATTCAATTTCTTATTTTAAACTATTTTCTATATTGTTTATTACTTTATTTCAAGTGCATTGTCTTATTTTCTGTCTGCTTGCATTTACACATTATGTTTTGGAATATTATTCCTCATAATATTTCGAATCTAATATTTTTAGTCAAATCGCTTGCGTTGACATATTTTGAAGTGCAGTGCCTTTTGCTTGTACACATAAACATTGTCTTATGTGTGGTCACACTTAAAGGGGTGTCAAGCGGTTTCATGTTGCAGTAAAATTAAATAAAGAACTTTATATTGTTCTTAGTATTGTTATTGTTGGATAGTTGTGTTATAATAGACACTCTACACATTATTTTTATGTAGTTGGGATGTGTTTTGACAAACTCACTACAATTTGTTTTTTTTTTTTTTTTTTTTATCTCAATAAGCATTTTTCCACCCTCTTACACAACCAAGACATAAATAATGGGTACAGCCGAGGAATATGAGTTGATTTCCATACAAAAATATTTGTTGTGGGTAGAAAAGAGAGACAGATATAGAGATAGATAGATAGACATACAGATCTTGTAGAAGCAATTAGAAAATATTTGAAAGCCTTTCTTTTTTTGTTTTGAATTAGGTGATGAAAAAAAAAAATTTTTTTTAATATAAATAGAGTAGCTAGAATAAATATTTGTTCATTACAAATTCTTAAATTAACAAAACAAAAAATGTCAAACCAAAATGTTAACATATTCGTAATTGATGATGATGAGCAAACACAGTTGTTTCCAGTTAATGGACAACAACTACCATCATCACCAACACCACCATCACTATCCCAACACCTTCCTTCACCAGCATCATCACCAGCGCCACCATCAATCACACCGGCGACTACAATAGAGGATAGGTTTTCCACTCTGTTTTTAGAACGTTTGGACAACGTTCATAGAATACAAACGAAATGTATCAAATATTTTGAAAAGCAGAAGATTATAGATGAACAAGTTAAAAAACTGCAGCAAAAGAAGGAGAAGATACAAAAAAAATGTTGCAGTTTGTAAAAAAGCAGGAGGAAGAGAATCGAGCTCCCGATTCTCCGTTGGAAGTTCTGTACAAAAGACGTTATAAATGCGAAATTGATTTAAACTATTTATATGGAAAGGAGCTTATATTCCTAGGATGTACCCATTATTTATGCCTTGGTTGTGCAAGAAGTTGGAAAAGGATATCGTGTCCTCACTGTCGACAAAAAATTATCAGTGCCCATATGATAAAAAAGGTGGGGGAATGCTATATAATAGATAAAGTTCCCCCGCCTAATATATTGTGTTCTATGCAAATTGATCTCACTTCCAATAGTGAAATGGGAAGTGATGATGATGATTTATAATAAATAAAAATAAAAAGATAAAAAAAAATTGTGTTTTATTTTTTGAAAATATTATTAGATATTTCTTTTTTTCAGTTTTTTCAGATTTAAAATTAAAAATACGTTTATAAAGATTAAAAAACTTAAATGCTAATAAATGTTGTTCATAAAGTGTTTGACATCGAGAAATGTTAAAGTATTGTGAATAAACATTTTTCATAATAATACGTATGTATTAAACCTCTGCACAAATGCATTTAAAAGCCGTTTCAAGACATTCGTCTGTTTTTTAAATACTGATTGTCGCTCACTCTTTGCTAACGAATCAAATGCTATTTTGTGCAAAACACATATAACAAAAAAAAAAATAAAAACACACAATTGCAAATTAATTGTAATTAGTGTGATATAAACGAGCAAATACGAAGTGTAAAGAGTACGGAATTTACACCAAACAGCAACAAAGCAAAACAAATCCCACTAACTAAACCAAATCACACGAATTACACGAAAGAACTGTAGCAAAATAGGTGATAAGTATGAAGAAAATATTTAAAATAGTAAAAGTGATGTACTCTGTATAAAGACTAAGGATTAACTAAAAATAAAATTATCAACTTCAAATGTTTTATTGATTAATAAGGTTTTCTTTATTTAGATATAAATTTAGAAAATTTCTAAGTAAAATTACATTCTTTTCAGCACATATTTGATTGATATTATTATGATTTTTACAAATATTTATATTAGAATTATTTTATATAAAGTTTTTATATTCGGACAATTCCAATAATCTAAATTAAATATATATATTTCTATTTCTCCTCTAAGTAGTTCTTTTATCCATCTAACTTTTTCAATTCCTTTAACATATACAACAGAATATTCTTTTTCTTCTTTTCTTTTTTTCATAACTGATATTTAGTATTCTATTAACTCTTTCAGTGTAGACTCTCCAGTATCCCAATATAATCCATGCAAGTGATTGTATAACCATTTATTTGTTATCCTATCCTTATTAGTTAATTCTGAATATTTTAATGGTGATTCAATGAGAAAAGTTTGGCTTTCGAAATCAGAGACTGAAATGCAGACTTCTTTTGCATATAATTTATTTGCAATACAAAATCCTTGCAGATCAACGATTATAAAACTATCTTGCTGCTGCATTGTCTCTAACAAAACTGATATAAAATATATAAAAGCATGTTATCTTTATAGTTTTGCTTATATTTTATTTAAAAATTACATTTCAAAATTAAATCTGTAATAGGCTCCATATAATTTTTTTCTCAACCAATATTTTTTAACCATGGAAAATGTCGATAAGAGAAAATACGTTCGGTTGGTTAGTGAGTGGGAACGTACCAGTCGTAACCGATTGGGTGTAGGTGAACTTATAGCAAAACCAAATTTTCACAGTATTTCACAGTTTACAGCTAAATTACGGGCTGTACAAATGAAAAAAACTTTGACATATTACAATAAACCCATTTATTTAGGCTTTTGTGTACTTAAATACTTTGAATTTATTCTTCCACCCAAATAAAATTGAAAACCCATTTGCTTCTACAAGATCTGTATGTCTATCTATCTATCTACTCACAACAAATATTTTTTTTTTTTTCGAATACACTCGATCATTACAACAAGCAAAACAACAACAACCACAACATCCCTGCATCTGGCTCTCCATAATCACACATAAAAAAAAATAAAAATAAAAGTATCAACAACGTTGCCACTTTTGCCAATCACATAGCGTAACTAAGATAACCCAAATTGTAAACCCACCATATGTAAAACACTCATAACTAAAATAACTCAGATTGTAAAACATTCATAAACTAGAATAACCCAGATTGTAAATTTACCATATGTAGAACACTCATGATCCCAAATAAATTAAGAATTTCTATAAATACTAAAGAGATTGTAAATAGTATATAATTTATGATAAGCCTTTCTTTTGGTTTTGAATTAGGTGATGAAAAATTATTGTATGGATAGATATATAGACAGGCATAAGTACAGACTGTTTTAAAGCAATTGATGTTTTACATGTATTTGTTTATGATTAAGAATTCATATCAGAGCTTTAATTATAATTATAATCTTATTCAATCACCAACTTTAGATCTTGGAATATCTCGTTGTATACTTTTAACGAAACAGATTCCTAAAATAGCTAAACAGCTTTTAAAAACAGCTAAACAGCTTTTTAAAACAGCTAAACAGCTTTTTAAAACAGCTT
Organism: Pollenia amentaria; assembly: GCA_943735925.1. Lineage (NCBI taxonomy): Eukaryota > Metazoa > Arthropoda > Insecta > Diptera > Polleniidae > Pollenia > Pollenia amentaria. The sequence continues at coordinate 50,995,468 of OX031008.1, forward strand.
TTTAAAACAGCTAAACAGCTTTTTAAAACAGCTAAACAGCTTTATAAAACAGCTAAACAACTTTTTAAAACAGCTAAACAGCTTTTAAAAACAGCTAAACAGCTTTTTAAAACAGCTAAACAGCTTTTTAAAACAGCTAAACAGCTTTATAAAACAGCTAAACAGCTTTTTAAAACAGCTTAACAGCTTTTTAAAACAGCTAAACAGGTAATTAAAACAATTTCTCCCACATTAGCGCAAAACTCCCATTACCCATATACAAATACAATTAACTTGTGTTTACAATTTATATTTAATAAATATGGTTTGAAATAAAAATAACATTTTTATTTCCTTCATAATTTTTTTTTACAATTTTTTCTTATTATCTAAATTTACAATTTATCTTATCATTTAAAAAACATAAAATTAATTAAAAATCTATATTTACGTTGAGAAGATTGGCATTATCCTCTTCCATAAGTTCAGGATAGTTATTTATTCTAAAATGACCCCATGCATATGTATCAACACCATTATCTCTAATAAATCTCTTATCATCTGAATAGCTTAAAGTTAACTTATTTATATGTTGAGTGTATATTTGATGAGCCTTAGATCTAAATATCGATGGTCTCAAGTAGAAAGGCCCTAACTCGTATTTTTTACGAAATTGAGTTTTTCAGTGATTCCAATAAAGTTTACATAAATACACCTCGTCACAAAAATTTATTGCAATATTGTAAAGAATAACGGCTTTACAAGCAATTGTATGAGCAAATTTACATTATGATACATACAGTTTCTATTATGTTTTTACCTTCTCCTATACAGTTACTATTATTTGAGTTAGGGCCTTTCTACTTGAGACCAACGATATATACATTGAATCATAATATAATTTCTTTTCTAATAGACATTTTCTAAAGTCATTTATACTTAATTTACTAGTTACACAATGCTTAACCCCCTTAATTTTTTTAATTTCCTGACCTACCCTATCAATTTTCACTGAATACATTTTAGCCCTTAATCCAATGAATTCCTTAATAATTTTTCCATTACACTCATCCTTCATCATCCCTAAAACTTTTTTATTAAGAAGTGGGATATTGTAGACATTATCTATCGGATATGCAGATGTATCAAAATGAGTATTGATATCATTTTTAATATCTCTGTATAGATCATCTGTGTTAATGTAATAAATAAAGGAATCAGTATCCATATAGTTTAAACGAATATTACCAAGATATTTGGGTTTCATGTAATCATAATGAAAATTATACATTTTCCATTTTGATAGTTCTAAAACGGAAAACCCAATATAAATGGGTTTGTTATATACAGTACTTACTCTTCTCAATTCAATAGCCATCATATTGTCATTAATTTTAAGTGCGCTATGGAAATTATGTTTAGCTATTAAAGCTCTAGCTCCTAACCGTTTACGTCTGTTCTCCCATTCGCACACTATTTTAATATCCTTTCTCTTGTCAACATTTTCCATAGTCTTTCCATAGACAGCATTATTTAAAAGTTTAAAAAAATTTTGTTCAAAAGAGTTTTTAGCTAAAGTCCGATGATGATTATTCAAATCAATATATATCTTTAGCCAATCTGATTGATTAAATTCAAGAACTCTATGAATTTTTTTAAGAATTAATCCATGTTGAATACATTGCTGCAATGTACGGTAGTGTATTACATAGTTAGTTTTATTATTTAAATCTGCTATTAGTTTTGTCTGTTTCATTATTTCAATTTTCTTGTTTTCCACACAAAATGGTAAATCATTATGAAAGTCGTGTAACGCGGATGGATATTCCAAATCTACTTCTAGTATATAACCTAATGGAGAGTCGTCTTTTATATTAGTGACATCAAAATTTTCAATATTTTCCATCCATTTAAAATTTTTATAGGGAAGATATTGTGACATTGCATAGCCGTATAAATTATTAACATCTAAATACATTAGATAATTTGATTCCTTGTTAGAGTTATAATCACTTATATATTTATTGTTAGCAATAGAATGTCGTTTACTGCATTGTACAATACCTCCCCTAACACCTAGCACAACAAAGTTATACATATTAATGTCGGTTAACAATTCCAATGTTTGTCGTTTTCAACATTGCATCCCAAGATAGACCAGGGGTGGTATAATATTGACAGGGATCTAAATTATAAATGTTTTTACAAACTTTTCTAAAACTTTCAAAAATGTCACATAGTAAAAGAACGTCTACTTTTAGATATAAAAGTAAATAGTCCATTAATGTTTTACACTGAAACGTATTCCAAACTTGTTCTGCATGTCTATATTCATCCTCACTACACGACTCATTAGAAAGTTTATTGAAGAAAACTGAACGGGGTGGAAGTTGTGTCTCCTGAAGACGATTAACAGAATCTAGATAGTCATATGGAAAAACACCTTTACGTCGCATTAAACTAAATTCCTGATCACTCATATAAATTGATTTCACAATATTTAAATCATCATGGGTTAAATAACTTGCTAGTTTCTCTAAACTAGATGGCATGAATCGAATTGAGTCGAGAAAACGCAATTCAATAGTATCTTTTTCATTAACCGAAATCCTCTTTGGAATGGATATATATAATTCTTTATTTAACGGAATTATATTTATATCACCTTCAATAGATGATAGTTCTCGTATAAACAAATGACTATCATATGCCGATAGATTATGAAAAAAGATTGGGATCAAATTTGCAATCTGATATTCTAAATTACATTTGTTGTGAGCAGGACCTCTATACTTTCCTGTTAAATGACAATGGTCAGCTACTCGATTTTCAATAGATAAAAATTTGTTACAAATATGACAGATTGTGTGTTCTTTCTGTCTCTTCTGTTCAAATTCTGTTAAGGAATTCATTATATTAACTATGCTTAAATAATTCCTATAAATATCTAAAATATCCTTAACTGAACTATTAAAGAAATGATTTGGCGAGTTATCACCACTATAAACTTTAAATATATCTAAACTAGCGTCAAACGAACATTTAATATAATAGCTATAAGCAAATGGAATATGTTTTTGTAAAGATCTTACTTTGCTTGAATTCTGTACATTTACTGATTCTAAAATTCATTCAAAATCAGCGTTCACTACAAAAGGCACATCCATTTGCTTTTTAAAATTTTTAAAGCTTACTAAATTGCTATTTATATCAGGCATTTTAGTAACCATTTTGTTACATTCCTTCTTATGTTGTTCCAACGATGTCTCATTATGGAAATGAATTATACATGCATTGCATACATATATCTTATGATTGTGTTTTGTTAATTGACTACTTAACAATCTGTAATTATAGAAAAAAAATAAAATAGCAATAAGTAGAATTATTTTTTTTTTTGATTAATTTAATTTTTATAGTAACATACCTTGAAATATTTTTAATCCATACGTAATGGAATCTGTTATCATCTTCTAGAAGCAGCAAGTTAATATGGTTTGACTTTTCTTCTTGAGTAAAGTAATATGGACCAACTATATTATTATTATTATTATCCTCTAATCCAAACACATTTATACTTATTTGTGGATTATTAATTTCAAGCTCGCTAATTTTATTAACAGCCAGAGGGAAACTAAGATTCTTAAAGTTTAAAAGAATTCCATTATCCATTATGATTACATCATTTTCAATATTATTTACTTTATATGCTGAACATCTATTTGTATTATCATGAGCGAGTGGATATAGTGCTGAAATAATAGCCCATTTAAATCAGTATTCATCGTGATTCTGTACGTTAATGCAAGCGTGTTTTATTTTAATTTGTTGTGGAAGAGGAATATATTGAGAGCCTTTTATGCATTTATATTTGTGAATATTAATTTCAAGGAATTTAATTTTTATTAATGTCCATCCACTATCACGTTCCTGAAACTCACTCATTTTCCTTATAAGAACATCACATTGATCTATATAACATTGTTCAATGTCCTCTATTGTCAGCGATGAATTAAAAATAATCATTTTTGTTTGATGAGATTTAAGGTCTACAGTACATGAGTCGTCTGCCCCTTTGACTAGCATATACTCACAAAATAGTTCGAAATTTAATTTTATATTAAGATGTTCTTGTATTGAATCTTTTATTAATGTAATTATCTGTGATTTATTCTCTTTTAAAAAATTTTCAGGAACAAGATTTTCTTCATCTTTATTTTGCAAAACATAAGTTTTCATACGGTTGTTAAATGATGAGTTTATACAGAATAAATTATTATCAATTTGAGTAGCGTTCTTTATTTTGTGAGTATTAGTTCTCAGATGATAATGCCACCTTGTTTTTGAGATATGTTCCTTACATGTACTGCAATAATTAAAAGATTCCCCTACATTCTCTTTATGCTTTCTGGAATGTGTATGTGTAAGGAGTTCTTTACGACTTGCAAATCGTAAATTACAAGTTGTACACTTTATAGATGTGTATGGACTATCATGATGTAATCTAATATGACGATTTAAATTAAAATTTTTAGTATAAACTTTTCCACAAGTTTCACAATTAAAGTTTGGCATTTTTTTTTTTTTTTTTTACAGAGCACAATTAACTGAACAGTTGAATGTTTAAAACAAGAGTGATAACATTTATAGATAATTCACAGAATTTATATACTTAACCAAGAATGAGATGGTTACAGGGGGAAAACTTTTTGTAGTTTAGGGGGTAAACTTATGTACTTATTGTCCATCACTAAGAAAAAACATACTAACAATATATCGTAAAAACTTTTTTAGATTTTTAGTTATTTTTTATTTAATAAATATAAACAAAAAAAAAAAAATAAATAAACATTATAATCTGATCATCACAAATTCATAACCCCATACACACACACACACACACATATACATGTTAGCGATGAAATCTTAGAAAAAAACTAATATTAGTTTGTAATCTGAATTTCAGGATGAACTTTTTTATTCTTAAATAAGTTAATCAGATTGACAAATTCACTTTTTACATTTTAAAACTTAAAAGTTACTATGAAGGTTTATGTCTGACATTTATAAAATATTTTCAATACAAAAATTCATAAATATATACTTACATACATATAAAGCACAGCTCGCGGACTATGACTTCGATAAACATATGAATATATGAATAAAAAATCAAAAAGCCTATGGAATAGAGTTTTTGGCTTATGACTAAGATAAACAGACGGTAATAGGACATAAAATGGGAACTAGCAGATGGAAAAGTTTTACTTTTAATCAGTGCTGTTATATCAGAATTCTTATAGAATAGAGTACAACTTTTGGCTTATGACTTAGATGAACAGAAAATAAAAACAGAATTGCCGGACTGAAAAGTTTCACCATTAATCAATGCTGTTAGATCAAAATTCTTATAGAATAGAGCTTTTGGTTTATGACTAAGATAAATAGAATTGACAGATTGAAAACAATTATACTTCTAAAACATATGAAAAAGCGTGTGGTTTATGTCTTAGATAAATAGAAAATAAAAACAGAGTTGCCAGATTGAAAAGTTCATCCAGGGATGGGATCACTGTTTTAACTGATTCTAGCTTTTTTATGGTTTTATTTACATACAAAAATCCTTTTAATGATTACATACTCCCATCCAGGCATGCTCCAACTTTTTGTATGGAAAAAGTGATGGAGAACTGGTATAAACACACTACTTAAGTTATTTTGTTTTTATTTAAATTAACGTGTTATTAAATAAACTTATTTGGTTTATGTATTCGAACTAAAACCGGTTAACCGGTTATTTTAAAAAAGCTTAACTAAAAACCTAAAAAATCGCTAAAATCGGGGTTTCTCGACTTTTTTGAATTTTGCTGATTACTCGGCCCATTAGCACGATTTTCTTTGTTACTAAGTCAATTTTTTTAAAGAAAACTTCTCAAACTTTACTTCTCTGTGCATAAATTAAAAGCTTCGGTTATTTTTTTGCTCATTTGGGTCCCCCTAATCACATTTTTTTTTTTAAATCTATATATATAAAATAGGATGTGTGTATGTATGTATGTATGTAACGTATGGACTCCAAGACGGCTGGGCCGATTTTGATGAAATTTTCAGGGAATCTTCAGAATATTCAGGCGGGTGAGGTGACACTGTGAAGTCTGATTTCTGATTTTCGGTCTGGGGGCGGAGGGGCGTGGCAAAATCTATAACTTGAGAACGGCTTGACCGATTTTTTCTTTAAAATGATCGCCATGGTCCAACTTAGGTTTTTACGGAAAGAAAATTTTGCCCCGCCCACTTTTTTCGAATTACCTAAAATCAGAAAACGGCTCCATCGAGTTGACTAATTTTTCTTTCAAATGTTCGTATTAATCAACTTTAAGTTTTCATCGAAAGAAAAATTTACCACGCCTACTTTTACGCCCACTTTTTCTATTAAGCGCATAACTGGAGAACGGCTTGACCGATTTGGACGATTTTTTCTTTAAAATGATCGCCATGGTCTAACTTAGGTTTTACGGAAAGAAAATGTTGCCCCGCCCACTTTTACGCTCACTTTTTTCGTAAGATTCAGAGCATATACATACATACATACAACCATATGTATTTTCAAATCAAATGTAAATCAAACATATGTATATGAACAACATTTTAATTTATAATATTATAATGATGAAACAGAACTGGGGGATATTTTAAGGCCGTAAATTTCGTTTAAAGATCAATTTAAATCGTCTGGTAATACAACGCTAATGTTTGCTTAGAGCCAGCAACGCGGACCGGGTCAGCTAGTTTAGCATAAATTTAAAAAATAAAGCTTTGTAACTTTTAAAATGTATATTGAAGTTAAAAAAACTAATGATTCATTTTAAAAGGTGGATAAATTCTGAGTCATTGTTCTTTGCTTCATTAAATGATTTGTTTGTATGCAATTTTTTCAATTGGATGAATACAAAAGCTTTAACGAATCAATCGCAAGCGCCACGTTGCAAACTCTTCTGCGGCATCAGTGGTACTTATCCGGTAAGTTGGCTGCCTTAGCATTTTTTGATGAACGTATCGACACCAAAACTTTGCGTTTAATGGTCCAAAATCTACACGCACCAAGCAACGGTAAAGAATTAGTAAAAGCTGAATTATCCGAAAACATGCTTAATAACAAACAAATTCAAGATTTAATATCCGAAGACAGTCTAGCCTTTCTTGAAACCAGCAACATTTCAGTTGATTTTTTACAAACAGATCCCTAAAAATGGCATACAAACAAATCATTTAATGAAGCAAAGAACAAAGTTCAGCAATTGCACATGGTAAGTGATGTCGCAGAACGCGGCGTGGCCTTAGCTAATACTTACATTAATCTTACATTAATCAGGGCATAGAGCTTCATCGTAAAAGCTCTATTAAATAATTGAAAGCTAAAAAAAATAGTTTTTTAATTTGTTTTGGGTATGAGAAGTAAGCTGCCTAGAATTTTTTGGACTCGCATTGCTGAAGTCTGCATAACAGAACAAAAAACCACCCATATTTAATATTTTGAAAGAATACCTAATATCTAAATATCTAACATTAAAACAAATCCGAAGCATAACTGGCAAACACATTACAATATTTTAATTTCACAAAATGGGTACAAAACTTAAAAAGGATATAAACTTTGGAACAGTAAGAGCAAATTCAATTATTTTTGCAATTACTCAGAATTTATCCACCTTTTAAACTGAATCATTAGTTTTTTTGACTTCAATATAAATTTTAAAAGTAACAGAGCATTATTTTTCAAATTTATGCTAAATTTACAAAAAAATGTGATTAAGGGGACCCAAATGAGCAAAAAAATAACCGAAACTTTTAATATCTGAACAGAGAAGTAAAGTTTGAGAAGTTTTCTTTAAAAAAATTGACTTAGTAACAAAGAAAATCGTGCTAATGAGCCGAGTATTCAGCAAAATTTAAAAAGTCGAGAAAACCCGATTTTCGGGTTAAATTCGATTTTAGCGACCTCTAAACCTCTTCCGAAAAATCTGAAAAAAAATCTCAAAAATACTTTACTATAAAAATCAAAAACACACACTAGTATCTATCTATCATCGTACAGCCTAAATCGATCTCCTAAGACGGAATTTCAGGAGATACAAATGGGTAAATTCGCTAACATCATATCTCCACAACTTAAAGAGATACCCAACAATTTTTGGACTTTTTGTTGATCATTAAAAAATAAGCGGACAGTTGTCTTGTATTTTTTTTTAAATTCGGCCCTTTAAGAGAGTAAACGGGTAAAACCTGTATTTTGGAACTTTTTTCTCGCCCCATCTATCTTTTTAACCAATAAACATGGAAATAAAAATACGAGTAATACCACATTCGTAATTTATCTAAAAAAATAATATAAATTTGGTACCTTTTCGAAATTCGAACGTTTAAGGGGTTAACATCGCAATTATTTTTGTTTCTTTTCTTCACAATATTTTTTTCCATCTGTCTATCTACTTATATATAATATAAAATTATAACGTTACTGACTACTGACTGACTGATTCATCATCGCACATCCGGAGGTTGGTCTCTTGCCAAGTCGATTTACTAAGACAGGATTTTTGGAAATTCGAATGTTTTAGGGTAAAAATAGGTAAAATCGTGTAAATATGCTAACGGCATATCTCCTCAACGTTTAGTTATACAAACATATTTAATACTTATCGTTGTTCATTAAAAAATAAGCGGAGCAGTGTCTGGTACTTTTTTGAATTTCGGCCCTTTTAGGGAGAAAGTGGGTAAAACCAGTATTTTGAAACTTTTTTGTCACCCCATCTATCTTTTAAACCAATAAAAATAAAAGTTATATCAGATTCGTCACTAATCTAAAAAATACAAATATAAATTTTGAACTTACATTTTTTGGTCTTTTTTTACAATACATTTTTCTGCATTCATTGACATATATTTTTGATAATATAGGACCTAGAAACATAAAATTTAACATGAAATGTCCGAGCAAATAATAACATATAATAATAACAAAAACACACACTAGTATCTATCTATCATCGTACAGCCTAAATCGATCCCCTAAGACGGAATTTCAGGAGATACAAATGGGTAAATTCGCTAACATCATATCTCCACAACTTAAAGAGATACCCAACAATTTTTGGACTTTTTGTTGATCATTAAAAAATAAGCGGACAGTTGTCTTGTATTTTTTTTTAAATTCGGCCCTTTAAGAGAGTAAACGGGTAAAACCTGTATTTTGGAACTTTTTTCTCGCCCCATCTATCTTTTTAACCAATAAACATGGAAATAAAAATACGAGTAATACCACATTCGTAATTTATCTAAAAAAATAATATAAATTTGGTACCTTTTCGAAATTCGAACGTTTAAGGGGTTAACATCGCAATTATTTTTGTTTCTTTTCTTCACAATATTTTTTTCCATCTGTCTATCTACTTATATATAATATAAAATTATAACGTTACTGACTACTGACTGACTGATTCATCATCGCACATCCGGAGGTTGGTCTCTTGCCAAGTCGATTTACTAAGACAGGATTTTTGGAAATTCGAATGTTTTAGGGTAAAAATAGGTAAAATCGTGTAAATATGCTAACGGCATATCTCCTCAACGTTTAGTTATACAAACATATTTAATACTTATCGTTGTTCATTAAAAAATAAGCGGAGCAGTGTCTGGTACTTTTTTGAATTTCGGCCCTTTTAGGGAGAAAGTGGGTAAAACCAGTATTTTGAAACTTTTTTGTCACCCCATCTATCTTTTAAACCAATAAAAATAAAAGTTATATCAGATTCGTCACTAATCTAAAAAATACAAATATAAATTTTGAACTTACATTTTTTGGTCTTTTTTTACAATACATTTTTCTGCATTCATTGACATATATTTTTGATAATATAGGACCTAGAAACATAAAATTTAACATGAAATGTCCGAGCAAATAATAACATATAATAGGGAACTTGTTCCTATTCAAGGTACTGAGTGAATGAGAATCTGTAAGAGGTGTCTTTTTGGTACGAGTACTTTTTAATATTTATCCTTGAAATATTAAATCCAACATGCAGGGTCCAGAGTGAATGAAAAACTCTATGATGTTTCTTCTTGGTATTTCTTTGTACTTTTAATGGAATTTTTAATTTTATTGGATTTTCAAAAATTAATTAAACATGCACGGACTTGAGTGCAAGATAACATATACATTTTTGGTACTCCTTTGTTCTTCAATTGGTACTTGTATATGGTATCTGGCCAAATCAATCCACTAAGAAGAACAATTTGGAAATTCGATTGTTTAGGGGATACAAAGTGTAAAACCGTGTAAATTCGCTAACCGTTTATCTCCTACACTAAGAGAGATACAAACACAATTACCATTATGTGCGCGGAAAATAAAACACCTTATATTGCACGGCAAGGTACCTAAGTACCTATATGAAAAATACAAGCATTTTTAACCGAAATACCTAGTTAAAACGCTGTAAAATATTAATAGATAGAAATTCGCTAACATCATATCTCCACAACTTAAAGAGATACCCAACAATTTTAGGACTTTTTGTTGATCATTAAAAAATAAGCGGACAGTTGTCTTGTAAAATAAGCGGACAGTTGTCTTGTATGACTCAGTCGGTCGTGCTCGATGAGAAAAGACGTGTTTCTTTTAACTGCGCATACGGTTCTTTTTTTTTAACATAAATTAGTTAATAATATCAGTTTAACAAGCGAATTTGGACGCTCAATATAAAAGTGAACAATAAAAAAAATAAAAAAAAATATTAATTTAAAAAAAAAAAATACAAGTAAAAAAATATACCTACATATGTATGTATGTACGCACATACATACTTACAAATAATCTGTGCAAAAAATATTTATTCTTTTTTCTTTTATTATCTCGGTGTAACAACATTATACATAATAAAAAGAGCACAGTTAACAAAAATTAAAAATAAAAAAAAAAAAAAACGGTGAAAAAAACAAAAACAACTCTATATGAGTAATAACAATGAAACAACAACAAAAATAAATGATACTCATGCTAGCGAAAGCAATGTGGAAATAAACATTACAACAGAAAACAATAGCAACAACCTAACGGCAAAACCATCAAGTGTTACCATTGAAAAGACATTTCTAGTAGGAAATGATACCATGAACTCAAACACAGACGCAACGGAAAACACACAAGTAAAACATTTTCAAAAACCACAAGTGCAAGTTGGTATGGACAGGTATATAACAGTTCTCAAACGGGGTCGCAGCCCAGCCTCTTCAGCTGTAGCCTCGGCCTCTAAAGTTCCATCTTTTGATAGAATAAATTCACAAAATCGTTTTGCAATTCTGGAGGATGAATCTTCTGAAGCACCTAACGTCATAAAATCGTCGAAGCCACCCCCGATATATCTTAGAGAGCAAAACTCAAGTGAGCTTATAAAAAGTTTAATCTCGGTGATAGGTGAAAATTCGTTTTACGTTGCTGCAATCAAGCGTGGAAATATAAACGAGACAAAAATACAGATTAATCATGAGAATGATTTCCGTAAAATAATTAATAAGTTTGAAGCACTTAAAAAAAGCTTCTATACGTACCAACTGAAAAGCAGTAAAGGTCTTCAAGTTGTGATTAAGGGCATTGACTCATGCGTGGACCCCGACGAAATAAAAACATTTTTAGAAGAAAAAGGCTTCAAAATAAAAAATGTTACAAATATTAAAAATAAAGAAAAAAAATCCCCAACCTCTATTTCGAGTGGAGTTAGAGCCCGGCGATGTTAAGCTAAAAAAAAATGAAACGCATCCCATTTACAGTTTAAAATACATTCTGTACAGAAAAATCACGATAGAGGAGCCGCACAAAAGAAATGGGCCCGTTCAGTGTTTAAACTGCCAAGAATTTGGTCATACTAGGGCATACTGCCATTTACCCCCTGTTTGCGTCGTATGTGGAGAATTACATGTTACCGTCCGGTGCGATAAGTCCAAAAATGACCCTAATGTAAAAAAATGTAGCAACTGTGGTGGTAACCGCACTGCCAACTATAGAGGATGCCCGGTATATTCGATTGTCAAGCGTTCTGTTGGACAGAAACTTAATCCCCCTCAAACGCAGGCAACTAATCAAGCAAACACGTACGGCGTCCAGATGCCTCAGCCAAATAATAACAGAACCTCGTACGCTAATGTATTAAAATCTAATCCTATGCAACTGCAAGGTGATATACCAAATAACGACGAAATTCCCATTTCTAATTTAACTCGGCTAGAAAAAACTATGGAAACATTAGTGCAAACAGTTAACAACTTTACTAACACAATGGGTAACATGATGCAAGAAATGTTAAGAATGCAATCGATGTTATTGCAAGCTGTACTAAACAAGCCATGAACTGTTTAAAAATTTGCTTTTGGAACGCAAACGGCATCCGCCAACACAAAAATGAACTAGAATACTTCCTTAAAAATAAACAAATTGATGTTATGATGGTTTCTGAAACTCATCTGACCTCAAGAAATACGTTTAAAATCAATGGTTATATATTATATGATACCAAGGACCCTCGAGACAGAGCTTGTGGCGGTTCTGCCATTTTGATAAAGAACCGAGTAAAACACTACTTAATGAGTGATCATCGTGAAGACTTTCTCCAAGCAACGAACATTTGCGTTGAGGAATTAAATCGAAACATAGTAATTTCATCATTATACTCCCCACCTAGATTTTCTATATCAGAAAGCCAAAATCATAAATATTTCAAATCATTAGGACCTTGCTTCCTGGCTGCTGGCGATTATAACGCTAAACACACTTTCTGGGGTTCACGACTTATTACACCTAAGGGTCGTGTTTTGTTTAACACAATTTGTAAAATGGATCTAAATGTGGTCGCGAGCGGACAACCAACATATTGGCCTACTGATCAGCAAAAAGTTCCAGATGTTATCGATTTTGGAGTGGTTAAAAACATCCCCGCAGAAACGATTTATGTTGAAGCTTCCTTAGAACTATCTTCTGATCACACACCTACAATTCTTACAATAACAAATCCTAATCGAATTGTATCTCCGTCTGATAACTTAGTGACGTCAGCCACTCAAATAAATTGGTTAAAATATAAAAAATATCTCAGTACCCACTGCACTGAAAATATTCCGCTTAGTACACCGGAGAATGTGGTTATTTCTATTGTAAATTTTGACAGTTATCTGAAACTAGCTGTTCAACATTCTAGTATAACCCTCAAAAAAACCAAAAATAGTAAAATATATTCTGCAGATGTTGAGCGTCTCTTGACTGAAAAAAGGAGAGCTCGAAGAGAATGGCAATTGCATAGATCCCCTCAACTTAAGAATTTACTAAAAGAGTGCACAAAAAGGCTAAGAAAGTTACTGCAGTCTCAGAAAACGGCTTCCCTGGAAAAATATCTTAAGGAACTTGATGCAACTACTCAATCAGACTACTCATTATGGCGTGCAGCTAGAAATCTTAAAAGACCAGTTATCACTAAACCACCATTAAGAAACTTAAATGGAAGTTGGGCACGAAATGATGAAGAAAAAGGAAATCTTTTTGTTAATCATTTGAAAAACGTATTTACCCCGCATACATCTCCCGATATTGTAGTCGAGTTGCCACCAGTTGCTGTTAGAGCTGCTGTTCCACTTAGATTTGAGATAAAAGAAATCGAAAAGGCTATTCATAATTTAAACCCCAAGAAAGCCCCTGGTTTTGATAAGATCAGCAACAAAATGCTATTAGAGCTACCCAGCATAGCAAAGAAAATTATTCTTTTAATTTTTAATGCCATTTTACGCCTTGAATACTACCCACAAGAATGGAAAGTATCCTTAGTTACAATGATACCTAAGCCAGGAAAGGATCCTACAAAAGTTGAGTCATATAGACCTATAAGTTTATTGTCTAATATATCAAAGCTGTTTGAGAAGCTGTTAGTGTCAAAATTAGCCCCAATTTTAAATGTAAATAGATGTATTTCTAACCATCAATTCGGCTTTAGAAGAGAACATAGCACAATCGAACAAACCCATCGTATAGTAAACACCATAAGAAAAGCCTTTGAAGAAAAAAAATATTGTTCCGCCCTCTTCATCGATGTTTCCCAAGCTTTTGATAAAGTCTGGCATGAAGGGTTATTACATAAATTGAAGCTAAACTTACCAGTAAACACACACAAGCTGTTAGAAAGCTACTTAGTCGGCCGAAAGTTTATTATTAAAGAATGTGATTTTATAAGTTCTCCTCAGCCAATTGACACTGGAGTCCCTCAGGGAAGCATCATGGGCCCACTCTTATACCTTATATATACCTCAGACATGCCAACAAACAACCACACCCTAACTTCAACATTTGCTGATGATACAGCTTTTATTAGCGTACACGAAAACTGTCATGAAGCATCCCGTTACTTGCAGGATCATATATTTGAACTGGAAAAGTGGTTAAAACAATGGAGGATAAAGGTCAATGAGCAAAAATGCGTACATATAACATTCACCTTGCGTCGGGAGTCATGTCCCCCTATTAAAATCAATAATCAATTAGTGCCCCAGCAATCGCATGTAAAATATCTCGGTATTCATCTAGATCGGCGTTTGACATGGAAATGCCATATAGAAACAAAACTAACACAAATGAAACTAAAAGCAATTCAAATATATTGGCTTATTGGAAGAAATTCTGTTCTTAGCCTCGACTGCAAACTTCTACTTTATAACTCTATATTGAAGCCAATCTGGTGCTACGGTATTCAGCTATGGGGCACTGCCTCGGCCTCAAATATCGAAAAAATTCAAAGGCGCCAAAATAAACTTCTTCGAATAATCACAGCCGCTCCCTGGTATGTTAAAAACTCTAATATTCACAAGGATCTCAATGTGCCATTAGTAAAAACTATTATAACGAAGTACGCAGCAAAATATTTAAAAAGGCTTGAGTCGCACCCAAATCCACTTGCTCGAAATATTTTAAATGACAGTGGACACTCTAGATTAAGGAGAAGAGATACCGCAGGACTCATCCGAAGGGAAGACCGCTAAACATCTACATATGTGAACAGAAACAGTGAGGAGAAAAATTTTCGTCTAGCATTGGCAGGACAAAAATAAAGTATTAGTATAAGATTTGATTAATTATTGTTAGTTCATATTTAATATATGAAGATTCAATAAATAAATAATGAAAAAAAAAAAAAAAAGTTGTCTTGTATTTTTTTTAAATTCGGCCCTTTAAGAGAGTAAACGGGTAAAACCTGTATTTTGGAAATTTTTTTGGCCCCATCTATCTTTTTAACCAATAAACATGGAAATAAAAATACGAGTAATACCACTTTCGTAATTTATCTAAAAAAAATAATATGAATTTGGTACCTTTTCGAAATTCGAACGTTTAAGGGGTTAACATCGCAATTATTTTTGTTTCTTTTCTTCACAATATTTTTTTCCATCTGTCTATCTATCTATCTATCTATATATATAAAAGAGTTGCGTGAGTGACTGACTGACTAAATCATTCATCATCACCCAGCCCAAGCCGCTGACCCTAGAAACTTGAAATTTGGACTAGCGATTGGTCACTCTCCAAATCGATCTACTAAGACGGGATTTTTCGAAATTCGAATGTTTAGGGGGGTAAAAAAAGGTAAAAACGGGAAAATTCGGTAACCTTATATCTCCAAAACTAATAGAGATGCAAAATAAATGTAATACTAATCGTTGTTCAATAAAAAAATAAGCGGACAGGTGCCTGGTACTTTTTTGAAATTCGGCCTTTTTGGGGAGTAAACGGGTAAAACCTGTATTTTAAAACTTTTTGCTATGCCATCTATACCTAATTCTGTTATTTTTGTTTTAAAACATTTTTCTTCATCTACCTATCTATATATATAAAACCTGAAGCTAAAATTTTGAAATTTGACCGGGAGGTTGGCCTCTCGGTAAATCGATTCCCTAGGATGGGAGTTTTGAAAATGTTTATGGTTAGAGGTTAAAAAAGCTAAAAACGGGTAAATTCCCTAACCTCATGTTCATCAAAAAAATAAGTGGATAGGTGTCTGGTACTTTTTTGAAATTCGACCCTTTTGGGGAGTAAACGAGTAAAACCTGTATTTGAAAACTTTTTTGCCGCTCAATCTATCTATTAAACCAATAAACTTTGGAATAAAAAAATATCACATTCGTAACGTATCTAAAAAATACAAATAAAAATTTGGTACATTTTCGAAATTGGAACGTTTAGGGGTGAAAATCGTACCTATTACAAAGTAGCGGGTTGAAACCTAAATACATAAACTTTGGCGTAAAAATATGTCCACAAAAGAAAAGGAGACGCTAACGAAGTAGCGGGTTAAATGCTAGTATAATATAAAATAATAACGTTACTGAATACTGACTAGGGAGATCGAACGGTTATTATTCGACCGGTTTTAACCGGTTAGTTTAGCTTTGCCCAAGTCGGTTATTTTAAAATGTCCATTTTTCGAATATCAAATAACCCGGTTATTTTGGTATAATTAACCGGTTATTTTAGTAATTTGTAATTTATATACATTTTCCTTACTCTTGTTGTAGATGTACCCGTAATTTAAGTATTTTCTAATTGAATATTGGCTAAACTTAAACTTTTTATGAAGAATTTCAAAACAAAATGTAACAAAGGTCAAAAAACATTATGAACACTGTAAATACAAATCGCTTATAAAAGTGTGTGTTATTGTAGAAAAAAACCAAAAACTATTCAAAATACTACAAAAAAGTGTGGAGTTAAAAAGTAAATAGTAATTTGTGCTCTTCTAAATATTAAATATATTTTTATATAAAGGTTATCTCTAGATATTTTTCGAACGCGATTTAAAAGACAAAGATAAAGGCCTGAAGTGCCCTAAAATGATAAGTTGCAAAGGTTCTTCCATGTCACGACTTATTAATCACCTTTAATTAGTATACATGCTTGACATTAATGTGATCCAAATGAAACAACTCCGTTGAAGTAGTTCTAAGGAGGCGACAAATAATACTTTACTAAAATACGCTGCAAAAAATGAATCATTGGGAGAAATATTAGCCCGTTGTATTGCCGAGGACGAAATGCCCGCTAAGGCACTAAAAACTTATAAGTAGTTCTAGCATCTCTTCATGCTGAAAACTACATTACGACGGAATCAACGATATGGGAAAATTTTTAAAAAACAAAATTGAAGAAATCAAACAATGTCATGGAATATTTTAAATTGTAGTAGACGAATTGACAAATATTTTACACAGAGAGAATGTGCATTTCACTATTCGTTTCTAAATGCTGAAACAAAATAATTTGAAATAATCCTGGCTAAGAGGTTTTGTTTGCAACTTTAAAAAAATATGGTTGATTTATATAGACATGCTTAACTACCAACAAATTAAAACTCACTCAAAATAAATTTGAGAGAATATTTCAAATAATATCTTTACAAAATTCCTATAATTTATTTGCTTTTGCAAAACGTTTGTCTAGATCAAATATCATTCAACCGTTTCTAAATTACATTATACAAATATCTTCTTACAAATAAAGTTTAGTAAATCAATAAAAAATTTTTGAAAATTTAGCTTAAGTTTAAACAATTTACTGGTCCCACTTTTCTTGGATTTTATCGTCAAATATTTGTTGTGTCTAATCTAAGTTATATCTACATACATATGTATTTTGTTGGTTCCTTACCTTCGCAAACTGGTTTGTTTTTATTCAAATTACCGTTTTATTTTTAAATCTAATTTGATTTTTGTGTTTTTAAGTATTCGAATTAAAACCGGTTAACCGGTTATTTAAAAATTGCTTAACCGAAAACCGGGTTTTTTAAAATAGCAACTATTCGTAATATTCGAAAACCGGTTATTGAAAAAAGTCGAATAATCGATCTCCCTAATACTGACTGACTGATTCATCATCGCACATCCGGAGGTTGGTCTCTTGCCAAGTCGATTTACTAAGACAGGATTTTTGGAAATTCGAATGTTTAAGGGTAAAAATAGGTAAAATCATGTAAATATGCTAACTTCATATCTCCTCAACGTTAAGTTATACAAACATATTTAATACTTATCGTTGTTCATTAAAAAATAAGCGGATCAGTGTCTGGTTCTTTTTTTAATTTCGGCCCTTTTAGGGAGAAAGTGGGTAAAACCAGTATTTTGAACCTTTTTTGTCACCCAATTTACTGGTCACACGTTTCTTGGATTTTATCGTCAAATATTCGTAATGTTTGTAAGGGTGAACATACCATAAGTCATATCGATTTATTTTGTTGGTTCCTTACCTTTGTAAGTTATTTTGTTTTTATTTAAATTAACGTGTTATTAAATAAACTTATTTGGTTTATGTATTCGAACTAAAACCAGTTAATCGGTTATTTTAAAAAAGCTTAACTAAAAACCTAAAAAATCGCTAAAATCGGGGTTTCTCGACTTTTTTGAATTTTGCTGATTACTCGGCCCATTAGCACGATTTTCTTTGTTACTAAGTCAATTTTTTTAAAGAAAACTTCTCAAACTTTACTTCTCTGTGCAGAAATTAAAAGTTTCGGTTATTTTTTTGCTCATTTGGGTCCCCCTAATCACATTTTTTTGTAAATTTAGCATAAATTTGAAAAATAATGCTCTGTTACTTTTAAAATTTATATTGAAGTCAAAAAAACTAATGATTCAGTATTAAAGGTGGATAAATTCTGAGTAATTGCAAAAATAATTGAATTTGCTCTTACTGTTCCAAAGTTTATACCCTTTTTAAGTTTTGTACCCATTTTGTGAAATTAAAATATTGTAATGTGTTTGCCAGTTATGCCTCGGATTTGTTTTAATGTTAGATATTTAGATATTAGGTATTCTTTCAAAATATTAAATAAGGGTGGTTTTTTGTTCTGTTATGCAGACTTTTTTTTTGGGACACACTAGTATCCATCTATCATCGTACAGCCTAAATCGATCCCCTAAGACGGAATTTCAGGAGGTACAAATGGGTAAATTCGCTAACATCATATCTCCACAACTTAAAGAGATACCTAACAATTTTAGGACTTTTTGTTGATCATTAAAAAATAAGCGGACAGTTGTCTTGTATTTTTTTTTAAATTCGGCCCTTTAAGAGAGTAAACGGGTAAAACCTGTATTTTGGAACTTTTTTCTTGCCCCATCTATCTTTTTAACCAATAAACATGGAAATAAAAATACGAGTAATACCACATTCGTAATTTATCTAAAAAAATAATATAAATTTGGTACCTTTTCGAAATTCGAACGTTTAAGGGGTTAACATCGCAATTATTTTTGTTTCTTTTTTTCACAATATTTTTTTCCATCTGTCTATCTACTTATATATAATATAAAATTATAACGTTACTGACTACTGACTGACTGATTCATCATCGCACATCCGGAGGTTGGTCTCTTGCCAAGTCGATTTACTAAGACAGGATTTTTGGAAATTCGAATGTTTTAGGGTAAAAATAGGAAAAAATCGTGTAAATATGCTAACTGCATATCTCCTCAACGTTAAGTTAAACAAACATATTTAATACTTATCGTTGTTCATTAAAAAATAAGCGGAGCAGTGTCTGGTACTTTTTTGAATTTCGGCCCTTTTAGGGAGAAAGTGGGTAAAACCAGTATTTTGAAACTTTTTTGTCATCCCATCTATCTTTTAAACCAATAAAAATAAAAGTTATATCAGATTCGTCACTAATCTAAAAAATACAAATATAAATTTTGAACTTACATTTTTTGGTCTTTTTTTTACAATACATTTTTCTGCATTCATTGACATATATTTTTGATAATATAGGACCTAGAAACATAAAATTTAACATGAAATGTCCGAGCAAATAATAACATATAATAGGGAACTTGTTCCTATTCAAGGTACTGAGTGAATGAGAATCTGTAAGAGGTGTCTTTTTGGTACGAGTACTTTTTAATATTTATTTTTGAAATATTAAATCCAACATGCAGGGTCCAGAGTGAATGAAAAACTCTATGATGTTTCTTCTTGGTATTTCTTTGTACTTTTAATAGTATTTTTAATTTTATTGGATTTTCAAAAATTAATTAAACATGCACGGACTTCAGTGCAAGATAACATATACATTTTTGGTACTCCTTTGTTCTTCAATTGGTACTTGTATATGGTATCTGGCCAAATCAATCCACTAAGAAGAACAATTTGATAATTCGATTGTTTAGGGGATACAAAGTGTAAAACCGTGTAAATTCGCTAACCGTTTATCTCCTACACTAAGAGAGATACAAACACAATTACCCTTATGTGCGAGGAAAATAAAACACCTTATATTGCACGGCAAGGTACCTAAGTACCTATATGAAAAATACAAGCATTTTTAACCGAAATACCTAGTTAAAACGCTGTAAAATATTAATAGATAGAAATTCGCTAACACCATATCTCCACAACTTAAAGAGATACCCAACAATTTTAGGACTTTTTGTTGATCATTAAAAAATAAGCGGACAGTTGTCTTGTATTTTTTTTAAATTCGGCCCTTTAAGAGAGTAAACGGGTAAAACCTGTATTTTGGAAATTTTTTTTGGCCACATCTATCTTTTTAACCAATAAACATGGAAATAAAAATACGAGTAATACCACATTCGTAATTTATCTAAAAAAAAATAATATATATTTGGTACCTTTTCGAAATTCGAACGTTTAAGGGGTTAACATCGCAATTATTTTTGTTTCTTTTCTTCACAATATTTTTTTCCATCTGTCTATCTATCTATATATATAAAAGAGTTGCGTGAGTGACTGACTGACTAAATCATTCATCATCACCCAGCCCAAGCCGCTGACCCTAGAAACTTGAAATTTGGACTAGCGATTGGTCACTCTCCAAATCGATCCACTAAGACGGGATTTTTCGAAATTCGAATGTTTAGGGGGGTAAAAAAAGTTAAAAACGGGAAAATTCGGTAACCTTATATCTCCAAAACTAATAGAGATGCAAAATAAATGTAATACTAATCGTTGTTCTTTAGAAAAATAAGCGGACATGTGTCTGGTACTTTTTGGAAATTCAGACCTTTAACGGAGTAAACGGGTAAAACCTGCATTTTGGTACTTTTTTGTCACCCCATCTATCTTTTAAACCCATAAACATAGAAATAAGGTTTATAACACATTTGAAACTTATCTAAAAAATCCAAATACGAATTTGGTACTTTTTCGAAATTCGGACGTTTAAGGGGTAAAAACCGTAACTATTTTTGGTACTTTTTTACAAAACATTTTTTTTTTATTCAAAAATTTAGTTTTTATTGTTGTTCAATAAAAAAATAAGCGGACAGGTGCCTGGTACTTTTTTGAAATTCGGCCTTTTTGGGGAGTAAACGGGTAAAACCTGTATTTTAAAACTTTTTGCTATGCCATCTATACCTAATTCTGTTATTTTTGTTTTAAAACATTTTTCTTCATCTACCTATCTATATATATAAAACCTGAAGCTAAAATGTTGAAATTTGACCGGGAGGTTGGCCTCTCGGTAAATCGATTCCCTAGGATGGGAGTTTTGAAAATGTTTATGGTTAGAGGTTAAAAAAGCTTAGAACGGGTAAATTCCCTAACCTCATGTTCATCAAAAAAATAAGTGGATAGGTGTCTGGTACTTTTTTGAAATTCGACCCTTTTGGGGAGTAAACGGGTAAAACCTGTATTTGAAAACTTTTTTGCCGCTCAATCTATCTATTAAACCAATAAACTTTGGAATACAAAAAATATCACATTCGTAACGTATCTAAAAAATACAAATACAAATTTGGTACATTTTCGAAATTGGAACGTTTAGGGGTGAAAATCATACCTATTACAAAGTAGCGGGTTGAAACCTAAATACATAAACTTTGGCGTAAAAATATGTCCACAAAAGAAAAGGAGACGCTAACGAAGTAGCGGGTTAAATGCTAGTATAATATAAAATAATAACGTTACTGAATACTGACTGACTGATTCATCATCGCACATCCAGAGGTTGGTCTCTTGCCAAGTCGATTTACTAAGACAGGATTTTTGGAAATTCGAATGTTTAAGGGTAAAAATAGGTAAAATCATGTAAATATGCTAACTTCATATCTCCTCAACGTTAAGTTATACAAACATATTTAATACTTATCGTTGTTCATTAAAAAATAAGCGGATCAGTGTCTGGTTCTTTTTTTAATTTCGGCCCTTTTAGGGAGAAAGTGGGTAAAACCAGTATTTTGAAACTTTTTTGTCACCCAATTTACTGGTCACACGTTTCTTGGATTTTATCGTCAAATATTCGTAATGTTTGTAAGGGTGAACATACCATAAGTCAAATCGATTTATTTTGTTGGTTCCTTACCTTTGTAAGTTATTTTGTTTTTATTTAAATTAACGTGTTATTAAATAAACTTATTTGGTTTATGTATTCGAACTAAAACCAGTTAACCGGTTATTTTAAAAAAGCTTAACTAAAAACCTAAAAAATCGCTAAAATCGCTAAAATCGGGGTTTCTCGACTTTTTTGAATTTTGCTGATTACTCGGCCCATTAGCACGATTTTCTTTGTTACTAAGTCAATTTTTTTTAAGAAAACTTCTCAAACTTTACTTCTCTGTGCAGAAATTAAAAGTTTCGGTTATTTTTTTGATCATTTGGGTCCCCCTAATCACATTTTTTTGTAAATTTAGCATAAATTTGAAAAATAATGCTCTGTTACTTTTAAAATTTATATTGAAGTCAAAAAAACTAATGATTCAGTTTAAAAGGTGGATAAATTCTGAGTAATTGCAAAAATAATTAAATTTGCTCTTACTGTTCCAAAGTTTATACCCTTTTTAAGTTTTGTACCCATTTTGTGAAATTAAAATATTGTAATGTGTTTGCCAGTTATGCCTCGGATTTGTTTTAATGTTAGATATTTAGATATTAGGTATTCTTTCAAAATATTAAATAAGGGTGGTTTTTTGTTCTGTTATGCAGACTTTTTTTTTGGGACACACTAGTATCCATCTATCATCGTACAGCCTAAATCGATCCCCTAAGACGGAATTTCAGGAGGTACAAATGGGTAAATTCGCTAACATCATATCTCCACAACTTAAAGAGATACCTAACAATTTTAGGACTTTTTGTTGATCATTAAAAAATAAGCGGACAGTTGTCTTGTATTTTTTTTTAAATTCGGCCCTTTAAGAGAGTAAACGGGTAAAACCTGTATTTTGGAACTTTTTTCTTGCCCCATCTATCTTTTTAACCAATAAACATGGAAATAAAAATACGAGTAATACCACATTCGTAATTTATCTAAAAAAATAATATAAATTTGGTACCTTTTCGAAATTCGAACGTTTAAGGGGTTAACATCGCAATTATTTTTGTTTCTTTTTTTCACAATATTTTTTTCCATCTGTCTATCTACTTATATATAATATAAAATTATAACGTTACTGACTACTGACTGACTGATTCATCATCGCACATCCGGAGGTTGGTCTCTTGCCAAGTCGATTTACTAAGACAGGATTTTTGGAAATTCGAATGTTTTAGGGTAAAAATAGGAAAAAATCGTGTAAATATGCTAACTGCATATCTCCTCAACGTTAAGTTAAACAAACATATTTAATACTTATCGTTGTTCATTAAAAAATAAGCGGAGCAGTGTCTGGTACTTTTTTGAATTTCGGCCCTTTTAGGGAGAAAGTGGGTAAAACCAGTATTTTGAAACTTTTTTGTCATCCCATCTATCTTTTAAACCAATAAAAATAAAAGTTATATCAGATTCGTCACTAATCTAAAAAATACAAATATAAATTTTGAACTTACATTTTTTGGTCTTTTTTTTACAATACATTTTTCTGCATTCATTGACATATATTTTTGATAATATAGGACCTAGAAACATAAAATTTAACATGAAATGTCCGAGCAAATAATAACATATAATAGGGAACTTGTTCCTATTCAAGGTACTGAGTGAATGAGAATCTGTAAGAGGTGTCTTTTTGGTACGAGTACTTTTTAATATTTATCCTTAAAATAATAAATCCAACATGCAGGGTCCAGAGTGAATGAAAAACTCTATGATGTTTCTTCTTGGTATTTCTTTGTACTTTTAATGGTATTTTTAATTTTATTGGATTTTCAAAAATTAATTAAACATGCACGGACTTCAGTGCAAGATAACATATACATTTTTGGTACTCCTTTGTTCTTCAATTGGTACTTGTATATGGTATCTGGCCAAATCAATCCACTAAGAAGAACAATTTGATAATTCGATTGTTTAGGGGATACAAAGTGTAAAACCGTGTAAATTCGCTAACCGTTTATCTCCTACACTAAGAGAGATACAAACACAATTACCCTTATGTGCGAGGAAAATAAAACACCTTATATTGCACGGCAAGGTACCTAAGTACCTATATGAAAAATACAAGCATTTTTAACCGAAATACCTAGTTAAAACGCTGTAAAATATTAATAGATAGAAATTCGCTAACACCATATCTCCACAACTTAAAGAGATACCCAACAATTTTAGGACTTTTTGTTGATCATTAAAAAATAAGCGGACAGTTGTCTTGTATTTTTTTTAAATTCGGCCCTTTAAGAGAGTAAACGGGTAAAACCTGTATTTTGGAAATTTTTTTTGGCCCCATCTATCTTTTTAACCAATAAACATGGAAATAAAAATACGAGTAATACCACATTCGTAATTTATCTAAAAAAAATAATATAAATTTGGTACCTTTTCGAAATTCGAACGTTTAAGGGGTTAACATCGCAATTAATTTTGTTTCTTTTCTTCACAATATTTTTTTCCATCTGTCTATCTATCTATATATATAAAAGAGTTGCGTGAGTGACTGACTGACTAAATCATTCATCATCACCCAGCCCAATCCGCTGACCCTAGAAACTTGAAATTTGGACTAGCGATTGGTCACTCTCCAAATCGATCCACTAAGACGGGATTTTTCGAAATTCGAATGTTTAGGGGGGTAAAAAAAGGTAAAAACGGGAAAATTCGGTAACCTTATATCTCCAAAACTAATAGAGATGCAAAATAAATGTAATACTAATCGTTGTTCTTTAGAAAAATAAGCGGACATGTGTCTGGTACTTTTTGGAAATTCAGACCTTTAACGGAGTAAACGGGTAAAACCTGCATTTTGGTACTTTTTTGTCACCCCATCTATCTTTTAAACCCATAAACATAGAAATAAGGTTTATAACACATTTGAAACTTATCTAAAAAATCCAAATACGAATTTGGTACTTTTTCGAAATTCGGACGTTTAAGGGGTAAAAACCGTAACTATTTTTGGTACTTTTTTACAAAACATTTTGTTTTATTCAAAAATTTAGTTTTTATTGTTGTTCAATAAAAAAAATAAGCGGACAGGTGCCTGGTACTTTTTTGAAATTCGGCCTTTTTGGGGAGTAAACGGGTAAAACCTGTATTTTAAAACTTTTTGCTATGCCATCTATACCTAATTCTGTTATTTTTGTTTTAAAACATTTTTCTTCATCTACCTATCTATATATATAAAACCTGAAGCTAAAATGTTGAAATTTGACCGGGAGGTTGGCCTCTCGGTAAATCGATTCCCTAGGATGGGAGTTTTGAAAATGTTTATGGTTAGAGGTTAAAAAAGCTTAGAACGGGTAAATTCCCTAACCTCATGTTCATCAAAAAAATAAGTGGATAGGTGTCTGGTACTTTTTTGAAATTCGACCCTTTTGGGGAGTAAACGGGTAAAACCTGTATTTGAAAACTTTTTTGCCGCTCAATCTATCTATTAAACCAATAAACTTTGGAATACAAAAAATATCACATTCGTAACGTATCTAAAAAATACAAATACAAATTTGGTACATTTTCGAAATTGGAACGTTTAGGGGTGAAAATCATACCTATTACAAAGTAGCGGGTTGAAACCTAAATACATAAACTTTGGCGTAAAAATATGTCCACAAAAGAAAAGGAGACGCTAACGAAGTAGCGGGTTAAATGCTAGTATAATATAAAATAATAACGTTACTGAATACTGACTGACTGATTCATCATCGCACATCCAGAGGTTGGTCTCTTGCCAAGTCGATTTACTAAGACAGGATTTTTGGAAATTCGAATGTTTAAGGGTAAAAATAGGTAAAATCATGTAAATATGCTAACTTCATATCTCCTCAACGTTAAGTTATACAAACATATTTAATACTTATCGTTGTTCATTAAAAAATAAGCGGATCAGTGTCTGGTTCTTTTTTTAATTTCGGCCCTTTTAGGGAGAAAGTGGGTAAAACCAGTATTTTGAAACTTTTTTGTCACCCAATTTACTGGTCACACGTTTCTTGGATTTTATCGTCAAATATTCGTAATGTTTGTAAGGGTGAACATACCATAAGTCAAATCGATTTATTTTGTTGGTTCCTTACCTTTGTAAGTTATTTTGTTTTTATTTAAATTAACGTGTTATTAAATAAACTTATTTGGTTTATGTATTCGAACTAAAACCAGTTAACCGGTTATTTTAAAAAAGCTTAACTAAAAACCTAAAAAATCGCTAAAATCGGGGTTTCTCGACTTTTTTGAATTTTGCTGATTACTCGGCCCATTAGCACGATTTTCTTTGTTACTAAGTCAATTTTTTTTAAGAAAACTTCTCAAACTTTACTTCTCTGTGCAGAAATTAAAAGTTTCGGTTATTTTTTTGATCATTTGGGTCCCCCTAATCACATTTTTTTGTAAATTTAGCATAAATTTGAAAAATAATGCTCTGTTACTTTTAAAATTTATATTGAAGTCAAAAAAACTAATGATTCAGTTTAAAAGGTGGATAAATTCTGAGTAATTGCAAAAATAATTAAATTTGCTCTTACTGTTCCAAAGTTTATACCCTTTTTAAGTTTTGTACCCATTTTGTGAAATTAAAATATTGTAATGTGTTTGCCAGTTATGCCTCGGATTTGTTTTAATGTTAGATATTTAGATATTAGGTATTCTTTCAAAATATTAAATATGGGTGGTTTTTTGTTCTGTTATGCAGACTTTTTTTTTGGGACACACTAGTATCCATCTATCATCGTACAGCCTAAATCGATCCCCTAAGACGGAATTTCAGGAGGTACAAATGGGTAAATTCGCTAACATCATATCTCCACAACTTAAAGAGATACCTAACAATTTTAGGACTTTTTGTTGATCATTAAAAAATAAGCGGACAGTTGTCTTGTATTTTTTTTTAAATTCGGCCCTTTAAGAGAGTAAACGGGTAAAACCTGTATTTTGGAACTTTTTTCTCGCCCCATCTATCTTTTTAACCAATAAACATGGAAATAAAAATACGAGTAATACCACATTCGTAATTTATCTAAAAAAATAATATAAATTTGGTACCTTTTCGAAATTCGAACGTTTAAGGGGTTAACATCGCAATTATTTTTGTTTCTTTTTTTCACAATATTTTTTTCCATCTGTCTATCTACTTATATATAATATAAAATTATAACGTTACTGACTACTGACTGACTGATTCATCATCGCACATCCGGAGGTTGGTCTCTTGCCAAGTCGATTTACTAAGACAGGATTTTTGGAAATTCGAATGTTTTAGGGTAAAAATAGGAAAAAATCGTGTAAATATGCTAACTGCATATCTCCTCAACGTTAAGTTAAACAAACATATTTAATACTTATCGTTGTTCATTAAAAAATAAGCGGAGCAGTGTCTGGTACTTTTTTGAATTTCGGCCCTTTTAGGGAGAAAGTGGGTAAAACCAGTATTTTGAAACTTTTTTGTCATCCCATCTATCTTTTAAACCAATAAAAATAAAAGTTATATCAGATTCGTCACTAATCTAAAAAATACAAATATAAATTTTGAACTTACATTTTTTGGTCTTTTTTTTACAATACATTTTTCTGCATTCATTGACATATATTTTTGATAATATAGGACCTAGAAACATAAAATTTAACATGAAATGTCCGAGCAAATAATAACATATAATAGGGAACTTGTTCCTATTCAAGGTACTGAGTGAATGAGAATCTGTAAGAGGTGTCTTTTTGGTACGAGTACTTTTTAATATTTATCCTTAAAATAATAAATCCAACATGCAGGGTCCAGAGTGAATGAAAAACTCTATGATGTTTCTTCTTGGTATTTCTTTGTACTTTTAATGGTATTTTTAATTTTATTGGATTTTCAAAAATTAATTAAACATGCACGGACTTCAGTGCAAGATAACATATACATTTTTGGTACTCCTTTGTTCTTCAATTGGTACTTGTATATGGTATCTGGCCAAATCAATCCACTAAGAAGAACAATTTGATAATTCGATTGTTTAGGGGATACAAAGTGTAAAACCGTGTAAATTCGCTAACCGTTTATCTCCTACACTAAGAGAGATACAAACACAATTACCCTTATGTGCGAGGAAAATAAAACACCTTATATTGCACGGCAAGGTACCTAAGTACCTATATGAAAAATACAAGCATTTTTAACCGAAATACCTAGTTAAAACGCTGTAAAATATTAATAGATAGAAATTCGCTAACACCATATCTCCACAACTTAAAGAGATACCCAACAATTTTAGGACTTTTTGTTGATCATTAAAAAATAAGCGGACAGTTGTCTTGTATTTTTTTTAAATTCGGCCCTTTAAGAGAGTAAACGGGTAAAACCTGTATTTTGGAAATTTTTTTTGGCCCCATCTATCTTTTTAACCAATAAACATGGAAATAAAAATACGAGTAATACCACATTCGTAATTTATCTAAAAAAAATAATATAAATTTGGTACCTTTTCGAAATTCGAACGTTTAAGGGGTTAACATCGCAATTAATTTTGTTTCTTTTCTTCACAATATTTTTTTCCATCTGTCTATCTATCTATATATATAAAAGAGTTGCGTGAGTGACTGACTGACTAAATCATTCATCATCACCCAGCCCAATCCGCTGACCCTAGAAACTTGAAATTTGGACTAGCGATTGGTCACTCTCCAAATCGATCCACTAAGACGGGATTTTTCGAAATTCGAATGTTTAGGGGGGTAAAAAAAGGTAAAAACGGGAAAATTCGGTAACCTTATATCTCCAAAACTAATAGAGATGCAAAATAAATGTAATACTAATCGTTGTTCTTTAGAAAAATAAGCGGACATGTGTCTGGTACTTTTTGGAAATTCAGACCTTTAACGGAGTAAACGGGTAAAACCTGCATTTTGGTACTTTTTTGTCACCCCATCTATCTTTTAAACCCATAAACATAGAAATAAGGTTTATAACACATTTGAAACTTATCTAAAAAATCCAAATACGAATTTGGTACTTTTTCGAAATTCGGACGTTTAAGGGGTAAAAACCGTAACTATTTTTGGTACTTTTTTACAAAACATTTTTTTTTATTCAAAAATTTAGTTTTTATTGTTGTTCAATAAAAAAAATAAGCGGACAGGTGCCTGGTACTTTTTTGAAATTCGGCCTTTTTGGGGAGTAAACGGGTAAAACCTGTATTTTAAAACTTTTTGCTATGCCATCTATACCTAATTCTGTTATTTTTGTTTTAAAACATTTTTCTTCATCTACCTATCTATATATATAAAACCTGAAGCTAAAATGTTGAAATTTGACCGGGAGGTTGGCCTCTCGGTAAATCGATTCCCTAGGATGGGAGTTTTGAAAATGTTTATGGTTAGAGGTTAAAAAAGCTAAAAACGGGTAAATTCCCTAACCTCATGTTCATCAAAAAAATAAGTGGATAGGTGTCTGGTACTTTTTTGAAATTCGACCCTTTTGGGGAGTAAACGGGTAAAACCTGTATTTGAAAACTTTTTTGCCGCTCAATCTATCTATTAAACCAATAAACTTTGGAATAAAAAAATATCACATTCGTAACGTATCTAAAAAATAAAAATAAAAATTTGGTACATTTTCGAAATTGGAACGTTTAGGGGTGAAAATCGTACCTATTACAAAGTAGCGGGTTGAAACCTAGATACATAAACTTTGGCGTAAAAATATGTCCACAAAAGAAAAGGAGACGCTAACGAAGTAGCGGGTTAAATGCTAGTATAATATAAAATAATAACGTTACTGAATACTGACTGACTGATTCATCATCGCACATCCGGAGGTTGGTCTCTTGCCAAGTCGATTTACTAAGACAGGATTTTTGGAACTTCGAATGTTTAAGGGTAAAAATAGGTAAAATCATGTAAATATGCTTACTTCATATCTCCTCAACGTTAAGTTATACAAACATATTTAATACTTATCGTTGTTCATTAAAAAATAAGCGGATCAGTGTCTGGTTCTTTTTTTAATTTCGGCCCTTTTAGGGAGAAAGTGGGTAAAACCAGTATTTTGAAACTTTTTTGTCACCCCATCTATCTTTTAAACCAATAAAAATAAAAGTTATATCAGATTCGTCACTAATCTAAAAAATACAAATATAAATTTTGAACTTACATTTTTTTGGTCTTTTTTTTACAATACATTTTTCTGCATTCATTGACATATATTTTTGATAATATAGGACCTAGAAACATAAAATTTAACATGAAATGTCCGAGCAAATAATAACATATAATAGGGAACTTGTTCCTATTCAAGGTACTGAGTGAATGAGAATCTGTAAGAGGTGTCTTTTTGGTACGAGTACTTTTTAATATTTATTTTTGAAATATTAAATCCAACATGCAGGGTCCAGAGTGAATGAAAAACTCTATGATGTTTCTTCTTGGTATTTCTTTGTACTTTTAATGGAATTTTTAATTTTATTGGATTTTCAAAAATTAATTAAACATACACGGACTTCAGTGCAAGATAACACATACATTTTTGGTACTCCTTTGTTCTTCAATTGGTACTTGTATATGGTATCTGGCCAAATCAATCCACTAAGAAGAACAATTTGGAAATTCGATTGTTTAGGGGATACAAAGTGTAAAACCGTGTAAATTCGCTAACCGTTTATCTCCTACACTAAGAGAGATACAAACACAATTACCCTTATGTGCGCGGAAAATAAAACACCTTATATTGCACGGCAAGGTACCTAAGTACCTATATGAAAAATACAAGCATTTTTAACCGAAATACCTAGTTAAAACGCTGTAAAATATTAATAGATAGAAATTCGCTAACATCAAATCTCCACAACTTAAAGAGATACCCAACAATTTTAGGACTTTTTGTTGATCATTAAAAAATAAGCGGACAGTTGTCTTGTATTTTTTTTAAATTCGGCCCTTTAAGAGAGTAAACGGGTAAAACCTGTATTTTGGAACTTTTTTCTCGCCCCATCTATCTTTTTAACCAATAAACATGGAAATAAAAATACGAGTAATACCACATTCGTAATTTATCTAAAAAAAATAATATAAATTTGGTACCTTTTCGAAATTCGAACGTTTAAGGCGTTAACATCTCAATTATTTTTGTTTCTTTTCCTCACAATATTTTTTTCCATCTGTCTATCTATCTATATATATAAAAGAGTTGCGTGAGTGACTGACTGACTAAATCATTCATCATCACCCAGCCCAGGCCGCTGACCCTAGAAACTTGAAATTTGGACTAGCGATTGGTCACTCTCCAAATCGATCCACTAAGACGGGATTTTTCGAAATTCGAATGATTAGGGGGGTAAAAAAAGGTAAAAACGGGAAAATTCGGTAACCTTATATCTCCAAAACTAATAGAGATGCAAAATAAATGTCATACTAATCGTTGTTCTTTAGAAAAATAAGCGGACATGTGTCTGGTACTTTTTGGAAATTCAGACCTTTAACGTAGTAAACGGGTAAAACCTGCATTTTGGTACTTTTTTGTCACCCCATCTATCTTTTAAACCCATAAACATAGAAATAATGTTTATAACACATTTGAAACTTATCTAAAAAATCCAAATACGAATTTGGTACTTTTTCGAAATTCGGACGTTTAAGGGGTAAAAACCGTAACTATTTTTGGTACTTTTTTA
This sequence comes from Pollenia amentaria, assembly GCA_943735925.1. Classification (NCBI taxonomy): domain Eukaryota; kingdom Metazoa; phylum Arthropoda; class Insecta; order Diptera; family Polleniidae; genus Pollenia; species Pollenia amentaria. The sequence continues at coordinate 51,027,491 of OX031008.1, forward strand.
CAAAACATTTTTTTTTTATTCAAAAATTTAGTTTTTATTGTTGTTCAATAAAAAAATAAGCGGACAGGTGCCTGGTACTTTTTTGAAATTCGGCCTTTTTGGGGAGTAAACGGGTAAAACCTGTATTTTAAAACTTTTTGCTATGCCATCTAAACCTAATTCTGTTATTTTTGTTTTAAAACATTTTTCTTCATCTACCTATCTATATATATAAAACCTGAAGCTAAAATGTTGAAATTTGACCGGGAGGTTGGCCTCTCGGTAAATCGATTCCCTAGGATGGGAGTTTTGAAAATATTTATGGTTAGAGGTTAAAAAATCTAAAAACGGGTAAATTCCCTAACCTCATGTTCATCAAAAAAATAAGTGGATAGGTGTCTGGTACTTTTTTGAAATTCGACCCTTTTGGGGAGTAAACGGGTAAAACCTGTATTTGAAAACTTTTTTGCCGCTCAATCTACATATCTATTAAACCAATAAACTTTGGAATAAAAAAATATCACATTCGTAACGTATCTAAAAAATACAAATAAAAATGTGGTGCATTTTCTAAATTGGAACGTTTAGGGGTGAAAATCGTACCTATTACAAAGTAGCGTGTTGAAACCTAGATACATAAACTTTGGCGTAAAAATATGTCCACAAAAGAAAAGGAGACGCTAACGAAGTAGCGGGTTAAATGCTAGTATAATATAAAATAATAACGTTACTGAATACTGACTGACTGATTCATCATCGCACATCCGGAGGTTGGTCTCTTGCCAAGTCGATTTACTAAGACAGGATTTTTGGAAATTCGAATGTTTAAGGGTAAAAATAGGTAAAATCATGTAAATATGCTAACTTCATATCTCCTCAACGTTAAGTTATACAAACATATTTAATACTTATCGTTGTTCATTAAAAAATAAGCGGATCAGTGTCTGGTTCTTTTTTTAATTTCGGCCCTTTTAGGGAGAAAGTGGGTAAAACCAGTATTTTGAAACTTTTTGTCACCCAATTTACTGATCACACTTTTCTTGGATTTTATCGTCAAATATTCGTTATGTTTGTAAGGGTGAACATACCATAAGTCATATCGATTTATTTTGTTGGTTCCTTACCTTTGTAAGTTATTTTGTTTTTATTTAAATTAACTTAAATAAACTTATTTGGTTTATGTATTCGAACTAAAACCGGTTAACCGGTTATTTTAAAAAAGCTTAACTAAAAACCTAAAAAATCGCTAAAATCGGGGTTTCTCGACTTTTTTGAATTTTGCTGATTACTCGGCCCGTTAGCACGATTTTCTTTGTTACTAAGTCAATTTTTTTAAAGAAAACTTCTCAAACTTTACTTCTCTGTGCAGAAATTAAAAGTTTCGGTTATTTTTTTGCTCATTTGGGTCCCCCTAATCACATTTTTTTTGTAAATCTATATATATAAAATAGGATGTGTGTATGTATGTATGTATGTATGTAACGTATGGACTCCAAAACGGCTGGGCCGATTTTGATGAAATTTTCAGGGAATCTTCAGAATATTCAGGCGGGTGAGGTGACACTGTGAAGTCTGATTTCTGATTTTCGGTCTGGGGGCGGAGGGGCGTGGCAAAATCTATAACTTGAGAACGGCTTGACCGATTTTTTCTTTAAAATGATCGCCATGGTCCAACTTAGGTTTTTACGGAAAGAAAATGTTGCCCCGCCCACTTTTACGCCCACTTTTTTCGTAAGATTCAGAGCATATACATACATACATACAACCATATGTATTTTCAAATCAAATGTAAATCAAACATATGTATTTTCAAATCAAATGTAAATCAAACATATGTATATGAACAACATTTTAATTTATAATATTATAATGATGAAACAGAACTGGAGGATATTTTAAGGCCGTAAATTTCGTTTAAAGATCAATTTAAATCGTCTGGTAATACAACGCTAATGTTTGCTTAGGGCCAGCAACGCGGACCGGGTCAGCTAGTTTAGCATAAATTTAAAAAATAAAGCTTTGTAACTTTTAAAATTTATATTGAAGTTAAAAAAACTAATGATTCAGTTTAAAAGGTGGATAAATTCTGAGTCATTGTTCTTTGCTTCATTAAATGATTTGTTTGTATGCAATTTTTTCAATTGGATGAATACAAAAGCTTTAACGAATCAATCGCAAGCGCCACGTTGCAAACTCTTCTGCGGCATCAGTGGTACTTATCCGGTAAGTTGGCTGCCTTAGCATTTTTTGATGAACGTATCGACACCAAAACTTTGCGTTTAATGGTCCAAAATCTACACGCACCAAGCAACGGTAAAGAATTAGTAAAAGCTGAATTATCCGAAAACATGCTTAATAACAAACAAATTCAAGATTTAATATCCGAAGACAGTCTAGCCTTTCTTGAAACCAGCAACATTGATTTTTTACAAACAGATCCCTAAAAATGGCATACAAGCAAATCATTTAATGAAGCAAAGAACAAAGTTCAGCAATTGCACATGGTAAGTGATGTCGCAGAACGCGGCGTGGCCTTAGCTAATACTTACATTAATCTAACAACCTCTGCAACAGACTTTCAGAATTTATTGCAGGGCATAGAGCTTCATCGTAAAAGCCCTAATAAATAATTGAAAGCTAAAAAAAATAGTTTTTTAATTTGTTTTGGGTATGAGAAGTAAGCTGCCTAGAATTTTTTGGACTCGCATTGCTGAAGTCTGCATAACAGAACAAAAAACCACCCATATTTAATATTTTGAAAGAATACCTAATATCTAAATATCTAACATTAAAACAAATCCGAAGCATAACTGGCAAACACATTACAATATTTTAATTTCACAAAATGGGTACAAAACTTAAAATGGGTATAAACTTTGGAACAGTAAGAGCAAATTAAATTATTTTTGCAATTACTCAGAATTTATCCACCTTTTAAACTGAATCATTAGTTTTTTTGACTTCAATATAAATTTTAAAAGTAACAGAGCATTATTTTTCAAATTTATGCTAAATTTACAAAAAAATGTGATTAAGGGGACCCAAATGAGCAAAAAAATAACCGAAACTTTTAATATCTGAACAGAGAAGTAAAGTTTGAGAAGTTTTCTTTAAAAAAATTGACTTAGTAACAAAGAAAATCGTGCTAATGAGCCGAGTATTCAGCAAAATTTAAAAAAGTCGAGATAACCCGATTTTCGGGTTAAATTCGATTTTAGCGACCTCTACACCTCTTCCGAAAAATCTGAAAAAAAATCTCAAAAATACTTTACTATAAAAATCAAAAACACACACTAGTATCTATCTATCATCGTACAGCCTAAATCGATCCCCTAAGACGGAATTTCAGGAGGTACAAATGGGTAAATTCGCTAACATCATATCTCCACAACTTAAAGAGATACCGAACAATTTTAGGACTTTTTGTTGATCATTAAAAAATAAGCGGACAGTTGTCTTGTATTTTTTTTAAATTAGGCCCTTTAAGAGAGTAAACGGGTAAAACCTGTATTTTGGAAATTTTTTCTCGCCCCATCTATCTTTTTAACCAATAAACATGGAAATAAAAATACGAGTAATACCACATTCGTAATTTATCTAAAAAATAATATAAATTTGGTACCTTTTCGAAATTCAAACGTTTAAGGGGTTAACATCGCAATTATTTTTGTTTCTTTTCTTCACAATATTTTTTTCCATCTGTCTATCTACTTATATATAATATAAAATTATAACGTTACTGACTACTGACTGACTGATTCATCATCGCACATCCGGAGGTTGGTCTCTTGCCAAGTCGATTTACTAAGACAGGATTTTTCGAAATTCGAATGTTTTAGGGTAAAAATAGGTAAAATCGTGTAAATATGCTAACTGCATATCTCCTCAACGTTAAGTTAAACAAACATATTTAATACTTATCGTTGTTCATTAAAAAATAAGCGGAGCAGTGTCTGGTACTTTTTTGAATTTCGGCCCTTTTAGGGAGAAAGTGGGTAAAACCAGTATTTTGAAACTTTTTTGTCACCCCATCTATCTTTTAAACCAATAAAAATAAAAGTTATATCAGATTCGTCACTAATCTAAAAAATACAAATATAAATTTTGAACTTACATTTTTTGGTCTTTTTTTTACAATACATTTTTCTGCATTCATTGACATATATTTTTGATAATATAGGACCTAGAAACATAAAATTTAACATGAAATGTCCGAGCAAATAATAACATATAATAGGGAACTTGTTCCTATTCAAGGTACTGAGTGAATGAGAATCTGTAAGAGGTGTCTTTTTGGTACGAGTACTTTTTAATATTTATTTTTGAAATATTAAATCCAACATGCAGGGTCCAGAGTGAATGAAAAACTCTATGATGTTTCTTCTTGGTATTTCTTTGTACTTTTAATAGTATTTTTAATTTTATTGGATTTTCAAAAATTAATTAAACATGCACGGACTTCAGTGCAAGATAACATATACATTTTTGGTACTCCTTTGTTCTTCAATTGGTACTTGTATATGGTATCTGGCCAAATCAATCCACTAAGAAGAACAATTTGGAAATTCGATTGTTTAGGGGATACAAAGTGTAAAACCGTGTAAATTCGCTAACCGTTTATCTCCTAAACTAAGAGAGATACAAACACAATTACCCTTAGTGCGCGGAAAATAAAACACCTTATATTGCACGGCAAGGTATCTAGGTACCTATATGAAAAATACAAGCATTTTTAACCGAAATACCTAGTTAAAACGCTGTAAAATATTAATAGATAGAAATTCGCTAACATCATATCTCCACAACTTAAAGAGATACCCAACAATTTTAGGACTTTTTGTTGATCATTAAAAAATAAGCTCACAGTTGTCTAGTATTTTTTTTAAATTCGGCCCTTTAAGAGAGTAAACGGGTAAAACCTGTATTTTGGAACTTTTTTTCGCCCCATCTATCTTTTTAACCAATAAACATGGAAATAAAAATACGAGTAATACCACATTCGTAATTTATCTAAAAAAAATAATATAAATTTGGTACCTTTTCGAAATTCGAACGTTTAAGGGGTTAACATCGCAATTATTTTTGTTTCTTTTCTTCACAATATTTTTTTCCATCTGTCTATCTATCTATCTATCTATATATATAAAAGAGTTGCGTGAGTGACTGACTGACTAAATCATTCATCATCACCCAGCCCAAGCCGCTGACCCTAGAAACTTTAAATTTGGACTAGCGATTGGTCACGCTCCAAATCGACCCACTAAGACGGGATTTTTCGAAATTCGAATGTTTAGGGGGGTAAAAAAGGTAAAAACGGGAAAATTCGGTAAACTTATATCTCCAAAAGTAATAGAGATGCAAAATAAATGTAATACTAATCGTTGTTCTTTAGAAAAATAAGCGGACATGTGTCTGGTACTTTTTGGAAATTCAGACCTTTAACGGAGTAAACGGGTAAAACCTCCATTTTGGTACTTTCTTGTCACCCCATCTATCTTTTAAACCCATAAACATAGAAATAATGTTTATAACACATTTGAAACTTATCTAAAAAATCCAAATACGAATTTGGTACTTTTTCGAAATTCGGACGTTTAAGGGGTAAAAACCGCAACTATTTTTGGTACTTTTTTACAAAACATATTTTTTTTTTATTCAAAAATTTAGTTTTTATTGTTGTTCAATAAAAAAAATAAGCGGACAGGTGCCTGGAACTTTTTTGAAATTCGGCCTTTTTGGGGAGTAAACGGGTAAAACCTGTATTTTAAAACTTTTTGCTATGCCATCTATACCTAATTCTGTTATTTTTGTTTTAAAACATTTTTCTTCATCTACCTATCTATATCTACAAAACCTGAAGCTAAAATGTTGAAATTTGACCGGGAGGTTGGCCTCTCGGTAAATCGATTCCCTAGGATGGGAGTTTTAAAACGTTTATGGTTAGAGGTTAAAAAAGCTAAAAACGGGTAAATTACCTAACCTCATGTTCATCAAAAAAATAAGTGGATAGGTGTCTGGTACTTTTTTGAAATTCGACCCTTTTGGGGAGTAAACGGGTAAAACCTGTATTTGAAAACTTTTTTACCGCTCAATCTATCTATTAAACCAATAAACTTTGGAATAAAAAAATATCACATTCGTAACTATTACAAAGTAGCGGGTTGAAACCTAGATACATAAACTTTGGCGTAAAAATATGTCCACAAAAGAAAAGGAGACGCTTACGAAGTAGCGGGTTAAATGCTAGTATAATATAAAATAATAACGTTACTGAATACTGACTGACTGATTCATCATCGCACATCCGGAGGTTGGTCTCTTGCCAAGTCGATTTACTAAGACAGGATTTTTGGAAATTCGAATGTTTAAGGGTAAAAATAGGTAAAATCATGTAAATATGCTAACTTCATATCTCCTCAACGTTAAGTTATACAAACGTATTTAATACTTATCGTTGTTCATTAAAAAATAAGAGGATCAGTGTCTGGTTCTTTTTTTAATTTCGGCCCTTTTAGGGAGAAAGTGGGTAAAACCAGTATTTTAAAACTTTTTTGTCACCCCATCTATTTTTTAAACCAATAAAAATAAAAGTTATATCAGATTCGTCACTAATCTAAAAAATACAAATATAAATTTTGAACTAACATTTTTTGGTCTTTTTTTACAATACATTTTTCTGCATTCATTGACATATATTTTTGATAATATAGGACCTAGAAACATAAAATTTAACATGAAATGTCCGAGCAAATAATAACATACAATAGGGAACTTGTTCCTATTCAAGGTACTGAGTGAATGAGAATCTGTAAGAGGTGTCTTTTTGGTACGAGTACTTTTTAATATTTATCCTTGAAATATTAAATCCAACATGAAGGGTCCAGAGTGAATGAAAAATTCTATGAGGTTACTTCTTGGTATTTCTTTGTACTTTTAATGGTATTTTTAATTTTATTGGATTTTCAAAAATTAATTAAACATGCACGGACTTCAGTGCAAGATAACATATACATTTTTGGTACTCCTTTGTTCTTCAATTGGTACTTGTTTATGGTATCTGGCCACATCAATCCACGAAGAAGGACAATTTGGAAATTCGATTGTTTAGGGGATACAAAGTGTAAAACCGTGTAAATTTTTTAACCGAAATACCTAGTTCAAACGCTGTAAAATATTAATAGACTTGGAAAAAGATACTTGTTTACTTGCTGAAATTGCACTACAACATGTAATTGGTCTCGTTGTCTCAAATTTGTATGTTTATACGTTGTATGTTTATACGTCGGACTATGTTTACAGTGGTGTAAATCTCATACAGCAAATTATTCATTCGTCGTCAACACTCTCAAAAATGCTTAACATATATTTATCGATTTTTGCAAGTACCCATGTTTCGGAACGGGTATCACAAGTGGTTTTCGTTTTCCTTGAGATGGATATGCTTTTGAAATGGTTGCTTAGTCCATAATAACAGCTTTTTGCAAGCATTATCCTTCGGTTTATTTCAAGGATGATGTTATTTTCTCTGTTCACAGTGGATCTTAATAAATTAATTCTTTTACTATCTCGAAATTATCACTGTCTGCTTGAACTTCGTCGCCATATTTTATTTGCGTTGATTTTTCCGCAGTTGCAATCAATGTCATTATTTTATCCTCGTTTATACCCAGACCTCTTTTAGCTTAATCTTTCCCAATCTTTTCATATACAACAGCTACATCTCGAATGTGACTTTCAATGATGCCAATATCATCTGGATAAGCGACGAGCATATGACTTTTGTCTTCAGCATTGCCCTTTTATTCAAAATTTTTTTTTTCACTAAAAGGTTGAACAAATTGCAGGATAAGTTGTCCAATTGTTTCAGACTTCTTGTGGTAGTAAATGGTTCGGAGATGACAGTTCTTATTCTTACTTGTGACAACAGCGCACTTATTTTAACAGAAATACCGTGATCAGACCATTAATAAGCATTCCACTAATCGTCCAATGTGTACAAATTGCTCGAAAGGTCTGCACTATAATTTAATATTTTTTCTTCTTATTATTTATTGATTTATTGGATTTTCTTTATTATTCCGTTTCTCTATTTCATAAAATAAATTCTTCACGTTTATATTTTTATGTGTAGACTATTATTAGTTTATGCAAAGCTACTAACAACTTAAAAAAATTGACCTACAATAACCGCATTCCCATATAAAACACGTACAGGTACCCACGCACCTTGCTGCTCAATTAAGAGTGTTAAGAGAAAATTGGTCTCTAATGCAGATGACAAAAAAAAAATTAGCTAGACGGCTTCAAAAATACAAAATTTTTTTTAAGTTATTAGTTCTCAAAAAGTTTCAGATATGCAGATTATCAATTTCAATGACAAAATTTTAAAAACGCCAAAGGTACCCAGGAACCTTGTTGCGCACATAAGGGTTAAATACTTAGCTTGTAATTGTAATTAAGTTCGGTTTTTTAGGGAGCATACAGGTAAAACCTGTATTTTGGAACTTTTTTTCCACATTATCTATATTTAAAATTAATAGACATAGATATAAAAATCATATAATAGTGCATTTACACCTACACCATAAAGAGGTTATAAGTTGTTGATGATAAACTAGTTTAAGAAACTTGTTTATCCATACAAACTATAAACACGTTTGTAACTAGCTTTTGAGATAATCTAGTTGCAAACAACCAGTTTTTGTTAATGCAACTCTGTTCTTTTCAAATTTTGCTCTGGAAACGCTAGTGATATTTGACATTTCATAAAAAAAAAAAAAATTAAGTTAAAAAAGTTTGCGTTAAAAAAAGGAACACATCAAGAAAAAGTTTAAAAAAATTAATTGAAAATTGTTTTATATAATATGGATAACGAAAATAAAAGGTATGTTTATCGTACGTATAAATGTACGTGCACCAACGTTTTTAAGTTTTTTTTACTGAAGTCAGCTGTTTTGTGACTCGGCTGTTAAACTGTTAACTGTCAAAACTGCTGATGTAAACGATATAGTTTATGAAAGTAGTTTACGATCATAAACTAGTTTGAAAATTACAAGTGTAAATGCACTATAACATTCGTAACTTATCTAAAAAATACAAAAATAAATTTGGTACTTTTTCGAAATTTAAGCTTTTAAGGGGTGAACATTTTTGGTACTTTTTACAAAACATTTTTCTTCATTTATTGACATTTACGTATAAAATTATGGGCTTCCACTACAATATTGAAATTTTTTATAATTCTATGGCAAGGAGAAAAAAGTATCAAAAAGGGGAAATTAAAATTTTTTCTTTTACTTTTCCGTTCTGCATGTAGTACTGTATGAATGTAGAGAAACGGCTAGTCTCTGGTGGAAATTGAAACCACAATCCTGATACGTATAGACAAGATCATTAACAACTTGCCTAGGACTAAATCGAAAAATATGTACTTTGTTGTTAAAAGCATGGCTCTAATTTAGAATATTTATTATTTTCACTTTGTTTATTTTGTTCTTTGGAATTTATTGTGATTTCGTTATGTAAAACTTATAAACGACTTAAAAAAAAATTTCAGATTTTAAAAAGTTTTGTTAAGCAAATTTTCATAAAAAGGGATAACAGTTTCAAAAGGTTGTTTATAAATGTATCTACTTACATTTCGTTGGTTTTTTTCAAGTTTAATAAAATAAAATCTACAGTTTCTTTTTGTCGTACAACCTTCTTTAATTCCATTTCAGCAAGTTTACGACCATCGCCAATCGACAAATCTGCGGGTATTTGTATATTTTTCATTGCAAGGAATATTTGTTCCATTTGAAAAAAGTCGGGAGGCATAGATACTGGCGATATATCAACAATTATGCCATCATTAACATATTCTGGCTGAAAAATAAAATTTTTGTAAAAACCCAATCTATGAATAAAATTTATAAAGCAAGGAATATATAAAGGAGTAATATATCGGTTATAACGATTACCAGTTTTATAAAATGTTTTTATTTAAAACAATTCAGAGTGTTAAATTTTAAATTATATATGCGTTATTACTATAGGCTTAATTTTCCCCGAAATTATGGACTAGGAAATTAACCTTTCATCCTGAATCAAAAATTTGTTAGTGTGTATTTTTATAGAGATGTCGACATTTCACAAAAAATTTAATTGCTTGAACTATCAGAAGGAATATAGATTTGCACAATTTTAATTTAAAGGGCTTAACAGCATAAAAATTTCAACATTTGGTAGGTTTTTTAAACGTGTTTTCAAAATAATTTTGCGCAAGTTTAAAACTTATGTTTTAACATATTTGAATTTTAACATAATTCAAATAATTTTGCGATACCAAAATAAAAATATTTGTCAAATGAATTGCCCCACATTCTTTTCAATACCCAAACCGAAAATAACCAGCAATAAAAGGGACATCAGATAATGAAGAAGATTTAGATCTGAGTTTTGTTTCTACAAATATTAAGCTAATGAGGCGAAGCGCATTTGGGTCGTGGTCTTAACTTGTAAAAAGAAAGAGGATATATGAACACAGAGACAACGAAACCAAAGACTAGATGTATTAAGATGTTGCACTGCTATACAAAGTTCATACACACAGAAAAAAATATGATTGGAGGTAACCATATTGTAAGAGCATCATACTATGGTTGGATTTTAACAATGCTTATGTTTTAGGCTAAAACAACCCATAATTTGCCCGAAAACAGCTATAAGATGGTAAAAATTAACCATAATTTGTTCAAAATTAACCATATTTTACTCAAAATAACCATAATAATGGTAAAAATTAACGATATTATGTTCAAAATTATTCATAATATGGTCAACATTTTGCAGGATTTAGACAAAAGTAACCGTACTATGGTTAAAATACACAATAATATGGTTGACCATATTATGGTTATTTATTTCAGCCATTTTACCAATTTGGATATTAAATGTTAATTTTTAATATTACTTCCTTATTTATTTCTGATAAGTGTTATGTTCCATTTTTAAAAGAAGCAACTTTTTAATTCATGTTCCAGCCTGTGACGGCATCATTAGCATTCATTCTGTTTTAATAGTAAATTGATGTATTTTAATCAGTAATTAAAATAAAGTGATTGGGAATTTTAAGCAAACCTAGCAAATTTGAATTTGAAAAGCATTTAAATATTGTAGAGAGTAAAACAATCATAATTTTGTTAGTTTAAAAATATTATTTTAAATTTAAAAATAAACATACAATGTATAATATATAATATTATAATTTCAAACACATTATTGTTATTTACAATAGTTTGTTTGTTGCCATTGCAGGGACCATAATATGTGTTTTTTTAACATACTTCAACCATTTTTTTCTCTGCGTGCACATTTTTCTATCTATGTTGCTGCTCAAAGCCGAAAATTTTTTAGAAAAAAAGGATGATTTTGCAAAAAAAAAAGATCTAGGTCATTTTTACAAATAAAATAGAGCATATCTAAAAATCGCCAAAAATGGTCTTGCCCATATTTTCTGAACGTATTTGCAGCACAATACTTTAACTAAGCTTGGCAACAATAAGTTGTAACGAAGATTTACATTCCCTTAAATACCCGCAACATAAATTTTATATTAATTTTTTTTTATTATTATTTTATTTTATATTTAAGTTCTATACAATACCATATACAATAATTAATTTCAGTTTCAAGTAAATATGAAACCCCCGAATGTTACTTAGGTACATACGAAACCCCCTAATGTTTTTCTAATTCTCATCTAGTTCATTTATAATGTTACATTAATACTTTAGGTTTAGTTACACTCGGAGCGATTTCATTGCACCAACGATCTTGCCATCTATTAAAGTCGACCTGGTTTCCACGACGGTCGCCGACACCTGCACTTGTCTAGGTGTTGTTTTTGTACTGCGGCTTCGGCTGACAGTTTTTGTACTGTAACAGTTTTGGTACTGTGACTTCGGTCAACAGTCCTCCCCTAGTTAAGTCAGTTTATTACATAAGGTTGACTTGTAGTATTTAGACACCTAATCATAAAAACGAATTGTAGTATTGCATCAACTGCTGAGAACGAACCATTTCATCACCGCCGAGCACTCAAGGTACCCGATCCTGACTCCCCGATTCCGACCCGAATACACCAGCCGAGGAGAATCCGCCGAATTCCTGCCTGTTTGCTGTGCTACTAGTAATTTTAAATTAAGTTGTTAACAAACTTCGGCATACCGACCGCCGGTTTCACAGTCGCCCATCTTCGTAAGCAGCTGGCTGAAACCATCCGCACCAAACGGCTGAGGGCCTCCTCTGAAAATCTCCTACGGGAGTTAGAAAACGAGGTGACATCGGCTGAACAGAACGTCATACTCGATAACGAAGTATCAGTTTCGCTGCCCCCGCCGCCTGTTTATACGCACCTTTCCGATCTTGAAATAATGAACATCATCCACAAGGGGGACCTGAAATTTTCAGGAGAAAACGACTTGATGGAGTTCCTGGAACGTCTCGAAGAGCTGTCGGAATGTCATCAAATACCAATTAACCGCCTACCTCCCTTAATGCTTAGTATATTGACCGGCAATGCGCTCAAATGGTTTAGAGTGAAAAGGGGCACACTGAACACGTGGCAACAATTTAGACAGGAAATAGAGAAATTGTTCCTACCCCCGCGATACCTATCGCATTTAGAGCAGAACTTCTACAACCGAAGGCAGAACAACCGAGAACGGGCTAAAGACTATGTGCTTAGCATGCTGAGTCTCGCCCGACAACATCCAATCCTACGAAAACAGAACCACCTAAATCGAGTTTACTATGGTCTTCGCACAGAATACCGACACTATGTTCGCCGAAGGGATTTCAGCAACGTAGATGAGCTTATCACCATGACGGATGAGTACGAAGCCCTTAAGCGAGAAGAGCGGCCCCAGACCTCACACATGATATCCAGTCCGGGATACAACCATGCGACGAATTGCTGGAGATGCAAGGGGTTGGGTCATAAACGAACAACGTGTAACTTCCCCGGTTATCTCTTCTGTTCATATTGTGGGCGCGGGGGGGTACTCTAGTGGGGTCTCGCCAGTAGGCGAACAAGCAGCCCACGACAACCGCTACTTTGTGTCGGTAAATATATACTGTCGGCAGGTGACATCATTAGTCGACACCGGGTCCTCTCGTACCTACATCGGCAAAACCATGAGGGAACATCTGAGAGCCCATAACATCGAACCGGCCAACACCCTGGGTACGGTACAGATGGCCGATCGATCCCTGGCGACATCGCTAGAAGTATTCCTCATCCCCGTGGGAAATAATGAAACTATGGTGTCCTTACCGGTGTCCGTGATTGACACCTTGGGTGAGACAATGATACTCGGGATGGATTTCTTGAGCACCTTACGGCTCGAGCTACGGCTACACGGCGAAAGGCTGCCCAGCCCCGGAATGGTAAAACAAGATTCCCCAGTTCACTTCTTGACCGTGGAAGAAATTAAAGACTTAGAATCGACTACAGGACTATGCAACGTCGGCACACGAGATCCGTCTTCTTCATCAGTGCACCAGTACCATGGAGCGTAGACGAACCACTCCTCCACGTGTAGCGCACAACAGGGTAGCGTTAGCAAATCCCTCCCTATACATACCACCGGCAGAGGCCCGGCCAAGAATCATAAGCGACGTGGGGATTCCGCCACTCCCCGGCGATAGCGGACCAGCATCACTCGTTCCCTGTCAGAAGAAAAGAACCGTGACAATATCAGCTGCTCCGCCGACAACACGGCTGGATAGATGCCCGAACCGCTCATCAGCGGCGAGCCGACACCACCGACTTCGGAAAACAAACCACCAAACGTTCGTCCAGCTATACCGAGCGTTCTTCCAGCACAATCCAGCCCTGGTCACGGAGCAACCACGCAGAAGAGGCACCACCAGCCTGCTCGCACGGTGAAATACAGCGGCCATACGTTCACCGAAGGCGAACTCTGGAATGGAGTCCGCATCAGACAACCTCCACACTATGCCAAGCACGTCCAATTCGTCATCCGACCGCCTGTTCGGCCCCCGGTCAAGACAGCAATGCTCAACAAAACTTATGCTCGCCCGAGGAAAAAAAACTCGCTCATACAAAACCTAAGGAATGTTGTGGCAACACAGCCTTCTCCTGAGAAGGGGGAAAATGTAACGAAGATTTACATTCCCTTAAATCCCCGCAACATAAATTTAATATTTATTTTTTTTATTATTATTTTATTTTATATTTTAGTTCTATACAATACCATATACAATAATTAATTTCAGTTTCAAGTACATATGAAATCCTCTAATGTTACTTAGGTACATATGAAACCCCCTAATGTTATTTAGTTAATACCAGTTCGCTTAATAATTCTCATCTAGTTCATTTATAATGTTACATTTGGGGTATTCACAAGGTGTGCTATCATGGTTTATTGTCATAATGTTCTAACATTTTACAATGGTTTAAAAATATTGTTGTTGGTTTGTAAACAAAAAGTGTCTTAAATAAATAGAACGTTGCTTGCTATGTTTATTGTGCTGTCGTAATTAATAGCACATTAAATTATGAGGGGTTGCTCACAACAGTCGTATTTTTTCATGTTATTATTTTAAGACATATGACTTTATGATACCTTGTGAATCCCCCAATTAATACTTTAGGTTTAGTTACACTCGGGGCGATTTCATTGCACCAACGATCTTGCCATCTATTAAAGTCGACCTGGTTCCCGCCTTCTGCACGACGGTCGCCGACACCTGCATTTGTCTAGGTGTGGTTTTTGTACTGCGGCTTCGGGTGACGGTTTTTATACTGCGGCTACGGCTGACGGTTTTTGTACTGCGGCTTCGGCTGACGGTTTTTGTACTGCAGCTTCGGCTGACGGTTTCTGTACTGCGGCTTCGGCTGACGGTTTTTGTACTGCGGCTTCGGCTGACGGTTTTTGTACTGCGGCTTCGGCTGACAGTTTTTGTACTGCGGCTTCGGCTGACGGTTTTTGTACTGCGGCTTCGGCTGACGGTTTTTGTACTGCGGCTTCGGCTGACGGTTTTTGTACTGCGGCTTCGGCTGACAGTTTTTGTACTGCGGCTTCGGCTGACAGTTTTTGTACTGCGGCTTCGGCTGACGGTTTTTGTACTGCGGCTTCGGTCCTCCCCTAGTTAAGTCAGTTTATTACATAAGGTTGACTTGTAGTATTTAGACACCTAATCATAAGAACGAATTGTAGTATTGTAGCAACTGCTGAGAACGAGCCATTTCATCACCGCCGAGCACTCAAGGTACCCGATCCTGACTCCCCGATTCCGGCCCGAATACACCAGCCGAGGAGAATCCGCCGAATTCCTGCCTGTTTGCTGTGCTGCTAGTAATTTTAAATGAAGTTGTTAACAAAGTATTGTAATTAAGTTGCTAATTAATCAATAAAGTTAAGAGATTATTGTTAACCCTGAAAGGGTAAATCAACCGTGTTTTCACTTAAGGTTCGTGGATTCCGTAAGTCGACCCTGGACATCACTGGACTACCCCAGCCTACGACAAAACCACGTTACAAAGTTGCAGATTTAGGTGAAATAAGAAGAAAACTTTACAATCTCATAGCGAAAACGAGAAAAATTTGTTTCTCATTTTTAAATTATGTAACATAGATGTGTTCAAAATTTGAAAAGAAATAAGAAAGGGTCTCAAAAATGTTTTTCATTGCAGCAATCTTAGTGCAAAATAAAGTTACTTGTTACATATTTTTATTTCTTCTCGTTAAATAATAAACAATATGTTGCTCTGCCTATCGGATAGGCATTACTATTGCATTTTTTTATTCATTTAAATTTAAAAATACCTACTATAAAAATAGGCAGATAGTTTAAAACTTTTTTCAATATAAATATAAACTGCAGTTGTATAATCTAGTTACTTTTTTTTGTTCAATTTATGTAGTTAATACCCTTTTTTATATTTTGGGTATAAATTAAACCGCAATTGAGTAATGCAGGCAGTTAAGTTTTTACTTTGAAGATACCTCTTCAAATTTAAAGTGTGCAATATGCGAAAAGTCAGAAACTCGAACTGAAGGTAGACTGCCCAAAGCAGGGGTATGGAAATAGTAACGATGGTAATATGTCCAGAGCATTTTTTGAAAATATTGAGTTTACAGCCAGAATTTCTGGGGTCGACAATAATATTAAAAAGGTTGGCAGTTATCCTTAATGTTATAAATTCTATAGAAATGGTAAATGGCCCAAAGTTTGATGATAATGCATCAAAACTGTCCAACTTTTGCCTCAAATGTACCTTGAGAAGAAACTTGCTCCTACCGTTCATTAAATTTTGACTTATGGCAAAAATAAAAATGAATAACAATGCTTACCTTTATTTTACCATTTATATTCGAAAATTTATCACATACACATGGTAAAAATAGTAAAATAAAGTATAATATTAAGTAAATGCTTTAATAATAACGAATAAAAGGAAATATGAAAAGACATTCGTTATTTTTTTAAATTTAGGTAGCCCTTTTAATTAATAATTGCATATTCCATACGTGTATAAAAGGATTTATTTAAACAGGTCGAATTTCGGCCACATGGCGGTCTTAGTTTAGTTAAATACAATCAAATTCTTCAATGTAGAATGATGACGAATGCCATATCGGGGCGTTCTGCTAGTTTTTTATAATTCTGTAAACAAAGGAGAATTCAACAAAATTAAAACATGATGTAACCAGTGTTGCCAGAATTTTTAGAGCTAGTTTTTCGGATAAAGGGCGTGTGTGAAACGGTAGCAAAGTAATTTAGTAATAGACTACAGAACGCTTATTACATTTACATTACAAGCCTTTTGTTATATTGCCAAGGCAAAAGAAATCTTATGAAAGTGGAATTGGAGGAAACCAATCAGATCGTTATCCGCCACCTTGGAGAACGATCTTGCAGCAATGTGGTGGCTGAGTCTAGGCTGTGGTTTGTATCTCGATTACAGGTAACGTCATAAGCGGTGCCTGGGATGGAGATTTTGAACTTAAAAGCCTTGACGACGAAAGGTTATTCACCCCTAAACCGAGGTGTCATGCGACCCGTGCCTATCGGTCTGGTTTGCAGTCAGGGGTTACCGACTGTATTATCACGGAGCTTTGCTGATACCTGGGCACCTCAGCAAATAGACCACGCCCTTACCACGTTAATGGGGGCTATGACGTGGCGGACCTTTCAACTCCCCTAAACTCCTGTTACCAAAATTATAATGAACATATCCAAAGGCGAAAAACAACAAACACAAATACCGGAAACTGATGACGTACAGGCAAGAACAAGGACAACGATGGACGGCAATACGAAAGAGCCAGGGACTGTAACAGTCCCGGCAGCCAAAGAAGATCGGCCTAGGCTGATCAGAAGTGGCAAGGCAGCTCGACTAGAAGGCGGCTGCTCTAAAAACTGCGGCGGGGTATCTCTGCACTTCAATCCAAGTACCTCCAAAGCCGCATTAGCCCTTTCAGTCATTGGAACGGATAAAACCCCTGCTTCGGGTGCTGCTAAGTTGGGAATGACAAAGTCGCTCAACAATGCAGCTTCCTATGTGCCCATTGTGCAAGGAGGGATGGCGATGAAAACATCCAATGCCAAGGTTGCACCACCCCACCCCAAATTCGGCGACCGTAAAAAGTCTCCTAGGCACAAAAACCCTACAAAGAGGGCATCCAACACAAGGCGTGCAGCATTGCGTTTCATTAAGCTTCCAGGCTTCAAAAAAGCTGAAGAGCTTAACAGTGAACAAAAAGCTTCACTGGCATGGGCATGAGCCCACAGTCCTTGCGAAGGTGACAATGCCTAAACGGCAACGTTCAGAGGAGGAAGCTGCAGCCGTAAAACAGCAACCAGGGACGAAACGTCCCAAAATTACATCGAAAGCGATGAATAAGTCCTTCAGCGAGGTGGCTAAAGGTCACCTTGTGCAGGCTATCATCGACAGAGGTGTTGATAATGGTGCCATCTCCCATACCAAGTGGGACCTGGTAAAACAAAAATTAATGGGAGTGTTCTGGACGATCCTCAAGGAGAATCTAGGCCCACCTCCTCAATGCGATGATGCTGGCTGGTTCCAGGGTCACGTGAAGCTGATGGCTTGCGCAGATGAGCGCTCAGCGCTGCTTCTGAAGCGGGCCATCCAATTGTTAGGAGAGGTCTGGGAAGGTGCTAGGCTCGATGTGGTGTTAGTTGGTGAGATATCACGGCGGCCTTGATCGATTGCCATCATCCCTGCCGAACCATCGGAATCTGAGGAGATCTTGAAGATCTTAAAGTGCTGCAACCCTCAACTGCCCCCACAGGGCTGGAAAGTTGTGAAGGTTTCGGCTGCTGAAGGGTCCTCAAGGACGGCGATTGTGGTGATTAACCAGCAATCCTTGGAACCGCTGAGGGAGAGGCAGGGCAAGATCTACTATGGTTTTAGTACGGTCTTGCTCCGTGTCTACCGAAGTGACAACAAGGGCAATCCGGCTCCTTCGGTCAGTGAGGCCAAGCAGCCTGAAGAAGGAATAGCTGGTGACGATGCCGTAGGCTCAAGCGACAAAGAGGACACCCAGTCTGTCTCCGGATTGGTGGGTGACTTCTTTGATCACTTGGGTGATATGGTTGATGAGGACGTGCTTCTGGAATCTGGCCAGGAGGACGTCAACATCACGGTGGTCGCCAGTATGGATCATGGTGAAGGTCTTACAAATTAACCTCCACCATTCTAAAGCAGCATCTGCTGCATTGCTCCTCCGGGTGGTAGAAAGAGGGGAGGAGCTCGTTATGGTCCAAGAAACCTGGATTCATAAGGATCGGGTGTCTAAACTCACGTTTAGACAATATTAATTAATTTGTTCGGTTATATTTTTTATATACCAATTGTTACTTTTAAAATGTATTTAATGAATTAAATTTGAAATTAAAAAAGATATGAATTTAAAACACTAAAATTAAGATTGTATTGTAAAGTATATTTTAAGTTACACTGTAAATTTTCATAATAATATGCCAATTTTGAAGTAGAGATGGCATTAATGAGTAGGTTTATAATACAATTGAATTGGTAACGTTTAGTACTTACGGATTTATTCCAAACCGGTTCGGCTTTTGCGCCACGAAGACGGTTTTAGAAAAATAGGTTTTTGTAGTGAGCTCGTTCATTGTGCCCTTAGCAACAGAAGTGTTCAGTTTAACTAAACCTTACTTTGATCTGCTTAAATCTAAATTTTTTAACCTAACTTAAAATAATTTACTTAAAATAAAACCTAACATTAATTTCCTTAAAATTAAACCTAAAAATAACTTTCTTTAAATTAAACCAAAAATATAAAATAAATATTGTACCTACATACCTACAACTACACCGGCTCATCTGTTTTTATTTTGGAATTACAACCCATCAAATAATTATCCTAGATTCCCTACATCTAACCACGATGGAAACCAACCCCCAACCTTAAAGGTAATTACCAAGTGTTAAAATTATCTCTTAAGTGGCAAAGAAATAATCAAGTTTATCTCTTTCGTATTTCTTTCCATTTAACCCGACTCCCTACAATTGTAACCACTCATATGAGCGGCTACAATTACAATTGTCCATCAGACATCTACCATATCTTCAAGGTGCCCTACAGTTCTGTACAACCCAAAGCGACAATTGTTTAAAATTCTTTGTGGAAGCTAAACCAAAGAATTATATGGTCCTTCGTCTAAACAACCAGTGGTTAAGGAAGAAACAAATTGTCAATAACTACTCAAGAAGAAGTCAAAAGTCTCATCAAGGTAAAACTATATCAACAATCTTAGGAAAAGAGAAGAAATAAAGTAATCCAACAATTATGAGGTAAAGTGTTTCTATTTACTCTAAATGAAATTAGTAATAAATCAAGCACAAGCAAAGTGGAAAGCCGTCGGTAATTTTTAAATTGCAATTTATAACCATTAAACGAAAAAGAAGTGAAACGAGAAAAAAAAACAAAAAATTTGATATAATCATAGTGTGTATGTATGTAACTATAATTGAAATTAAAATGGAAAAATATAAAATTTAATTTAAAAGGAAAATGTGATTATTTAAGTGGAAAAAAAAAGTTTAGAATTGAAAATTGCCATAAATATTATTAGAAAAAAATGCAAAATACCGTTTTATTTCAAGGCTGTGATATTCGTGCACATACATACATACAAACCGAGTTAAATAAAGAAAAGGTAAAGCAAAAATAATTTAAAATTAAAATGAAATTTTAAAGAAATTTTAAAAGTTGTGCTTTCGGAAAAAAAGAGGAAAAGAGGTATTTTCCCCTTCAAAAATTTAAAATAAAATTAAAAAGAAAAAACGTACCAACCTATAGGTTTGAAAATAAAGTGGAAACGGTGTAAATTTGCCTGTGATCAAAAAAGAAGAAACATTTGTGGAATTAGTGTTAATTTTAAAATATTGGAAAAAGATAGAAGAGAAAGTCAATAAATCTCAATAGTACATACATACCAGTGTTGCCAGTGAAATTTCGAGAAAGATACATTTTAGTTTCCAAAAAGATTCACTTTTTCCCAAAAAGAAACATTTTGGAAAAAAATTTAAAAATCCATTTTTAACGTTTAAAATTTATTAACATAGCATTTTGATTTTATATTTAATGAATATTGTAATGAAAATGATTTCATATAAAATCATTTTTATATTTATTTAAGCCATAAGTATTAGATACCTATGTAATTTTTAAAAATTACAGTAAGCAAACTTTAAAATTAATTACCTATATGCAACTATTTTTGGATGTTATCAAAACTAATTAATTTTCTTAAAAATTAATATACGTGTTAAGGCGTTTATACTAAAGCGATTATATTAAAAAGTTCATATAAATTTTTCTTCTAAAATTTGATATTAACACACATACACAAGAATAAGCAGACGACAGAAGAACTTAGAAAACTTAACAACAAAATACATGTTATTTTTGTATTTAGTTGTCACTGTTTTTTTAGTATTCATAACGAAGTGTTAACTTTAAAAACTTTGTCAGAGACGGAAAGTTTATTGTTTTATTTCTTTGCATCTTGCGTACAGATTCAAAAGATACGAAAAATTTTAGGATTATACATGGTACCTAGTCATCAAAAGATACGAAAAAAGTATCTTTCGTATCCTAATGGCATCACTGATACATACATAACTAGTTACGGCAAATAAAAAATTGTTTTTACTCTTTGCTTGTGCTTCTAACTCTTTGTTGCTCAAACATACATACAAATATACATAAAACCTCATCAGTTAATGCAACAGGGAAACAAAATATTGAGCGAATTCTCTTAAATGCATTCTGATAATAATCAACAGAAAAGGCACATCCCGCTACAAAAGAATAAGGTAACGTGATATTATACACATTATACACAGTTAAATAAATATATTCTATTTAAATAAAATCAGCGCTCTAAAACACTTTCGGAAAACCTAAAGGA
The DNA here is from genome assembly GCA_943735925.1 of Pollenia amentaria. NCBI lineage: Eukaryota > Metazoa > Arthropoda > Insecta > Diptera > Polleniidae > Pollenia > Pollenia amentaria. The sequence continues at coordinate 51,048,944 of OX031008.1, forward strand.
AAAATTTCTTTTTTGCTTATTAATAAAACCAAAATTAAATTTAACGTGGTTAAAAATTTGTTTATTGCGCTTAAACTAATTTACCAGTTTATCGAATTGATCCTATAATTGAAAAACAGATGGTGAATTGCATACGCATTAAGTCTCTGATTTTAAAGCTTAAATAGCAAAAAAAAAAAAAAAAAATTTCATCCCCAAATTGAAAGTAAATTTAAAATTTAAATCAAGTTGTTTAGTAGTGAAACCTTTCTCTTTTGTGCAAAGTGCTAATTTTTATTCAAAGAGTGTTAATATTCATTCGAAGTGTGAGTGTGCTTAAATTTAACCAGATTGTGTTAATGGATAAAAGAAAACTTGTAAAATTATTGGCACAAAGGAAAAGACGGATGTTAAAATTGTAAGAGAGAAAAATTTTACAAGAGAAGTTGAAGCAAATAGTGAAGCAGTTCTAATAATTGTTCAGTGGTCTCTTAGCGCCAACCTAATTACTTTTTTGTACAAAACCTTGTATACCATCACTCACACTTGTAAAAACATACTCTGGGAATAAAAATCTAGGTAACTTTCGTTCTCTTTGAAGTATAAAACAAAGTACTCGGTTGATTTTAAACCTAAAAAAAAAAAATTTTGAGTTTAAACTTTAAACTCTTTAAACAGTGAATATGCTTAAAGTCAAAGAAAAAAATAAGCATTCAGTAAAGAAATAATAAAGGAAAATATATGTATATCGGATAATTACTCTTGGATAAAATTATATACCCACCCTTAAATTGATCGCATACAAAAATAATTTTCAGACTTACCCTCGTATACCCTTCCGCACACTTTTACTTACATACTCGTGAGGTCAAAATAAAAAGCTGATTACTTCTCTTAAAGTTTTAACAACAAAGTGCTCGGTTTGTGTTTAAACTCTTTAATTAGCTAGATAATACAGTGAATGTGGTTAAGAGTAGCATTGGAAAAAAGAGAAATATATGTACATATACATATATACAGTCCTTTTAAGAAAAAGAAAACAAATAAGTAATTGCGTTCTCTTCAACAACAAACTATTTGGTTTGTGGTAAAATCTCTTGAGAGTGACAAAGCAGAGATTGCACTTAATAAAACCATTGGAAGGAAAATACAGTCGGTCACGATAAAAAGGAACGCTAGATTGAAATCACTTCAAAAAGGAAAATTATTAAAGACGTCGTGAGTTAAAAATTTTAGAATAAAATTTTGCTTTTATGTAACCAGAATTTTGCTTTTATGTAACCAAAAGAATAATGGATAAATTAAATTAAGCAAGTAAAATTAAAAATTTGAATAGAAACGTGGATATAATTTAAAGTTGTTGGAATTTAATTTAAAATAAAATTAAAATCTAGTTCAAAACAACTGCCCGCGCATGGCATAAGTTAAATTTATAAATTATTTATTTATAATAAATTGTTTATTAAACAGAACTAAATAAATAAAAGAAATTTCAAACCCGAAATTAATTTACAATATAATTGTTTAAGCGTTTTATTTATGAAAGTTGCTCTCTTAAATTAATAAAACGTGTGCTCTTTTACTCAAATTTCTTTGATTATTTTGTCGATTGTGCATTCTTAGTGCAAGAACAGACCGGTTGTTGGGAAGTATACATAACATATAATTCCAGTAAGATTATTTTGTCAATTTTACATTGTTAATACTCGAACAGACCTGTTGTTGGGAAGTTTCATGGAATATACATAACTTTATTCCCATAAGTAAAGGTTGTCATACACTCGCTTGCACTTTTTATGGCACACTATAGAAAAAAATTAAAAAAAAGGAAAAAATAAACAATTTGGAAAAAACTTTACTCTGTACTCAACCTGGATATAATGGATATTGAAATTAATAATTAATTGAAATGTAACTTTATTTAATGAAATGTAATCAAATTAAATCCCAAACTATTTATACAATAAATAAAATAAAGTTGATGTAAAAAGGAACAAATAGTAGTTGTGTGTTTCACTAAGTTTACAAAAATAATTTATTTATAACGTTACAAAAATAATTTATCCGTACTTATTCAAAAATTAAGTAATTTGTTTCAAAATAAATTATAATTAAGGAAGTTAATATCGGAAAACATTTATTTTTATGTAGATTTATAAATAAAAAATCGGTATTCAAATAAAAAACACCCTAAATTCATTAGGCCTATTGAATACCTAATATTAAACTCATAATTATTTTTTTTTCTCACAAATTACTAGCGGTGCTATAATCTCATAGCCTTGAAATATCTAAGAAGAATTTTAAACTAGATTTTGAAGTCTAGTACTATGCTCAGATAGCCCAACTTGTTCGAATCAAGAAATTTCTTCTTAAATTTCATACATAAAAGCTAGATACTCACATATTAAGATAAAATCACATATCTCAAATGTATAATAGGCAATTTTTTATACCTAAAATAATCAAGGGTTACCTTTTTTTTTTTCAATGTGAAGCCTTCAACATTAACTGAAGATTTGCAGGCTAATTTCATACTTTTTGTTCGATTGATTGTTGTAATTTTACAGTAAAATTATACAACATAACTAGAGTATGCTCTAGCCCTTAGCTCTATAAAGAAAGAATGAACCCTATCCTATATTTATTTACATGTATTTACATCTAGTACGATTCGTAGCCCCTACAATAGTTTAATAGGCAAGTTTAAGTTCGCCTACATTAAACTAAATCGTCAGTATCTAGTGCTAATTTAAAGTCCCTCATCAAAATTATAGAAATTATCATTTTAGACTAGGTTATCAATTTATAGCCCCTATTCCCTAAAAATAATATCGATTCTAGCGTAGCTTTTAACCCTTTATATAGGGAACAATTCCTGTTTGATTGTGGGAATTTGCTACAATTTTGTGAGACGTTAAATAATAACCCAATTGAGGATCACAATGAATCCATACTTGAGCTTAAGCTAAGGGAGCTAGATTCAGAATGGGTGAATTTAAAGGATTGATATAGGAAACTAATGCTATCCCAGGATGGATCAGTAGATACTGAAATAAAGACACAATCTAAAGAGGAATATAATACGTGTTCAGAGGCATATTTTCATACTAATTCCCAAATCAATGATTTGCTAAAAATAAGCCGAATTGAGAGTTCCCGAATCCCAGCGTTTCAATCGATATCACACTATGCTCAACCGAATCAGAACTTACTCCCTGAAAGCTCAATTAGCTTCGTGAAACTGCCATCATGTGATATTGAGATTTTTAGGGGCAGTTATGAACAGTGGCCATCATTTCGTGACATGTTCACGGCTGTGTATATAAGCCACCAAAAGCTAACCCCAGTCACTAAGCTCTATCACCTTATGAATAAAACGAGGGGTGAAGCTGGTGCAATCGTAAAAAGATATATATATATGTCCTTTATTTAATTAAATATAATATTAATACAAATTGTAGCATAAAATACTTAAATAAAATGTTCACGAAGAACATAGGGCGTCAACAAATTCTCTCCATCTATTTCGATCTCTGGCAAGTAGCTTAATTTCGTTCCATGTTTTTTGAGCTGATTCGTGTTCATTTCGTATGCACCGGATCCATGTATTACGTGGTCGGCCTCGATGTCGTTGACCTTGAGGGTTCCACTCTAGTGCAGCTCTGGCAATATCATTTGCTGGTCGCCTGAGAATATGGCCGATCCATGTCCATTTACGTTTCTTAATATCAAATTCAATGGGACAACAATCTGCCAGATTCCAAAGGGCTTCATTTGATACCCAATTTGGCCAGTATATACGTAAAATCTGTCTCAGACACCGATTCACGAAAGTTTGTATTTTCTTCATGGCCAGTTTTGTAAGGCTCCATGTAGTGCAACCATACAGCAGCACAGATTTTACACTACAGTTGAATATACGTAACTTAGTTTTCTGGGATATGTTGTTAGCGCGCCAAATTTTGTGCAGTTTGAGGAACGCAACACGGGCCTTGTTGATTCGGTCACCAATGTCGGCTGCAGAGCCACCGTCTTTTGCGATTTTACAACCGAGATAGTTGAAAGATTCTACATCTTCCATAACGGTACCATCAACAATAAGGGGCGATGAAATATTGGTACCGATACGCATCAGCTTTGATTTTTTAAAGTTAATTCTCAATCCTACTTGTTTGGCGTTTTCGGAGAGTCTCGTTATCTTAGCTTCAATATCTGCAAAGCGATGGGCCATTAGACAAATGTCGTCTGCGTAGTCTATATCATTTAGGTACTCCATCATATTCCATCGAATGCCGGTAGGGGCCTCACTATTTGTCTTTTCCATTACACAGTCTAAAAGAAGAATGAATAATGTGGGAGACAGGACACAGCCTTGCCTTACGCCAGTAACGGTTGTGTAAGGTTGGCTTTCCCTTCCGTTAAATCGGACCTTACACTCTGCGTCTTTGTACAGCTCGCGTATTAGAGTGACGATTTTTTCAGGTATGCCTTTACCAATTAATGCAGACCACAAAGAATTTCGGGATATTGTGTCGAAAGCACGTTCAAAATCTACGAAAAGCAGGTATAGGGGTGTGTTGTACTCTGCCGATTGCTCAATAATAATGCGTAGAGTATTGACGTGATCGACACAAGATCGTCCAGGCCCTCTTTCAAATACCAATTTCGAGCTAGCGTGGAATGCCCTTTAAACCCGCTATGAAAATAAAAGTTTTGGTTGACAACCAAATTAAAATACTATTTGACATACCCGCGGCAAAAAATGAAGATAGCGAGTCAATAAGAAGAATTCAGTTTTCAGTTAGTGATTCCCTGGCAACTCTCAGAACGCTTGACGTCGACGTCGAGAGCTGGGACCCCATTCTGATTCGACTTATCTCAACTAAACTTCCACATGTAACACTTTCGTTATGGGAGCAATCCCTCACTTCCCCACGTGAGCTTCCCAAGTGGACCCAAATGTCCAAATTCCTTGTGGACAAGTATGAGGCAGTAGAACGTCTCAATAGTATAAAGAATACTAAAGATTCTTTCACACTATTAGACACACCCAGCCCTGATGTGCACATTCATATCTCAGGACAACTTAAGTTTATCGTGCAAGTTGTGCCAAGAAAACCACTCGTTAAAAATATGTCCAAAATTTAGAGCCTTTACGGTACAACAACGAGTAGATTTTGTCTTTAAAAATAAATTCTGCAATAATTGCTTAGCCTCGTCTCATCTGAAGGCAAATTGTAAAAGCAAAAATACTTGCCTTCAATGCAAAAAGCCGCATCATACCCTATTGCATATGAGGCAAAAGCTACAACATCCTACTCAGTTAGCACAGGGTGAACAGTATAGAGACTCAGCCACTAATCGCAATAATTCTGCCCAAAACAGTAATCAAGTCGCTAAAACAACCAACCAAGATGAAATGCCTAGTACCTCAAGGAAATTTCAGGCTAATTACTCTACAAGCAATGAAAATATTTTACTGAGAACTGCATTAGTGCAAATAGAGCATAGAGGTGAACTTTTCACAGTAAGAGCGCTAATTGACCCGGATTCTCAACGAACAGAAAGAATTCGTAATCGGCTACAGCTACCCTGCGAAAACTCTCATTTCGAAATAATCGGTATAGGCGGGAAAAAGCAAACAGCAAACAAAAAACCTTCCGGCATGTACTTTTGAAATAAATTACTCTTCCGATTTGGCTGAATTAGATCTTGCGGATCCATCATTTAACAAGTCGTCGCAAATAGATCTAATTTTAGGTAATGATTATGAACACTGGCTCAATATTGAAGGTATTAGGAAAAATATTTGTGGTCAGACATCGGCCTATAATACGATCTTTGGCTGGGTGCTTAGTGGTCCCATAAAATCGCAATCAATACAAACATTCACAACTACAGTAGTTCCAACTGAAATTTCTGAGCTAAATAAACTCTTAAAAGTTTTGGGAGCAGGAAGAAATCCCGGAAGCTCGCTCAAATTCAGTGGAGGATGACTATTGTTAAAGGTTCTATACAGAAACAACAACACGTAATGAGTGTGGTAGATATATAGTGCGATTGCCATTTAAGCATGAGTTTCCCGAGATCTGGGATCATCTCGATTCATAGCCCTATCCCAGTATACGAGCATGGAAAAAACCCTAGCCAAAGATCCCAACCTTCAGTCACAATACAAGGCTGTTATAAACGAGTACCACACGCTTGATCATATGGACGAAACGTCATCAATTGAAATTAACTCTAATGGTAAATATGGCTCATCAAGGTGTAGTACGCCCAGATCACAAAACAACCAAACTTAGGGTTGTGTTCAATGATAGTAGAAAATCTTAATCGCAATACTCTTTAAATGACGTTCTATATACAGCTGCTTACCCTAAAGCAGCTGCGATTCTGCGCACAGAAACTTATGTCGATGACATTCTCTCGGGAGGTTATTCGATAGAAGATGTTCTATCCGCTCAAATCCAGCTTATGCTAGCATTAAAGTCAGCTGGATTTTCTCTAAAGAAAATTACGGCAAATGATCCTAAGTTGCTTGCCCATCTTCCAAAGGACGATTTGCATGACTGATTTTCTGCGCTTTCACGATGCAAGCTCTACCAAAACCCTTTGTATAAAATGGAATGCGCTGTCGGACTCATTTACGTATAAGTTCGATCCAATTGATCAAGTCACAAGAATAACTAAGCGGCAGATTCTGTCATCAGTGGCAAAGCTCTTTGATCCTGCGGGATGGCTCGCGCCTATCGTTATTAGGGCAAAAACATTAATTCAGCAGCTTTGGTTGGAAGGCCTAGAGTGGGATGACGATGTGTCTCAGGAATCTTTGCAAAAGTGGAACGAGCTGGTTCAAGATCTCTCCCAAGTTGACACAATTTCGATCTCTCGCTGGTTACAATGTACTCCCTCTGACAAGGTGCAATTGCACGGTTTCTCAGATGCCTCTAAAACAGCGTTTTGTGCAACAGTTTATATTCGATGTCAGACTAATTCCCATACTACTTTTATTAATTTGTTAGTGGAAAAAAGTAAAGTAGCCCCTATACAAGCTGTTTCATTGCCAAGGCTGGAACTCAATGGGGCAGTTCTGCTGGCTAAGCTCATTAATTATGTAATATCATCCTTGAATTTAAACCCAGAAGAGATTCATTTGTGGACTGATTCGTCCATAACCCTGGATGGCTGTCAAAACCCCCCTCGACGTGGGAAACCTATGTTGCGAACAGAATAGCTCATATTCACACTTTAGTGTCAGATGTAAAATGACATCATGTCCCTTCTCATGACAATCCTGCAGCCTTGGGAACGAGAGGTTGCAGGCCTCAAGATCTGGCACAAAGTGCACTCTGGTTGCATGGACCATCATGGCTGATTAAACCCTCAACGGAATGACCGAAAAGAAATCCGCTGAAGGAGTCGGAAGTTTCTAAAAACCAATCCCAGGCGTTACATGTCGAGATTCAAGACAATGAAATTCTAAGTAGATTCTCATCATACAGCAGGGCTTTACGCGTTATATGTTACATGTTCAGGTTTTATAAAAAATGCCGTAAAGGTGTACGGCAAAAATCGCAAACCGACAATATAATAAGTCTAACACAACCGGAAATGAAATTTGTAAAATCAAGACTTATTGCTTTGTCCCAGGAGATATTTTATCCCGAGGATTACAAATGTCTGCGAGACTCTCAAATTTTGCCAAGTAAAAGTTCACTTAAGCCTTTAAATCCATTCCTGGACTCTGATTTTATTATGCGATCAAACGGTAGGCTGGTTCAATCGAGTCTCCCGTACAATGAGCGTTACCCTGTAATACTACCAGGTAATTCACAATTCTGTCGGTTGTATCTAAAATATTTGCACGAATTTCTTTATCATGCGGAATGTAGCCAAATGTGCAGAATGATACAGACAGAATATTTTGTAGCGAGACTTAAACCCCGAGTAAAAAGTATAGTGCGCAATTGTAAAGTTTGCATAATACTGTAGGGTTAGATGTGTAATGGCAGGATCGCCATGTGTAGTGTATTCCCTATAGCCCTTATTTATTTTTAATAGCTGTTAGGGTACCAGCTGATTTGGAAGGCGTTCAAAAGAATTGCCGAATTATTTGAGGCTCTTAATTAAAACTAGGCAAGTTATTGCCGGATTAAGTAGTTAATTTCAAGTCTGATTTATTTTAAATTTACAAGTGCTTATATACTATACATGAATTTTTAACTTAACCGTTCTAAATTATTTTAATTATTTACATTATTCTGTTTGTCTTTGTCAGTCATATGGAGATATCAATAAATTGTAACAATAACAAACCCTCGTGACTATTCTCGCCAATCAGAATGTTGCAAGTTGGAATGCACTCAATTCTCACTCAATGAGGTGTCATTCACTTACATTCCGATTGTCGTCATTTGTCTATACCGTTATTTGATATTTAAAATACCCTACTCTATATAAGTTGGTAAGTTGTAGTGCATATATGTGTGTGATATTACTCAGCTTTTAATTTATTACTTTTTATTTATTACTCAGCTTTTTATATTAATTTTATATTGAAATGTAATATTAGTATAAAGTAATAATATGCTGAGTAGTGGGAAATGCAACAAATTCCCACCTATATGCACACGCCATAGTTAATAATAATTAAGTTAATTAAGTTAATGTTAATAATAATAATTAAGTTAATGTTTATATTAATAAGAATAAATGAAAATAAAGAACATTAATAAAACAGAAGTCAACCGTCACCACATGGCGACCGTGACAGGACACATATTTTTAAGCGGAAAGTTACTTAAATGAAAATGTGAAAAACAAGTGTTATGTAAGAAAACTGCAACAAGTGTTTGATAGTTAAAATAAAAAAGAAATTAAAGCAAATAAAATAATTAATAATGGTTAAGAACGATAAAAACTAAAAAGTTATGTAAGAAAACTGCATCAAGTGTTTGATAGTTAAAATAAAAAAAGGAAGTTAAAGCAAATGTTTAAGAAAATTGAAAACGATAAAAACTAAAAAGTTTTCATTTCATATTTAAACACAAAAATTTGGATTATCCTTTATATCAGAAAAAAGCTGTGATTGTTATCTTCTAAAGGCAATTTAGTTTATTGCATAATATTATAAACACAAAAAAAAAAAAAAAACAACAAGACAAAGAATTCATTATCTAACAAAAAAAAAAACAATTTCGTTGATAAAACGTGTACAATTACGTGTAAGAAAAAAGAGGAATAAAATTAAAAAAAAGGGTAACATTCCGAGTTTCCCGAAGGAAGATGCTGGTGCGGCCAAAGTACCGGTCACCATTCACAACGTATCTACAATAACAACAGCAGCCGCAACGATAGGACAAAACCAACAACATAATAATCATCAATATGGATCATCTTCACCACAGGCATCATCTGATAGTATGTAATTATATCATTTTTTTCTAAACATAGTAGAACAAATTCTTTTTTTAATTTTTTAATGAATTAACTAATATTTTGTGTGTTTGGGACACCCAAAGTCTCCCTAACACGCGTACTAACAAATAAATAATCACTGCGAAACGCAAGCGTCCCTCCAGTGGTATAATTAATAAGATAAAATAAAAATGTAATATAAAATTTAAAAAAAAAAAACGAAAAAGGAAAAATTTTTTTTTAACTCCTTTGCAATTTAAGTTTAAATTTTAAAATGGGTGGCCAAGAATCTAAGGTTGAAAACCCCAACGCAAATGTCATAAACGAGATTAGGGTGGAAGTAGAGTTCCCGGTGATTTATTTTATTATAATTATTGTAATCCTGGCAGTGCAATTGTTGACCACCTTGTATCAGTTACATAAAAAATCATTAAGAAAAAATTACATCCCCGCTGCTTCCATGGCAAATGAAATAGAAAAAATTTAGAAAAAAGAGAAGGAAAAGTGAAAGTGAATAATCTTTCCTTAACAATAGGTCGTTAAACCTAACAATTATTTCTGTACGACATTTAGCGTAACTATTTTTATTCCCTCCTGAAATTTATTTTACTACTATCTTACTGCCCGGTTATGATTAAGGGTAATTTCTTTTAGTATTCGTAAATGCGAGTTTATTGTTATTATATTATATCCTATTTATCGAAAATAATGGCGCTTTTTAATTGATTATCTGCTAAATGGAATGGGATTCAATTGAAGCAAAGGCAAGGCAAATTAAGGAAGATTTTAATAAATCATATAAGTGTCTAAATGTTGATAGAGATACCAAGAGAGAAACCATTGATAAACATATAAAGGTTATCGAGGGTCATCTCGAACGTTTGAGGGTATTGTTTAACGTTCATTACTCTCGCTTAACAGCGGCACATAAAGTAGCTGCTGACGCCATCTATGCAGATGTCAGAGAAAAATTAATCTCTGTCGCTCTAAAAAAATGAGTGGAACTAAAAAAATCTGTCTCACTCCAGGGGGATACAGATTCTATAGTTGAACCTATATTACAAAACGTTAAAATCAGTGTCGCTAGGGAAACTAATGCAAAAACTGAAAAAAAACAAAGATAATCTGAGTACGCCAAATTTGAACAATATGCCGCAAACGCCAATCGAGTTCCTTACAATCGCCTCAAGACTCATTCCTGAGTTTGATGGTCGACCAGAGAACTTACAGGGTTTCATATCGGCCCTGGAACTGGTGGACAGCGTTTGCGATGGCCACGGTGCCATAGCTATAAATTTGGTTAAAACCAAATTAAGGGGCACTGCCATTAATTTACTAAAGGGAACTGAGGCGACCTTAACTCAGATAATCGACTCTTTAAAATCAAATGTAAAAGGCGAATCAGTGGATGTAATTTCAGCCAAGCTGATGAACATAAGACATGCGAGTAAAAATGCTGGTGCCTATATTAAAGAAGTGGAGGATTTAACAAAATCGCTCCAATCGGCTTACATATCCGATGGTTTAACGCCGAAATTAGCCGACAATTACGCGACAAAGGCCGCCGTTAAGGCGATCGTCAAAAATGCAACGAACGAAAGAGTTAAGTTGATAATGCAGTCAGGTAGATTCGACAACCTCAATGAGGCGGTTGCAAAGTTTGTAGAGAGTTGTACCGAAGTATACGGCCAACAAAATGCGGTGTTATACCTGAACAGTGAGTGTAGCCAGACTAACTACCGTAGAAACAACCGTCGAGGTTACCGCGGTAATAACACAAACAATTCAAATAACTAGGGTAGGAATGCCTACCGGGGTAACAATAACAGACGTTACAATAATAATAACAACAATCGTATCCATAGGGGCCGCGGCAATATCTGCGGATCCCAACACAATGACAAAAACGTTAGATTAGTCACCGACCAGAAACTAAGAAATAATATATATAAGCTCAACCTTAGTCTAGGAGTGTTCGTACAGGTATACGGTACAAATGGCAGATTATTAACATTACTTGATGACACAGGAGCGGACATATCGCTTCTAAAAATTTCAAATATAATTCAAACTAAACAATTGAACACTAATGAGTTAGTGACTATTAGTGGTATAGGTCAGGGTACTACCAAATCCGTTGGTTCCAAGAGAGTAGACCTTAAATTTGAAAATATTTTAATTACCCATAAATTTCATACGGTTTTGGATGATTTTCCTATACCATGCGACGGAATCATAGGTCTTGATTTTCTAAAACAGTTCAATTGTAATATGGACTTTAATGAAAATGAAGATTTTCTTGTTTTACGACCGCAAAATTTCTATCAATTCAAGATTCCAATGTCCAACAAATGTGTTAATGATTCGATCATGCTACCTGCAAGATCACAAGTTATAAGAAAAGTAGTACTTGAATCAGGTCAAGGAGAAGTATTAGTACCCAACCAGGAACTACAACCTGGTGTATATATTGCGAACACTATAGTTAACGGTGATAATGCATACGTAAGATTACTTAACGCAAATAATTGTGATACGGCACTATGTGCTAGGGGAATAATTACGGAGGATCTGTCAAACTATGACGTATTGAGAATATCAGGAGCATCTGAGAGAAGAACTCAAGAAGTCCTGGATAAACTCAGTAAAAACTTTCCTGATCAATTTAAAGACGATCTTACGAAACTCTGTGTGGAATATTGTGATATATTCGCCCTAGAAACCGAAGTGGTTTCGACGAATAACTTTTATAAGAAAAAACTCAGACTAAGTGACAATACACCGAGCTATATAAAAAACTATAGAATTCCACACGCCCATAAGGCGGAGGTTGATAGACAAGTCAAAAAACTAGTAGACGATGGGATAGCAGAACCATCCACATCAGATTATAACAGTCCCTTATTACTAGTACCCAAGAAATCATTACCGAACTCCGAAAAGAGGAGATTGCGATTGGTAATCGATTATCGCCAGGTGAACAGGAAATTGATTGCAGACAAATTCCCACTTCCAAGAATAGACGATATTCTGGATCAATTGGGACGTGCTAAATATTTTTCATGTTTGGACCGCATGTCAGGTTTCCATCAGATAGAGTTACACGAGTCTTCAAGAGACATTACTTCCTTTTCTACGGGAAATGGCTCTTATCGTTTCACGCGATTACCATATGGAATCAAAATTGCACCCAATTCATTTCAACGCATGATGACCCTTGCGTTTTCTGGTTTAGCGCCGTCACAAGTATTTCTATATATGGATGATTTGGTAGTACTCGGGTGTTCGGAAAAACACATGTTTAAAAATTTAACAGATGTTTTCGAACTATGCCGAAAGTACAATCTAAAGTTACATCCAGACAAATGCACATTTTTTATGCACGAGGTTACTTACCTCGGGCATAAATGCACTAACAAAGGCATCCTTCCGGATGATAGTAAGTACGCAGTGATCAGGGACTACCCAGTCCCCACTGACGCTGACGGTGCAAGAGGATTTATCGCTTTCTGTAACTATTACAGAAGATTCATTAAACATTTCTCTGATTATTCCCGTCACATATCAAAATTGACGAGAAAAAATGTGACATTTCAATGGTCACCAGAATGCCAAAGGGCATTCAATTATCTTAAGAAAGCTTTAATGAATCCGGGGATATTACAGTATCCGGATTTTAAGAAACCATTCTGTATCACTACGGACGCAAGCAAGCACGCATGCGGGCGGTACTTAGTCAGGAGTACGAAGGTAGACAGCTTCCAGTCGCCTACGCCTCAAAAGCTTTTACTAAGGGTGAAAGCAACAAGTCAACAGTTGAGCAAGAACTCACTGCAATCCATTGGGCAATTACTCATTTTAGACTATACGTTTATGGTACACACTTTTTGGTTAGAACTGACCATCGCCCACTAACCTACCTGTTCTCTATTAAAAACCCAAGTTCGAAATTGACTCGCATGAGATTAGAGCTTGAAGAGTATGATTTCACGGTGGAATATCTCAGAGGCAAAGAAAATGTTGCCGCAGATGCACTATCGAGAATAACAATAGGTGACCTAAAGGAAATAACTAAAAATATCTCAAAGATGTTATCGACTCAGTTATCGACTAGATCATCGGCGAGACGGGAAAACCCCGGCGAAAATGACCTCAACCAGCATGAAATGTACAAGAAGCCCAATATATGTGAAGTCATTAATTATACCGACGTCAGAAAATATCCAAAACTGAAAATGACTTCTGACCGTTGCTCTTTGAAGCGTGGCAGGAAAATTATCCAAGAGATAATAAGAGATGATCTGTTTGTTAATGGGAAAATTGATCTAGAACAATTCTTTCCAAGGCTGGAATCATCAACCGGCAAACATGGCATTATTAAGGTACAAATATCACCCAGTGAACAAATTTTCGAATTTGTCACAGTAAGTAAATTTAAGGCCGTGGGCAATGAAAAATTTAAAAACTTACAAGTAGCGCTACTTCCAAGTGTGACCCAGCTGAAAAAAGAGGATGAAATAGTTGAAACGATTAAAAGATGTCATGATGACCCAGTGCAAGGGGGACATACTGGGATATCAAGAACAGTAAATAAAATAAGAAGATACTTCTATTGGCCAAACATGACTCGTGACTTATCGAAATACGTCAAGTCATGTCAGAAGTGTCAACAAGCCAAGGTTATACGGCATACAAAAACCCCTATGGTAATAACAGAGACCCCAACCAAAACTTTCGACACTGTATTAGTGGATACTATTGGACCATTGCCACGTACTGAAAATTGCAATGGGTATACAGTCACACTTATATGTGACCTATCAAAGTATTTGGTTACTGTGCCAATACCTGATAAAAGTGCGAAAACGGTTGCGAAGGCTATATTTGAATCTTTTATACTCAAGTACGGTCTAATGAAGATGTTCATTACGGACATGGGAACGGAGTATAGAAATTCGATAATGAATGAACTATCCGAATATTTGAAAATTAACAATATAACGTCTACAGCTCACCACCACCAAACTCTGGGAACGGTGGAACGTAGTCACCGAACTTTTAATGAGTACATGCGATCGTACATATCCGTCGAAAGGGATGATTGGGATGAGTGGATGAAGTACTTCACGTACGGTTTCAACACCACCCCATCAGTGACACATGGATATTGTCCATATGAGCTTGTGTTCGGAAGAATTCCAAACTGATTTCATGAATTTAACTCAATAGAGAGGGTAAATCCTCTTTATAATATAGATAGCTACAGCAAGGAAGTTAAATATAGATTAGAAATAGCTTATGCTAGAGCTAGATCTTTTTTAAATAAATATAAATTAGAACGAAAAGAATATTATGATAAAAACAAAAGAGAATTAGATATTAAAATAGGAGACTTGTATTTCTTAAGAATGAAACAGGCCATAAGCTAGAAGAAAGGTACCTAAGATAGATTAAAAAAAAAAAAATTTATAATTAAGACTAAAAAACAAAATACTTTTAATACACAAAAAAAAATATATATATATTTTTTAAACAAAAAAAAAATACTTTTAAGGCAGTGATGCGCAAAACTAAATTCTCTCACCAATACACTGACAAAACCACAGGTGCACTGGGAGAAAAGTTGTGAAATTTACAAGAACTGTTGTTATTTTTTTACGGTGTGAAAAATTTTGTAATATTTTTTTCTTTTGAAAATAAATTAAATATAAAAGAAAAAGTAAACTTTTAAATAAATTATTTTTTAAAATCTATATATATAAAAATGAATTATGTTTGTATGTTTGTTTGTATGTTTGTTTGTCGCTTTATAGACTCCGAAACTACTGAACCGATTTTCCTGAAATTTTTACAGTAACATCACGTGAGCCCTAAAAATAAAATAGGCTACTTATTTTTTCGATAGGGGCAGGGGAATTGGTACCCCCCATAGGATGCCAATATTAATTATCGAACCGATTTTCCTGAAATTTTTACAGTAACATCACGTGAGCCCTAAAAATAAAATAGGCTACTTATTTTTTCGATAGGGGCAGGGGAATTGGTACCCTCCATAGGATGCCAATATTAATTATCGAACCGATTTTCCTGAAATTTTTACAGTAACATCACGTGAGCCCTAAAAATAAAATAGGCTACTTATTTTTTCGATAGGGGCAGGGGAATTGGTACCCCCCATAGGATGCCAATATTAATTATCGAACCGATTTTCCTGAAATTTTTACAGTAACATCACGTGAGCCCTAAAAATAAAATAGGCTACTTATTTTTTCGATAGGGGCAGGGGAATTGGTACCCCCCATAGGATGCCAATATTAATTATCGCATATCTTAAGAGCCGCTGCACGCATTTTGCTGAACTTTTTGTAGTAGGATCTTCTGAGCCCCGGAATTGAAATAAAATAGCAGCGGGGGTATAGGAATACCCCATAGGACGCCAATGTTTAACATCGCATATCTTAAGAACTGTAATAGTGAGAATGTTCAAACTTTCTAAAAGTCACTCTTATGGTATACTACACTTTTGAAAATAAAAATAAAGCGGGTAGGCGCAGGGGGGGAAATACCTCCCATAGGATGCATACATTAAATATCGCTCAACTGAAGAACTATTAAAGGGAGAGTCTTCAAACGTGGTTAAAGCTACTATTATAGTAAACTCTAAATTTCAATATAAAAATGTGCGGGGTCAGTGTAGCGAAGCGCACCGGGTTAAGCTAGTACTTTATAAAAATGAAAAAGATTTTTTTTTCACTAAACTTTTCATAGAAGTGCTATAAAAGATATAAAAAAGGCTTTTAAAAATGAGTTTTGTTCATTGTTTTAAATGTTTAATGACAAAAGAGGCATTACATGTTACCAAAAGCATTTTTAATCATAAAATAGGATATAAGAAACTAAGACAGATGGTATCTAGTCTTTAAAATTTAGCTATTATTAAGCAAGGTAGACCTTTTTCTGACGAAATATTTATTAACAATATATTCCTCCATATAAAGCAAAATCTTAATTGTAGTTTTAATTTTATAGAATCCTCTGTCCCGTGATACTTTTGTTCGTCATACTCTTTAGTTAGGAGTATACGCAGAGTTTGCCATTAAAGAAAATATAAAAAATTTTGATTTATTTTCTTTTGCTTTTGATGAAAGCACTGACTTGCTAGCTTGTTACGCAGATAAAGAGTATTAAATCTTTGAAACAATGATTTCTCTCAAAACTGTTTACACAAAAGTAACAGCCAAGGTTTTTGTTTAATGTTATTAATGAAAAACTTTTATCAATTGCGGACTCCAGAAAATTTATTGACCTCTGTGTAGATGACAGAAATATCGTGTGAAAAAAATATGGAAGTTAAATGTGTCAACTAAAACGACATGAGTATATATTCAATAATTTTAATCGTATTGTGCACCTGGTAGTGCTGGCATCAAAAGTTTTAACATCTCACCCTGCCGTGAAAACTGCCAAGCGAATATTTAATAAAGCTCGCGACAGACATAACGTGCTTAGCGTAGAACATTTGTAATTAAAAATGTTTACAGAAGCTCGATGTCTTTGCCGTAGTGATTGTCTAAGGTATGAAGTGGTGGAGGTTTCTAGAATAAGAGAACATAGAAAACTGTTTCTTTCTTAAAGATAAACGGTCTAATTTATAAAAAATAAAACAGCTTTATTATTATTTTTTTTCTTGAAAAAGATTTTCTTTTCCTTCTTCATTTAACTTTTTCATAGTAATGCTATGTAAGCTATCAAAATGTCTTTATAAAACACTTTCTTTCATTGTTTTAAATGACTTATGAAAAACAGGCATTGCATTTTACCAAAAGCATTTTTAATCATAAAATATTTTTACAAGCCATAATTAAACAATTTATTTTGTTCAGTGCACCTACAAAAAATACGTAAATAAAATCTGAAAAAATAACGAAGCAGTCATATACCCGTGCTCATGTACATACGACGTTGTCTCGCTGAGTCGACAATCGCTACTAACCAGAAGAGCATAAGAATGTGTGTGATTTGATTTTGAACAATTGTTCTATGGTTTGCGCACCATTGTTTTAAGGCTTAGAATAAAATTATTATTAATATTTAGAACATGCCCTAAGACAAGAATAATTCCATATTCTTCCAATATTACATTATTCTGCCAAAAGGGGAGGTGTAGTGCATATATGTGTGTGATATTACTCAGCTTTTAATTTATTACTTTTTATTTATTACTCAGCTTTTTATATTAATGTTCCCATTGATATACTATTACAATGAAATGTAATATTAGTATAAAGTAATAATATGCTGAGTAGTGGGAAATGCAACAAATTCCCACCTATATGCACACGCCATAGTTAATAATAATTAAGTTAATTAAGTTAATGTTAATAATAATAATTAAGTTAATGTTTATATTAATCAGAATAAATGAAAATAAAGATCATTAATAAAACAGAAGTCAACCGTCACCACAAAGTGTTGGTTTGAGAGTAGTTTAAGGGTATGCGGTGGCGACTTATGAGGTACACTACAATACAGAGGCAACAACCCTGTGCCGATTATGGCTCCCTTACCACCTGAACAGTGCACTTTATCGCCACCATTTCACATGAAGGGGGTTGACTTCGCTGAGCCATTTGAGCTCAAAGTCTCTCCATTACGCAGGTCCACCTACTTAAAAGGATACGTATGCGTTTTCGTATTCTTTAGCACTAAGGCTGTTCATTTGGAAAGCTCTGAGCTTTCTTCTAAAGCGTTTCAGGCCACGTTTGCTCGTTTCGTCGGGAGGCGGGGCCTCCCCCAGAGGGTTACATCGGACAACGGGAAAAACTTTCTGGGCGCCAGTAGGGTTCTTGAACGCGAATTTGCTACATTTTTGCGAAATGCAGCTGCAGATGTATCACAAAAGTATTTAGCTCACGGGTTTGAATGGAGATTTATACCACCCCACGCTCCTCACATCGGTGGTTTGTGGGAAGCCGCTGTAAAAAGCTTTAAATTTCACTTCAAGCGCATAGCAGGCGCTCAGAAATTTAACTTCGAAGAATTCTCTACCGTATTAGCTCGAATTGAAGGGGTCCAAAACTCTCGCCCAATTTCGGCCCTATCAGAAGACCCATCTGATCTGACTGCCCTAACTCCGGGACATTTTTTTAAGGGGTGCACCTTTAATGGCATATCCCGAACCAAAGTATCTCGGTCATAAACAGATGGGAAACATTAAAGGCAATCCATCACCAGTTCTCAATCCGATGGAAGGAGGAGTACTTAAAATCCCTGCATAAGCGCTACAAATGGCAAAACACCGCGCCAAACAGGCAAGTAGGCGACCTGGTGGTCGTAATGGACGATTTGATACCACCGCACGAGTGACGTCTGGGTAGGATAGAAAAAACCTTCAGCGGGTCTGACGAAAACGCACGTATAGCACAGGTGGGCACACCCGCGGGAATAATAACCAGGCCCATAGTGAAACTGTGTCAATTGCCGTTCATGGCCAACTGACAACTTGTGTTAACCATATTGTTCACATTGCCTAATATTTATTTTCTCTCATATTTCAGCATGACTAATCATATCCTCTCATTTAACCTTTACCTTTCCCGTAGTCATTACTAAAACACAGCCTTTCTCCCCACTCCATCCGAAATTTTCTATAATTTACTAACAAAAATGTATTTGTTTCCTTTGGTATCTCTTTCCTTCAGTCGCAGGTCCAACCGCAGGCTTACATCGACTGCGAGAACAACCCGGGCCAGAGAAACTCCGGCCAGAACAACTTCGGCTAGAGCAAGGTCCACCACTCGACAACGTCAACAGCTACAACCACGGCAACAAAGTCATCAACAACGTCAACACCAGCGTCAGCAACAGCTTCAACACCAGCGTCAGCAACAGCGTCAACAACGTCGTCAGCTACGTCGACGACGCCAGCGTCAACAACCATCTCAGCAACCCACTCAGCAACCAGCGGCACAACCAGCCAGCACACAACAAGTCAAGCCAGACGGGCGAGTGCTGGCCGAGGCTATTAAATCATTGGCTAACGTTTTGTGCTTCAACTTCAACACCTCATCTCCTGGCGAAGTCCAAGGCCGGCGCCATGTCTAAAACTAACGTTTAGACAATATTAATTAATTTGTTCAGTTATATATTTTATATACCAATTGTTTCTTTTAAAATGTATTTAATGAATTAAATTTGAAATTAAACAAGATATGAATTTAAAACACTAAAATTAAGAGTGTATTGTAAAGTATATTTTAAGTTACACTGTAAATTGTCATAATAATATGCCAATTTTGAAGTATAGATGGCATTAATGAGTAGGTTTATAATACAATTGAATTGGTAACGTTTTATTCCAAACCGGTTCGGCTTTTGAACCACGAAGACGGTTTTAGAAAAAAGGTTTTTGTAGTGAGCTCGTTCATTGTGCCCTTAGCAACAGAAGTGTTCATTTTAACTAAACCTTACTTTGATGTGCTTAAATCTAAATTTTTTAACCTAACTTTAAATAATTTACTTAAAATAAAACCTAACATTAATTTCCTTAAAATTAAACCTAAAAATAACTTTCTTAAAATTAAACCAAAAATATAAAATAAATATTGTACCTACAACTACACCGGCTCATTTGTTTTTATTTTGGAATTACAACCCATCAAATAATTATCCTAGATTCCCTACATATAACCACGGTGGAAACCAACCCCCAACCTTAAAGGTAATTACCAAGTGTTAAAATTATCTCTTAAGTGGCAAAAAAATAATCAAGTTTATCTCTTTCGTATTTCTTTCCATTTAACCCGACTCCCTACAATTGTAACCACTCATATGAGCGGCTACAATTACAATTGTCCATCAGACATCTACCATATCCGCAAGGTGCCCTACAGTTCTGTACAACCCAAAGCGACAACCCAATGGACTACGATAGGATTAAATGGGCTGTCGATAGCTTTGGCCCGTACAAATCTCCGGGTATGGATGGTATAATTCCGGCGGACCTGCAGAGGAATTCGACTCTGATTATACCCTGGCTGATGGCTTTATACAGGGGATGCGTCAAATTTTCGTATGTACCTGTGAGCTGGACCTTGATTAGAGTGGTGTTTATCTCCAAGGGAGGGAAGACCTCTCACACTAAAGCGAAGGATTACAGACCGATTAGTCTTGTATCCTATCTTCTCAAGACTCTTGAACGAGTTATCAACATTCACTTGAGGATGACCATCCAAAGGTGTTTACTCTCCACCTCTCAGCATGCCTACACAAAGGTTAGGTCTGTTGAGACGGCTCTCCACTCACTAGTTGGAACTATTGAGAGATCACTCGAATTTGAGGAGTGTGCCCTGGTGGCCTTTCTCGACATTGAAGGGACCTTCAACAACGTCAACCCGGATTCTATTGTTACATCCATGAGGAGTCTGGAGGTTGATGATGGCATATGTAGATTTGTAGATAATCTACTCAGTAATAGGGTCTTTTGTTCCACGATAGGTGAAACCAGCGTTCAGAGACTGGTAAACAGGGCTACTCCCCAAAGGGGAGTATTATCCCCACTATTGTGGAACCTGACTATGAATACCATGTTGACGAAGATGGATGACATGAGGATTAAAACTATGGCGTATGATGACGATGTTGCAGTGGCCATCACAGGGAAGCATTTGAATATAATGTCTCAGTGTATGGAGGCTGCATTAAAGGCACTTAGCACCTGGAGCATATCATGCGGATTGGGTGTTAATCCGTCTAAGACGGAACTGGTACTCTTCACGAGGAAGTATAGGACCGAGGTCATGAGACTTCCGGACGAGGATGGAAAGGGCAATTGTTGCTATTTATGCGTGCAGAGGTGCAATCGACAGGAAATGGGGCATGGGCCCGAGGTGTGTCAATTGGATCTTTGAGGCTGTAGTAAAGCCGACTCTGTATTACGGTGTTGCTGTTTGGTGGCCTGCGCTGGATAAGGGCAGGTACCGTGCGATGCTTGAGAAGGTACACAGACTGGTCGCATTGATGATAACTGGATCAATGAGCTCCACTCCCACTAATGCTAAACTGGCTACCGGTAGATATTACGGCCAGACAGATGGCTCTATGCTCGGCGACACGGTTGAACGCGGTACACGGCTGGTCGAACCGTGGCTATGGCCACTCCAAGATAATTGATTGCTCGATTTTCCCTGAGGGAGTGGTCTACTGTACCCCGGAGCCTTTCTTTGGTGCGAGGTACGCGACACATATAGCGCAACAAAGTGCGCTGTCGGTCATGGATGCCTTCCATGGACCAGCCCTGCGGGTATACACTGATGATTCAAGGAAGGGGGAAAGAGTTGGCGGAGGTTTCTACAAAGAGGAACTGGGCGTAAGTCTCCTTTCGCCTGCCGGATGGATGTAGTGTCCTGCAAACGGAAATCTCGGCTATAAAGCGGGCAGCCAACTGGCTGAAGTATTATCGCATATCGGGAGATATACGTATATTTACTGATAGCAAGGCTGCCATTGCTTCTCTTGCGGGTGTTTACTCGACATCTAGGTTAACTGTGGAATGCCGGATGTCTTTGAATGAGATTGCTGAGCATTCAGGGTAAACGCTCATATTGTAGTATCTTAGGGTGAGTGTGGTGTTTAAGGAAGGAGTTTTGCCGGCGCTAATTAACGCCACTGGCATAAATGTTTTAAAGGACAGATTTATATGCCCAAAGCTTTAAGCTGGCAGATTTATATGCCAATAATAAAGAAAGGAAAGTGCCGAGTTTTAAGGCAATGAAATTAATTTCTCTTTTTATACAAAAATAACGGTATCTTAAAACTACATTTAATACTAAAATAGATGTTGCATGCAAGCTACACTTCCATTACATTTCCAACATTCAATAATACATTAGGGAAGTTTAGATTTGCATGAGTGAAAAAATATATGTATAAAAATAAAGTAAATAATTACATTGTCTATTCATTAAAAATAATAGAAATTATATTACACTACACCCTAACCCTTAAGAAAAATTTTACATTTTAGAAAATAGTTTTATAAAATTAAATTTTTTTTTTTTTTATAAATACACATTTTAATCTTGTGTTAAATATTTTTTTAAATTGTTATTATGAAATGTTTTACTTGTATACTTGTATACCGTTTCAATTACTCTATACGCACCATGATATGGTGGTTGGTTTTTCCTTCGATTAGAATTTCGAACAAGAACTAGATTACCTTTCTTTTCTGCATAGTCTGTTAAAAATGTTTTTGAATTCTTCAATATTTACTTCTTTAAAAATTTTATAAATCGTGCTCACAGCAAGTTTCTGTATATTTTGGGATAGCGTTATCGGTAGAAGTTTCTCCAGAGACAAATGTGCGTTCACCAGATTATCGCAGCACCTTATTACTACCTCCATATCAGTAACTATTATGTGAGGTTCTACAAATTTATCATTTATTCTAAGGCCCTAATCATGTAAAACGCAGCGCCACCCCAAAGAATAACATTGAAAGCACAAACAATGCCATAAATATTTTGTAATTTTGTTATTGCTTTCAACAGAAATTCATGTACCGTTTTAAAATTTTAAACGACACAAGCAATGGAGCGTTTGAAATTTTAAAACGCAATATGAATTTCTGTAGGAAGCAACAACAAAATTACAAAATATTTTTCACATTGTTTGTGCTTTCAATGTTATTCTTTGGCGTGCGCTGCGTTTTATATGATTAGGGCCTAAATCTTAGCTTCATCATATTCTTAATATCGGAAATTGATGTGCATTCCCATGTGAAAAGTACATGACGCTCTTCTCCAGAAATGCAGTTTCCATTTTTGTTTGTTTTCTTTAGCTTCCTCTTGTTTATTTTCATTTCGTTCTTGATTTTCTTTATCACTTTCTTCTTGTGTTTCTAATTTTTCTCCATTTTCTGCCATTTATAATGCTCTACTTTTAGTTTCGGCCAACTCTTCTTTCTTAACTTGTTCTTTTTTCTTTTCTTCCAAATCTTGTTCCTTTTCTACCCAAGCACTTTTATTCTCTTTAACTTCTTTTTACCCCTTTTTTATTTTCCTCTTGATTCTCCTGCCTTTCCACCTCTTCTACTACTTTTAAATTTTCTTTTTCTTCTTTATCTTCTTCCTTCTGTTGCTCCTTCTTTTACCTCTTCTTTGTCAACTTCAGTCTTTTCCTCCGTTTTTTTCTTCACATTCCATTATCTTAACTTCTTTTTCCTCTTAAGTTTCTATTATTTCTCTCACCTTTTGCTTTTTCTTATTGTCTTTCATATTTGAATTATGCAGTTATCATAGCGTCGTCATACAATTCTTGTAACTCAACAACTAACGATTTGCTTTCCTCGTCTTTCAAAGCCTCAGAATATCTTTCAAATTTCTCTTTTGTTAATTCCAATCTAACAAACTTATCCGTCTTATACTGTGAAGTGTAAACTACTGTGAAGTGTAAACTACAATACGGTGATTTTACAATAAAATCAATTAATGAACTCATCAATCTGCTTTCATATGTAAAATTTAAATTTATGTAAAAACAAGTTAGAGTGCTATATTCGGCTGTTCCGAATCTTTGATACCCTCCACCGACAGGAGTGGGCTCTATATGATAAATACATATATATTATTAACTAAGCTTCACAAAAACGAACGTCAGCATTAAAATAGGTTGCGGTTTAGACCTGAATTAAATTATTGACCGACAATAAGAAAATGTTATTCGTTTCTTGTAAGAACTTTGAACTGGCTTGAGTAAAATATCATTATTCGTAACAGTTTTAGCCGGACTAAAATGATTTTTAGGAGCGTTATTTGTATTGGACCTATGGTAAATAATGGATAAATTATCCCAAAATTCTGAAGACTGATTTCTGGTATTACAAAAAATAAATTAGAATAAATTGCAATACAGCAGTGTAATTAGTTTTAGCGTTAACAGTAAATTTCACAAATTTGCATGATAGTTTTTCTTGCCATATGAATTTAATTCACCGCAATATCTATAAATCCCAAAGTGGGCTTTATTTTGTTTTAGGCGCAATAAACTATTTTCCGAGAGTAGGGTTTATATGGGGCCTATGGTAAATTATGGACAAATCTTCACGAAATTTGGCAGTGTGATTTCTCGTCCTATAAAACTGTGACGCACCGAACTTCAATTTGATAGCATTATTTATTACGGTTTTAGGCGTACTAAACGGTTTTCCGGGAGTAGGGTTTATATGGGGCCTAGTGTAAATTATGGACCGATCTCCAAAAAATTTTACAGTTTGATTTGTGGTCGTATAAAACTGTGACGTACCAAATTTTAGTATGCTAGCATTATTTATTGCGGTTGTAGGCGTACTAAACTGTTTTCCGCGAGAAGGGTTTATATGGGGCCTAGTGTAAATTATGGACCGATCTTAAAAAAATTTTACAGTGTTATTTCTGGTTCTATAAAACTGTGACGTACCAAATTTTAGTATGATAGCGTTATTTATTACGGTTTTAGGCGCAATAAACTGTTTTCCGGGGGTAGGGTTAATATGGGGCCTAGTGTAAATTATGGAACGATCTTTAAAAAATCTAACAGTGTGATTTCTGGTCCTATAAAATTGTGACGTACCAAATTTAAGTATGCTAACGTTATTTATTGCGGTTTTAGGCGTACTAAACTGTTTTCCGCGAGAAGGGTTTATATGGGGCCTAGTGTAAATTATGGACCGATCTCCAAAAAATTTTACACTTTGATTTGTGGTCGTATAAAACTGTGACGTACCAAATTTTAGTATGCTAGCATTATTTATTGCGGTTGTAGGCGTACTAAACTGTTTTCCGCGAGAAGGATTTATATGGGGCCTAGTGTAAATTATGGACCGATCTTAAAAAAATTTTACAGTGTGATTTCTGGTTCTATAAAACTGTGACGTACCAAATTTAAGTATGCTAGCGTTATTTATTGCGGTTTTAGACGTACTAAACTGTTTTCCGCGAGAAGGGTTTATATGGGGCCTATGGTAAATTATGGACCGATCTTCACGAAATTTAACAGTTTGATTTGCAGTCGTATAAAGCGAATTCGTGCAAAATTTTATGTCATTCCGTGCATTATTCCACCATTTATGTTAGTTTTTGTATCAAAATTATCAATTTTTTTTGGGTAGTGGTTCCACATTTTGATTCATAGTTCTGATCCTACTAAACCGATGTTGCTGGTTTTCAATCCCAAACTGCTTAGGATAACTACAAGCAATTTGAGACCAAATTTGTTCTTTTCTTTTGCGTTTTTCGAAAGTGAGCGTGTTTTCAACAGACAGACGGACATGGCTAAATCGACTTAGAATTACTCAAGGACCCAGAATATATATACTTTATGGGGTCTTAGATGTATAATAAAAAAGTTTCACACGGAATGACAAACTTAGTATACCCTCATTCACCACAGTGGTGGTGGAGGGTACAAAAATAAAAATCTTTATTGTGTATACAATATTACAATCTGGCAACCCTAAGCAGGTACTACTTTTTCTTTTCCATACGCATACTTTCCATACGCATACTTGGCAGCACTAATTAAATTTTGACATTTTATTTTCTTATTTTCTTTCGTTAAACAAAACTAAAAACTTTTCTTGTTCTTCAAATTATTTTAATAAATGTGTGACTGTGTTCTTTGTTTTTTTATTTTATAAAATATAAATTAAAACATTTTTTAGTGTTATTTTACTTAACATTACATACGCAATAAAAAAAACTGGGGCTTAAAGAGCCCCAATCTGCTGCCAAACCTCAGACGCCGTTTGCCAGGATGGTGGTGGATCAGCGTTTACCACACCTCTTAGTGCGGCCAACTTGCGACGCAGCTTTACTAATTTTCCGCCCTTTCGATGCCGCGGTAGGTGTACCTTAGGAATTATGGTAAGTTTTTCTTCCTTACCCTTCGATAGCCTCTGCCGATACCCTTCAATAGTAATTGGATGTGGGCCCTGGGTCCCCGCAATGGTTGGCAGGATAGCCATGTAGTGATCTTAGGGTGAGTGTGGTGTTTAAGGAAGGAGTTCTGCCGGCGCTAATTAACGCCACTGGCATAAATGTTTTAATGAGCAGATTTATATGCCCAAAGCTTTAAGCTGGCGGATTTATATGCCAAGAATAAAGAAAGGAAAGTGCCGAGTTTTAAGGCAATTTTCAATGATCCTTTATTGAAATTAATTTCTCTTTTTATACAAAAATAACGGTATCTTAAAACTACATTTAATACTAAAATAGTTGTTGCATGCAAACTACACTTCCCTTACATTTCCAATATTCAATAATGCATTAGGGTTGTGTAGATTTGCATAAGTGAAAAAATATATATATAAAAATAAAGTAAATAATTACATTGTCTATTCCTTAAAAATAATATAAATTATATTACACTACAATATGGATACCAGCGCACTCTGACTGCCCGGGAAACCAGATAGCAGATGAGCTGACCAAGGAAGGTGGTCGCATGGATGACACATTCGTTGATCAATTCATTGGCCTTCCAATGGCTCACTGTAAGTCACTCATTCTGCGCGAGCATTATAGAATTGCGCAAGAGGGATGGACCTGTGAGTCCTACTGCTCCATATCCAGGGCACTATGGCCTGGCTATGATGAACGGAGAACTAAATCTCAACTTAGGTTCAATAAGGACCAAATCAGGACTGTGGTGTCGGTCATGACTGGACACTGGCCTGTTGGGACTCATGCTAGGAGAATGGGTCTGGAATTCAATGACTACTGCAGAAGTTGTCATGATGAGGAGGAAGAGGAGACTGTGCTTCACTTTCTCTGTCAATGCCCTGGGCTACGGGGCATTAGGGAAAAATACCTGAGAAAGCCGGGCTTCCTCTTCTTGGAGGATCTATCTAATATAGAACTAAGATTGCTTCTTCTCTTCATTAGGAGGACGAATTGGCTCAACTCTGCAGTGACGCCATCCGGGTAACTGCTCTTTGCGATGGGCATTGGCGCTGGGTATCACAAAGGGACCGCTGAAGGACCCAAGTGAGCTGTCTCTCGATGGCTGCCCATGGAACCTAACCTAACCTAATCACAATAACATGGAAATATATTCGATTGAGAGGGAATCTAAATAAAAAAACAGGATAAATAAGCTTCGTTTGATCATTATTCCCATAATCAGCTTATTAGAATTTGAATTACATAAAACCGCCACCGCCAAAAACTTGCCGACTTTGACTTCTGTTAGGAAATGTTCTTCGCTTTATGTCAAAATTTTACGTTGTCAAAAATGTGGTAATTTCACACAGCACAAACATTTTTTTTTTTTGTTTGTATTTATTTATTGAATCTTTATATATTAAATATGAACTAACAATAATTAATCAAATCTTATCCTAATATTTTCTTTATGTTCTTCCAGTGCCAGACGAAAAAGATTTCGTCATCACGGTTTCTGTTCACATATGTAGGTGTTTATCGCTCATCTGATTGGGTGAGTGCTGCAGTGTCTCTTCTTCTTAAGCGAGTGTGGTGTAAAGTGTACACTTAATGTCACTTTGATATTTCAATTAATTTTTCACTGTGTAACACCACCACACGCCGCATACAAATAAATTATGAGTAATGCTTAATAATGAAATACCTTTTTTTTATTATTATTATTTTTTTTGGGTGTCATGTGTATAATTCATGGCCTTGAAAAAAAATGCAAGCAAAGCATAAATGGTTTTTCAAGAGTATATTGATTTCAGAAATTGTTTTAGAATTATTAATTTTAGTATTAGATCAAATTACAACTTTTGTTAATAAAAGAAATATATAAAAGCAGAGCATTAGCGCTGGATCAAGATCATTAATTTGAGCAAGGTCTAGCAGCTAATTGCAGACAGCACAAATAAAAATTTATAAAAAAAGGGAAAAGTCTTTATTTTCATTTTTTTTATATAAAGAGGAAAACTCACTGTACACAAAAACCAGGAGGCAGGTATGCTCTGGGACTCTAACAGGTCTTTGTACAGTTCGAGTAAGGCGGAATACACATTTTCATAAACTTTATATGGCGATCCTGCCACTTCATATAACATAAACTTTATATGGCGATCCTAGGCCAGTCGAACTACAAAAATTAGATGTCCAGGAATAAACAAAAACTTATACATGGAAGAGTATAAAGTAGGCCCACAACCACTACAACGAGAGGAGCTACAAAGAAGACAGGAAGCGAATAAGGACACTTTCCGTGTCGTCATCCCAGAACAAAAACTGTTACTGAAAACCCGAGGTGGAAACAAGCGGAAGTTAAAAATCAAATTGACGTTCTTCAAAAACATCATCAAAAGACACATCAGTGAAAAGATCACCTATAACCAGTGGTATTTTGCTGAATACCTTATGTATCAGAAATAGTTGACCTCATAAAATCAGAGTTGAACCGAGGAAATATTGGTCAAAGAATTTGGGACGCAATCAATCAGGCAGAATAGACCATTGAAAAGAACAAAGCCTTAGTAAAAGCGGCCAAACAACAAGCTCAACTAGAAGCAGAAAAAAGAACCCAAGAAAACACTAATATTCAACAAAGTTGGGACTAAAATGGGTTGGTGGAGTTCTGAAGAAATAATCGTGAATCAAGCTGCAAATGGAGCAAAAATAGATCAGCCCAGAACAGTGACAAAAATTTCAACAGATGTAGTAATCATCGTACTCCTCATTGCGGCCATATTTTTCCTCATCTACAATCTAGATAGACATTATAAAAATTATGTGCACAAGCACATCAGCAGGAGTAGGGAAATAGTTTAAAAATAATTAATTGCAAAAACTTAAAATAAATATAATTTAAATTTTATTTCTCACAATTTCAAATAGTCTAAAATGATTAATTACAAAAATTCAAAATAAATTTTAAATTGTATCTCTCAAATTTCAATAAAATTAAACAATTAAAAATATATAAAACTTAAACAAAATTTAATGGAAAAATTTATAGAAATTTTAGATAGTATTTCTGTTTTATCAGAAAATTTAAAGAAACTAGGACAAAAAACATATAAATTAGAAACAATTGATAAAAAGCTCAATGAAATTAAAGAATTTAAAGAAAAACTAGGAGTTTTAGAAAAGACAGAGGCAAATATCGATTATATCAAATTAGGCGAAATAAAATCAAAATTCAAGACTTTATTTTAAACTACAAACTCAAGATTGACGGAATTGAGAAACGAAATAATACAAAACACAAAAGACCTGAACGAACAAACTAGTTCTCAAAATACTGAAGAAAACAAATAAACAAAAATGGCAGAGTTTGACATAAACACTTCACTCAAGGTAGTACCCGAATTTTCTGGCAACTACAAAGAATTGGCATCATTTCTTAAAATAATAGAATTGATAAACCAAAGTCTTAGTACTGAAGCCAAAAAGACATTCAATTCATAGAATTTGTTAGAGAAGTAAAACTCTCGAACAAAATTAAAACTCTCTTAGGAGTCTTAGAACCGATTACGACGTTTGAAATACTAAAAACCGAACTGAGTAAAATATGCAAGAGTCCTATGACCATACCGGACATATACAGTAAGCTAAATTCATTTACTCAAAGAATCCAAAACGTCACAAGTTACAGTGACACAATTTTAAGCCTAACAGCTGAACTAAGTTCCCTCAGAATCTCAGAATTAGAAGGCACTATAACTACTGAAAGGAGAAATGACGTCATAACAAATGATCAAAAATACGCACTAACAATTTTTAAAAACAACCTGAACGACATTTTCAGACAGCCAATATGTGGGGCACAACCAAAAACACTCGCGGACGCTATAAACCTAGCTAAGGAACTTGAGAGATCAACACCATCTCAAGGTCAAGTTATGTTTTATAACAGAGGTCGATATAACAACAATAGAGGCCACTACAACACCAGCAAACAAAATTATAATTACTCACGAACAAATCGTCAAAACACAAACACACATAACAATAATTACAATAATAATAATTACAATCGTGGTAACAATTCTAACGTGTATCGTGGGAACAATGCTCGCGGTAATTACAACAATAATTTCAATCGCACACAGACACAGGACGTTAGGAACAACAGCAGTAATATGCAAATGCAAAATAATTCATACAGAGGCCAAAGTAATCGGCATAATAATAATTTTAACAGAAGCCGACATGGCAATAATAGAAACTCAACGCGCGGCAACAGAATAAATGTAATAAATGAGGAAAACTGCTCAGACCCGGAGGAAGGCGAGGTACAGCATTAGAACCCATCCCCCGGGATAACAAATTAAATATTTTCAGAATATCAGGTAATTCGACAAATTTGGTTAGTTCAAGAAGTAGCGACGCAACAAGCAATTTAACTTTTATCGTAGACACAGGCGCCGACGTATCAGTCATTAAAAATGAAAACTTAAAAAATAATTTGTATCACGACTATAATATAAAATGTAAACTGACAGGCATAACAGACAATGTAATACACTCACAAGGAGTAGTACATATAAATTTGGACATAGGGGAGAAAGTAATAAATCATAATTTCAACATAGTGGATGAAAAATTTCCAATTCAAACTGACGGGATATTAGGGCAAGATTTTTTAAAAAAATACCTATGCAAAATAGACCTTGAAACTTGTCTTATAACATTCGTAGTAGAAAATGAAGAGGTCACACTACCAATACATTCAAAAATAGAAGAAGCATCAAACATAATAATACCAGGGAGATCTGAAATATTGCACAGAGTAAAACTAAAATTAACAGAGGACAGTGTAGTATTCAACAAAGAAATACTAAATGGAGTATTTGTGGGGAATTCAATAGTACCTAAAGAAGGTTATGCGCACATACGAATTTTAAACGCAAACAATAAAGAGGTTAGAGTAAAAAACTTAAATTTGGAAACAGAACCTTTAAGTAATTATCACGTAATATCACAAAACAAGAAACATTTAGGAAACAAACGCTTTCAAGAACTACTTAAAGTAATGAATATAGATTCCAAAGATACATTAGCCAATGACGCACTATTTGAAATTTTCAAAGAATATCAAGATATTTTTCATCTTGAGGGCGAATCACTCTCAACAAATAATTTTTATAGGCAACATTTGAATGTCAATGATACAAATCCCGTGTATATAAAAAATTACCGACTACCGCAGACACAATATGAGGAAATAGACGAGCAAGTCGACAATTTAATTTTTACTAATATCATAGAACCTTCAGTTAGCCCTTACAATTCACCTTTGCTTGTTGTACCAAAAAAGGGGAGCAATAATAAAAAAAAATGGAGATTGGTCGTGGATTACAGACAACTTAATAAAAAACTCGTAAACGACAAGTTCCCTTTGACTATTAGATCGTATCGGAAGGTCAAAATATTTTTCAACGTTGGACATGACAAGTTCATTCCACCAAATACCCTTGGACAAAGAGTCAAGACCTTTAACAGCGTTCTCAACGAACAAAGGACATTTTCAATTCAAAAGACTACCATTTGGATTAAAAATTTCTTCAAACAGCTTTCAAAGAATGTTGACAATTGCTTTAAGCTGTTTAGACAGTCAAGCTTTTCTTTATGTCGACGACATCATAGTATTTGGTTGCAGTCTAAAACATCATAACAGCAATTTAATACAAGTATTTGAAAGGCTAAGAAAATATAATCTCAAACTGAACGCCAGCAAGTGCGTATTTCTCAAATCAGAAGTAGTATACCTGGGACACCTCATAACAAATGAAGGCATAAAAACTGATCCCTCAAAATATGAGGCCATAGAAAAATACCCCGTACCCAAAGACAGCGATGAAGTATATAGGCGATTCATAAGAGATTTCGCCCAAATTACTAAATGTCTAAATAATTTAGTAAAGAAAGGCCAAACTTTTGAATGGAACGAAGAATGTCAAAAAGCTTTCGAACTGTTAAAAAGTAAACTCATTAATCCGCCAATTTTACAATACCCCCGTTTTACAGAAAAATTTATCATTACTTGTGACAGTTCAAACTATGCTCTAGGCGCGATTTTGAGTCAAGGAGAAGTAGGCAAGGATCTACCGATATCATACGCCAGCAAAACTTTATCAAAACACGATTTGAACAAGCCCATAATCGAAAAAGAACTACTAGCCATACATTGGGGCATAAATTTTTTTAGGCCATACCTATATGGAAGGAAATTCACAGTAGTTACCGACCACAGACCCTTAGTTTCACTTTTTACGCACAAAAACCCATCGTCTAAAATGACTAGAATACGCTTAGACCTATCAGACTACGATTTTGATATTATATTTAAACAGGGGAAAATAAATACGAACGCAGATGCATTATCTAGAATAAAATTAGACTCGGACATACTCAAGAGTATGATACCGAAAAATCAAGAAGACTCCAAAAATATGTTTGCAATAACAAGGGGAATGTCTGCCAAAAAAATAGCAGACAAGGAGAACTGTAGATCTCAAGAGAAGCCTGATCATCTTCACATTTGGGACAGCACGTCCATGAATGACGTCAAAAATATAAAAAAGCTTAAAATTTTAAATGAATATATAACTGGTACCAGAATTGAAATAAATAAAAATTGGGTAATAGTCAGGTGTAGCGACAATCCTGCGAAATACGTTTCAGCCATGGAGAAGCTATCATCTAGAATGACTAAAGAAAAAATTAATATACTAGGCCTAGAATATGAAAATTACGCATGGAGAGGCATGCATATTGAGAAATTTAAAAAAATATTTAATAAAATGCAAACTGAAAGATCTGAGAACAACTTAACACCCTTGAAAATAATACTATATACAAACCCGAAACAAATAACAGATAAGATAGAAATGCAAAAACTGATTGAAGAATACCATAACACCCCATTAGGAGGTCACCTAGGAGTCAGAAAGACCTTACTTAAACTTAAACAGCGATATGTATGGAAAAATATGCGAAAATTAATAAAAAATCATATATCAAATTGCAAAAGTTGCACACAAAACAAACAAACTAAATATAACAAAGAAAAAATGAATATAACAGACACTCCAAATACTTATTTTGAAACTGTGTCAATCGACACTGTTGGACCATTAAGAATATCCAATGGCTATAGATATATACTAACTATACAATGTGAACTAACTAAATATGTCGTACTGCAACCCATAGAAACCAAAGAAGCTATAAATATAGCAAAAACATTAGTCGAACAATTTATTTTAAAATATGGATTTTTCAAAATTTTAAAATCAGACAGGGGTTCCGAATTTGCCAACGAGCTTATGAAAAACATATGTAAAATAATGAAAATTGAACAAAAAGTCTCAGCACCGTATCACCACCAATCGATAGGTGCACTAGAACGAAACCATCGTGTACTCAACGAATTTTTGCTAAATTTCGTAGAAGACAACGAATGGCCAAAATGGATTAATTACTTTGCATTCGCATACAATACAGTACCAAATGACTCAACTCATTTCTCACCGTATGAATTAATTTTCGGAAAACTACCATACTTACCAACAGACATTGTTAAAGACAGTACACCAATTTACAATCTCGACAACTATGCCAACGAGCTAAAAATCCGACTCAAACATTCAATCACAAAAGCAAAAGAACAACTACAAATAACCAAACAAAAAACTAAAACACACTATGACAAACATACTAATATAGAAAACTTAGAAGTAGGTGATTTAGTTTTTATAAGACTAGAAAGTAGGAAAAAGAGCCAAAGTCCCTATCACGGACCATATAAAATTATAGAACGCAAAGGAATAAATTCAATACTAGACGTTAGAGGCAAACCAAAAATTTATCATAATAATAGCCTTAAGAAATATAAACAAAATTAAGAAAAATAATTTTTACTACAAAAATATTATAAGACATAATAATGATACTATAAAAATAATAATAATATAAACTAATTTTCATTCATAAATACAAAAAAAAAAAAATGTGTAAAAATATCATATTCAAATATAAAATTACTTTAGAAATAATAAATATACATATAATAATATATAAATATACCATATCAATATAGTACACTAAGAAAATTCTCCTATAATCTGAAAATCATTAAATTCTTAAAAATTCATAAAATTTTCTCAACTTAATAATTTTTACACTTAAAGGTCGGTGGTGTAAAGTGTACACTTAATAGCTGCGTTCGAGAACACAAAAGTTTTTACTATTTTTTACTGAACTTTACTGCATTTTACTAAATTGCGTTCGCGTACACAAACTACAGTAAATGAGAACACAAATTGAGAGCGTAAAGTGACAGTTCTTGACTGAGTACTTACAAATTTTTACTGCAGAAATTTTTGCAGTAAAATTTAGTAAATCAAAAAAACATATGTTACAAAAGGTAAACAAGCAAAAGAAACAAACAAAAACGATACAAATTGTGAAGAAATTGTTTTAAAAAAAGAAAGTTTAAATAAAAATTAAACAATAACAAAAAGTTAATAAATATTAGTTAATTAAACTTCTTTGTGGTGCATTTATATGGCTAAATTCCAACTTTTAAACTTTTGTTGTTGTTGTTTTACTTTTTAGAGTTGTTAAAAGTATTTGTATTTGGGTACTTAGTACTTCACTTATTTCTTAAGTAATCAATAGCGAAAAATGTATTCATCTATTTTCGAACAAATTTAGCCGGACAGAAAACAGTAAAATCAAATAAAATAAAAAAATAAATAAAAATATGAAAGAGAAATGAAATAAATTGTTTTTATTTTCTTAAAATTTCGTGTTATAAAAAGTATTTAATCGGGTACCGATAAGAAAACGAGTTAAGTAGTCAAAAGTGTAAACTTTTTTCAACACTTTAATTATTTGCCATCAGCTGTTGCCTTTATTTTACGAAATTTTACAAATTTTGCGTTCGCGTACTTTTTTGGACAACAGCTTTTTGAGAGAGCAAATTTTTAAGTTTACTCATTTACTGCATTTTCCTAGTCCGCGTACGCCGTCACTGCGCGCGATGGTCGCTTTGTTTACGTGCTTACTCGTGGGACCAAAAACTGGACAATTTAAATTTTAAAGAAAGAAATGAAGAAGTTGGCGCAGGGAATGTCTCTGTCAGCTCAGCAGGTTCGGGGTCAGATTTGGACTCCGACTTGCTGGGTATTCACAGAGATATTCTGCTGCAGGAGAGTCAGTTAATGACAGAACTGACAGTCATGACGGACAGGATAGACTCGCCAATCGGATCTCCGTCTCGTACAGGGGCATCGGAAAGACTCGGTGACCTAACTCTGGGCTCTGATGATGAGCACGAAATAACTCTGATTTCGGCTCATGATGAGGGCCATAGGGCTGGGCCATCGACTTCCGGAGTCACACTCGGGTTGGAGAGTGGATTGGCGAGTGTATCAAAACTCGTTGTTCGGCAAGATGCGACAGAACAGGTCACGTCAGATAGCCGAACGAGCTACGATAAAGCCAAGAGTGGTGTGAGAGCCTCCTTAGCCTTTCTGGAAAAGATAGCTAAGAAAGACTCCTCACTGCACGATGGGCGGGATAGGCATCTGCTGAGGAAGCACCGAAAGAACGTTGCTAGATTCGAACGAATCCACGGCTCTGTCGGTGCCATCCTAGGGCTTCCCTATCCTGCGGGATACACAACAGGGGCTGCTGTGGATACAAATGTTGTCAGTAAAGACAGCAAATCCCCAGCACCCCCTGTTGTTGAATCCTCGGATAAAGCAGAAGATAAGGAAAAGGAGGGTAAAGGTTCAACGACTGGCCCTCTTAATCGTGACAGATTGGTCGCAGTTAAGGGAGCTAGGCCTGAGAACGTTTTACCCACTACTAGTCGCGCGATGAGGGCTGGAAATGTCTTGGTAATTTCCGATAGTCACTCCCAAAAAGGAGTCACTAAAGGAAGGGTTGCTGGGACAGACCAGTCAACATCTGCAGGGAAATCGGGTGATCACCGACTGAGCTCTGCTAAGGGCCCCAAAAAGGGGGTAGTTAAGCGAGTGAGGTCTGGTGATGACCAGAAATCCCCTGCGGCTAAGAGGACTGGTCAGACTGTGGTCAGTTCTCTTAAAGATCCCCATAAGGAGATCAATAAGAGGACTGACTCCAGAAAGGACCAACCATCCACTTCAAAGAAACTAAAGGAGTCGTCGAGTAAGGACGGTATTCTAGCGGCTATCATTGATCGTAAGGATCCCGATGGAAGGATCAGTGTCGAGAGATGGCAGGTGCTAGAGAACAAACTACTCGACGAAATCTTTAGTGCCAAAGGAAGGCCGGACGAAGTATCGTTCAAAGGGGCTGACTGGACAAGAGGTGTCAAAACTGTCAGTTGCGGCAATCAGAAAACCTTTGAGTTTTTAAAGGCTGCAATTGGTAAGTGTGGCAGCTCCTGTCCTGAAGCTAGTCTGGATGTTATACTAGCGTCTGAGTTGCCATTAAGGCCGGTAGTCACGGTATGGATACCTCCACCTATAAAACCGGTGGAGGTCATACTGGGGGTACTGGCCAACCAGAACAAGGGGCTCAATACAAGCCAGTGGAAGTTGGTAGCTTCACTGGGTTGTAAAGAGAACCAGGGAAGAGACTTCAGGTTCGCAGTGGACCGGGAGTCTCTTAAAAAGCTTGATTCGATAGGAGGGGTTGCAATATTCGGGTTAGGGTCTATCAAATTTAGGTTTCCTAAAAATGATAGACCCTAAGAGGTTGAAAGTGGTGCAGATAAACCTGCACCACTGTGAAGCAGCCTCAACCGAATTAGTAACCCACCTCATCGACAACAACGTGGACGTGGCCTTAATCCAAGAGCCCTGGATTAATAAAAACCGGGTAGTTGGATTAGGGGTCACGGGGTATACATTGTTCGTACCCCACACAGATGAGAAGGTACGAACTTGTATCTTGGCGAGAACTGAGTTTAATTTTATGTTTTCTCATTCTTATAGTAATGGAGACCTCACGGTTGTGACAGGAGAAGCCAAGGACAGAAGGGTCCTGGCATTGGCATCGGTATACTTGCCGTACGAGGCTACCGATCCACCTGGTGAAAAAGTGCGAGAGTTGGTGGAGTACTCAGGCAGAACTGGCTCGAGACTGGTACTAGGGTGTGACGCCAATGCACACCATACCCAATGGGGAAGTGCCGACATCAACAAAAGAGGTGAGTCTATGTTTGATTTTATTATTGCCAGCAATCTTTATATCTGTAACAGAGGGAATACACCTACGTTCAGAACTAGGGATAGAGAGGCAGTGATAGACATGACATTGACGAACTGTAGGGAATTAGTGGAGGATTGGAGGGTGGACCTGGGGTTTTCCTTCTCTGACCATAGTCGCCTGTCCTTTAATCTAATGTTTGAGAGGTCGAAAAGGTGTCCGTATAGGAATCCGAGAAGGACGGATTGGGATTACTTTTCGAGATTGGTGCAAAGTAACCTTAGAGTTACACGCGACTGGGGGTCGACTTCGACCGGTGTAGAGCAACTGGTGGGCACCTTTACGGAAGTACTGACTAGTAGTTATGAGCGTTCCTGTCCTTTGAACTTTCCGGGCAAGCGCACACAACCAAGATGGTGGACAGACGAGTTGAGGACTCAAAGGTCCACTGTCAGAAGGTTGTTTAATAGAGCGAAGTATACGCGTAGGGAAGAAGATTGGAGTAACTTCAGATTGAGTTACAATAGATATAAAGGAGACATTAGGAGGGCGAAAAGGGACTCGTGGGTCAAGTTTAGCGAGTCAGTGGAATCTGTAAATGAGATGTCCAGGTTCAGGAGAATTTTATCCAAGGACCCTGTAGTCCCTGGATTTATTCAGAGACCGGACAACTCATGGACGGAATCTAGCTCTGCATCTCTATGTCTGCTAATGGAAACTCACTTTCCGGGATGTGTGGATCCTGGGACGGGGGAACAGATTGAATGTGGTAACCCCTTCTCTGGGTCAGAAGCGGGCGGTGAGGAGAGGGAGACGGTGGGGGACATGATCACCTTGGAAAAAGTAACATGGGCGGTCAATACCTTTGGGTCTTACAAATCGGCAGGACCAGACGGTATCTTTCCGGCGATGTTACAGAATATCGGGAGATCATCACTCCTGCTGTTGGTGGAACTGTTTAGGGTCTGTGTGCTGAACGGGTACATTCCTAAAGGGTGGAGGGAGGTCAGGGTGGTTTTCATACCCAAGGCGGGAAGAACCGGTCACTCTAAACCCAAGGATTTTAGACCAATCAGCTTATCGTCTTTTCTTTTGAAGACGTTGGAAAGACTGATTGATCTACATCTGAGGACGAAGATTGACGCCGGCATCATCAGCGGCGCTCAACACGCCTATCTTAAGGGTAGATCTGTTGAGAGTGCGCTTCATGATGTGGTGGGTTATGTAGAGCGGGGATTGCGAAACAAGGAATACACCTTGGCGGCATTCCTGGATATAGAGGGCGCTTTTAATAATTTGAAGATAGAGGCTATCAGGCAGGCATTGGTGGATCTAGGCGTTCCTCTGTTCCTGGTCGAATGGATAACTCTGATGCTCAGCAGCAGAGTTATTCACTCGGACTGGGGAAACGAGCGCTTAAAGAAACTGGTGACTAGGGGAACCCCACAGGGGGGAGTTCTCTCTCCCTTATTATGGCTCTTAGCTGTCAACGTCGTTCTGGGACTTTTTGACAGATTGGGTCGGAAAGTTGTGGCCTACGCGGATGATGTAGTGATATTGGTATCGGGCAAGTTTCTGCCGACAATAAGCGAAGTCATGCAAGGGGCGCTGGGCGAACTGTCAGCATGGGCGAGTGATAAGGGTTTGGGAGTCAATCCGGAGAAGACCGAGTTGGTTCTTTTTACTAGGAGGTACAGGGTAGAGAATTTTAGGCTGCCGGTACTAGGAGGAGTAGAGCTTAGACTATCTGATAGCGCTAAGTATCTAGGAGTTTTTCTGGACAGCAAGCTGTCGTGGGGAAGGAATACTCAGGAGAGACTTAAGAGAGGCCTCAATGCCTACTATGCTTGCAGATCATCGATAGGTAAGAGTTGGGGACTCCGGCCGTCAGTAGTGGGATGGCTGTACACTTCGGTGGTTAGACCCATTCTTACATATGGATGCTGTGTTTTATGGGAGTCATTGAGAGTGGCTTGTCGAAGGAACCTTCTGTCTAAGGCTCAGAGGTGTGCTTCAATCGGCATGACAGGTGCCATGAGAAGTACACCTCAAGCGGCACTGGATGTCATTCTACATCTTCTGCCCATTGAGCAGTATGTTATGGGAATGGCAGCCAGAAGCATTCTTAGACTGAGGGAACTAGGATTGATTAGGGATTTCACGCAGGGTCACTCACGGATCTTGAGTGAGATCGAAGCTGGAGGTTACTGCCTGGGATCACCCGGCTCCACGGATTTCGTGGGCACCAGGGTGGATTTCGGACGGTTGCCGGAGGTGGTAACGCCTTCTAGGGAGAGATGGTCAGGTAGGAGCAGATTATTTAATGGATTTGCTATTTTCACTGACGGCTCGAAGATGAGAGGCACGGGTGCGGTGGTCTACATTGAGGATCTGGATATCAGAATGTCATATAGGCTTCCGGACGACTGCAGTGTTTTTCAGGCGGAAGTTCTGGGGGTCTTGAGGGCCGTGGAACTGATGAGGGACAACATTGATAGGGGCTCGGAGGTCACTATATATGTCGACAGCCAGGCGGCCCTTATGGCCGTAAGGGGCTGTTACGTGAAATCCAAGCTAGTTGACGGTTGCAGGAGGGCTCTGGAGGGAGCCTTAGGAGAGTATATGTTGAGATTGTGCTGGGTGCCTGGTCACTGCAACATAAGCGGCAACGAGATTGCTGATGAGTTGGCGAGACAGGGCTCAGAGATGGAGGATCCTAATCACATAGAGGCAATTAGGCCTCCAATAGGATTCTACTTTGGGAAGATTAGGGAATGGATTCTGGGCGCGACCAATAGGGCCTGGGGGAACCGAACGGACTGCCGGGTATCACGGACGATGTGGCCGGTGCTCAGGAAGTCCGACTCGGAGTTGTTGCTGGGCAGAAGCAGGGTCTGCGTGAGGACCATAATAGGAATCATCACGGGTCATTGCATGATAGGCAGGATGGCGATGAGGTTAGGATCCGACGTGTCGGATATGTGCGGGTTGTGTGAGGACCCGGAGGAGCTGGAGACGGTTGAGCACATTTTGTGCCGCTGTCCCAGGCTACAGGGCAGCAGGCTGAGGTGGCTGGGCAACAGATTCCTAGGCGAATTAGGGGACGTCCCGGGCTGTGGGCTCGAGAGTCTGATAGGATTCGTAATGGGGATGGCCTGGCTGCGCAGCAGGAGACTGGGAGCTAGCCGCACATAGGGCGGATTGGTGTTGTGTTGAGTGAGGCTTTTCTCTCGGGTTTGGTCAGAACTTCCTTTTCTCATCTATTCTTATCTGTTCTTATCTTTTCTGATTCTTTTGCTGTTTCTCTTCACCTTCTTTTTTCAGCTTCTTAAATATAAACAAGGCATCACAATGGACCGTATTGGTCTCTGGGTGAGGGTGTGAAGGAGACTTCACACCAGCCTTTCTACCTACCTACCTACTGCATTTTACTGTAAAAGTACTCAAACGCACCTAATGTCACTTTTATATTTCAATTAATTTTTCACTGTGTAACACCACCACACGCCGCACACAAATAAATTATGAGTAATGCTTAATAATGAAATACCTTTTTTTAATTATTATTATTCTTTTTGGGTGTCATGTGTATAATGCATGGCCTTGAAAAAAAAATGCAAGCAAAGCATAAATGGTTTTTCAAGAGTTTATTGATTTCAGAAATTGTTTTAGAATTATTAATTTTAGTATTAGATCAAATTACAACTTTTGTAAATAAAAGAAATATATAAAAGCAGAGCATTAGCGCTGGATCAAGATCATTAATTTGAGCAAGGTCGAGCAGCTAATTGCAGACAGCACAAATAAAAATTTATAAAAAAAGGGAAAAAGTCTTTATTTTCATTTTTTTTATATAAAGAGGAAAACTCACTGTACACAAAAACCAGTAGGCAGGTATGCTCTGGGTCTCTAACAGGTCTTTGTACAGTTCGAGTAAGGCGGAATAATTTCTATCCCATTCAAACAACACATTTTCATAAACTTTATATGGCGATCCTGCCACTTCATATAACATAAACTTTATAGTGGCCGCCATAATTTAAAATATTTCGAGCAAATGGATTTGGGTGCAGTTCCAGCCTTTTTAAATATTTTACTGCATATTTCGTTATCATAGTTTTTACTAATGGCACATTGAGATCCTTGTGGATATTTGAGTTTTTGACGTACCAGGGGGCGGCTGTAATTATTCGAAGAAGTTTATTTTGGCGCCATTGAATTTTTTCGATGTTAGAAGCCGAGGCAGTGCCCCATAACTGAATACCGTAGCACCAAATTGGCTTTAAGACAAATTTTATTTCACCATAGATCTTTGCTACCGTTTCACACACACCCAAAGTTGATCTTTGTTTATTGGTTCACCGTGGTTTAAACTTTACATGTTGTTTTTAGGTCTAGTTTATTTTGTTTTAATTGGCCAAACTGGCTCAGTTAAACTTAACTTACAAATGTCAAAATATACACAGCTGATGTCAAGTGCCACTACAGCTGTTTCGTAAATTAACTGCCAATTTCACGATTTCGAAAGAACGCGTTCTTTCGCACAAATACATATGAAGCAAAAACAAATTTTTAAGAATTTGTTTTTGTTTTACATGTAGTTGTGCGAAAGAAAGCGTTCGTTCGCATTTAGTGAAATAGGCAGTAACTATTTTCTTTAAAAATAAACTATAATAAAAAAGGATGAATTATTCTTCAGTTAATGAAGATTTCTGTGATTCTGAAGTATAATATGTAAATTTAAATAAAAAAATTATACAAAAGCCTAAAACCTTTAGAACTCGACCATACCATTTATATACGGATATGGAATTTTTCCAACGCTTTCGATTGTTCAAGCACTCAGCTTATATGGCTTTAGAATTAATTGGATCACATATAAAACATCCAACGAACTGGTAGGCATTTGTATTTACTTAAACTGTGCTAATTAATCATTATTTAGGAATAATGCATTATCTGAAGAACAAATGTTGTTAATAACGTTAAGGTTATATGCTACTGGTGGAATGTTAATGACAATTGCAGATCTGAATGGAGTAGTGAATTCAACTATTTCAAAAGTCGTGACAAAGGTGTGCACTCTTGAGGGAACAATTTATGGTATTTCCAAAGTCACATCAAAAGCTTCGCAAGTGCAAGGAAGATTTTTACAATATTGCTAAATTTCCAAAAGTCATCGCAGTTTTTCATGTTTTTGTCTTTCTTTTTTCTTGTTGACCTTTTTCAGCACAACTTGAAGGACAAATGGAAACAAAGCTCGTGCCTTAGCTGTTAACAATATTAGTATTGTGGTTATTTTATTGAACTGTTAATGGTTTTTAATCCAAATTTAGATATTTTTATTTAGGCTTAATTAAGTTCATTGAATTTAATTTTCATTAAATTATTTTTACGAAGACAGGAATTTTTACAACATGATATTAATTAAAATTCAACATTTTTCATTTTTCGAATTTATTCTATGAGTTAAATTTCAGTTATGTATTTTTATAAAGCTTTTTGTAATAGCTCTATTCCTTAAATTTTATTTTAGAAATTACTTTATACTCTACCAGACTATTATATTGTATTTTCTTGTTACATTTTACCTTAGCTTTCCGTTGGATAGCAATGAAGTATATTTATGTACAGAAAAATTTACAATTATTAGACACCAGCAGAATGTAATGCATTTTCTGGCCCGCTACGGCCTTCGTCAGCATTCTTTGTGTCACACTGGATAGTGATACTTTATAAATTGAATGTATTTAACTCAACTATTTTAACAAATAGATATTGGGAATTATTTCTTTTTCATAAGCAACTTTATTATATTCAACATTTTTCATTTTTCGAATTTATTCTATGAGTTAAATTTCAGTTATGTATTTTTATTAAAATACAATATAATAGTCTGGTAGAGTATAAAGTAATTTCTAAAATAAAATTTAAGGAATAGAGCTATTACAAA
Source organism: Pollenia amentaria (assembly GCA_943735925.1). Classification (NCBI taxonomy): domain Eukaryota; kingdom Metazoa; phylum Arthropoda; class Insecta; order Diptera; family Polleniidae; genus Pollenia; species Pollenia amentaria. The sequence continues at coordinate 51,092,462 of OX031008.1, forward strand.
AAGCTTTATAAAAATACATAACTGAAATTTAACTCATAGAATAAATTCGAAAAATGAAAAATGTTGAATATAATAAAGTTGCTTATGAAAAAGAAATAATTCCCAATATCTATTTGTTAAAATAGTTGAGTTAAATACATTCAATTTATAAAGTATCACTATCCAGTGTGACACAAAGAATGCTGACGAAGGCCGTAGCGGGCCAGAAAATGCATTACATTCTGCTGGTGTCTAATAATTGTAAATTTTTCTGTACATAAATATACTTCATTGCTATCCAACGGAAAGCTAAGGTAAAATGTAACAAGAAAATACAATATAATAGTCTGGTAGAGTATAAAGTAATTTCTAAAATAAAATTTAAGGAATAGAGCTATTACAAAAAGCTTTATAAAAATACATAACTGAAATTTAACTCATAGAATAAATTCGAAAAATGAAAAATGTTGAATATAATAAAGTTGCTTATGAAAAAGCAGTGTTTAAATTGCTTGCTTTAAAATAGCAACAGTCGCACATTTTTGCTTTGTTTACATTTTTTGCAGCAAATTAAAAAACTGTGTGTCTAAGTGTTTACTTAACTCTTTGATTACGAGTCAGCAAAAGCAAAAAAGCAAAAGCAAAACAAAGAGAGTAAATAATTTGTTTAAACTCGCTATGTGCATGTACTCTGCTTAATCTGTCAGCAAAGAAGCCACTTAAGAAAACAAATTTTCTGTTGCTGTAAGTATTAAGTTTTTGATTGTTTTTTTTTTTGCTTTTGATGCGCTTAAAGTCAGCAAGTTAACTTCTTTGCTGTTGCTGTCGAATTTGTTTCGAATTTTTTTGGTATTTTGCGTTTTTTTTTTTTAATAAATAGGTACATAGGTACATACGTAAATGAAACTACACGTTTTTTTAAACTAATTTGTTTATTTTGTGTTATGTAATTATGTATATATTCTAGGAAACTAACGCCTGCAACAGCAAGCAACAGCAATGAAGTCAAAAACAGCAAAGAAGTTAATACTCGCTGAATTTAAGCACATCAATTTACAGTTAAGCCAAAGCAAAAAAAAAATAAACAAAAACTTATTACTTACAGCAACAGCAATTTTTTTTTTCAAGTGGTTGCTTGGCTGGCTTTTTAAGCTGAGAACATAAACATGGTGAGAATAAATAAATTACTTACTCTCACTTTTTCTGCGTTTGCTTTTGCTTTTTGCTTTTACTGTGTTCTTTTTCTTAAGTTAAGTTAAGCAATTACAAAAACATTAAAAATAGTCAAGCATTTTTAAACACTGTGAAAAAGAAATAATTCCCAATATCTATTTGTTAAAATAGTTGAGTTAAATACATTCAATTTATAAAGTATCACTATCCAGTGTGACACAAAGAATGCTGACGAAGGCCGTAGCGGGCCAGAAAATGCATTACATTCTGCTGGTGTCTAATAATTGTAAATTTTTCTGTACATAAATATACTTCATTGCTATCCAACGGAAAGCTAAGGTAAAATGTAACAAGAAAATACAATATAATAGTCTGGTAGAGTATAAAGTAATTTCTAAAATAAAATTTAAGGAATAGAGCTATTACAAAAAGCTTTATAAAAATACATAACTGAAATTTAACTCATAGAATAAATTCGAAAAATGAAAAATGTTGAATATAATAAAGTTGCTTATGAAAAAGAAATAATTCCCAATATATATTTGTTAAAATAGTTGAGTTAAATACATTCAATTTATAAAGTATCACTATCCAGTGTGACACAAAGAATGCTGACGAAGGCCGTAGCGGGCCAGAAAATGCATTACATTCTGCTGGTGTCTAATAATTGTAAATTTTTCTGTACATAAATATACTTCATTGCTATCCAACGGAAAGCTAAGGTAAAATGTAACAAGAAAATACAATATAATAGTCTGGTAGAGTATAAAGTAATTTCTAAAATAAAATTTAAGGAATAGAGCTATTACAAAAAGCTTTATAAAAATACATAACTGAAATTTAACTCATAGAATAAATTCGAAAAATGAAAAATGTTGAATATAATAAAGTTGCTTATGAAAAAGAAATAATTCCCAATATCTATTTGTTAAAATAGTTGAGTTAAATACATTCAATTTATAAAGTATCACTATCCAGTGTGACACAAAGAATGCTGACGAAGGCCGTAGCGGGCCAGAAAATGCATTACATTCTGCTGGTGTCTAATAATTGTAAATTTTTCTGTACATAAATATACTTCATTGCTATCCAACGGAAAGCTAAGGTAAAATGTAACAAGAAAATACAATATAATAGTCTGGTAGAGTATAAAGTAATTTCTAAAATAAAATTTAAGGAATAGAGCTATTACAAAAAGCTTTATAAAAATACATAACTGAAATTTAACTCATAGAATAAATTCGAAAAATGAAAAATGTTGAATATAATAAAGTTGCTTATGAAAAAGAAATAATTCCCAATATCTATTAATTAAAATTTTTATTGATAATTTTTCAGCGCTGAGATTTGAACCCAGGCTTTCACGGATAGGTTGCCTATACTAGTTTCGATTGTAACCGCACACTCTCGTCAGTGGGGTTTGCCGTTTTACTCACTCGGCTATTGAAGCCGGATGATGTCAATAGTCAAACATCAATCCTTAAACCAAATGGTATTTCACTTTGGTAGATCGAAATTTGTTTATGAATAATTGATTATCTATTTTAATTGATTTACATGTTCTTCCTAACTTCTATTTTTTCGTACTTTTTGTCAAGAATTCTTCTTGAAATCCAAAGTACATTTTTGTTTTTCATGTTTTTGTCTTTCTATTTTCTTGTTGACATTTTTCAGCACAACTTGAAGGACAAATGTAAACATAGCTCGTGCCTTAGCTGTTAACAATATTAGTATTGTGGTTATTTTATTGAACTGTTAATGGTTTTTAATCCAAATTTAGATATTTTTAATAAGGCTTAAGTTCATTGAATTTAATTTTCATTAAATTATTTTTACGAAGACAGGAATTTTTACAACATGAAATTAATTAAAATTTTTATTGATAATTTTTCATTTTTGACTGCGCTGAGATTTGAACCCAGGCTTTCACGGACAGGTTGTCCATACTAGTTTCGATTGTAACCACACAATCTCGTCAGTGGGGTTTGCCGTTTTACTCACTTACGCATTTTGAAGATTGTATACCCTAAAATTGCCAAAATGCAGATTTGACGATTTTTGGCTTAAAAATGCAGATTTTTATCTCGTAAAGGGAATGACCTGATTGCGCGGCAGGAGGCTGGGGACTGGAAACATGTAGGGCAGTTTTTCTGTTTGCTAGGGTTGTTTTTGCTTGTGGTGTCTGATTTCTTATCTTCCACTATCTTCCTTTCCTGTGCTTTCACCATTTACTTCTCCTACTCTTTGACACTAGATTTCTTTCACTAATTAAGGCGTCACAATGGACCATATTGGTCTCTGGGTGAGGGTGTGAAGGTTGCTTCACACCAGCCTTTCTAAACTAACCTAACCTATCTCGGTGAAAACTTCTTCACTTTCTTGACATCTGATATTTTCACGAAATAATATCCATATAACGTTTATATAAGTATTTACTTATGTATAAATATCTTTAATAATTGCAATATTTGGTATCTTGTAAATTTTCAATAGTTTATATAATAACCTGTCAAGTAATTAACTTTTGTTTGTCGTTTTAAATTACAAAGATGTGATTGATCCGTTCTCAAACTGAGTAAATTAAATTAAGAAAGATATTCTAAATGTAAAAATATCCAAACATTATAAGCCATTTTCTGAAAACGCATTCGAGCGAAATTAAAATCGAACCAATTCGATTTTCTGTGTTGTATATTCAAAAAAAAAAAATCTATTTTTTATACCTCATACTTCGAGTACCACTTATATTTATCAGAAGTAATTTTAAAATCAGGAATAGCTACTTAAAAAAATTCTGATATTGCACAGAAAATATTCCTGGAAAATGTTGATGGAATAAGACTATTAAAGTACGAAAACTTTTTAAATTGTAATTAGACTTAGAATTCACATTCGAATTAATATATAATATAAATTATAAATTAATTAAAAAAATTAATATAAATTAATATATTTTGAAATTAACTGATATAACTTTTATCTAAATAAGCTACATAAAAAATGTACTAAATGTTTTTTGAAGATTTTAAAATCTAGACGCAGACTTTGCAGATTTTTAATGAAAAATTATGGGTTTTTGCTGATTTTACCCCTAAAAGTTCTGGCAACACTGGGTGTGATTCAAGAGTGTATAAAACATAGTCATATTATACAACTAGTATGCCGACTCTTTTACAGGAACATAACTCAAATGTCAGTGGAACCTAACTCATCAAGGCGAATTCATGTATACGGTGGTGTCGATACTACAACAAGTAACAACACCAAAAACAAAACAATGTATTTTGTTGCTTTCGTTGATCGATATGTCAAAAACACAAGCAACTTTTGACATTTCTCTCTCTAAGTAAGAAAAAAAGTAGCACAGCTGTGCTTTCAACGCCACCTGATAAATGGATTCGCATTGTAACTCATGTTTGTAGTAGTAAGATTTTTTCAAATGTATTGGTGAATAAAACTATTTCCACCACTAAACATAGTTGCATAAAATTGTACAGAATATGACACAATTTTTTTTCCATAATAAAATTTTGGTAGTTCAAAAAATTTTCAATTTGTCACGTCTGTTCTGAAAATCACTTTTATTATTTAATGCTGTCTGCATTTATATACTTTTAAAAACAATGTTTGTTAAATTTTTGTTCTGCAATATCGGAAAATATTTAAATAATTTATTATTTCAAATATTATTTTCATACCACAAATTGCTACTCTGCTGGCTTTAATAAAATGAACAACAGAAAAAAAATTAGCGTCAAAACTATTTATTTAAACATTTTTAGTTTGTGAAAAATAAAAACATTTTACAAAAGCAAATGAGCAAAATGTATTGGTAAAAATTATTAATTATGTTCTTGTGTCATAAAACTAAACAAAAAGTGTTTTATTGTGAAAATTTTAAATAGAAAAATTTCAAATTTGGTTTTTGTTGTTTTTATATGTGTTGAATTCACACAGAACGTATATGTGTGAGGGGTGAACTAAAAAATTGAGAACGCTCTCTCCAGTTGGCATAGTAGTTGTATACTATGCTCGAGAGAGCGTTCCTCATTTTTTAGTTCACCCCTCACACATATAGGTTCTGTGTGAATTCAACACACATAAAAACAACAATAATAAAACAAAATTTTAAATTTTTCTATTTAAAATTTTTCACAATATAACACTTTTTTGTTTAATTTTATGACACAAACACATAACAAATAATTTTTTCCAATACATTTTACTCATTTGCTTTTGCAAAATGTTTTAATTTTTCACAAACTAAAAATTTTTAAATAAATTTATTTGACACTAATTTTTTCTGTTAATATTATTAAAGCCAGCAGAGTAGCATTTTGTAGTATGAAAATAATATTTGAAATCATAAATTATTGAAATATTTTCCGATATTGCAGAATAAAAATTTTACAAACATTGTTTTTAAAAGTATATAAATGCAGCAAGCATTAAATAAATTTCAAAATTTTTTGAACTAAGAAAATTTTATTTTTGAAAAAGAATTGTTGCCCCATTCTATACGATTTTATGCAACTATATTTACTGGTGGAAATAGTTTTATATGCCAATACATTTGAGAAAAGTCTTACTACTTATAATGATTGGGTATGAAATTTTAACTTTGAAAATGTCTTCTCTATCGGGTTCAGCATAGGAGAGTAAAGTGGTAACATTTTAATGTACATTCACTATTGTCCACCATATGTCATATAACTTGGGATTTATGGATTCTGGCATACTCCATAATTAAAGTTTTGTAGCATTGGGCTGCTTTCAATTTTATCTAAGAGCGCCGAAGAAATACTTGGAAGCCGGCCGAATTCACAGTGGATACAAAAATAACTTTATGGTAAACAACGCCAGTATTATCTGTCGTAGCAATTAGAGTCATATTCTTTCTCTTTACGGTTTGCAAAACACCATGAGTAAGTTCCTACAAAATTTTAAAAATGGTTTTATTTAATTTGAAAAATGTTTAACTGTATTTAAATAAAGTTTCGTTTAATTTGAATAAAGTTTTGTTTATTCTGAAAAAGGTTTCGTTTAATTTGAAAAATGTTTCGTTTTATTTGAAAAATGTTTTATTTAAACTGAAAATGCTATACATTCAATTTATAAGGTGTCACTATATAGTGTGACACAACCCCACTTTTAAGGTCAAGGTGGTTGATAGCAGTGCCGAGGACCTGAATGGCTAGTTAGTGGTAAAAGAAACTGGTCGTGAACAGCTTCCCTCTGACGCCGATGGCAAGGGTCAGTTGTAATTCTAGCCTAGTCCGCGCAAGCCGTCACTGCGCGAGATGGTCCTTTTGTATACGTGCACACTCGTGGGACCAAAAGTGGATAAAATAAAATTTAAAAAACGAAATGAAGGAGATGGCGCAGGGAATGTCTCAGTCAGCTCAGCAGGTTCGGGGTCAGATTCGGACTCCGACTTGCTGGGTATTCACAGAGATATTCTGCTGCAAGAGAGTCAGTTAATGACAGAACTGACAGTCATGACAGAGACGGACAGGATAGACTCGCCAATCGACTCTCCGTCTCGTACAGAGGCATCGGAAAGACTCGGTGACTTAACTCTCAGCTCTGATGATGAGCACGAAATAGCACTGATTTCGGCTCATGATGAGAGCCATAGGGTTGGGCCATCGACTTCCGGAGTCACACTCGGGATGGAGAGAGGATTGTCGAGTGTATCAAAACTCGTTGTTCGGCAAGATTCGACAGAACAGGTCACGTCAGATAGCCGAACGAGCTACGAAAAAGCCAAGAGTGGTGTGAGAGCCTCCTTAGCCTTTCTGGAAAAGATAGCTAAGAAAGACTCCTCACTGCACGATGGGCGGGATAGGCATCTGATGAGGAAGCACCGAAAGAACGTTGCTAGATTCGAACGAATCCACGGCTCTGTCGGTGCCATCCTAGGGCTTCCCTATCCTGCGGGATACACAGCAAGGGCTGCTGGGGATACAAATGTTGTCAGTAAAGACAGCAAATCCCCAGCAACCCCTGTTGATGAATCCTCGAATAGAACAGAGGATAAGAAAAAGGAGGGTAAGGGTTCAACGACTGGACCTCTTAATCGTGACAGTATGGTCACAGTTAAGGGAGCTAGGCCTGAGGGATTTACCCACTACTAGTCGCGCGATGAGGGCTGGAAATGTCTCGGTAATTTCCGATAGTCACTCCCAAAAAGGAGTCACTAAAGGAAGGGTTGCTGGGACAGACCAGTCAACATCTGCAAGGAAATCGGGTTATCATCGACAGAGCTCAGCTAAGGGCCCCAAAAAGGGGGTAGTTAAGCGAGTGAGGTCTGGTGATGACCAGAAATCCCCTGCGGCTAAGAGGACTGGTCAGACTGTGGTCAGTTCTCTTAAAGATCCCCATAAGGAGATCAATAAGAGGACTGGCTCCAGAGAGGACCACCCTTCCACGTCAAAAAAACTAAAGGAGTCGTCGAGTTAGGACGGTATTCTAGCGGCTGTCATTGATCGTAGGGATCCCGATGGAAGGATCAGTGTCGAGAGATGGCAGGTGCTAGAGAACAAACTACTCGACGAAATCTTTAGTGCCAAAGGAAGGCCGGACGAAGTATCGTTCAAAGGGGCTGACTGGGCAAGAGGTGTCAAAACTGGCAGTTGCGGCAATCAGAAAACCTTTGAGTTTTTAAAGGCTGCAATTGGTAAGTGTGGCAGCTCCTGTCCTGAAGCTAGTCTGGACGTTATACTCGCGTCTGAGTTGCCATTAAGGCCGGTAGTCACGGTATGGATACCTCCACCTATAAAACCGGTGGAGGTCATACAGGGGGTACTGGCCAACCAGAACAAGGGACTCAATGCAAGCCAGTGGAAGTTGGTAGCTTCACTGGGTTGTAAAGAGAACCAGGGAAGAGACTTTAGGTTCGCAGTGGACCGGGAGTCTCTTAAAAAGCTGGAATCGAAAGGAGGGGTTGCAATATTCGGGTTGGGGTCTGTCAAATTTAGGTTTCCTAAACATGATATACCCTAAGAGCTTGAAAGTGGTGCAGATAAACCTGCACCACTGTGAAGCAGCCTCAACCGAATTAGTAACCCACCTCATCGATAACAACGTGGACGTGGCCTTAATCCAAGAGCCCTGGATTAACAAAAACCGGGTAGTTGGATTAAGGGTCACAGGGTATACATTGTTCGTACCCCACACAGATGAGAAGGTACGAACTTGTATTTTGGCGAGAACTGAGAGAAGCCAAGGACAAAACGGTCCTGGCATTAGCATCGGTATACTTGCCATACGAGGCTACCGATCCACCTGGTGAAAAAGTGCGAGAGTTGGTGGAGTACTCGGGCAGAAGTGGCTCGAGTCTGGTACTAGGGTGTGACGCCAATGCACATCATACCCAATGTGGAAGTGCCGACATAAACAAAAGAGGTGAGTCTATGTTTGATTTTATTATTGCCAGCAATCTTTATATCTGTAACAGGGGGAATACACCTACGTTCAGAACTAGGGATAGGGAGGCAGTGATAGACATGACATTGACGAACTGTATGGAATTAGTGGAGGATTGGAGGGTGGACCTGAGTTTTTCCTTCTCTGACCATAGTCGCCTGTCCTTTAATCTATTGTTTGAGAGGTCGAAAAGGTGTCCGTATAGGAATCCGAGGACGGATTGGGATCACTTTTCGAGATTGGTGCAAAGTAACCTTAGAGTTACACACGACTGGAGGTCGACTTCGACCGGTGTAGAGCAACTGGTGAGCACCTTTACGGAGGTACTGACTAGTAGTTATGAGCGATCCTGTCCTTTGAACTTTCCGGGCAGGCGCACACAACCAAGATGGTGGACAGACGAGTTGAGGACTCAAAGGTCCACTGTCAGAAGGTTGTTCAATAAAGCGAAGTATACGCGTAGGGAAGAAGATTGGAGTAACTTCAGATTGAGTTACAATAGATATAAGGGAGACATTAGGAGAGCGAAAAGAGACTCGTGGGTCAAGTTTAGCGAGTCAGTGGAATCTGTAAATGAGATGTCCAGGTTCAGGAGAATTTTATCCAAGGACCCTGTAGTCCCGGGATTTATTCAGAGACCGGACAACTCATGGACGGAATCTAGCTCTGAATCTCTTTGTCTGCTAATGGACTCACTTTCCGGGATGTGTGGATCCTGGGGTGGGGGAACAGATTGAATGTGGTAACCCCTTCTCTGGGTCAGGCTCGGGCGGTGAGGAGAGAGGTGATCACCTTGGATAAAGTAACATGGGCGGTTAATACCTTTGGGTCTTACAAATCGGCAGGACCAGACGGTATCTTTCCGGCGATGTTACAGAATATTGGGAGATCATCACTCCTGCTGTTGGTAGAACTGTTTAGGGTCTGTGTGCTGAACGGGCACATTCCTAAAGGGTGGAGGGAGGTCAAGGTGGTTTTCATACCCAAGGCGGGAAGACCCGGTCACTCTAAACCCAAGGATTTTAGACCAATCAGCTTATCGTCTTTTCTTTTGAAGACGTTGGAAAGACTGATTGATCTACATCTGAGGACGAAGATTGACGTCGGCATCATCAGCGGCGCTCAACACGCCTATCTTAAGGGTAGATCTGTTGAGAGTGCGCTTCATGATGTGGTTGGTTATGTAGAGCGGGGATTGCGAAACAAGGAATACACCTTGGCGGCATTCCTGGATAAAGAGGGCGCCTTTAACAATTTGAAGATAGAGGCTATTAGGCAGGCGTTAGTGGATCTAGGCGTTCCACTGTTCCTGGTCGAATGGATAACTCTGATGCTCAGCAGCAAAGTTATTCACTCGGACTGGGGAAATGAGCGCTTCAAGAAACTGGTGACTAGGGGAACCCCACAGGGGGGTTTTCTCTCTCGCTTATTATGGCTTTTAGCTGTCAACGTCGTTCTGGGACTTTTTGACAGAATGGGTCGGAAAGTTGTTTCCTACGCGGATGATGTAGTGATATTGGTATCGGGCAAGTTTCTGCCGACAATAAGCGAAGTCATGCAAGGGGCGAACTGTCAGCATGGGCGAGTGATAAGGGATTGGGAGTTAATCCGGAGAAGACCGAGTTGGTTACTAGGAGGTACAGGGTAGAGAATTTTAGGCTGCCGGTACTAGGAGGAGTAGAGCTTAGACTATCTGATAGCACTAAGTATCTAGAAGTTTTTCTGGACAGCAAGCTGTCGTGGGGAAGGAATACTCAGGAGAGACTTAAGAGAGGCCTCAATGCCTACTATGCTTGCAGGTCATCGATAGATAGGAGCTGGGGACTCCGGCCGTCAGTAGTGGGATCGCTGTACACTTCGGTGGTTAGACCCATTCTTACGTATGGATGCTGTGTTTGGTGGGAGTCATTGAGAGTGGCTTGTCGAAGGAACCTTCTGTCTAAGGCTCAGAGGTGTGCTTCAATCGGCATGACAGGTGCCATGGGAAGTACTCCTCAAGCGGCACTGGATGTCATTCTACATCTTCTGCCCATTGAGCAGTATTTTATGGGAATGGCAGCCAGAAGCATTCTTAGACTTAGGGAACTAGTATTGATTAGGAATTTTACGCAGGGTCACTCACGGATCTTGGGTGAGATCGAAGCTGGAGGTTACTGCCTGGGATCACCCGGCTCCACGGATTTCGGACGGTTGCCGGAGGTGGTAACGCCTTCTAGGGAGAGTTGGTCAGGTAGGAGCAGATTATTTAGTGGATTTTCTATTTTCACTGACGGCTCGAAGATGAGAGGCACGTGTGCGGGGGTCTACATTGAGGATCTGGACATCAGAATGTCATATAGGCTTCCTGACGACTGCAGTGTTTTTCAGGCGGAGGTTCTGGCGGTCTTGAGGGCCGACGTGTCGGATATGTGCGGGTTGTGTGAGGACCCGGAGGAGCTGGAGACGGTTGAACACATTGTGTGCCGCTGTCCCAGGCTACAGTGCAGCAGGCTGAGGTGGCTGGGCTGCAGATTCCTAGGCGAATTAGGGGACGTTCCGAGCTGTGGGCTCGAGACTCTAATAGGATTCGTAATGGGGATGGCCTTGCTGATCAGCAGGAGACTGGGAGCTAACCGCACTTAGGGCGGATTGGTGTTGTGTTGAGTGAGGCTTTTTTCTCGGGTTTGGTCAGATCTTCCTTTTCTCTTCATCTTCTTTTTCAGCTATTTATCTATAAACAAGGCATCACAATGGACCATATTGGTCTCTGGGTGAGGGTGTAAAGGAGACTTCACACCAGCCTTTCTACCTACCTACCTAGTGTGACACAAAGAATGCTGATGAAGGCCGTAGCGGGCCAGAAAATGCATTACATTCTGCTGGTGTCTAATAATTGTAAATTTTACTGTACATACAACTTCTTTGCTATCCAAAGGTAAAATGTAACAAAAAGATACAAGATAATAGTCTGGTAGTGTATAAGGTCAATCCTAAAATTTTAAGGAATATTGCAAAAAGCTTTATAAAAATACATAACTGAAATTTAGCTCATAAAATAGATTCGAAAAAAAAAATTTTTTTAATATAATAAAGTAGCTTATAAAATACTAATTCCCAGATTCTATTTGTTAAAATAGTTGAGTTAAATACATTGAATTTATAAAGTATCACTATCCAGTGTGACACAAAGAATGCTGACGAAAGCCGTAGAAAATGCATTACATTCTGCTGGTGTCTAATAATTGTAAATTTTTCTGTATACAATATACTTCATTGCTATCCAAAGGATAGCTAAGGTAAAATGTAACAAGATACAAGATAATAGTCTGGTAGTGTATAAAGATATTCCTAAAAATTTAAGGAATAAAACTATTACAAAAAGCTTTATTAAAATCAAAGACCGGAAAACGTTTTTTTTCATGTTTTTTAAAAAATATTTATCATTGGTGTTCGAAAAATATTTTAAATTGTACAATAACCAAAAATAGGTAAAAATATTTTGTTTGATATTGTTTCTTTAAGTTCAAAATAATAAAGTTTTGTACTTTTGTACAAAAAATTACGAACCGAATATTTAATTTTTTCTTTTTAAAAATTTAAAAATCATTTTTTTTTCATCCGTTTAAAAAAATAAAAGCAAACACAAAAAAAAAGATATTTAGTTTTTCACTACAATATTATTTTGTACATGAAAAGAAAAAAATGAACCGAAACTTAAAATTAAATTTTTTTTGACAAAATTTAAACTCACGTACAAAAATTATAAGAAAAAATATAAAGCTAATTAATAATAAGTAGTTATAACATGATGAAGACTAGATGACCCGTGCGAATATTTCGCACCGTTAGTTGTCATTTTTTTTAACATAAAATGAAAATAATTAATAGAAATTTAAGTAACTTCAATAAATTTTATTAAAAGTATAAAAGTATTAGAAATCATAATATATATCATACATATTTACATACATATGTTTAAATGCTTTTATAATACTTCTTTGAATACAATGTTAGAGGTAATGACATGATCATCGTTAACTTTTTGCCCGTACGAATCCTTAATACAAACAAAAATATCTTTAAGCGTACGCAATTATATATAACTGACTTAGTAATAAACGGCAATATAGTAAATAGCCGTATTGCCAGAATGCATTTTAATACATACTATATAATGTAGAACTGCATTACTATTAAGCGACCCTGTATTACCACACTTGAACAAAAACATATACTCATAATGACAACAGTATTATCATGCAGTTCTATATAAAATATAATTTTTATCAATGAAAATATTAATTTTTCAATTTCTAATTATTAGTGTTAGAAATAAGCTTTAAAATGAGATATCATTCATTAAATTTGATGCGGTGGTATGGGAGATATTTGCAACCGACAAAAAAAAGTGCTTTAGAAATAATATATATAATAATATATGATGATTATCCTAGAACTAAATAGTAATCTTATCAATTAGCTTGATGTTGAGTTTGAGCAACAATAAATTTTCTACATGCTCAGAACTTAAATTCCTTCTATTTTTGGTCATAATAATTGGCAAAGCACTGAAGGCTGTCTCCACAGATACCTGTGTTGCGGGTACAGCTAATGCAACAGCAGCTAGTTTTGATAATTAAGAATCTCTAAAGATTTTTTGCAATTGCAATTTTAAACATAATTTTATATTATAATTTTAATCAAAATTCACAATTTTAACCTCAAATAGAGTTTTTATTGTTAGTTTCTAAAAACAAAAAAAAAATATTTTTCTCAAAAACGTTTTTTTTTAAGAACTTTATTATTTTGAACTTTGAAGAACAAATAAAACAATATAATTTTTTTTTGTACAGTTGAAAACATATTTTGAACACCAATGATAAATATTTTTCAAAAAATAATAAAAAAAAAAAAACGTTTCTGTGTATTTTTCAAATTTTTGTTTTTTTGTTTCTTTTCATGTACAAAACACATACCTATAAGGGATGATTGCAAAGAATTTTAAAACTGTCACTAGTCCATAATTCTAAAATATGTACATATATTAACATTTTTTTAAATTACTTTTAGATGCAATATTTATGTTTTTTCCTTCCAGAGAATTAGTATATTTGAGTAGTTCCCCGATTTTTTACATAAAAAAGCATCGGTAAACTTAACGTTATATTGAAAATAAAATTTATTTACATACATACATATTTTAATGCCAAAAACATCATTGTCCGTCCTCCCATGCTGTGACCCATGACCGAAGATTTGGTTATACCCATTTGTTTCATAATTTCTATAACGTCAATAGCCATATGATAGGAGCTGTGCTCAGCAGTATGAGGAGACTCCCCATGATTTCTAGCATCTAAAGCAATTATCTAAAAATAAAAATTAAAGATATTTACATACGACTTCACGACAATGTATTTATGTACCTTTCTGTTTGTTTTTGCTTCTAATGCACGGCTAACTGCCCTCCAATTTTGTTTCGACCCAAAAAGACCATGCATTATCATTAATGGAGGTTTAAAATCATCTGTATTTGTTCCTTCATAAACATTACATGCCATTTTTACCGGACGGGCATAGTTGAAATATGTTCGATTACTATAACTTATACGTAAGATTCTATAAGAATTTAAATACAAATTTCTCATTTTCGTCTTAAACAGTATTATAGATAAGTGATGACAAAGTGAGTTTTCCAATTGTAAAGTTACCCATACACGAGGCAACATTCGTCGAAACATAGGCATGTTTCACTAAATGTTCCTACGTGTGTGGTTATGTTTCTCGTTCAAATTCTTGTTACCTTTTTGGTTTCTCAAATATCAACGATTTTTTATATTTTATGTGTCCAAACACAATGTCTCATCGTGTGTGGCGATGTTGACTGTTTTTTCTTTCTCATTATGTTGAGAGCAGTTGTTGAGTGAGGTGCTTTTGCAACCCTCGGAGAAAAAAATATTAAGAAAGATATCGGAAAATGGCAATTGTGAGTGTTGGAAAATAATTATAATTGAATATAAAATTTTTCCAAACTTATGGGACATAAAATATGATAGGTATACAAACAGCTAATTCACATGGAGGCTTTTGCGACGTCGCTTTGTCGACGTCTCTTTTGGTTTGATGGCGAGCGGTGTAGAGAAAAAAGAGGGGTAGACAAAACGTTTTGTGTTTTTCATGTCGTTTTCTTATATTCCTCTTCAAACTTATTTCTCTTCTTCTTGTTTTGTTTTATTCTTTTTCTTACTTTGAAGCGTCAGGTTGCAAACAAATACGGAAATAATTAAATATATTTCTTATATTAAAAAATACTTTTTTATATTTTTCTTAATGAGAAAAATCAACTAAAGCAGATTTACCGATAAGACAATAAAAATCAACCCTGGTTGCAAATAAAAATTAAAATTGAAAAAAGCGACATGCCACTAAAAATCATCGTATAAACGCAAGAGGTTTTTGGAAGTTGCTTCAAAAGGGAATTTAGAAAAAACGACGTCTTAAAAGCCTCCATGTGAATTGGCTAAAAGAAAATAAATTTTTTATTTTTTTGTGTTTTGTAGTAGTATAGTCAAAAAACACGCAATACTGATGTTTCGTTTTTAGTGTCATCGTTTGTGGTAAAAACTGAAACATAAATAGTAACACGTGTTTCGTCTGTGGTAACAAGTAACAAGTGTCGGCTGTAGTGTCTGTCTTGGAACTTGAATCCGGACAGTTGAGTCGGAACAAGTTTAAAGGCAGACGCTTTAAGGCCAGCATGACCAAGGGTTATCCATTCCTCATCCTATTCCCTTCACCTACATTCCTTCCCCCCCCCCCCCCTTGTTATTCCCACTTCCCCCACTTTTAAGGTCAAGGTGGTTGATAGCAGTGCCGAGGACCTGGATGACTAGTTAGTGGTTAAAGAAACTAGTCGCGAACAGCTTCCCTCTGACGCTGATGGCAAAGGTCAGTTGTAATTCTAGCCTAGTCCGTGCAAGCCGTCACTGCGCGAGATGGTCCTTTGTATACGTGCATACTCGTGGGATTGGAAACTGGACGATTTCAAGATAAAACAAAATACGGACATAGTGACAGAAGTTGGTGCAGGGAGTATCACTGACAACTCAACAGGCCCGTTGTCAGATTCAGACTCGGATATGCTGGGTGCTCACAGGGATATTCTGCTGCAAGAAAGTCAGTTAATGACAGAACTGACAGAGACCAACTGGATGGGCTCGACAATGGACTCACTGACACGCTCTGGGGCCTCGGAAAGACTCGGTGATTTGACCTTGGACTCTGATGATGAGCACGAAATAGCTATGATTTCGGCTCATGGTCAGGACCAGAGGGTTGAACCAGCGACTTTTGTGGCCACATTCGAGACAGAGAGCAAATTGGCGAGTACATCGAAATCCATTGTTCGGCAGGATGTGACAGAACAGGTCACATCGGAGAGCCGATCGAATCTAGGAAAAGCCAAGAGTGGTGGGAGAGTCTCTTTAGCCTTTCCAGAAAAGATAGCTAAGAAAGACTCTTCACTGCACGATGGGCGGGATAGGCATTTGCTGAGGATGCACCGGAAGAACACTGCTTGATTCGAAAGAATCCACGGTTCTTTCGATGTCATCCTAGGGCTTCCCTATCCTGCGGGGTATACAGCAGAGGCTGCTGAGGAATCAAAAGTTGTCAGTAAAGACAAAGGATCCTCACCAGATTCTGCTGGCGTATCCTCTTACAAGGAAGATAGAAAGATGGAGGGTAAGAGTTCACCACCCAGCCCTCTTAATGGTGACAGATTGGTCACGGTTAAGGGAGCTAAGCCTATGGACGAATTACCCACAGTGGACCAAGAGTCTCTCAGGAAGTTGAAGTCGATGAGTGGGGTTGCGATATTTGGGTTGGGGTCTATCAGTTTTAGGTTTCCCAAAAATGATGGACCCTAAGAGGCTGAATGTGGTGCAGATAAACCTGCATCACTGTGAAGCAGCCTCAACCGAATTAGTAACTCACCTCATCGATAACAACGTGGACGTAGCCTTAATCCAAGAGCCCTGGATCAACAACAACCGGGTAGTTGGATTAAAGGCCACGGGATATACACTGTTCGTACCCCACACGGATGAGAAGGTTCGGACTTGTATAATGGCAAGAAATGAGCTCAAATTTATGTTGTCTCATTCTTTCAGCAATGGAGACCTCACGGTTGTTACAGGTGAAGCTATGGACAAAACGGTCCTAGCACTGGCATCGGTATACTTACCATATGAGGCTACCGATCCACCTGGTGTGAAAGTACGTGAGTTGGTGGAGCACTCGAGCAGAAGTGGCTCGAGACTGGTACTAGGTTGTGACGCTAATGCACACCATACCCAATGGGGAAGTACCGACATCAACAAAAGGGGTGAGTCTATGTTTGATTTTATTATTGCTAGCAATCTTTACATCTGTAATAGGGGGAATACGCCAACATTCAGAACTAGAGATAGGGAGGCAGTAATAGATTTAACATTGACGAACTATAGAGACTTAGTAGATGATTGGAGGGTGGCTTTGGAATTTTCCTTCTCTGACCATGGTCGTATATCCTTTAATCTAAACTTCGAAAAGTCAAAAAGGCGTCCTTATAGGAATCCAAGGAGGACGAATTGGGATACCTTCTCGGGATTGGTGAATAGTAACCTTAGAGTTACACACGATTGGGGGTCGACTTCGGCCGGCGTGGAGCACATGGTGGGTACCTTTACGGAGGTGTTAACCAGTAGCTATGAGCGATCTTGTCCGTTAAATTTTCCGGGTAGGCGCTCGCAACCGAGATGGTGGACAGGTGAGTTGAGGACTCAAAGGACCACTGTCAGAAGGTTATTCAATAGAGCGAAGCATACGCGTAGGGATGAGGACTGGAGTAACTTTAGGATAAGTTATAATAGGTACAAGGGAGATATTAGAAGGGCTAAAAGGGACTCGTGGATCAAATTTAGCGAGTCAGTTGAATCTGTGAATGAGATGTCCAGGTTCAGAAGGATTTTATCCATGGACCCTGTGGTCCCGGGATTTATTCAGAGACCGGACGACTCATGGACAGAATCTAGCTCCGAATCTCTCTGTTTGCTTATGGAGACTCACTTCCCGGGTTGTGTGGATCCGGGAACGGGGGAACAGGTGGGGTGTGGTAACCCCTTTTCTGGATCAGGCTCGGGGGGTGAGATAAGAGAGGCGGTGGGGGATATCATCACCTTGGATAAGGTTACATGGGCGGTTAATACTTTTGGGTCTTACAAATCGGCAGGACCAGATGGTATATTTCCGGCTATGCTACAGAATATCCAGGGATCATCACTCCTATTGCTGGTGGAACTATTTAGGGTATGTCTGCTAAATGGCTACATTCCTAGAGGGTGGAGAGAGGTCAGGGTTATCTTCATACCTAAGGCAGGTAGAACCGGTCACTCTAAACCCAAGGATTTTAGACCTATCAGCCTATCGTCTTTTCTTGTGAAGACATTAGAAAGACTGATTGATCTACATCTGAGGACGAAGATTGACGCCGGCATCATCAGCGGCGCTATCTTAAGGGTAGGTCTGTTGAGAGTGCGCTTCATGATGTGGTGGGTTATATAGAACGGGGATTGCGAGACAAGGAATACACCTTGGCGGCTTTCCTGGATATAGAGGGGGCCTTTAATAATGTGAACATAGAGGCCATAAGGCAGGCACTGAGTGATTTAGGGGTTTCGTTATTCTTGGTCGAATGGATAACTCTGATGCTTAGCAGCAGATGCTTAGCAGCAGAGTTATTCACTCGGACTGGGGAAACGAGCGCTTAAGGAAACTCGTGACTAGGGGGACACCACAAGGGGGAGTTCTCTCTCCCTTATTGTGGCTCTTGGTTGTCAATGTCGTTCTGGGACGTTTTGACAGGATATGTCAGAAGGTCGTCGCCTACGCGGATGATGTAGTTATATTGGTATCGGGCAAGTTTCTGCCGACAATTAGCGATGTCATGCAAGGGGCGCTGGGCGAACTGTCAGCATGGGCGACTGATAAGGGCTTGGGAGTTAATCCGGAGAAGACAGAATTAGTTCTTTTCACTAGGAGGTACAAGGTGGATAATTTTAGGCTGCCGGTACTAGGGGGAGTAGAGCTTAGGCTATCTGATAGTGCTAAGTATCTAGGAGTTTTTCTGGACAGTAAGCTGTCCTGGAGGAGGAATACTCAGGAGAGACTATGCTATGCGTCGATAGGTAGGAGTTGGGGACTCCGGCCGTCAGTTGTGGGTTGGCTGTACACTTCGGTGGTTAGACCCATTCTTACGTATGGATGCTGTGTTTGGTGGGAGGCATTGAAACTAGATAGTCGGAGGGACCTTCTGTATAAGGCTCAGAGGTGTGCTTCGATCGGCATGACAGGTGCCTTGAGAAGTACCCCTCAGGCGGCTCTGGATGTTATTCTTCATCTTCTGCCTATAGAGCAGTATGTGAGGGAAATGGCAGCAAGGAGCATTCTTAGGCTGAGGGAGCTAGGACTGTTAGGAAATTTCACGGAGGGTCACTCGCGGATCTTGAGTGAAATTAGTACTAGTGGTTATCACCTAGGCTCGCCCGGCTCTACGGATTATTTGGTCACTAGGGTCGATTTTGGGCGTCTGCCAGAGGTGATATTGCCTTCTAGGGAGAGCTGGTCAGGGCAGGGCAGATTGTATAGGGGATTTGCTATTTTCACTGATGGCTCGAAGATGAAGGGCACGGGTGCGGGGGTCTACATTGAGGATCTGGATATCAGAAAGTCATATAGACTTCCCGACGACTGCAGTGTATTTCAGGCGGAGGTTCTGGGGGTTCTCAGGGCCGTGGAATTGGTAGGAGCTAACATTGCCAAGGGCTCGGAGGTCACTATATATGTGGACAGCCAGGCGGCTCTTAGGGCCTTGAAGGGCTGTTATGTGAACTCCAGGCTAGTGGACGATTGTAGGAGGGCTCTAGGAGTAATCTTAGGGAATTATGTTGTGAGGCTCTGCTGGGTACCGGATCACTGCAACATCACCGGCAATGAGATAGCTGATGAGTTGGCAAGACTGGGCTCGGAAATGGAAGATCCTGACAGTTTGCAAGTGATCAGGCCTCCAATGGGCTTCTATTTTGGGAGAATTAGGGAATGGATTCTGAACAGGACTAATCGGGCTTGGCGGGGCCGAACGGACTGCCGAGTATCGCGCACGCTGTGGCCGATGCTTAGTAGGTCAAATTCGGACGCGCTGCTGGGTAAGAGTAGGGCCTGCGTCAGGACCATGATAGGTATTATCACGGGCCACTGTATGATAGGCAGAATGGCGGTGAGAATGGGGTCTGGCTTATCGGATATATGTAGGCTGTGTGAGGACCCAGAGGAGCTGGAGACTGTTGAGCACTTTCTGTGCCACTGTCCCAGGCTACAGAACAGCAGGCTGAGGTGGCTAGGTAGCAGATTCCTGCACGAATTGGGAGATGTCTCGGGCTGCGGGCTCGAGAATCTGACGGGATTCGTAATGGGAATGACCTGGTTGCGCGGCAGGAGGCTGGGAAACATGTAGGGCAGTTTTTTCCTGTTTGGTAGGGTTGTGTTTTGCTTGTTCTGTCCGATTTCTTATCTTCCACTATCTTCCTTCCCTGTGCTTTCACCATTAACTTCTCCTACTCTGTCACACTAGATATCTTTCTCTTCTTTCTTTCTTTGTTTCACTAAATAAAGGCATCACAATGGACCATAATGGTCTCTGGGTGAGGGTGTGAAGTTTGCTTCACACCAGCCTTTCTAACCTAACCTAACCTAACCTTCGTCTGTGGGTACCATAAAGTCACCCACAGTCGAGGCAACATTTGTCAAAACATGGGCATGTTTCACTTAATGTTGCTACGTCTGTGGAGATGTTTATGGTTGCAATTCTTGTTACTTATTTGGTTTCTCAAATTACAAATAAAATATCTCCGTGAACATAACAAACTTTTTAACAAACTTTTTTGTTCACTCATTGTGCAGAGAGTGTGCAGGAATCTCTCATGAAAACAATATGGCGATTGAGTAGTTTATGCCTTGCAGACTAAATTTTAGTGCTACCAAGTTCAAAGAAGTGTTTTTAGTACAAATTTTCATACATTTAATGTGAATGCCTGTTCTTCTTCTTATTTGCTATATGGGAAGAATTTTCGGTTTTCAACAAACTTTTTAACAAACCTGATAATTCGTTAAGATTAATTTTATTTCATTTAAGACTTGTGACAAAAATGTAAAAACGACGCGTAATAGAGAAATCTCTGGGCTACATTTCCTCATTTTTAGTTTTTCCAGTTAAAGTTTTTTTTTAACAATTTTTTCTTAACAAACTTTTTTCAAAAGTCACTCATACTATATTTCGACCCACTATGCAAAATTTAGGACTTGTGACAAAAATGTGAAAACGGGGCGTAATAAAGGAATCTCTGGGCTACATTTCCTCGTTTTTAGTTTTTCCAGTTAAAGTTTTTTTTAACAATTTTTTCTTAACAAACTTTTTTCAAAAGTCACTCATACTATATTTCGATGCACTATGCAAAATTTAGGACTTGTGACAAAAATGTGAAAACGGGGCGTAATAGAGGAATCTCTGGGCTACATTTCCTCATTTTTAGTTTTTCCAGTTAAAGTTTTTTTTTAACAATTTTTTCTTAACAAACTTTTTTCAAAAGTCACTCATACTAAATTTCGACCCATTATGCAAAATTTAGGACTTGTGACAACAATGTGAAAACGGGGCGTAATAGAGGAATCTCTGGGCTACATTTCCTCATTTTTAGTTTTTCCAGTTAAAGTTTTTTTTTGACAATTTTTTCTTAACAAACTTTTTTCAAAAGTCACTCATACTATATTTCGACCCACTATGCAAAATTTAGGACTTGTGACAAAAATGTGAAAACGGGGCGTAATAAAGGAATCTCTGGGCTACATTTCCTCGTTTTTAGTTTTTCCAGTTAAAGTTTTTTTTAACAATTTTTTCTTAACAAACTTTTTTCAAAAGTCACTCATACTATATTTCGACGCACTATGCAAAATTTAGGACTTGTGACAAAAATGTGAAAACGGGGCGTAATAGAGGAATCTCTGGGCTACATTTCCTCATTTTTAGTTGTTCCAGTTAAAGTTTTTTTTTAACAATTTTTTCTTAACAAACTTTTTTCAAAAGTCACTCATACTATATTTCGACCCACTATGCAAAATTTAGGACTTGTGACAAAAATGTGAAAACGGGGCGTAATAGAGGAATCTCTGGGCTACATTTCCTCATTTTTAGTTTTTCCAGTTAAAGTTTTTTTTTAACAATTTTTTCTTAACAAACTTTTTTCAAAAGTCACTCATACTATATTTCGACCCACTATGCAAAATTTAGGACTTGTGACAAAAATGTGAAAACGGGGCGTAATAAAGGAATCTCTGGGCTACATTTCCTAATTTTTAGTTTTTCCAGTTAAAGTTTTTTTTTAACAATTTTTTCTTAACAAACTTTTTTCAAAAGTCACTCATACTATATTTCGACCCACTATGCAAAATTTAGGACTTGTGACAAAAATGTGAAAACGGGGCGTAATAGAGGAATCTCTGGGCTACATTTCCTCATTTTTAGTTTTTCTAGTTAAAGTTTTTTTTTAACAACTTTTTCAAACAAACTTTCATTCATATATAAATAGATTAGTAACGAATTTTTGAATTTCTGCAGGTTTTCCAAAAAGTTTGTTGAATGCCGAAAATCCTCTCTCATGTAGAAAGAAAGAAGAAGAACAAGCACTCACTGTAAATTTATACCAATTTCGCGTATATAATGTTGCCAGATACATGTTCGTGCATTTAGTTTCAGGGATGAAAATGAAAATAGAATAATTAATTGGAAAAGTTGTTTGCATTTTTATTTTATTAAGACTTTTAAAACTTGATTGTAAAATCGCTTGAAATTCATCACAGTATTATAAATACTTGTTTGTATTTGAAATACTAAAACTTAATTTGTATTTTAAAGTTACCCACAGACGAGGCAACATTTGTAGAAACATGGGAATGTTTTACTAAATCTTGCTACGTGTGTGGGGATGTTTCTGGTTGACATTCTTGTTACCTTTATTGGTTTCTCAAATATCAAACATTTTTGATATTTAATGCTTCCAACCACATTGTTTCATCGTGTGTTGTATATTCAAAAAACACGCAATACTGATGATTCGTTTTTAGTGTAATCGTCTGTTGTAAAAGCTGAAACATACATAAATAGTAACACGTGTTTTGACAAATGTTGCCTCGTGCGTGGGTACCATAATATGTGAGAGAACGTCGGCAGAATGAGAAGGTTCATTTCGTCATGTTAATCTTTATCTTAAACAAGGGGAACATGTATCTTAGAAGACTTCATAATCTACTGAGTTTCGTACAGTAAGCTTGTGTCGTTTTGTTATTCTTTTTTTTGAGTTTTTTTTTTGTATGTAGTGTTTAATATTGTTTTTTAAGCACTTGTCCTGATAATGATACTCATTGGATTAATATAAATATTTGGCAATTTAATTAAATAAATGTTATAGGTTTTTATTGAAAAAGGCTAGCCTCTTAGCCTCAAGCGCAACATTGTAGGCAACAATTGAATAAATAAAGGTTGAATAATATATAATTAAACATTTATAAACTGCCTTTTTTCTAAATAAAATAAAAATTTTCGTTTGGGAATTTACAACTAGCTAGCTGATTGTCTATGTGGTTGTTGTTATGTTTTGCACGTTTGCTTTTTGGCAATGATGCAACTTGTGACGTGAATTACCTTAATAATAATGTTGTAAAAAAAATCACATATACATATCGTCACCTAAAAGGCAAAACAACGTATCATCAAAAACTCGAAATTGAGTTTTTAGTTGATTAGGATTTTCTATAACGTAATGTAATGTAATTTTAACTTTTCAGATCAAAAACTACCAAGTTATAACTAAAAAACTCAAAAATTAATCCTGATTTAAAATGTTGGTTTCAAAATTGCAAGTAGTTTTTATTTTAAAACGTTTTTCATGTCCCGGAATCTCTTACAAAATGATGATACGTTGTTTGGGATTTTAAGTGACGGTGTACACAAAAAAAAAAAAAAAAATTGTGATATTAATTAAAAATTAATTAAATTTGCACCAGTTAAACAAATTAATAGTATCAATTAAATATTTTTTGATTTTAACAACAATTTCTGCAGTAATGTTTTTGATATAAGTAAACGTTTTATTTACATGATAACATTAATGATTAATGGTTTAATTGAAAAAAATAAGCGAAAATTTTTTCTGTGTATTAACTTTTTTTTTAATTTCAAATTATGAATTAATATTAAATTGTTTAAATAAATATTGTTTATATATAAACGAGTACATGGCTAATTTGGTTATTTTTTTTTAAACTTATTTAGGAATCAAGGTTAATGTTTGTCTTTTAAAATTATAAGCCTTAAGGTTCAGACTGATGAAATATTTGAAAGCAAACATCAAATATTTCATTAACGTAGTCTGAACACAAAATATTTTTAAGTATCAAATACAATAACAGCTGATTTTGAGCAAATAAAAGTATTTGCCGGCAAACAAATATTTGTCCAATGTGAACATAGTGTGAACACAAAAAATCAAATATTTTAGTAAGTTTTGAGCAAACAGTTATTTGATATTACAAAAAAATTGTAAGAGCAAACAACGACAAATAATTTTAGCCATGTTCCGTATAGAAGCAATTTTTACTGTAAGTTTTCGGATTCTTTACAAATTTAAAGATTTTTTATAATTATTAGACTTTGCTATCGCGCCGCTATTAGCAAATTTTTGCGAATCACCGCTAATTTAGAAATTTTTATAGAATTTTTGCCATTCCTTATAGTTTTAGGCACATTTACTAAATATTATGGCTTGTTTGAAATATTAAAATGGTTCGCGAATTTTCGCTATTTTTGCAACATTTTTTTTTTGTTTTTCCCCTACATTTTGTTTTTTAACCGATTTATTAATTTCAAATATATTTAAGGGTTTGTTTCCAAGTTTGCAATTTTTCGCGAATTTTAGCCATGTTCGCAAAATAAGCGATTTCTTTCTGTGATTCTTTGCAGCTTTAAGTATTTTTAAAATTATGAGTACTAAACTTTGGTATCATGCCGCTATCAGCAAATTTTTGGGAATTTCCGCTTATTTATCAATTTTTACCGAATTTTTGCCATTCCTTTACTTTTAAGGGACTTTTAATCAATTTTATGGCTTGTTTGAATATCAAAAATTTTAGCAAATTTTCGCTATTTTGGAAAAAAAATTTTTTTTGTTATTTTCCGACAATTTGATTTTTTTAACCGATTTTAAATAAATTTTAGGGTTTGTTTCCAAGTTTGCAATTTTTCGCAAATTTAAGCCATGCTCGCGAAGAAGCGATTTTTCACTGTGAATCTTTAGAACTTTAACGATTTTTAATAATTGCTATCACCGATAATTAGCAAATTTTTGCGAATTTCCGCTAATTTAGCAATTTTTATCGAATTTTTGCCATTCCTTATAGTTTTAAGCACCTTTAATAAATTTTATGGCTTATTTGAAATATCTAAATTTTCGCGAATTTTCGCTATTTTTGCAACATTTTTTTTGTTTTTGTCTTGACATTTTGTATTTTAACCGATTTAGCGACTTCAAATATATTTTAGGGTTTGCTTCCAACTTTGCAATTTTTCGCAAATTTTACCCAGTGGCTTCCATTTTTTTCTTTTACATTCTCCTGTTCTAACACTATAAGAGATACTGATCCACAGAATAAAATAAATAAATAAGCTTTTGCGCTCATTTTTACTATTTGAGAAATATATTTTTATTTTTGAACACTTTCATTAAATAATTATTTGATGCAAATATTTCTTTTAGTCTGAACGCATGGCAAACATGAATTAATTTATTTTATTTAACACTGTTTGCCAACTGTTTCATCAAACAAAAATTGTCAAATATTTGAGCTTACTTTGAACATTAAACAAAATATTTTTTTGTTTCACACAGTTTGAAGCAAATATCAGAACAAATATTTTCGTCAAATATTTCATTAGTCTGAACGTACCTTTAAATATATAATTTTTATACCGACATAAGCTGCAAGCAATTTATTTACAAGATGCCATCACGAAAACATTTAACAGAGACAAATCGGCGTGCCGAATTTATCTTGACGTATATCATAAGAAACTATTTTGGGAAATTGAATCTTTACAAAAGCTTTGTGTTAAGCGTATAGCTGTTTTATTTAATACGATTTCAAACTACAAGGCGTGAGGGTCTTTTTGGTATTTTTTAAAACAACTTAAAACATCAACTTTGGCAAAACAGGAAACGGACTTTGTAATATACTTAGGCACGACGAAATGAAAAGTTGGCGTGACTCAAAATATATTTCGGCTTAAGTCCAGTTTACCAACGCAGCTCCAAATAAAAAAAAAAGTACATAGGGTGATAGAAAATTGAAAAATAAGAAGAAAAAATAAAATGGCAAAATTCTCGGAAACGCATAGTTTCCGAGTTATGGACCTCTGAAGTTTTCATATGAATTTGCGATTTCCCATTACATTTCTGAACCTATATGGCCAATATTGGTATCATTTGAAAGCTTTTGAGTAGATCTTTCTGGATATAAACATTTTATTTAAAAATTCTTAATCCATTAAGGAGCGGCGATGAATTTACGAAAAAACAAAAGTTTTTAGTAAGCATAAAAACCAATATATGTATTTATGTTTTAAATTTGTTTTTTAATTCACTTTTTTCTAAAATAAACTTAACTTAACTTTTATACTTACATACTTATTTCTATCTACACTAAGAAATTAAAAAAAAAATTAAAAAAATTATTCGCTCTCTGATTCGGGAAAAAACCTATGCAGAAAAGCATTAGTAAGCGAAGCCGGTGTTTGTTATACCATAGAGGAGAAAATCTGTTCATCCGGCCGAAGGCCGGCTATGCGGAGAAGCTTTATTTAGCGAAGCCGGTGTTTGTTATACCATAGAGGAGAAAATCCTTGCGCCCGGCCGTAGGCCGGCTATGCGGAGAAGCTTTATTTAGCGAAGCCGGTGTTTGTTATACCATAGAGGAGAAAATCCTTGCGCCCGGCCGAAGGCCGGCTATGTGGAAAAGCTTTATATAGCGAAGCCGGTGTTTATTATACCAGAGAGGAGAAAACCCTTGCGCCCGGTCAAAGGCTGGCTATGTGGAGAAGCTTTATTTAGCGAAGCTGGGATTTTTTTGATAACATTTTTATTACCTAGTGCACTTCCGTAACATTTTGATATAAAATTTTGTAAAAACTGTATTAGGAGCTAAAGAGTTAAAAAGTTTTAAAAAAATTTTGCATTTCCAGAAAGATCTGTTCAAAAGCTGTGATGATGTGAATGATACCAATATTGGCCATATACGTTCAGAAATGTAGTGGGAAATCACAAATTCATATGAAAACTTCCGAGGTCCATAACTCGGAAACTATGCGTTTCCGAGAATTTTGCCATTTTATTTTTTCTTCTTATTTTTCAATTTTCTATCACCCTATGTACTTTTTTTTTTATTTGGAGCTGCGTTGGTAAACTGGACTTGTTCCCTTAACGTTATTATTTATATAATTGAAAATAAAAAAAGAGAACCGAAAGTTTTTGTTTGTTTTTTTTTTCTTTAATAAAGATTTTCCTTGTTATTGGGTAATTCTTTGTTGAAGACAGAAAGTTTAAATAAAACATAAAAAAAATAAAAAATTGCAATCAAGGCGACAGACAGTACTTGCTTTGTTGTTTTCATAAATGGAGGGTGCAATAGCACGCGCCAGTCTATCGTATATATCTGGTTTTTGTGACAATTCCACACGCTCAGGAGGAAAAATGTAATCTTTGCTTAAAATCAAAAATTTTTACAAAATTAAAGGTTTATAAGAAATAATTTGTCCACCTTGCGGAAGTGGACATGAGTTTTATAGCTCTTAACGCTGGATGAACGACGACTATTTTTCATTGGCGTAGCGGGGTAAATACTAGTCACAGTAACACGATCACCTGGCTGAACTTTGTCTACAAAGTCATTGTGCGCATATGTATAATAGAACATTCACCCTTATTGTGTTTGGCGTATTTAAATACGCCTACGACTGTTTGGTAATAGATTAAAGAGAACGTGAACTTATTTCCTTTAATCTATTACCAAACAGTCGTAGACGTATTTTAAATACGCCAAACACAATAGGGGTGATTGTAAGGCGTTTGAACAGCCGCCATATCATCCGGTGACTTGCAATTTTACCAATTGTTTGTCCGTAAATCCCGAGCGATTGTGCACCAAACGAAAGCAATGATTTGTATTGCAATTTGTACATAACGTGGGCTGTACAATGCGGCCGCGGTCAACCTCCACGGTTGTAACAAAATCACAAATAATGCATTTAAATAACCATTCTCGCATCTCTGGAATTACATTAGATGTACGAATCACCATGCCACTAATACAAATCAGTTGGTCCATATCCTCTGGATTATGCGAACGCATATTTCGAGTTTTATCTGCATTAAAAGGTCGAACTTGAATTTGGTGTCAGTCTTTTGACCTTTTGAGTTTATGCCGCCATTAGTTCTTGCTGGACTTATGCGTGTTGCCAGACTAGAGAATGTTTTGAGTGCTGCCAAGTTTAAAGTAGTACTAAAAACATAGGCATGTTTCACTTAATGTTTCATCATGTTTGGTAATGTTTCTTATTAAAATTCATTTTAAATTTTAAGTTTTTCAAATATCAAAATAAAAGAAAGAAAATGGGAAAATGATGAAAACTTCAACTAATAAAGAATGATTATTAAAATATAAAATTTCATATATATAAAAAATGAGTATACAGTATACATATTTGTTTTGTAGTGGTATATTCGAAAAACACGCAATACTGAAGTTTCATTTTTGACTTCATCGTGTGGAGGAAAACTAAAACATAAGCAATAACACGCGTTTCAACTTCGTCTGTGAGAGCATACAATTTGATGTGGTAATTTACAATTAATTTAATTATAATTTTTATTCAATATGTGTAAAAGTAAACAAAAGCCCAAGGGAATAATTTTTTTTACAACTTTTTTTTGTATTAAGAAAGCTATAATTAAAACTGCTGGCTTTCTCTATTACGATTTTAATAATCTTTAAATTTTGAGTTCAACAAAGCTTTCAATGTTTCCTAAAGTTCGATGCACTCTATAAAAAAATTGTACTTCTGCTAACTTTTCTTTTGCAGAAATTTAACTACATACATATAAATTTGTATTGTCAATGAAAACTTTTGGCAAATTTTATATGAAAATAAGCTTTCTATATGAGAATTTTAATTAATATTAATATTTTTTTTTTGTTTCAATGTAAATTCACAAACGAAACATTTTTTTTTTTACTTTCAAAAACAGGCACTGTCTTTTAATTGAAATTTTGTATGCGAACATAAACGTCCAAGTTTGTAAAATTTAGCGTAATTATATATTAAACCTCTTTTTATAAAATTCCTTTAAAGGACCTTATATAAACCTGAGCTTTTTTAGTGAAGAAAAGTATAGTTACACCTGAACTTAAAATAGGTTATAGCCACGTATTATTGTGATAAACAAGTTTATTTTTAAGGCCCTAATCATCTAAAACGCAATGCAACGCCAAAGAATTACATTGAAACCACAAACAACGTCATAAATATTTTGTAATTTTGTTGTTGCTTTCTACAGATAATAACTAAAACTAAAATATATTTTATTTATCCTTTATTTATTAAATTGTTGTCTATTTTATTTCATGCTTGAGGTTCACTTTTTCATAACAAAAATTATAAACATTATAATTAATATAATTTTATTATGTAAATTAACTAATATTTCGATATCGGTTGTATCATCGTCAGGGAAAAATACAACTACAAAATATTTTTAATATAATGAAAAAAAACAATAAAACGATTTTACAATCCAAATATTTTATAACAAATAATCTAAGCTTAAAAATTAGCTGTTTTTGTAAACTAACACTGCATTTACACGTGAAAGTACTTTCATGAAATTTCTGTATACGTATTACAAATAAAAATTTTAATAAAATGGATGACTTTCTTGAAAATTTCTTGTGCAATTACACAGGAAAGTGAAAGTTCATTTTTAAAATGTCGTCAAAGCGAAAAGTTGCAAAAATTATTTAACTTCTAGAATAAAAAAAAACTAGAAATGGAAGGTATAAGTATGATTTATTATTCATATCCCATAAAATTGGGTATGAACATTATAAATTTATTAATTTAATTGTACTTTGGTGGTTTAATTTTTTCTTCATTTGTGTTGTTTTGTTTACTGCCTAATAAGAGTTGCCAAAGTTATCACATACACAAATGTATAGGGCAATAGTTGGAAATAATTATTATGTTAACTTTTTAATAACATTATTGTTATAAAACATATAAATTGTCATTTTTTATGCATACTTGAAGAAAAATATTGTAAATACATTCATACATACACACACTAGAAAATACATAGTTGATATTACCTAAAAATCTATATATGTATATAAAAATAAGTCCGTATATGTACGTCGCCGAACTAATCATAAACGCGTCGTGCGATTTCAACCAAACTTATACACTACGTAGGCAGTGGCCCATATATGGTTTATATGAAGTTTGGTTGAAATTTTCGGTCTGGGGGCGGAGGGGCGTGGCAAAATCCATAACTTGAGAACGGCTTGACCGATTTGAACGATTTTTTCTTTAAAATGAGCGCCATGGTCCAACTTAAGTTTTTACGGAAAGAAACGGCTCCATCGAGTTGACTAATTTTTCTTTCAAATGTTCGTATTAATCAACTTTAAGTTTTCATCGAAAGAAAAATTTACCACGCCTACTTTTACGCCCACTTTTTCTATTAAGCGCATAACTGGAGAACGGCATGACCGATTCCAACGATTTACCATTTGAATTCAAGCGGCTCCAATTCCCTTTGCGTCTTGCCTTTGCTATTACCATCAACAAAGCACAAGGCCAATCATTGACTATTGCTGGCTTAAAAGGTCATGAACAATTTGATCGAAGCAACAATTTTAAAGGGGAAGTTTAAAGGTGAAGATGTATTGATTCCACGAATTCCAATGATTCCATCAGATTTACCTTTTGAATTCAAAAGACTACAGTTTCCAATACGTCTTGCATTTGCTATTACAATAAATAAAGCGCATGGGCAATCGTTGGAATTGTGCGGAATTGATTTAGAATATCCTTGCTTTTCACACGGCCAGTTATATGTTTCGTGCTCACGTGTTGGCAAGTCTTCAGTTCTCTTTATCTACACAACAACTCATGGCAAAACCAAAAATGTTGTCTACGAAAGAGCTCTAAGATAGTTTAAGTGATACATAGTCTAAGATTGTAAGAAACTAGAATTAAAAGTTGAATAATAGGGAACAAAACCAACTTTATTAAAAACAAGTGTGTTTCTTTTCTTATTTTGTTTTGCCGTGCGAAGCAGGCAACGGGCCCTCTAGTATGGTATAAAATTAAATAAGCGCAAGGAAAGCATGGAATTATCTAAGTTTCTTAGGTAATATAACTACATATTATATTCGGTAATTTCTATGTTCGAAAAAGTATCTTTTATTATGTTAAAATTGATTAAAAGCTTGGAAAATTAAGCAATATTTGAAAAGTTATTTTATTTTTTATTTTTGGCAAATTATCTAATGACGATTTATTTTCTAAGGAATATGTTGCATAAATGTTACATGTTCTACATTTTTGTGTTCGTTTGTAGAAAAAATAAAACTGTGGGAAACATTTTTGAGTTCTTTTGTGGATATGTTGATGAAAAACATGCGAAACATGTTGCACATTTAACCCACAATTTTACTAGGTGTTTAAACTGCCCTGTTTTATAACTTTGGCACTTCTACTTTGTTCGCACAACCAAGGTTTTATTTTGTTTGTCATAACACAAACTGCTTAGAATTTTGTGAAAATATTGCTTAAAAACAATATATCAAAATGTTGACACATTAAAATAAAAAATTGTATGTATATTATTATCGTTTTAAGTGCTGGTTCACACTGTTCAAGTCTTAGCCGTCAAGTCTTGAGTTTTAAGGATAGAAAGGAAAAGAAATGGAATTCTCTTTGCCCTTATATCCTCAAAGCTCAAGACCTGACGGCTGAAACTTTAACTGTTTGAACCAGCACTAACTTTTTCCAAGCCATTAGTAATGTCAATATTGGTTACAAAACCGCAATAGCTTGCATAAACCGCTCAAATAGCTAATGACGTACATTAATAATAAAAGTTTAATAGTTTTAAATAAAAGCCACTAATTTTGTTCTATTGAAGTTGCACAATATGTAAAATTTTGTTGTAAAGTAAGCATATTTGAAAAGACTATACACTTCTTTCAGTTACTCACTTTAAATAAAATTAACTTCCTTATTCATTTCATTGTAATATGCTATTTATCAATTCATAATGTATAACAATTAACTAAATTATCTACCGAAACATTTTACTTGATTGTCTTTCTAAATCTATATATCGCTCATTTGCTGCAACGTCGTAATTATTCAAAAAATACATTTCGAAATAAACGTGTTTAAAATTTTTGATTTGCTTGATCCACTTGGAAAAAAACGACACATTTTTTTTAAACGGAGAAAGTATAAAATATTTAAGATGCGACCATTATCAATTATGTATTTTTGCCTTGGTAAAATTACCTAGATTACTTTTTTGTGTGTACAAAATAAATTAAATTTAAAATTATTATTTTTTTGTGTGTACAAAATAAATTAAATTTTCAATTATTATTTTACCACAATCGTGTAAATTTGTATAAGTCTGTTTAGTGGGCAACTTTGTTTACCGCTCTGTCATATTACTTTCAGAAAGTGTCAAAAAATTACTTTCTTGAAAAAATCGTTGAAAGCTGAGTGGAAAGTAAAAAAATTGGAGTGTATTAGTGAAAAAGTGTGAGTGTATTGCGACTTTCATGAAATTACTTTCACGTGTAAACGCTAGGTAAAGTAAAATACACAATTTAATAATAAAAAAAAGCATTTTTTGTGTTTAATAAAAATAAACTTTCCATCCCTGAATAACTTTATTTGATTTGGTAGCACTGCAAATTTCAGTCTGTAACAGTGATGGAAACTCAGAACTATGGTACTATTTTCAGTACTTTTTCTTTTCATATATACCACAGTACCCCCGCGTCAGTTTTAGTACTCTTATTTATTTATGCTTGTAAATAAATCCAAGGTGTCTTTTTTTAAACATTGACAACATATTCGACTTGCCAATAACATACAATTTATTGATCTTTTTCGTTTCATGTTTTGTCGCAAAAATATTGATATTTTTCAAGCACAAATGTCATTTAAAATGCGTTTCGACTACAAAGTTTCGATAAGTGTATAACACAGTATGTATTCACTATTTTTACTCACCAATAGTTTACAAACATATTTTGAACACCACTAGAAAATATGTAAAATAAAGTTTTCGCTCGGAAAATGAGAACGAAAATAAAACGATGCATTGAATTTTTGCAAAAAATGGAGGCTACTTAAATCAGTAAACATTTATACATTTCTAGAAAGTATAGGCACTTACATATACACAGAGAAAAAATACCAATGTCAAATTACCCAGGCGCAATGATGATTGAAATTCATAGAAAATTTCTACTAAAGTACGGACTTTATTTAAAATGATCATTGCTTCATATTAATTTTAAATGTATAATGTTAAAATAACATTTTTCAATATGGAATCCATAAAATCCCGTTTTACGTGTTTTGTGTGAAAACGAACACAACACTACAGGAAGAAAAACAAGAATTTTTTATTTTCGTATTTAAAAAGAAGAAAAATTCCCGTATTCGTTTTCTTTTCGTTATAATTATTTAGTTAAATACATCCAATTTACGAAGTAGAATGATGACGATATCATATCGGGCCTTTTCTGCTGGTGTCTTTTAACTATGAGTGTTTCTGTAAACATCGGGGAAAACAACAAAGTGCAACAGGAAAATATTTAAGAATATTCTTTCTCTCTGCCTAGTTCAGGGGAAATTGTTCACAATCATTCTAAAATAAAAACATATGTTGTATTCTATTAATTAATTAATTTATTAATGATGTGCTAATAATCCCAATTTTTGAATGAAAACACTGAAATTTATTGTTGTGGGAAAGCTAGTTTCTATGCGCATTTCGCTGGTTGCTTAGGCCAGCTCTTCAGGAAACTTTTTCCAAATACTTAAAAAAAAGCTAAAAATATTATACAAGTAAGACCATAAAGTGAATAAGAATTTTAAAACACTCAGGTCTTAAATGTAACAATATCAAAGCTTCAACAAAGACACAACAATAAACCGTCAATTTTTCTTTCTTACATTCCCCTACAATTGGCTAGTTTTTTCCAACACAAATTGTAGTTGTAAGAGGATAGAAAGAAAAAACAAAATTAAAAAAAAAACAAGTTGCTTAAATAAAGCAGTTTGCCATTTCAGTTTTTTATTTGCCGGGCACATGCAAATTTATTATCAAAAATTATTTTCGGGAATGAAATATTTTATTAATTAATTCATTTATTAATGATGTGCTAATAATCCCAATTTTTGAATGAAAACAGTGAAATTGTTGTATTCTTCTCACTGTTATTTCACACTTAAAATGAATTGATTCGACTTTATTTTCACGTTGTTTCAACTTGAAATAACTTTAAGCCAACGTGATTCGTAGTGTTATTTCAATATCAATGTCTTTTTGCTGGAATGAATTAAAGTTATTTTAATAGAAAAAATGTTGCTTGCAAGTTATTCATGTAAATCATGTAAGATTAACATGGAGTAACTATTAAGTGAAATCACTGCCGAAAAAATGTACAATCAACCTCGTTTTCGACGATTTTACATTAATTTTTCCTGTATGTATTAACATTTGCATTTACAAATATATTTATATCATAATGAATTAATTGTTAGTTTGTTTACAAAAATTTTATATTATTTTATTAAAATTAATTAATTTTTTATTTATTTTTTTTTTAATTTTTGAATATTTTGTGTTTTTGAACATATTTTATAATAATAAGAATAAATGTTTTATAAAAAAGTACCAAAATTTTGAATAAAGTACTCTTTTGCTTAGGGGTCAGTACCATCCCAATATTTCAACTTTCCATCACTGGTCTGTAAAGCAAAATAAAAACACTTACTTCTGTCTGCAACATTTCTCAGAGATTTACAAATTGCTCTCTTTGAATTGAGTGAAAAAAAAAGTTTGTCAACAAAAGTTTGTTATTTTCTCGCGTTGTATGTTTGTTATTTTGGTTGACTTTTGTATTTAATGCTCTTGGTTTTTGTTTGTGTTTGTTTAATAAATTATTTTTCCTTATTGTTATTAAGATTCTTTTTTCGTTTTTATTTATTTATATTCGGTTGCGGTTTTTTTTATTTTTTTTTTTAAATTTTTAAGTAAGTTCTTTTCTTTTATTTAAGCGCAGACACACACGGACACTTTCGTGTTTTCACAAATTGACACAGACACAGCGGACTAAATATAAAAACGTGTGGACACGACAAAAGACAAAACACTACTCCTACATTTATTGAATAAAAATAAATAGGTTGGTGAAGGGGAAAATTATAAATAGGTATTTATTATTATATGTCTATGGAATTATATTCCTTACAGACAATTTAAAAAATAATTGATTACAAAATGTAACACATAAAAATGTAATACATAATTAACAATAAAATTACTAAGTGTTAAGAAATGTGATTTGTCTTTGATTATTTATAAAATTTAGTTCAGATGGCACAGCACAGATTGAAAATATATATTAAATAAAAATAAATAGATTGACGGAAAGGGAAATTAAAATAGATTTTAGGTTTTGAACATGGTACAACTACACAAGGTAAACTCGTCGCTACAACAAGTACAACAAGACAAAAACATCAGGCGAAATTGTTTTTGTATTTGAACCAAGCTGTCAAAAAAAAAGCAACACTGTGCCTTCAAAATAAAAACACAAATTTGAAAAAAAACAACACGTGCAGACATTTTAATTTTTCGAGTTGAACCCACACGGGTCGTTGTGGTATCTGATTTTACTAATCATGAATTAGAAGTGTTACCTAGAGATTTGCAGCTTTGCTCAGATGTCGCTACTGGTGTCGACTGTTTAGGTCAATTTCAATGGGGTGACTTGGTACAACTAGAGTAAGTGAAAAAGGTTAAAATATATTTGTTATAGTTAGAAATAACATTTTTATTTGTTCAATAGCGCACAAAATATGGGAGTTAGTTATTGTTCGTTTGGAGCGAGAAAATTTCCATGTCTTGGGTATGCATGGCAAAGTAGTTGAGTGCAAACCTACTGCACTGCCCAAAAGAAGGGAAAATAGAAACACAATTGCTCTAGATGCTGATCAAAATCAAATACGCCGTCTTATTTTGTAAAAGTTATGGAAGGTCCCCTTGCGGTTAGTATGAATAAAACGTAATAGTTTGGATAAATGTTGATAATAAATGTATGACTATTCTATTCAACAATCAGGGGCGGTCCGGAGAAATAAAACATTTATATCGCAGAAAATGGTGGTATATTTGTGTGCATGACTCATCATCTTCAACTAGCTGGAGGCAGCAAATCACAAAGCAATAATTTGGGCCCTCTTGGTGGCTTAGGTTATATGTCTCCACGTATTCAATCGCCTATGGATCCATCTGGTGGACGCGGTGGCCGAGGAGGATCGAGAGGTGGTCGCGGCACTCCAGGTTATCAGATTAATACACAATTTCCGCCGCAAACTCCTGGAACACTTTATGGCTCCGATAATAGCTACAGCCCCTATAATCCCAGTCCAAGTCCAGCACCTTCACCATATCCTACACTTACTATACACTTGGCTCCTGTTTTACCAGAAGTTGGAGATGATTTCAGTTATTTATGGTGATGAACGGGAATCGGTCGGTAAAGTGGTCTCGCATTCGGATAAAGACACTAGCATATGCGAACTCAATGGAGAAATAAAGATGATACCTACTGCGTATTTAAGCAAAATGAAATCAATCGATTAATTCATAAGAATACTTTAAACAACTTTTTTAACGCAAGCTTCGCGGAAACCCAAAATAATTTCAAATATATAAAAAGATTTTTAAAAATCTTAAGAAATACCCGTTTCTTTTATTTTTAATCATACAAAAATAATGTGTTAAAAGATATGGAATATTTGGGGCCCTGTACCAATTATAAATGCTTTTTAGACTGTTTGACCTTTAATAATTTGAATGTCCCTTCTAAAATCAAAAAAAATATTTAATTTTAGATGTGTTTGCGAAAAAGATTTTCTAATGCAACCGCATCAACGGCAAATTTGCGAATTCCTTCGAAAAGTTTGTCAGTAGCCATGGCGTTCTCGTTAAGCATCCATCTGAAAGTAGGTTCGCCCATGTTGATCTTTTCCAAATTTACTTTGGCTGCATCTTCAGCATTCAATTGTGGTGTAACTTCATCTGCGTCATTTTCGAGTTCCTTGAGGAGAGAAGGTCCGATTGTAAGCAAATCACAGCCTGCCAGTGCTTTTATTTCACCAGTGTTTCTAAACGATGCCCCCATAACGACAGTTTGATAACCGAACTTCTTGTAGTAGTTCTAAATTTTTGCTACGAAAATAACACCGGGGTCTTCTTTTGGTTCATTTTTCTTTTTATCTGTATTGGCCACATACGAGTCTAGAATACGGCCCACGAATGGGGAAATGAGAGTTACTTTTGCCTCAGCGCATGCAACAGCCTGTGCAAAACAAAACAGTAAAGTCAAATTACATTTGACATTGTGTTGGGATTCCAAAATTTTTGCAGCTTGAATGCCCTCCCAGGTGGAGGCTAATTTTATTAGAATGCGATCCTTTCCAATTCCCATGTCTTCGTACAATGAAATCAATTTTAAAGCCTTTTCAACGCTCTTCTCGGTATCAAAAGACAGACAAGCATCTACTTCAGTCGAAACACGCCCGGGAACAATTTTTAATATTTCACATCCAAATAAAACGCACAAATAATCCATGGCCTCTTCAATTTTTTCATCCGCAGATCTGCAAAGGAATAAATATATAAACATAAATATGTACATACATATTGCATTCGCTGCTTGTTTGAAATCATACTAACCCTCCAGTTTTTTCCCCATATCCTACTGCTTTTTGAACAATTTCCTTATAGCAATCCATTTAGCGGCGTTTAAAATAAGAGAAGGATTTGTTGTAGCATCGGTGGGCTTGTAAAGCTTCATGCCTAGAAAATGATAATGATACATACATATATATTTGCGATACATGTATGTATGTACATACTTATGTGCCATAATCAAGCTTTTCATCTTGGTTCATTATAATTTATGAAAGTTGAAGGTTAGACAGGCCTCTGTTGAAAGTTGTATCATAAGCATTAACACGCATGTTATAAGGTAGGAACTCTTAATTTTTGCAAATCACGCTTTACAATCAAGTATATTCGGAGCACACACTCCATTTGTGTAACACATTTGATTAATTCTAGAAATGCCCTTTATCTCTGTTTTACACCGCAAATTTCACTTAAATTTAAACTTGAATTTTTGCACAAATTTAATTAAAAATCACAATAATTTTCAATTTAATTAAAATTTTTCCAAAATCAAATGTTTTTCACAATTTTTTTTTAATTCAACTGAGTATGTAAAAAAACATAAACAACTTTTGACTTTTAGGTTCAAACTGGGGTAAACAGCTGACAAACATCTGGGCCAACGAGTCGGTTTTGAATATTTTTAAAATTTGTTTGCTTTTCTCTTTTTGTTAAATTTGTTAATTGAAATTTTAAATTTATTTTTCCATTTATTGTCGAAAACAATTTTGTAATTTTATATTATTTAAAAAGATTTCCTGAAGAAGATTTCCAACGGAAATCGAAATATTGAAAAATAAATAATATTTTAATTGATTTTTTATAAAAAAGTGACCTAAAGCTTGATAAAAATATATGAAAATATAATACTTATCGGTTTTTGTAAACTAAAGTAAAATACACAATTTCATATTAAAAAAAAAAAAGAATTTTTGTGTTTAATAAAAATTAACTTTCAATCCCTGAATAACTTTATTTCATTTGGTAGCACTGCAAATTTCAGTCTGTAAAGCAAAATAAAAACACTTATTTCTGTCTGCAACATTTCTCAGAGATTTACAACTTGCTCTCTTTGAATTGAGTGGAAAAAAAGTTTGTCAGCAAAAGTTTGTTATTTTCTCGCGGGTAATATTGTAGAGTTGATGTAAAGAACAGAGTTTATAAAAATTTATATACGATCTCAACCAGGGGTGCCAGATGGTTTTGGTAAGAAATCTGCATATCATCAACAACAAATCGGCAGTTTAATTTAAAAAAAATACCTTTTTTAAACACAATAAAACATATTTTAATGACAAAAAATAACAAAGCAACAATTTACTATTACCTAATGCTTTTAACATAAAAATCAATACAAATAAACGTTTTATAAATAAATATCAGCTATTTAAAAATTTATATGAATTTTCCATATTAGAGCCAACGGAGACATACTGTCATAAAACAATAGATTCGTATTAAAGTGCTCTTTCCGAATCTATGTTAAGACAGAATCCACAGTTAAAACTGATTTTTCAACGAAAATATAAAAGTTCGGATTAAACAATAAAAGTAGAGTTTTCTCTCTTAAAAAATAAAATAAAACTTGAGGAGTTTTCAGCCCAGAATAAAACTCACTTGGCTGTCAACAAATAAAACTCTTTTAACACCCAGGCTACAACTGACATCAAATGGTTAACATTAACACTAACATCATGTTAGTGTTAGGTATAGCCTCCTCATGTTAGTGTTTTGTTTGTGTTTTAACAGCGTTGTTAAGCAATCTCTCTTGAAAGCTATTTTATAACATAAATTGACGTTTAAGTTTGACAGACAGCTTTTTTTTTGTTGCTTTTTATTAACTTTTTTATACAACTTGTCAAAAATACGCGCGTGGCTGATAAATAATTAAAATTAAAGCGCAAAATAAAGTGCAAAATAAGTTTTCCGAAAATAAATTCATTTTAAAAGCTATGTATACTATGTTTAAGCGCTAAACTTTTTCTTCGCTATGAATATAACACACAACCTGTCTTTAGCTTGTTTTTAAACTTATGTTGTGAGATATTTACGTGTTCTCCACCTAAAACACATTGGCAATTTGACGAAGTTATTCTGCCGGCGTTATTGCTTGTGTTAAGACATCACAAATTGCACGTGTGGCCGTAGGGTAAGGATTTATAATTTTACGTCCTTAATAACCAGTGATGCCATTAGGATACACAAGATAAATTTTTCGTATCTTTTGATGACTTCAGGTACCATGTGTAATCCTGATATTTTTCGTATCTTTTGAATCTGTGCCCAAAATGTACAGAAATCAAATTTTAAACTTTCCTTCTCTGACAAAGTTTATCAAAGTTACCATTTCGTTATGAATACTAAAAAAACAGTGACAACTAAATACAAAAATAACATGTATTTTGTTGTTAGTTTTTCTAAGTTCTTCTCGGTTGCTTATTCTTGAGTATGTGTGTTAAGATGAAATTTTAGAAGAAACATTTATATGACCTTTTTGATTTAACCGCATTAGTATTAACGCCTTAACTCGTATATTAATTTTTACAAAATTGAATTTGTTTTGATAACATCCAAAGATAGTTACATATAATAAACTTTAAAGTTTGCTTACTGTATTTTTAAATTTACTTACCTAATATTTATGACTTAAATCAATATAAAAATTAATTTATATGATATGATTTTCTTTATAATATTCATTAACTATGTAATAAAATTGTTATGTTAATAAATGTAAGACTTTAAAAATGGATTTTCAAAAAAAGTGTATCTTTGGAAACTAAAATGTATCTTTCTCGAAACTTCACTGGCAACACTGATAATAACACTAATCTTGTTTTTCTTCTTTTTTAATGACAATTTACATAATTGCAGTACAAGCTGATTAGATAATACTGCTATACAAATTGTAAAGATCTGACCAGCGGCAAGCATTGAGTGTCGATTTTTTATTCCTCAACTGAGTTTTAATTTATGACGGCTAAATCGAACTCCCTTTTTAAGAGTTTAATTTGACCTTTTATATTTACATTAAAGAGATAACTGTTTAAAATGGACTTTTTTGGTTTTAATTCACAAAATAACTCCGGGACTGAAAATAATAATAATTATTATTTTTTTTTTTTTGAAAGGCTATGAGAAAAATTCCTTTATTTCCAGTTGGGAATTTTTAACCATTATCGCTACATATATTTTATTTGAGCTATCGTAGCCAATTAAAGTAACAATTTTTTTTTGTTGTTGATAACCATTATTTCAACCAAAAAAACTTTTTGGTTAAAAATATGTATTGTAAAAAAGCATTTATTTTTCCATTATAAACAAATAATTTATTTTTTTGGTTGCAATTATCCATTACAAACAAATAAGAAAGTATAGTCTGCATGCCCGACCCTACGATACTTCACACCACAATATTTACAGATAACTTTTCAAGAGTGTAGCTTAGGGACCAATGGGCAATCATGGACCACGTCATTATTTTATGAAGTTAAGATTCATGTCAAAGTTCTCACCATTGACAATATGCTTGTTCCTTAGGACAATCAGAACCTTTGTACCAAATGTCAGCAATTTATCCTCAAAACTGAACTATACGTACAACGTTTACATAGACAAACATTTTTTCGATGATTTTTTTGTCGCTTATTTTATAACTGTTACGATCCCTGAAATAACTGTTATAGAACTTTTTTGATTCCAGCTACATATAACTGCCACCGTTCCTGGTTAATTGTTTTTATGCATATAAAAAGTTTTTGTTTTAATTTTTTACTATTATACATATATGAGTTTGACACTTTTATTAAATAACTTTAAATAAAAGCATAAAAATCGAATTATTTAATTTTAAATAATCTTTAGAAAAAATAATTCCTTGCAAAGATTAATTTTTCAGTGGATATCGAAATTTGGTTTTTTTTAGGTTGAAGAATTCTCCCATTTTAAATCTGAATTTCTTTTTGCAAAAAAACTTGTATTTTTTTTTCGAATTCATTCTATGAGTTAAATTTCAGTTATGTATTTTATAAAGCTTTTTGTAATAGTTTTATTCCTTGAAATTTTTAGAAATGACTTTATACACTACCAGACTATTATATTGTTACATTCTACCTTTAAGTAACTCATTGTCTTCGATCAGTGTCAACTAGTATCTGCTTTTGTGAAACAGATATGTTACTCTCATTCTCTTTTTATCAACTCATATCCACTATGTTACAAAAAATATCCATATCAACTTATATCAGAAACACTCGACCACTCATCAATACACACTCACTTTAGTAAACACCATGGCCCAATTAGTAGGTCTGCCCACAACTACAACAATGCAATAATAGAAAAAACAACACGCATTTTGTTTGTGTATACAAATGGTAAAAATGTCAAAAAATTGCCACCTGTTGAGAAAAATATGTTTTGTTTTTAACATTTATTTTGTTTAATGAAAATTTTCAACCGGAATTTCGGCGTACAATGCTTGCTTCCGAAAAATGGTCTGCGCAAATTTCATGTGATGGGGCCAAATTCCTGCCACAAATTTCACCCCATTTTGCACTTTCCACTGGGTCATTTGGCACTGAAAATAACGTACCGCATCCACTTTTAAAATGTTTTTTACACTCTGCACAATAAAGCATTTTGTTGGTTTAACACTTTTTTTATTATTATGGTTATGTAAAATTTTTATTCACAATTATTATATTTTATTTTAACGATAAGGAAAACGATTTCTTGAAATCAAAAAGAATATTAAAAAAAATATAATAAAAAATGTAAACAACTTTTGACATTTTGCCCATTTATGCCTATGTATTATGATTAAAAACACAACTCTACATAAAATCAGCAGGCGTTTCGAGTAGACCTACTAGTTGGGCCATGAGTAAACACACAGAAACTTGTAAAAACAGATATATCTGTGCACGTCTTTATAACACACTCACGCTTTTTAAATTGACCACGAGATTACTCTCAATTTTAACTTACCATTTGTTTAGCATTTTAACGTTAAATTTAATAGCTGATTAGAAGCTTTGTGAGCAAATTCTTCGTTTGACAGTATCAAGGCGAATTCAACTACAGGTGGTGTGGAAACTACAACAATCCAAAAACAACAGAAACAACTTAGGATTTTTTGCATTGCGGTGTTAGTGTTTACGGTCCAAAATGTCAACCATTCCTAACATAACACTAATAAATCAAAACAAATTGGCTCGAACTGCCAAAATCAGTAGGCGTTTCGACACCATCTGTAGTTGCATTCGCATTGGTCAGTATAAATTGTTTTCTTGAAGACATCTTAAAAGTAAATTGTTTAAAAATTGAGTGCAGACTACGTCACAGATTACACACAGATATGTAAAAAGTGACGTGTGGAAAGGCCCAAATCAGTTGCGAGGGCAGCTTTCGAAGAAAGAGACAAGAAAAGTTTTTTGGTAGTTTTGTTGTTTGTTAGTTTTGTTTGATTTTTTTGTGGAAGAAATATTCTTAGTATATATATGATGATATTTATATCAAAGTATATTTAGTGAAGTAGCAATGTGTAAAAGCAGGCCGATGCAATCAACACAAGTTGCGTGATCAAAACCAAAATAACAAAACACAAACCACGTTTACACAAAAACATTAGTTCAACAAACGGGTTATTTAGTGCACAAAAAATTCGTTATTGTTTTATAATGTTATCTACTTACTAAAATAGTATTTACTAGTGTTGCGGTAAACTTAAAAGCTTATTTTTACAACAGTTTTGCAAATAAATCTCAACTAAATAAATTTGTGTTAATTGTATTGCGGCATAACAGATGGTTCAAAGAGAAATGAAAAAGGGCAGCTTTATAAGAAAGAGACAAAAAATCTTCCGTCTCGTGACATATCTGTGTATAATCTGTGAATACGTCACAGTACATGTAAAATATAGTATATGTAACATGGTACAACTACATGTACCATCAAGGCGAATTATGCGACGTTTTTTTTCTTACTTAGTCCCAATTTACATTATACGGTTTTTGTCGTTGCGATTCTTACCTTATAGGTGAGTGGGGAGAGAGGCATTAAAAGGGGTACACAAGCGAGTGTACTCTTCGATTCGTTTTGTTCATTCATTCGCTGTGTAAAAATATATGTATACACAAGAAGTTGTAACGACAAAATTCGTACAATGTAAGCACTATACCGACTTCAAAGAAGAAACGACAATAATCGCAACGACAAAAATCGTATAATGTAAATTGGGACTTAGAGAGAGAAATGTCAAAAGTTGCTTGTGTTTTTGAGATATCGATCAACGAAAGCAACAACAAAATGCATTGCTGTGTTTTTGGTGTTGTTAGTGTGGTAGTATCGACACCACCAAGGCGAATTTACTATAGGTGGCGGCGAGACTACAACAAGTCAACAACACAAAAAACAACAGGGTATCTTATTGTTGCTTTAGTTGGTCGGCATGTCAATAAACGTAAAGAAGGCGAATTTAATTGTAAATAACTTGTAACGATTCTCGACATAAGTTTGAAAGAAGTTGTCTACAGCACATGTTAAAAAATTTATTTCCTAAATAATTTATTATTAAAGTAAATATAAAAGTAAAATAGTATTTACTAGTGTTGCGGTAAACTTAAAAGCTTATTTTTACAACAGTTTTGCAAATAAATCTCAACTAAATAAATTTGTGTTAATTGTATTGCGGCATAACAGATGGTTCAAAGAGAAATGAAAAAGGGCAGCTTTATAAGAAAGAGACAAAAAATCTTCCGTCTCGTGACATATCTGTGTATAATCTGTGAATACGTCACAGTACATGTAAAAGATAGTATATGTAACATGGTACAACTACATGTACCATCAAGGCGAATTATGCGACGTTTTTTTTCTTAC
This sequence comes from Pollenia amentaria, assembly GCA_943735925.1. Lineage (NCBI taxonomy): Eukaryota > Metazoa > Arthropoda > Insecta > Diptera > Polleniidae > Pollenia > Pollenia amentaria. Next base: position 51,137,134 of record OX031008.1, read on the forward strand.
TTAGTCCCAATTTACATTATACGGTTTTTGTCGTTGCGATTCTTACCTTATAGGTGAGTGGGGAGAGAGGCATTAAAAGGGGTACACAAGCGAGTGTACTCTTCGATTCGATTTGTTCATTCATTCGCTGTGGAAAAATATATGTATACACAAGAAGTTGTAACGACAAAATTCGTACAATGTAAGCACTATACCGACTTCAAAGAAGAAACGACAATAATCGCAACGACAAAAATCGTATAATGTAAATTGGGACTTAGAGAGAGAAATGTCAAAAGTTGCTTGTGTTTTTGACATATCGATCAACGAAAGCAACAACAAAATGCATTGCTGTGTTTTTGGTGTTGTTAGTGTGGTAGTATCGACACCACCAAGGCGAATTTACTATAGGTGGCGGCGAGACTACAACAAGTCAACAACACAAAAAACAACAGGGTATCTTATTGTTGCTTTAGTTGGTCGGCATGTCAATAAACGTAAACAAGGCGAATTTAATTGTAAATAACTTGTAACGATTCTCGACATAAGTTTGAAAGAAGTTGTCTACAGCACATGTTAAAAAATTTATTTCCTAAATATTTTATTATTAAAGTAAAAATTATTGCTTATTTTGTTCAAAAAAAATAGTTCAAGGACTGTAAAAGAAAAGTGAAAAATGTTGGGCAGTAATAAATAAATTTATCACATTGTGTCATATAAAAATTGCAAGTTTATTTAAAACGTATTTAATACTGGTATGCTTTGATACCAGTGTACATGGTCGCTTAATGGGATTGATTTGTGGATTTCACTGTTTATCATTGGGCTGTCGCTTATATGTGCTACAAAGTAGCATCCCCAGAAATTATGCAGTCACTTTAGGTAAGCTTCTTATTACATGAAGCCAACGGTTTTATTATAATTTGGATATGTTTCAGATGGGACCACCGTTTCAATAAGGCACTTGGTTCAACAGGGCCACATCAAGGCAATAAACATTAAAGAGAAATTTGTTCGCATGCATGAACAGCAAAAAAGAACAACAACAGGAGAACTAAAAAATAAATGATCTTCTGAAAATTACAATGCAAATTAAAATCGAAGACACCAAAAAATAAGCTGTGTTAGAAAAGTTTTCAGTGTGTAATCGTAAAAAAGAAAAGTTTGTTCAACATGGAGTCAAGAAATATTTCCAAACACTCATCATCTTGATTTTTCCCTTAAGCAATATAAACGCGATGTTACAAACAGAATGTATTGCATTAGTTTTAAATTTTTAAACATGGAGATGGTTGTTTTTACTATTTCTTCCTTTAAAAATCATCTTCATTCCTATGTATATTTAAACACTTTTTTTTAGCACTTTTTATTATTTTTTTATAAATAAATAAATAATATATATGTACACATAACATAATAAAATTTTCACCATCACAGCTTTTTTAAAATTGAGTTTTCAATAACTTCCGTTTACAATGTAAACATTAACAACTTTTGACATTTCTCTACATAATTATGGGGAGAAATTGTAAACAACTTTTGACATTTCTCTACCCAATTATGCAAGAAAAAAGTAGCACAGCTGTGTTTTCAACGCCACCTGAAAATGAATTCGCCTTGGACACCACCGTATACATGAGGCAACATTTGTCGGAACATGTGCATGTTTTACTTAATGTTGCTACGTGTGTGGGGATGTTTCTGGTTGAAATTCTTATTACCTTTTTGGTTTCTCAAATATCAAAGATTTTTGATATTTTATGTTTCCAAACACACACGGCGTGTGTGGCGATGTTGACTGTTTATTCTTTCTCATTTTGTTGAGAGCAGTTGTTGAGTGAGGTGCTTTTGCAACTCTCGGAGAAAAAATATGAAGAAAGAAATCGGAAAATGGCAACAATTGCATATTGTGAGAGTAGGAAAACAATTGTAATTGAAAATAAAATTATTCCAATATTATGGGACATAAAATATGATAGGTATACAAAGAAAAAACTGTAGTAAAAACTGTCTGTGGTAAAAACTGATACATAAATAGTAACATGTGTTTCGACAAATGTTGCATCGTCTGTGGGTTCCATAAAAGACTTTCAACAAAAAGTTGATCGTGTGGCCGCAGTGTAAGTCAGCTTAAAAATAAGCCGCCGACAAGCCAGTGGTTTCGGCTTCTTTGGAAGCTATCCTCTGGCCACAGAGTACCAATAGTAAAATTACCTCTGGCAATTAAAGTAAGATTTAGTTTTATAATTTGTTTTAAATAAAATAAACTTAAGAATAAAACAGTTCTGTATAACGACCATCCGCAAATTATAGAAACTGAATGAACAAATCTAGTTTACCGACGCATCTCCAAATAAAGGAAAATTGGAACAAATCTAGTTTACCGACGCAGCTCCAATTAAAAAATAAAATACCCAGGGTGATAGAAAATGGAAAAATGAGAAGAAAAATTAAAATAAGAAAGTTTGCGCAAACGCTTAGTTTTCGAGTTATGGACGTTTAAAGTTTTCATATAAATGTGCGATTTTCCACTACAATTCTAAACATATATGGCCAATATTGTTATTATTTTGAAGCTCTTGAACAGACTTTTCTGAATATCCAACATTTATTTCAAAATTTAAATTCTTTAGCTCACAACATTTTTTTTCATTTTACGTCAAAATGTAACGGAGGTGCACTAGGAAAGAATATATGTATGTAGTTAATTTAAATAAGTGTAATACAAATTTTATAAAATAACAGATACCAACGTCGAAAAAAAACTTCACTGCATAGCAAGGATTTTTCCCCTAAGGCCGGGCGCAAAGATTTTGTACTCCATGGTATAACAAACACTAGCTTCGCTTACTAAAACTTCTCAGAATATCAATTAATACGGTGATAAACAATTAAAATAAAGTAAAGAACAACAGGAAAACATATACACATACAGATCTAGTGAATAGCGTTGCAATGATACCAATATTAGCCATATACATTTGGAAATGTAGTGCAAAATGAAATATTTATATGAAAACTTTAAACATCCATAGCTCGAAAACTAGGCGTTTGCTCCAACTTTCTTACTGCCAATTTCACGATGTCGAAAGAACGCTTTCTTTCGCACAAATACATATGAAACAAAAACAAATTTTTGAGAATTTGTTTTTGTTTTACATATAGTTGTGCAAAAGAAAGCGTTCGTTCGCATTTAGTGAAATAGGCAGTTATTTTATTTTTTCTTATTTTTCCATTTTCTATTACCCTAGTTACTTTTTTTTTTACTTGGAGCTGCGTCGGTAAACTAGATTTAAGCCGGAAAATTAAATAAAATTGGCGCAAACGTTTAGTTTTCGAGTTATGGACGTTTAAAGTTTTCATATAATTATGCAATTTTCCTCTACAATTCTAAACGTATATGACCAATAATTTTAAAGCTCGAACAGGTTTTTTTTGAATATACAAAATTTATTTAAAAATTTTTAACTTTAGCTCACATTGCAGTTTTTTTTTTACTTTTTAAATCAAAATGTTACGGAAGTGCACTAGAAAAGTATGTTGTTTATTTAAATAAAACTGTAATACAAATTTTATAAAATAATTAAACCAGCGTCGCAAAAAAACTTCCCTGCATAGCCAGCCTTTGGTCGGACGCAAGGATCTACTTCTCTATGGTATAACAAACACCGGTTTCTCATACTAAAGCTTTTCTTCGGCCGCCGCAAGGATTTTTTCCATTCACTAACTAATGATTGTCTGCATATCCGACCTTCGGCCGGGCGAAAATTTTCTCATACATGGCATAACAAACACTAGCTTCGCCAACTAAAGTTGCTTTGCATAGCCGGCATTTGCCCGGGGGCTAGGATTCTCTCCTCTTTAGTATAACTAAACATAAGGTTTTACTCTTATTTTAATTAAAATTCTTAAATAAATTAGTATTAGTAAGTATGTACAATATACATATGAACATACATTAAACAATTAGAAAAAAATTAAATTTGTTTTTATGCTTACTAAATTTTTTTGTATATTTGCAAACTCATCCCACTTCTTAATAAACTAAAAATATTCAAATAACTTCTGTATGTCCAGAAAGATCTCTTGAAAAGATTTGAAATGATGTCAATATTAGCCACATACCTACGTTTGGACGTGTAGTAGAAATTCATATCTTTAAATGAAAACTTTAAACGTCCGTAACTCGAAACCTAAGCGTTTCGCCAATATTTTTATTTTTTTTTTCAATTTTCTATAACCTACCCTGCAAGAAGACTACCGGTAATTTTACTAGTAAAATGACCGGTAGTTTTGACCACTATATTGGATAAAGTTTCTATTAGTTTATTAAGAGCAAAATGAAAAAACTAACCGAAACTCTTGTGTACATGTGATTTTGCCTCTCTTTCTAACTAATTAATTCCACTCGACTACGGAACATATATCTGTACTGCTTACTACTATGCTATATATTAGTTAGTAATCGCGGAAATAATGGTTAACACTAACTAGTTAGTCATAACGTAAATAGAGGTTAGCACTAACTAGTTATTAATAGCGTAAAAATTGGTTAGTACTAACCTTTATAAAATAATGTTTTTTTTTTTATTTTAGTTTTAAAAGTTTTTATTAAAAAAATATAATCAGCAGGCTTCATTAAAGTTTATAATAGTTGTGGGTGTGGGACCACGTAACGTCACTTCTGTGGCTGCTCTATAACGTTCCTTTCTTCCATGGGTCTGTAAAGAAATATTATTTTGTTAACAATTTGTGACTAAAAAGCCGAATACATACATGCATACATACTTGAAAAGTCATCAGGATTTTAAATATTTGGTATAATTTGGTCCTTTATTATCACCACCAAATCTTTAACGAGTATCCCGGCCAAAGCAACCACCCGAATGAGAACGTTTAGGTGTGCCTATGATGTCATCGTCTTTAAATATGCGTTTTTCCACAGCACTTGATAATTGAATGCTTCTTTTGCGAGTGCCTTCATCCGCTTTTTTTTAATTATAAATACCCATTATATTGTAAATTAATAACTCCTTTTTGCTTACCCAGTTTTGTGGTTGCTGACTTTAATTTACTTTTTCTTCGATTCAAAGGGGTACCTTCGGATGATTCTTTCAGTTTTTTTTGTTGGAGTTTGATAAACTGATGGGCTATGAACTATGTTTTTGTGTGAAATATTTTGTTCTTGCTGCTGTATCGCTAGAGGATCTTCATCCAGTGAAGCTGACCGACGCCCTATAATTAAGGATATTAAGCAATCATATTAAGCAATATGTACCTATAAAATCAAATGTTTCTTTTCTTATTGTTACCTTTCGGATTATCTAAGTTTAATTTTCATATCAATCCGGCGTTCCTTTAACAATTAAATAATTGAGACAATCTAAATCCGTGTAATTATCAGCTTCACTGTTGTCCAAGCTCAAATTAAGGTTTCTTTTAGCTACTGACACTCGTGATCGGGGTGTTGCTTTAATATTTTGTTCACCCAAAGGTGATGCTGGCTCGTTGAATTTGATTTTTTCTTCGCCGACAAACGTACACCACTACGTCCTCCTATAATTTTAATAGGTGACACCTTATTTTCAGCATTAAAGTAATTGAAATCAACATTACCAATAAATTTCTCGTAGATCATATAAAGAAATATTATTTTGTTAACAATTTGTGACTAAAAAGCCGAATAAATACATGCATACATACTTGAAAAGTCAACAGGATTTTAAATAATTGGTATAATTTGGTCCTTAATTATCACCACCAAATCTTTAACCGCTACCTGTTTGAAGACCACTTCTTTTAACACGACTGTTTCGTACATGACCTGTTGTTTCCAGAAAATTTACCACCACGTTTTCTGGAGCCGCCATCAGTATGCCCTCCTTTACTTTAATAAGCAACGTTGTTGCAAAGAAGATAAGCAAATTTATTTTTAAACTTGGCAAATAACTTTTGTAATATTTAATTTAAACCACAGAACTAACATTTAAGCAATTACATTTTTTTACAAGAGTCGACAGGCCACGCGTGTGAAAAAATTATATTTAAAAATTGGCATTATTTAGGTTGTGTTATTTGTTCCACTCTAACATATGTGTTAGAGTGGAGCAACGAATGTAAAATTGTTGCAAGTGTATTAGTAAATTGTTTTTTTTTTTTTGGTTTTGGTTATGCATTTCTTGTAGGGTAGGTACTTTACTTAAAGCTGCGTCGCACAGTGGCGCCCGTAGAGCAAGCGAGGTTGCAAAAATCAAAATTTTCATGAGTGCCGACGAAGTTTTGAATAAACCCATGTTATAGGAAACTTTTCAACGATTTCAAATATGCCACTCTTAATAATATCACATTTTTAGTTTAGAAGATATAACCGTTCAAAGTTGACCGACTTTCGGTTTTCAAAAAAACACACAATTTTTAGTCAATTTGTTGCGATTTCAGGTGTAATATCACGAAAAATAGGTAACGAATCGCCTTATTTTTTATTTGTATTGATTGATGTATTTATTAAATGTATAATGATAAAAAAAAATTAACTGTTTGCTTTGTGTTTCTCCTGGTAAATCACTATTTAAAAACTATCCGTTTTTTCACTATTTTTCAACTTTGACGGAAAATAAAAAAAACTATTTTTCTATATTTGCCATACGTGCAAAACCTGTTCTTTGATTATTTCTTTACATAATTCAAAAGGTTTTATCTGCCCGTACGTGCCCGTTTGGCTTCTAGAGGTAAAAAAGTTCAAAAAGACATGGTTGCAGAAATTGTATGGCGTCCATCCCTTATATGTTTTGACTGACAGTAGTTTGATCTAATAGTTTGAAAAAAACTACTCATTGAAATTAGCAGGTACGTACCTCACATAAACAATACTTTGGCGTACAAATGGTCAGGAACAATATTGACTTATGGTCCCTACAGGTAGGCACAAATCTTATTTGGACACGTGCATAATATCAAAATTGCATTATTTAGCCTAAATCCATATGTATGCAGGGAACAGGTAAATTTTTAGGCATGATAGCATAAGCCTATATATTGCAAAATAAGCATAATGCCTGGATTAGTCTACGCCTGAAAGTTGGCGCAACAATTACTGAAACCATTAAACAATTTAAGTACTGAAAACATGGCGTTGAACAATTTAAAATTATTTGAACTGTTTAGAAAGTCAACCACACCAAAGTTTTTCACGGAAGTGAAAATTCTTCCTGAGAAGTTGACATTGATCAGCAAATGAGGCTGCGATGGATCATCCGGACAAAGCGTTTATAAGCAAAGGATATCTTTCGATGACGCTACAATATCGGACGGAAATATGTTTATGGCATCTGTTGTTCCTTTGCGGCTAAAATCGGATGATTCCCTACACTGGAAAAATCCACGTCCGTCATCAGTGCATTATTGCTGACCAATAATGTTTCAGTTTGCAAGGGAATCGGCAGAACTCATAAGGACTACGGTGAAGGACATTGAAGAACAAATAAGCAAGATTAAGCCTACAAAGCTGCAAATTGGAGAAGGAAAATATATTGAATGCAATTACGAGTTCCACCTGACCATGGTTGACGGAAAAGTCGTAAACGAACTGACAGGAACAACCTCAACAATGTCATGCCCGATTTGCAAAAAGAGTCAGAAGAACTTTTTTCAATTCAATTCAATTTATTTCATATATAATATGTTACATCTCAATTTTATATAATTAGTTGTAAAGAGTTTAAGATTAGAATCTTTTTCTGCTTAATTATAATATATTTCAATTAGTTATCATAGACAGAATTATATTGGAGGTAAAAATTTAGCAAAAACCTATCTAAACCCCTTTTTTCGTATTATTTTTATATTTTTTTTATCGATTTTATATTATTATTTGTCAGAAGAACTTTGGTAATTTAAACGATTCTACAAATGAGGAGAATTACGAATATGGAATGTCACCATTGCACGCAAGGATAAGGTGTATGGAATTCTTGCTAAAACTGGCATATACCCTACCACAAGAGGAGGAAAACTTCGATGAAAATACATCAATAAAGGATAAGGAAAAGATCAGAAAGAAGCAAATACAGGATGGTTTTTTTGAAACAAGTTGGACTAAAAGTAGACTGTCCCAAGCACGGATACGGTAACTCTAACGATGGAAACACTTCTAGGAGATTTTTTGAAAATGATGAGGCAGTAACTAGAATCATTGGAATTGACAATCAAATCGTGAAAAGATTGGGAACGATCTTGGATGTTTTAAACTGCAAAGAAAATGTCAATTCTACAAAATATGGAGAATATGCGTCGAAAACTGCATCTCTTTTAGCAGAAATGTATCCACAGAAGAAGTTGACCCCGACCGTCCATAAAATATTGGCGCATGGCAAAGATATAATTGAGTACCAGTCTTTGCCAATTGGAGAGCTTTCTGAAGAAGCACAGGAGTCTCTTAACAAATTTTATAAAAAATATAGATTGCAGAACACATTCAAAGCATCAAGGGTAAGGCAAAATAAGGACCTCTTCAACATGTTGGCAGCATCTTCCGATCCACTTATTTCTTCCCTGCGGCATGTGAAGTCACGAATAGAGTTACAAAATAATTATAGTTTAGAAATTGTTAGTCTTTTAGATATACCTTCTCTTACGAATTGTGATGAATATTTTACAGAAAATTGAAAAATAAATTTAAAAAAATAAATAATTTTTTTTTTTAATTTGTTGGGTAATAATTTAAAACATAAAACCCTTAAGAAAAAAAATAAAAACAATCTAAAAATAATTTTTTTTAGTTACCATAAAATTGATTTTTCTACTAATTTTAACTTTGATAACCCATAAGTAGGCCCCTACAAAGCGTAGCACCCTTTCCAAACGCTCATTTCATAGGCTGAACAGTTATCTATCATATGCTGTTTAAACTGTTCAATTATCTTATTCGGTTCAAAAGATATGATTTTTGCAACGAAAAAACTCAAATGGCGCCACTGTGCGTCGGTAGACTCATGATGAAACAAACAGGTGGCATTACTACGCCAGATGACGATTTTTTGCTCTTGTATTGTTTGTCTAGTCTTATGTCAATGTATTGTTTATGTTTACAAAAAGTCCACGTTTTTTGCTGTAATTATTGTATTGTATTAAAGTTTTTGATTATTTAAATTAAAATTAAATAAGATAGTAACCAAAGTGAAATAAAAATTGGCTAAAAATTAATTTATTTCAATGCGTTCGGAAGCAAAATTTGATTTTAGTTTAATATAATTTTTGACGTAAACGGAGACTTATTTTTTATTTTTGTTGTAATGTTGTATTTGTTGCCGTAGCGCTGCCACCTACTTTCATCATGGGTAGACTAGATTTAAGCCTAATTTTTGCGTTTTATTTACAGAAAAAAAAAGAAAATGATTACAAAATTCATACAATTTATTTACAGGCGTATTTTTACGTTAGTTGGCTTTTCTGTATCTTATTTATTTATATTATATATTTATAGATATTATTTATTTATTTAAACAAGTATGCCGTAAGCCCAAAGGGTCAAATTGGCTAGTCTACAATATACATATAAATCTTAAATATAATCAGTGTTTATAGGTACCAGAGTTCGAAAACAAACTGTACACTAACGTAGTGTACTTGTCTTACCACAAAACCCTAAATTTTATTTTTTTGTTTGTGAATTTGTACACAAACACTTACATAGATAACCGAACTTATTTTAGAGTCCGTATTAAGTTCTTTTGAGGTACATACGTATTCTGTATTTTTTTAGTGAACACGTAGTTAACTTTTAGCTAACATGATATGTTTTTTTAGTGTCTGCGTAGTTAACATTTATTGTACTTACCTTTTTAAAGGAAAGTTTTAAAAAAATAAATTCTTTGTATGTATGGGTAAGAAAATGAGAATTATACTTTTTTAATGGTTTGTTTATTTATTGAAAAAAAATCCCGAAATATAATTTGAAGTTGAGTTTTATAACAGGAGTGCAAAAATATAAGAAACATGCAAAAGTATACAAATGTTTTAATAAAATATAGTATTTATATCAAAAAATAAATCTAAATATGTGTTTATAACAGTCGCTCAAAAATAGAGTACAAAAAACAAGTTCGTTTGTGTTTTAAGAAATTTATTTAAAACCATCAAAGTAAATATAAGGGTAGACATTTTTATGCGTGAGTGTGTTGATCAGAGTTTTCCCTGCAAACAATTTCGATCGAAAAATAATCTAAATAGTTTCCCCATTATCAAAAATCTATCGCTTTTGCTATTCACTTCTTATTGATGTAGTTACATCGTTCGGGAAGAAGTGTCCCACTATGGATAACTATCTTGCCGCGATGTGGTGACTTAAGTGTCGGCTGTAGTGTCTGTCTTGGAACTTGAATCCGGACAGTTGAGTCGGAACAAGTTTAAAGGCAGACGCTTTAAGGCCAGCATGACCAAGGGTTATCCATTCCTCATCCTATTCCCTTCACCTACATTCCTTCCCCCCCTTGTTATTCCCACTTCCCCCCACTTTTAAGGTCAAGGTGGTTGATAGCAGTGCCGAGGACCTGGATGACTAGTTAGTGGTTAAAGAAACTAGTCGCGAACAGCTTCCCTCTGACGCTGATGGCAAAGGTCAGTTGTAATTCTAGCCTAGTCCGTGCAAGCCGTCACTGCGCGAGATGGTCCTTTGTATACGTGCATACTCGTGGGATTGGAAACTGGACGATTTCAAGATGAAACAAAATAAGGACATAGTGACAGAAGTTGGTGCGGGGAGTATCACTGACAACTCAACAGGCCCGTTGTCAGATTCAGACTCGGATCTGCTGGGTGTTCACAGGGATATTCTGCTGCAAGAAAGTCAGTTAATGACAGAACTGACAGAGACCAACTGGATGGGCTCGACAATGGACTCACTGACACGCTCTGGGGCCTCGGAAAGACTCGGTGATTTGACCTTGGACTCTGATGATGAGCACGAAATAGCTATGATTTCGGCTCATGGTCAGGACCAGAGGGTTGAACCATCGACTTTTGTGGTCACATTCGAGACAGAGAGCAAATTGGCGAGTACATCGAAATCCATTGTTCGGCAGGATGTGACAGAACAGGTCACATCGGAGAGCCGATCGAATCTAGGAAAAGCCAAGAGTGGTGGGAGAGTCTCTTTAGCCTTTCTAGAAAAGATAGCTAAGAAAGACTCTTCACTGCACGATGGGCGGGATAGGCATTTGCTGAGGATGCACCGGAAGAACACTGCTGGATTCGAAAGAATCCACGGTTCTTTCGATGTCATCCTAGGGCTTCCCTATCCTGCGGGGTATACAGCAGTGGCTGCTGAGGAATCAAAAGTTGTCAGTAAAGACAAAGGATCCTCACCAGATTCTGCTGGCGTATCCTCTTACAAGGAAGATAGAAGGAAGGAGGGTAAGAGTTCACCACCCAGCCCTCTTAATGGTGACAGATTGGTCACGGTTAAGGGAGCTAGGCCTATGGACGAATTACCCACAGTGGACCAAGAGTCTCTCAGGAAGTTGAAGTCGATGAGTGGGGTTGCGATATTTGGGTTGGGGTCTATCAGTTTTAGGTTTCCCAAAAATGATGGACCCTAAGAGGCTGAATGTGGTGCAGATAAACCTGCATCACTGTGAAGCAGCCTCAACCGAATTAGTAACTCACCTCATCGATAACAACGTGGACGTAGCCTTAATCCAAGAGCCCTGGATCAAAAACAACCGGGTAGTTGGATTAAAGGCCACGGGATATACACTGTTCGTACCCCACACGGATGAGAAGGTTCGGACTTGTATAATGGCAAGAAATGAGCTCAAATTTATGTTGTCTCGTTCTTTCAGCAATGGAGACCTCACGGTTGTTACAGGTGAAGCTATGGACAAAACGGTCCTAGCACTGGCATCGGTATACTTACCATATGAGGCTACCGATCCACCTGGTGTGAAAGTACGTGAGTTGGTGGAGCACTCGAGCAGAAGTGGCTCGAGACTGGTACTAGGTTATGACGCTAATGCACACCATACCCAATGGGGAAGTACCGACATCAACAAAAGGGGTGAGTCTATGTTTGATTTTATTATTGCTAGCAATCTTTACATCTGTAATAGGGGGAATACGCCAACATTCAGAACTAGAGATAGGGAGGCAGTAATAGATGTAACATTGACGAACTATAGAGACTTAGTAGATGATTGGAGGGTGGCTTTGGAATTTTCCTTCTCTGACCATGGTCGTATATCCTTTAATCTAAACTTCGAAAAGTCAAAAAGGCGTCCTTATAGGAATCCAAGGAGGACGAATTGGGATTCCTTCTCGGGATTGGTGAATAGTAACCTTAGAGTTACACACGATTGGGGGTCGACTTCGGCCGGCGTGGAACACCTGGTGGGTACCTTTACGGAGGTGTTAACCAGTAGCTATGAGCGATCTTGTCCGTTAAATTTTCCGGGTAGGCGCTCGCAACCGAGATGGTGGACAGGTGAGTTGAGGACTCAAAGGACCACTGTCAGAAGGTTATTCAATAGAGCGAAGCATACGCGTAGGGATGAGGACTGGAGTAACTTTAGGATAAGTTATAATAGGTACAAGGGAGATATTAGAAGGGCTAAAAGGGACTCGTGGATCAAATTTAGCGAGTCAGTTGAATCTGTAAATGAGATGTCCAGGTTCAGAAGGATTTTATCCAAGGACCCTGTGGTCCCGGGATTTATTCAGAGACCGGACGACTCATGGACGGAATCTAGCTCCGAATCTCTCTGTTTGCTTATGGAGACTCACTTCCCGGGTTGTGTGGATCCGGGAACGGGGGAACAGGTGGGGTGTGGTAACCTCTTTTCTGGATCAGGCTCGGGGGGTGAGATAAGAGAGGCGGTGGGGGATATCATCACCTTGGATAAGGTTACATGGGCGGTTAATACTTTTGGGTCTTACAAATCGGCAGGACCAGATGGTATATTTCCGGCTATGCTACAGAATATCCAGGGATCATCACTCCTATTGCTGGTGGAACTATTTAGGGTATGTCTGCTAAATGGCTACATTCCTAGAGGGTGGAGAGAGGTCAGGGTTATCTTCATACCTAAGGCAGGTAGAATCGGTCACTCTAAACCCAAGGATTTTAGACCTATCAGCCTATCGTCTTTTCTTGTGAAGACATTAGAAAGACTGATTGATCTACATCTGAGGGCGAAGATTGACGCCGGCATCATCAGCGGCGCTCAGCATGCCTATCTTAAGGGTAGGTCTGTTGAGAGTGCGCTTCATGATGTGGTGGGTTATATAGAACGGGGATTGCGAGACAAGGAATACACCTTGGCGGCTTTCCTGGATATAGAGGGGGCCTTTAATAATGTGAAAATAGAGGCCATAAGGCAGGCACTGAGTGATTTAGGGGTTTCGTTATTCTTGGTCGAATGGATAACTGATGCTTAGCAGCAGAGTTATTCACTCGGACTGGGGAAACGAGCGCTTAAGGAAACTCGTGACTAGGGGGACCCCACAAGGGGGAGTTCTCTCTCCCTTATTGTGGCTCTTGGTTGTCAATGTCGTTCTGGGACGTTTTGACAGGATAGGTCAGAAGGTCGTCGCCTACGCGGATGATGTAGTTATATTGGTATCGGGCAAGTTTCTGCCGACAATTAGCGATGTCATGCAAGGGGCGCTGGGCGAACTGTCAGCATGGGCGACTGATAAGGGCTTGGGAGTTAATCCGGAGAAGACAGAATTAGTTCTTTTCACTAGGAGGTACAAGGTGGAGAATTTTAGGCTGCCGGTACTAGGGGGAGTAGAGCTTAGGCTATCTGATAGTGCTAAGTATCTAGGAGTTTTTCTGGACAGTAAGCTGTCCTGGAGGAGGAATACTCAGGAGAGACTAAAGTGGGGTCTCAATGCTTTCTATGCTTGCAGATCGTCGATAGGTAGGAGTTGGGGACTCCGGCCGTCAGTTGTGGGATGGCTGTACACTTCGGTGGTTAGACCCATTCTTACGTATGGATGCTGTGTTTGGTGGGAGGCATTGAAACTAGCTAGTCGGAGGGACCTTCTGTCTAAGGCTCAGAGGTGTGCTTCGATCGGCATGACAGGTGCCTTGAGAAGTACCCCTCAGGCGGCTCTGGATGTTATTCTTCATCTTCTGCCTATAGAGCAGTATGTGAGGGAAATGGCAGCAAGGAGCATTCTTAGGCTGAGGGAGCTAGGACTGTTAGGAAATTTCACGGAGGGTCACTCGCGGATCTTGAGTGAAATTAGTACTAGTGGTTATCACCTAGGCTCGCCCGGCTCTACGGATTATTTGGTCACTAGGGTCGATTTTGGGCGTTTGCCAGAGGTGATATTGCCTTCTAGGGAGAGCTGGTCAGGGCAGGGCAGATTGTATAGGGGATTTGCTATTTTCACTGATGGCTCGAAGATGAAGGGCACGGGTGCGGGGGTCTACATTGAGGATCTGGACATCAGAAAGTCATATAGACTTCCCGACGACTGCAGTGTATTTCAGGCGGAGGTTCTGGGGGTTCTCAGGGCCGTGGAATTGCTAGGAGCTAACATTGCCAAGGGCTCGGAGGTCACTATATATGTGGACAGCCAGGCGGCTCTTAGGGCCTTGAAGGGCTGTTATGTGAACTCCAGGCTAGTGGACGATTGTAGGAGGGCTCTAGGAGTAATCTTAGGGAATTATGTTGTGAGGCTCTGCTGGGTACCGGGTCACTGCAACATCACCGGCAATGAGATAGCTGATGAGTTGGCAAGACTGGGCTCGGAAATGGAAGATCCTGACAGTTTGCAAGTGGTCAGGCCTCCAATGGGCTTCTATTTTGGGAGAATTAGGGAATGGATTCTGAACAGGACTAATCGGGCTTGGCGGGGCCGAACGGACTGCCGAGTATCGCGCACGCTGTGGCCGATGCTTAGTAGGTCAAATTCGGACGCGCTGCTGGGTAAGAGTAGGGCCTGCGTCAGGACCATGATAGGTATTATCACGGGCCACTGTATGATAGGCAGAATGGCGGTGAGAATGGGGTCTGGCTTATCGGATATATGTTGGCTGTGTGAGGACCCAGAGGAGCTGGAGACAGTTGAGCACTTTCTGTGCCACTGTCCCAGGCTACAGAACAGCAGGCTGAGGTGGCTAGGTAGCAGATTCCTGCACGAATTGGGAGATGTCTCGGGCTGCGGGCTCGAGAATCTGACGGGATTCGTAATGGGAATGACCTGGTTGCGCGGCAGGAGGCTGGGAAACATGTAGGGCAGTTTTACCTGTTTGGTAGGGTTGTGTTTTGCTTGTTCTGTCCGACTTCTTATCTTCCACTATCTTCCTTCCCTGTGCTTTCACCATTAACTTCTCCTACTCTGTCACACTAGATATCTTTCTCTTCTTTCTTTCTTTGTTTCACTAAATAAAGGCATCACAATGGACCATAATGGTCTCTGGGTGAGGGTGTGAAGTTTGCTTCACACCAGCCTTTCTAACCTAACCTAACCTATGGTAATATTTCCTTCAAGAATCCACTTAGTGTCTACATTTTATGAGGAATTAGTGCGCATTGGTAGTTTAATATCAATTAAATTTAGTAGTATCGCTTTTGGCTATAAAAAGCATTTTTTTGAAGTTACATTTTTTCTTATTGTTCTTTATAATAAAACGTGGGCCATTTTACTGTTTATCATTGTTTGATTTTGTAAGGGTAATCTTAGTAAAATTTAAAATAAATGAGCTCAAAGTTAAACAAATAATAAAAAATTTACAGTACATTTAATCAAAGTAGCTGTTAATGCTTACAACAAGCATATCTTTTTATTGCCTTACAAATTTTATTTAACAAATTTTCTTCACTAATAACGTTGATCTTCACTAGAAAAATTAAACAAAAACACTAAATTTCACACAAAAATTTTTAAAGTCATTAAATAAACAAATAGTTTAAAAAATCGCTAATATATTTAAAAACTGATAATTATCAAATTATTTTTTTAATTTAATTTTCATTTGCTCTAAAAAAATATGTATGAGAAATTATTAAAAATTCACCCAATCTAACCGAAGAATAAGTTTGGGCTGTTTTGTGCACTCATTTATACAACTTTCGTGAACTAGAACGCTTTTCGGTAACATTTGGATTCCGCGGAGTCCTAATTTAAAGTACATACGGTACTATAAGTATTTCATTTTTCAAATATTAAAAATTCCACTTTATTTTACATAATTTTATAAATTTATATTATTTCACACACACGTAGCACCGATCACATGGCAACTTAAATACAAACTGTGCTTTTTTACGCATTTCATTTTTGTAGTATTCACTATTAAACAGCAAATCGTTGTGTTATTGTTGTAATTATATAACTGTTACAATTATCTGAACAACTCATTAAAGTGACGAAAAAGTAAAATTTGAGAACTCATAATTCGATTCTAACGTATTTTGTTGTTGTTAAATTCCGAATAATCTATTCTTAATTCTAAGAATTTTTTAACCGGTATCTGTGGATTTTTCAAAATTCCTATCGCAAAGTGAAAGTGTGGTAATAATGCATGCATATTTCTTTGGAATAGCATAAATTTGAATATTTGTTCTTCTGTTTTGTATTGTAAATGGCACACAAACCGCATTTAAAAAATTTTACGTCAAAATGTCATTGAAAATAAGTTTTCTGCATTGGCACATTTTTCATATATACATAATGTTGAATAAAGAATTTAATTATTAAAAAAAATCCTATGAAATGCTCCATATAAATTATATTCTTCATATATATTGAAGAAAAAGTCCCATAAATTCCCAGAAGTCGCCCCTAGTGGTATATAATGTATGACCGACCTCAATTAATTTTTTGTGCTTAACATTTTCTCGAGACATACTTGCCCCTTATCACCACTTCTTAGGGGGGCTCCCATACAAACATTGCGTTTTATGAAATTCTTAAATTAATTAAAATTTGTCGACTTTTGTGAACAAAAGTTGCTAACAGATTTTAATCATTTATGGCTTGTTTTGTTTGCAGCTTCGTTTTTTATATGTCCGCAAATTAGAAGCCTAGCTGAATTTGTTAATTTTTTATGAATTTTTTAAAAACAAAAATTTCGAAATTTTGATAAAAAAAATTAATTTTTTTTACAAAAAAAAAAAAAATAATTGTAGCGGGAAATGTAAGAAAAGATAAAAACTCATCACTGATTTGTTGTTTGGTATTTTGCTTAAGCTTTGATATCGTTGCAAAAAAGACTTTTTGAGTGTTTGTAGGTAATTCTCATTCCCTCTGCAGTCTTGTTTGCTGATAGCTTTGGCTTTTCTAAAATTATTTAGGAGAACGTTTCCTGACGATCTGGCCTAAGCAACCAGTGAAATGCGCATAGGAACAGCTTATCCTCCAACAATAAATTTCAGTATTTTTTTTATCAATTATTTAAAAAGGGAATTAAGCACAACAAACAAAATCTTTTAATAAATAATAGTATTCCCAAAAACAACTTTGATAATAAAATTTTAGCAAGTGCACGTGCATAAAAAACGGAACTGGCAAATTGTTTTTATTTTGATTTCTTGCGAAAACAATAAAAGCACTTTGTTTTTGTTTTTAATATGTTTTTTCTTTACCCACTTACAACTACAATTAATGTTGGGAGAATTCCAACTAATTGTAGCGGGAAATGTAAGAAAAGATAAAAAAAAAATTATGTTTCATTAACGACTACTCATATTAGAAAAAAAGTTTTACTTTTCTTAAATGAAATTTTATTGCGGGTTTTTTTTTTTTAGTAATTTCAATAAACTAAACCGTTTTTGATTTACGCGAATATATGTTGTGCAACCTCCTCCATTTTCGAAATAACGGTATATCTCGAAAACCAGAGCCAATCTTAAAAAACCGCGGGCACCACTGGATTCAGCGTACCCAAATTATGTTGAAACGCCATGTGCCCGGCTTGTCTGTTTTTTCAACTAGCATAGTGTAATCATTAAAGCTATAAAGCATCAGAAAACTTACAGTAAAAAATAACTAATATCGCGAGCATGACAAAAATTCGAGAAAACCCTTTTTTCACTGAACTCAAATTTTTATATTATTTGTTTTAAACGAAAAAATTTCAAATTACACCTGATCTGACGACAGTAAAAATTACACCAAATTCAGGTAATTACCCACAAAGTGGCAACACTGGGTCTTAGATATCAAAATCAGTATTTTTTAAAAAGAAAAAAAAGCAACCAGCGAAATGCGCACAGAAACTAACTTTCCCACAAAAATAAATTTCAGTGTTTAAATCATAAATCAAGATTGGGAGTTTAGCACGTCATTAATAAATGAATTAATTAATAAAAAACTCATTTTAATAAGCCTGATTAAAATTTTATGTCGAATTTGATTTGAGAAATAGGTAATTTTTTAAACAATCTGAAATTGACTTGGAAAAGACCGATTTGAAGTTAAAAGTCTGTATGTATAGTATAATTCAACATTTGTTCTTCCTGAGGTTTAGAAAGTTTGTATTCCTAAAAATAAAACCCCTATTAGTAGTTCTGACTTTAGCCTTATAAGCATTTTGTCTGTATGGCCGAAAGTTTTAGATTCCGGGAACAAATGTTGAGTCATCTTAATGACAATAGCTTGGTTAATCGGCTTCAATCGGGATTTAGGAATGATCATACTACGACTGGGATTGTATTGGATATTACGGAATATATTAGGGAAAATTATGATAAGGGAATGGTAAGTGTGTGTTGATTTTCCTTGATTTTTGTAAGGCGTTTGATTTGATTTGTCATAATATGGAAACTATCTCAAGTGTTTGGTATTGGCTCCTGCGGATGTAGATTCATTTTGTCTTACTTGACTGGGCGAAGTCAGTACGTTCAGGTGGGAAATGAAATTTCTACTACTATTGCAAATTATCGTGGCATACCACAAGGATCTGTTTTGGTCCGTTGTTATTTTTACTGTATATGAATGACATATTTCAAGTATTATGGTTTTTAAAGCGTATACTTACGCTGATGATATTCTATTGCTGGCAACTTTTGATTTATTGAGTCCTACAAAATGTAAATCAATGGTATTTTAAACATGATATTTGTTTGACTATAGTTCTTGGATGTAGAGGTGACATTTGATAATCATATAAAATATGTAATTTCTCACATTACCTGGACGGTACGAAAATTATATAACACTGAGCACTATTTTCCACTACATATCAGATGGCCACTACATATCAGATAGGGGAACAATCTTTATGTGTTCCAATATTTATCTTTGGTATAGAAGTGTATTCGTGTACGTCCGTAATAAACCTTTGTAAAGTAGAAGTTTGTAGTCTTAGAATTTCTGACCATGTTTCTCAATATTACCAAAAACTGCTAGGTTGTAGTTTTGATCGGTATGTAAAACTAAGGCAGATTAGTTAAATACGGTCAGCCTATGTATTTTTTGCAGAAATTTTATTTCGGGGTGTCTACCAGGAGTTGTATTAATATGTCCGCAACATAGTTAGTTGATGATGTCCAGTACCTATGTTCTGTAACTCCCGCGTCGAGAAACTTTTCGATTAAAATGTGAGTAATGAAACAAAAATGCCATAAATTGAAACAAATAACTGTTTTTCTCACTTAACTGCGTCTGTAAAATTTTTGGCGAGTAATAACTGTCACGTAAGGAAATTTCTCGCCAATGTACTGAAAAACTGTATCTGTAAAATTTTTGTGAGAAAAGTTCTTGCTTTGAACTGTCAAATAAACTCACTCGTAAAAACGTGGTGAGAAAAATTTTTAACACTAAAAAATAAATTAAAAATGCAAAATGCAATAAATATGAACACGGAAGAGATAAGTATTTTGTTTTTGGCAGATTTTTACATTGTTTAATTATTTTTCTTTTAACATTTTTGAAAAATATACAAATGTTTCCAAAGCAAATTTAAATGTGTTACGTCAATAATTGCTTTGATGTTTCAATTATCGTTGCATTTAAGTTTAATAGGCGTATGCGATATTGTTTGTTTAATGATCATTAAGAGGTAATCAGGGGTGTCATAGAAACCAATCTTATTGGAATTGGATTTGGAATCGCAAAAAAATACATTGGTGTCATGAAATCCAATGTTATGGGGTTTTTGTTCGAACTAAAATACTTGTGGGGTTTAGGTGTCAAAGAAACCAATACTTTCGGTTTTTTTTTATAAAAATTGTGATTTTTAATTGAACTGTTGGTTTTTAATTGAAGTTTTTGTTATTTTAATTAGGCTTAGGTAGGTAGAAAGGCTGGTGTGAAGTCTCCTTCACACCCTCACCCAGAGACCAATATGGTCCATTGTTTATAGATAAATAGCTGAAAAAGAAGGTGAAACAGCAAAAGCATTAGAAAAGATAAGGATAGATAAGAAAAGGAAGATCTGACCAAACCCGAGAGAAAAGCCTCACTCAACACAACACCAATCCGCCCTATGTGCGGTTAGCTCCCAGTCTCCTGCTGCGCAGCCAGGCCATCAACATTACGAATCCTATTAGACTCTCGAGCCCACAGCTCGGGACGTCCCCTAATTCGCCTAAGAATCTGCTGCCCAGCCACCTCAGCCTGATGCACTGTAGCCTGGGACAGCGGCACAAAATGTGTTCAACCGTCTCCAGCTCCTCCGGGTCCTCACACAACCCGCACATATCCGACACGTCGGATCCCAACCTCATCGCCATCCTGCCTATTATGCAATGACCCGTGATGATTCCTATTATGGTCCTCACGCAGACCCTACTGCTGCCCAGCAACAACTCCGAGTCGGACTTCCTAAGCACCGGCCACAGCGTCTGTGATACCCGGCAGTCCGTTCGGTTCCCCCAGGCCCTATTGGTCGCGTCCAGAATCCATTCCCTAATCTTCCCAAAGTAGAATCCTATTGGAGGCCTAACCGCATCCATATGATTAGGATCCTCCATCTCTGAGCCCTGTCTCGCCAACTCATCAGCAATCTCGTTGCCATTTATGTTGCAGTGACCAGGCACCCAGCACAATCTCAACATATACTCTTCTAAGGCTCCCTCCGGAGCCCTCCTGCAACCGTCAACTAGCTTGGAGTTCACGTAACAGCCCCTTACGGCCATAAGGGCC
Source organism: Pollenia amentaria (assembly GCA_943735925.1). NCBI lineage: Eukaryota > Metazoa > Arthropoda > Insecta > Diptera > Polleniidae > Pollenia > Pollenia amentaria. The sequence continues at coordinate 51,158,206 of OX031008.1, forward strand.
GCCTGGCTGTCGACGTATATAGTGACCTCCGAGCCCCTATCAATGTTGTCCCTCATCAGTTCCACGGCCCTCAAGACCCCCAGAACCTCCGCCTGAAAAACACTGCAGTCGTCAGGAAGCCTATATGACATTCTGATGTCCAGATCCTCAATGTAGACCCCCGCACCCGTGCCTCTCATCTTCGAGCCGTCAGTGAAAATAGCAAATCCACTAAATAATCTGCTCCTACCTGACCAACTCTCCCTAGAAGGCGTTACCACCTCCGGTAACCTTCCGAAATCCACCCTGGTGCCCACGAAATCCGTGGAGCCAGGTGATCCCAGGCAGTAACCTCCAGCTTCGATCTCACCCAAGATCCGTGAGTGACCCTGCGTGAAATTCCTAATCAATCCTAGTTCCTCAGTCTAAGAATGCTTCTGGCTGCCATTCCCATAACATACTGCATAACATGGGCAGAATATGTAGAATGACATCCAGTGCCGCTTGAGGAGTACTTCTCATGGCACCTGTCATGCCGATTGAAGCACACCTCTGAGCCTTAGACAGAAGCTTCCTTCGACTAGCCACACTCAATGACTCCCACCAAACACAGCATCCATACGTAAGAATGGGTCTAACCACCGAAGTGTATAGTCATCCCACTACTGACGGCCGGAGTCCCCAGCTCCTACCTATCGATGATCTGCAAGCATAGTAGGCATTGAGGTCTCTCTTAAGTCTCTCCTGAGTATTCCTTCCCCACGACAGCTCGCTGTCCAGAAAAACTCCTAGATACTTAGCGCTATCAGATAGTCTAAGCTCTACTCCTCCTAGTACCGGCAGCCTAAAATTCTCTACCCTGTACCTTCTAGTAAAAGAACCAACTCGGTCTTCTCCGGATTAACTTATCACTCGCCCATGCTGACAGTTCGCCCAGCGTGAATAACTCTGCTGCTGAGCATCAGAGTTATCCATTCGACCAGGTACAGTGGAACGCCTAGATCCACCAATGCCTGCCTAATAGCCTCTATCTTCAAATTGTTAAAGGCGCCCTCTATATCCAGGAATGCCGCCACGGTGTATTCCTTGTTTCGCAATCCCCGCTCTACATAACCCACCACATCATGAAGCGCACTCTCAACAGATCTACCCTTAAGATAGGCGTGTTGAGCGCCGCTGATGATGCCGGCGTCAATCTTCGTCCTCAGATGTAGATCAATCAGTCTTTCCAACGTCTTCAAAAGAAAAGACGATAAGCTGATTGGTCTAAAATCCTTGGGTTTAGAGTGACCGGTTCTTCCCGCCTTGGGTATGAAAACCACCCTGACCTCCTTCAACCCTTTAGGAATGTGCCCGTTCAGCACACAGACCCTAAACATTTCCACCAACAGCAGGAGTGATGATCTCCAGATATTCTGTAACATCGCTGGAAAGATACCGTCTGGTCCTGCCGATTTGTAAGACCCAAAGGTATTTACCGCCCATGTTACTTTATCCAAGGTGATCATGTCCCCCACCGTCTCTCTCTCCTCACCGCCCGAGCCTGACCCAGAGAAGGGGTTACCACATTCAATCTGTTCCCCCACCCCAGGATCCACACATCCCCGAAAGTGAGTCTCCATTAGCAGACAAAGAGATTCAGAGCTAGATTCCGTCCATGAGTTGTCCGGTCTCTGAATGAATCCCGGGACTACAGGGTCCTTGGATAAAATTCTCCTGAACCTGGACATCTCATTTCGCTCTCCTAATGTCTCCCTTATATCTATTGTAACTCAATCTGAAGTTACTCCAATCTTCTTCCCTACGCGTATACTTCGCTCTATTGAACAACCTTCTGACAGTGGACCTTTGAGTCTGTCCACCATCTTGGTTGTGTGCGCCTGCCCGGAAAGTTCAAAGGACAGGATCGTTCATAACTACTAGTCAGTACCTCCGTGAAGGTGCTCACCAGTTGCTCTTAAGGTTACTTTGCACCAATCTCGTAAAGTAATCACAATCCGTCCTTCTCGGATTCCTATACGGACACCTTTTCGACCTCTCAAACATTAGATTAAAGGACATTCGACTATGATCAGAGAAGGAAAAACCGAGGTCCACCCTCCAATCCTCCACTAATTCCCTACAGTTCGTCCTTCAAACTTGTTCCGGTTAGACTGTACCGAATCAAGTTCCAAGACATACACTACCGCCGGCATTTAAGCCACCACATCGCGGCAAGATAGTTATCCAGGTGGTGGTTTAAGTTCTTCAAAATGAATTTTCATTAAATTATTTATATTGAAGAAAGGAATTTACAACATGAAGTGAATAAAATTTTTTTTTTGATAATTCTTGACTGAACACGGGATTGAACTGTGGTCGAATTTACATGTTTCGAGAATAACCACATTCTCATCATCAGAATTCTTTGCGTTCTTCCGTTTTCGCCATTGCGGCGCCTGTCAGTCTATAGTCATACATCAATCTGTAACCAATTGTATTGGTAGATCGAAATTTGATGTAATTGATTATGAATTTTTCAATTTTTATTTATGTTCATGTTTTTCCTTTTTTCTGTTTTTTCGTACTTTTTGTCTTGAAAACTTAAGTACACTTGTTTTTTATGTTTTTCTTTTTGTGTTTTTCTTGTTGACCTTTTTTGTACAACTTGAAGGACAAATGTAAACATATAGAAGATTGTGCCATAGCTGTTTTTATAACAATTGTGATTTTTACTTCTTGAACTGTTGGTTTTTAATTGAAGTTTTTGATATTTTAATTAGGCTTAAGTTCATCAAATTTAATTATCATTAAATTATTTTAATTGAAGGAAGAAATTTACAACATGAAATGAATTCAAGTTTTTTTGATAATTCTTGACTGAACACGGGATTGAACTCGGGTAGAATTTACTTGTTGAAAATAAACCAAGCGGAATACAGCTCTTGTTTTTTATGGGAAATAAATATACTTGGTTAAAGTTTAATTTATTATTTTATTTTTTCAAGTTAGTTTTTGCATAGATGGAAGTAAATAAAATTGGTAAAATAGTATTCTTTGCATGTCTCTGGCAATCCACGGCAGCGCGCTGCTGCAAATTCGAAAAGAATTCTAACTTTTTCTGCATATGGAAAATAAGCCTCTACATTTATTTATTTATAAACAAAATTTATACTTTAGTATTTTTAATAAATTCGCTGTATATTTTTACAACACAATAAAATTACACAAATGTAAACAAATGCAACGATTGCATGTATTTCATATGTTAAGTATGTTACCATCCTTATTTTCTTTTCTATAATTTTCCTTTTATTTAGCGCAAACATCATTATTTAGAAAATTATCAAACAAAAATTGCATTTAAAACTGTAAACACATGAGCCAAAGCATAAAACAGCTGATTCGAATATCGGTTTTATTTGTATTGGAAAATAATATAACCGATTTGTTTTTATGACACTAAATGAAACCAATATTGGTTTTAAAAACCGACAATTAGCAAAACCGACTTGGATTCTATGATACCCCTGATTTTTATTTCTCTCATAATTTTCTTTTAATTTTATATAAATAAAAGTTGTACCTATCAGAGTTCGAAAATAAACAGTAAAGTACAGCAAGTTAAAGTACCACACAGTTTTTTTAATTTTTGCTTGTGAACAAAATATGGTACATAACTATTGTGAGCTGACGAACAGAAACACTTGGATAACTTACCGAACTTATTTAAGAGTCCGTGTTAAGTTCTTTTGAGGTACTTATTCTGTATTTTTTTAGTGAATACGTAGTTAACTTTAAGCTAACATGATATGTTTTTTATAGTGTCTGCGTAGTTAACATTTATTATACTTACTTTTTTAAAGGAACTATTTAAAATAATAAATTCTTTGTATGTATGGGAAAGAAAATGAGAATTATAATTTTTTAATGGTTTGTTTATTTATTGAAAAAAAATCCCGAAATATAATTTGAAGTTGAGTTTTATAACAGGAGTGCAAAAATATAAGAAACATGCAAAAGTATACAAATGTTTTAATAAAATATAGTATTTATATCAAAAAATAAATCTAAATATGTGTTTATAACAGTCGGTCAAAAATAGAGTACAAAAAAACAAGTGCGTTTGTGTTTTGAGAAATTTATTTAAAACCATCAAAGTAAATATAAGGGTAGACATTTTTATGCGTGAGTGTGTTGATCAGAGTTTTCCCTGCAAACAATTTCGATCGAAAAATAATCTAAATAGTTTCCCCATTTAGCGAAAATCTATTCAATTCTTATTGATGTAGTTACATCGTTCCCACTATGGTTATTGTTCATAAAAAATATTGTTTGCCTTAGTAATTTTTAAACTTCCCTCGTACATTTATTTATTTGTTTCTTATTTTGTTTTACATACATTTGTTTTTTCTTTACATATTAAAGTAACGGTAGAATCATTCGATATTTCATACTAAATGCTTAAATGTAAATAATAGTTAAAAAGTTCTTTTGTTATAAATAAATTAGTCTATAAATTTAATTAAGTTAATTATGTTTATTTATTACTGCGCTTGATAGTAAACTACAAAAAAAAAACTGTGTTTTATGGTAGCTGCTTATTGTTTAAATAAATAAGTAGTGAAAAAAAAACTTAATTTTTGTGTTGTTGCATTTAATAAAAAAAAGTTGTATCGGATTGCAAATTCTTTGCCCAGCTGCATAAAGTAAACTAAACTAAAACTTATAACTAAAGGAAAAAATATAGAGTGAACAATTTTAACAAAACTAAACTGTTTTTTGTTTTTAATAAAATATGAGTACTATTGAAACTCTAAGTAATAAAAGGTCAAATATTAAGGGTACAGCCACAAGGCTGGAAAACTTCTTATCAAATGTGAATAGTGAAACTTCACTTTTTGAGCTTCGTGCCAGGCTTGAAAAATTAGAAATCCTTTATGAAAATTTTCAAGCATTGGATATTGAAATGGCTGCCCATGGCGATGCTGCTAAAGACCGTGATAATGAATTGGAGGAATTTGAAGCCAAATATTATCGAGTAAAAACTAAATATTGTGAACTTATTGATTCTCGACTCCAAGCTTCTAATGTTGTTGGTGATCCACTAAATTCCACAACGATGCATCAAGATGCCATGCATAAGCTTTTGGAATCCCAAGCAGCGTTTTTAGAAAAATTATCAGCATTACAATCATCTTCTACATCTGCAAGTCCAACTTCATTATCGCAAACTGCAAATTCGTCTATCCGACGATGTCCGACTTCCAAAACTAAATATACCAGAATTTGAAGGTAACTATTCTGACTTCAAATCGTTTTTTGATTTATTTAGCAGCTCTGTGCACAACAATCATTCGCTAACTGCATCGCAGAAGTTCCAATACCTTAAAGGCCTGTTAAAGGGTGAGCCTGCTATGCTTATACGACATCTTCCTGTGTCCGATCAAAACTATGTGGAAGCTATGAAAAAGATTCAAGAGCGTTATGATAAGCCCTCGCTGGTAATTGATTTCTTGATTGAAACGTTTTTATCTATTTCTAAAGCAGATGGTCCTCAAGGCATTAGAAATGTCTCTAATATTGCTGATGAAGTTATACGAGGTCCTGAGGCAGAAAAACGCGATCCTTGGCTGATACACCTTTTACTGAAAAAGGTTGACAGAGAAACTCATCAATCATGGGCTGAATATTGTAGTAAAACGACTTTTCCTACGCTGGTTAGTTTTATTAATTTTATTAATGAACGCTGTGATGCTCTAGAACGTGTGCCATCTGCAAGTGATAAACAACGTTATACTGCGTCACAAGTAAAAAGTAAGTCCGTATGATCATATAACAGTGTTATGAAAAGAGCGTGTGTGGCCTGTTCACAGAATCATCACCTGGCCTATTGTCCAACTTTTACCAAGAAGCCTGTAGCTAGCCGTATAAGTTTTGTCAAAGAGAATAAACTGTGTTTTAATTGCCTAAAATCGGGACATATGGTAACAAATTGTCCATCAAAGCACGTTTGTGAGACCTGTAAAGGTCACCACCATTCTTTAACTCAAGTTGCAACAGTAAAGAGTGTGGATGCTGGTTTGGCAAAGGATGGTGGTTCTAAAACATCTGAAACTGCTATCAACTCTGCACCTATTTCTGACTCATCAGTGAATCTAGCTGCATTAACTGAGGTGAGAAATTTAAATATGCTTTTACCCACAGCCACTGTTCTGGTTAAAGACAACCTGGGTAGCCACCAAAGCTGTAATATTTTACTTGATTCTGGATGTCAAAACACATTAATTTCTGAACGATGTGCTAATAGACTTGGACTACAACGAACACCATCAAAAATATTCGTAAGTGGATTAGGGAACAATAAAGCAGGTGCGACAAGAGGAGCAGTCGAGTTACAGGTAAAATCTTTATATAATACTGATTCTATTGTCATGCTAGCCCATGTTTTTAAGAGTCTTACCTCCCAATTGCCATGCTCTCCTCTTACTATAAACTATTGGGATGATGTAAAAAATTTGTCTCTTGCTGACCCAAACTTTGATACTCCGAAAGATATTGACATCTTGGTGGGATACGACTATTTTTTCACACTTAAGAGATGGCCGTATTGTTAAAGATGGTAATTTACTGGCACAAAATACTATGTTTGGCTACGTACTATGTGGCGGTTGTAATATCGAATCCAATATGAGTGCTTGCCACGTGATGACACAATACTCATCAGATGACGATTTAAATAAAACCATATAGTTATTTTGGAAAATTGAAAGTGTACCTCAGCTTAAACCCAGCTTTACCGTTGAAGATCAACAAACTGAAGATTTTTATAAATCACCTACTACCCGTGATAAAAGGTATTCTGTTAGACTTCCATTCTCTCAAAAACTAGATATTGGTGAGTCCTTTACTGGCGCTCTGAAAAGACTAATAACTATGGAGAGAAAATTTAAATCGAATCCGGAGTTAAAGCTAGCTTATTCAGAATTTATGAATGAATACCTGTCACTGGGTCATATGAAACCCCATAATGAAATAAATGATCCATCTAAACAAGTTTATTATCTGCCGCACCATGCTGTGCTTAAAGAAAATAGTCTGACCACCAAACTCCGAGTGGTATTTGATGGTTCCGCTAAATCTTCTAATGGAAAATCACTTAATGATAATTTACTTAAAGGCCCAATATTACAACAAGTCCTAGTGGCAGTAATTTTAAGATATAGGTGCAAGAAATATTGTTTTTCTGCAGACATTAAACAGATGTTTAGAATGATTAACGTTCATGAGTGTGACCAAGACTATCAGCGTATATTATGGCGTGAATCACCTTTTGATCAGGTTCAACACTATCGGCTTACTACCGTGACATATGGCACTCGACCTGCGCCCTATCTTTCACTTCGCACTCTTCTGCAACTGAGTGACGACGAAAAGAATCGCTATCCCATGGGTAGTGCAGCCGTCAAAAACTCATTTTACGTCGACGACTGCATGGCAGGCTCTAATACAATAGAGGAGGCTCAAGAGCTAGCTGATCAGTTAAACAACTTGCTCATGGCTGGCGGTTTTCATCTAAGAAAGTGGGCTACTAATGATAGCAGAATTCTTCAAAAAATTCCAGATTGTAATAAAATTGAAAGCATAGTAGATATCCCTTCAGACATAACTGTTTGTCTCCTTGGTATTATTTGGGATCCTATTAAGGACTGCTTTTCGTATAAGGTAAAAGAAAAAGACTATTGTCTTGACACCAAAAGGAACCTGCTTTCTGAGATATCTAAAATTTTTGATCCCCTTGGCTGGATCTCACCTGCAATTATTTCAGTAAAAATAATTATTCAACGTTTGTGTCTATCAAATCTGGATTGGGACGAGCCGTTGCCTAATGATATATTACATGAAATCAAACTACTTTTTTCAGAATTTCATTTACTTAATAATACTAATATCCCCCGACTTATTTTTTCTACAGAGGAAAATATAACCTTTCATAGATTTTGCGATGCTTCTAGCGTCGCACAGTGGCGCCCGTAGAGCAAGCGAGGTTGCAAAAATCAAAATTTTCATGAATGCCGACGAAGTTTTGAATAAACCCATGTTATAGGAAACTTTTCAACGATTTCAAATATGCCACTCTTAATAATATCACATTTTTAGTTTAGAAGATATAACCGTTCAAAGTTGACCGACTTTCGGTTTTCAAAAAAACACACAATTTTTAGTCAATTTGTTGCGATTTCAGGTGTAATATCACGAAAAATAGGTAACGAATCGCCTTATTTTTTGTTTGTATTGATTGATGTATTTATTAAATGTATAATGATAAAAAAAAATTAACTGTTTGCTTTGTGTTTCTCCTGGTAAATCACTATTTAAAAACTATCCGTTTTTTCACTATTTTTCAACTTTGACGGAAAATAAAAAAAAACTATATTTTTCTATATTTGCCATATTTGCAAAACCTGTTCTTTGATTATTTCTTTACATAATTCAAAAGGTTTTATCTGCCCGTACGTGCCCGTTTGGCTTCTAGAGGTAAAAAAGTTTAAAAAGACATGGTTGCAGAAATTGTATGGCGTCCATCCCTTATATGTTTTGACTGACAGTAGTTTGATCTAATAGTTATTATATTAGCAGGTACGTACCTCACATAAACAATACTTTGGCGTACAAATGGTCAGGAACAATATTGACTTATGGTCCCTACAGGTAGGCACAAATCTTATTTGGACACGTGCATAATATCAAAATTGCATTATTCAGCATAAATCCATATGTATGCAGGGAACAGGTAAATTTTTAGGCATGGTAGCATAAGCCTATATATTGCAAAATAAGCATAATGCCTGGATTAGTCTACGCCTGAAAGTTGGCGCAACAATTACTGAAACCATTTAACAATTTAAGTACTGAAAACATGGCGTTGTACAATTTAAAATTATTTGAACTGTTTAGAAAGTCAACCACACCAAAGTTTTTCACGGAAGTGAAAATTCTTCCTGAGAAGTTGACATTGATCAGCAAATGAGGCTGCGATGGATCATCCGGACAAAGCGTTTATAAGCAAAGGATATCTCCCGATGACGCTACAATATCGGACGGAAATATGTTTATGGCATCTGTTGTTCCTTTGCGGCTAAAATCGGATGATTCCCTACACTGGAAAAATCCACGTCCGTCATCAGTGCATTATTGCCGACCAATAATGTTTCAGTTTGCAAGGGAATCGGCAGAACTCATAAGGACTACGGTGAAGGACATTAAAGAACAAATAAGCAAGATTAAGCCTACAAAGCTGCAAATTGGAGAAGGAAAATATATTGAATGCAATTACGAGTTCCACCTGACCATGGTTGACGGAAAAGTCGTAAACGAACTGACAGGAACAACCTCAACAATGTCATGCCCGATTTGCAAAAAGAGTCAGAAGAACTTTTTTCAATTCAATTCAATTTATTTCATATATAATATGTTACATCTCTATTTTATATAATTAGTTGTAAAGAGTTTAAGATTAGTATCTTTTTCTGCTTAATTATAACATATTTCAATTAGTTATCATATACATATATATAGACAGAATTATATTGGAGGTAAAAATTTAGCAAAAACCTATTTAAACCCCTTTTTTCGTTTTATTTTTATATTTTTTTTATCGATTTTATATTATTATTTGTCAGAAGAACTTTGGTAATTTAAACGATTCTACAAATGAGGAGAATTACGAATATGGAATGTCACCATTGCACGCAAGGATAAGGTGTATGGAATTCTTGCTAAAACTGGCATATACCCTACCACAAGAGGAAGAAAACTTCGATGAAAATACATCAATAAAGGATAAGGAAAAGATCAGAAAGAAGCAAATACAGGATGCTTTTTTTAAACAAGTTGGACTAAAAGTAGACTGTCCCAAGCACGGATACGGTAACTCAAACGATGGAAACACTTCTAGGAGATTTTTTGAAAATGATGAGGCAGTAACTAGAATCATTGGAATTGACAATCAAATCGTGAAAAGATTGGGAACGATCTTGGATGTTTTAAACTGCAAAGAAAATGTCAATTCTACAAAATATGGAGAATATGCGTCGAAAACTGCATCTCTTTTAGCAGAAATGTATCCAAAGAAGAAGTTGACCCCGACCGTCCATAAAATATTGGCGCATGGTAAAGATATAATTGAGTACCAGTCTTTGCCAATTGGAGAGCTTTCTGAAGAAGCACAGGAGTCTCTTAACAAATTTTATAAAAAATATAGATTGCAGAACACATTCAAAGCATCAAGGGTGAGGCAAAATGAGGACCTCTTCAACATGTTGGCAGCATCTTCCGATCCACTTATTTCTTCCCTGCGGCATGTGAAGTCACGAATAGAGTTACAAAATAATTATAGTTTAGAAATGGTTAGTCTTTTAGATATACCTTCTCTTACGAATTGTGATGAATATTTTACAGAAAATTGAAAAAATAAATTTAAAAAAAAAAATAATTTTTTTTTTAATTTGTTGGGTAATAATTTAAAACATAAAACCCTTAAGAAAAAAAAAAAAAACAATCTAAAAATGTAAAAAAAATTTTTTTTAGTTACCATAAAATTGATTTTTCTACTAATTTTAACTTTGATAACCCATAAGTAGGCCCCTACAAAGCGTAGCACCCTTTCCAAACGCTCATTTCATAGGCTGAACAGTTATCTATCATATGCTGTTTAAACTGTTCAATTATCTTATTCGGTTCAAAAGATATGATTTTTGCAACGAAAAAACTCAAATGGCGCCACTGTGCGTCGCTTATGCTGCTGTGATTTACTGTCGCAAGGTATCAGCGGATGGTAAAGTATCCACCAACCTTGTCATCTCTAAAACGAAGGTGGCTCCAATTGCATCGTATTCAATTCCCCGGCTGGAACTTTGTGCAGCATATCTGCTAACGCAACTATTTGAAAATCTATCTTCTGTTATCAGCGTAACCTTGGAGGATGTAGTTTGCTGGTCTGATAGCAAAACAGTGCTGGCATGGCTTTCTTCACACCCATCAAAGTGGAAAACTTTTATAAGCCATCGAACATCTTATATTTTGGAAACAATTCCAAGATTTAACTGGCGATATGTTCCCAGTAAGCAGAATCCGGCCGATGCTGCTAGCAGAGGCATTAGATCCAGTTATTTAATAAGTGACGAGATGTGGTTTAACGGGCCGTCATGGCTGCCTAAAGAAGATAGTTACTGGCCAGTCCAAGGCTCCGCAAAAAATACTACCAGTGAAGAACTTCGTCCTGGTAATCAAGTAGCTCTTCCTTCAACCACATACAACCAAGATGTTATTGGTAGAATAAACGAAAGAATTTCCCGTTGGCCTAAAATGGTGAGAGTACTTGCTTACTGCTTCAGATATCTTAGTAATCTTAAATACAAAACTAAAACCAACTCCCCCCTTCAAGTTAATGAACTAAAACATGCGGAAGTAGAAATTTTTAAATATTACCAGACACAAAACTTTGCTGAAGTTATTGAGACACTTAAAATTGGCCACGCTACCTTAACTGATAAAAAACTTAAGAAACTATCACAGTTTCAAGATTCTGTTGGGCTGCTACGTGTTGGAGGAAGATTAACTAAAGCCGATATATCATACGACAGCCAACATCAAATAATTCTGCATAAAGACAGTCCTATTGTACGCAAAATTGTACATGATTTACACATACAAAATCTTCATGCCGGAATAACTTTGTTAATTGCTACACTGCGCCAAAAATATTGGATAATTGGTGCACGAGAAATTGTAAAAGTCATTACTCAGCAGTGTGGAGTTTGTCTTCGCTACAGTTCACGGGTCCAAGAGCAACTTATGGGCGACTTGCCCAAGTGTAGAGTCAACGCTGTTTTTCCATTTTACGAAGTTGGATGTGATTATGCTGGACCAATATTATATAAACAAAGAACTGGACGAAAGTCTCCAATTGTTAAAGCATATATTGCTGTTTTTATTTGCCTGGTGACCAAAGCAGTGCACTTGGAACTCGTTTCCGACTTAAGTACTGATGCCTTTTTAGCTGCGCTTGACCGATTTGTTGCCAGAAGAGGACTATGTGCGCATATTCATAGTGATAACGGCACTAACTTCCGTGGAGCTGCCAGGAAGCTTAATGAAATTCATCAGATGGTAACTTCTTTTAAATCTAACAATAAAATTTCGAATTTTTTGTCTTACAAAGGTATACAGTGGCACTTTATTCCGCCTAGTGCCCCACATTTTGGTGGAGCTTGGGAATCGACAGTCAAGTCGATGAAGTTTCATTTACAAAGAACTATGGGTCAAGCTACTCTTACTTTTGAAGAGTTGACAACTCTCCTAGCTAGAATTGAAGCCATATTAAATTCTCAGCCTTTAGTCCAAGCTGACTCGGATGACATTCCATACTTATCGCCTGGACATTTCTTAGTTGGAAGACCTCTTACTAAAATATTAGCTCGTTTTAACTCTTTTGTCAAGAGAATGCTCTGTCTTTGAGATAATTTTAGACGCCGTACCATTATATCCAGACGATCTTGCGTGATTTCATTGTGGAACTGAATGGGTTGAGGAACTCTTATTTATACTGTAATTTCCATGTTTTGTAAAAAAAACAAAGCCAGGACGATTAATAATTTTACCTGTTCCAGGTATAACAATAGAATATGTTATTTAAGTTTTTTACTAGACCGATTAGTGCGGTTTTGACTGCACAATAAAATACCGATTTGTGTGGTTTTGTAAGCACAATAAAATACAAAGATATAAGAATTTATGACTTTATTTCTTAATTCTAAGAATTTTTTAATCGGTAACTGTGGATTTTTCAAAATTCCTATCGCAAAGTGAAAGTGTGGTAATAATGCATGCATATTTCTTTGGAATAGCATAAATTTGAATATTTGTTCTTTTGTTTTGTATTGTAAATGGCACACAAACCGCATTTAAAAAATTTTACGTCAAAATGTCATTGAAAATAAGTTTTCTGCATTGGCACATTTTTCATATATACATAATGTTGAATAAAGAATTTAATAATTAAAAAAAATCCTTGAAATGCTCCATATAAATTATATTCTTCATATAAATTGAAGAAAAAGTCCCATAAATTCCCAGAAGTCGCCTCTAGTGATAATGTATGACCGACCTCAATTAATTGTTTGTGCTTAACATTTTCTCGAGACATACTTGCCCCTTATCACCACTTCTTAGGGGGGCTCCCATACAAATATTGCGTTTTATGAAATTCTTAAATTAATTAAAATTTGTCGACTTTTGTGAATAAAATCAAAAGTTGCTAACAAATTTTAATCATTTAATCATTTATGGCTTGTTTTGTTTGCAGCTTCGTTTTTTATATGTCCGCAAATTAGAAGCCTAGCTGAATTTGTTAATTTTTTATGAATTTTTAAAAAACAAAAATTTCGAAATTTTGATAAAAAAAAATTAATTTTTTTTACAAAAAAAAAAAAAATAATTGTAGCGGGAAATGTAAGAAAAGATAAAAACTCATCACTTATTTATTGTTTGGTATTTTGCTTAAGCTTTGATATCGTTGCAAAAAAGACTTTTTGAGTGTTTGTAGGTAATTCTCATTCCCTCTGCAGTCTTGTTTGCTGATAGCTTTGGCTTTTCTAAAATTATTTAGGGAACGTTTCCTGACGATCTGGCCTAAGCAACCAGTGAAATGCGCATAGGAACAGCTTATCCTCCAACAATAAATATCAGTATCTTTTATCAATTATTTAAAAAGGGAATTAAGCACAACAAACAAAATCTTTTAATAAATAATAGTATTCCCAAAAACAATTTTGATAATAAAATTTTAGCAAGTGCACGTGCATAAAAAACTGAACTGGCAAATTGTTTTTATTTTGATTTCTTGCGAAAACAATAAAAGCACTTTGTTTTTGTTTTTAATATATTTTTTCTTTACCCACTTACAACTACAATTAATGTTGGGAGAATTCCAACTAATTGTAGCGGGAAATGTAAGAAAGATAAAAAAAAAATTATGTTTCATTAACGACTACTCATATTAGAAAAAAAGTTTTACTTTTCTTAAATGAAAAAAAAAAAAAAAAAAACTCGGTCTTAGATATCAAAATCAGGATTTTTTAAAAAGAAAAAATAAGCAACCAGCGAAAAGCGCACAGAAACTAACTTTCCCACAAAAATAAATTTAGGTGTTTAAATCATAAATCAAGATTGGGAGTTTAGCACGTCATTAATAAATGAATTAATTAATAAAAAATTCATTTTAATAAGCCTGATTAAAATTTTATGTCGAATTTGATTTGAGAAATAGGTAATTTTTCAAACAATCTGAAATTGACTTGGAAAAGACCGATTTGAAGTTAAAAGTCTGTATGTATAGTATAATACAACATCTGTTCTTCCTGAGGATTAGAAAGTTTGTATTCCTAAAAATAAAACCCCTATTAGTAGTTCTGACTTTAGCCTTATAAGCATTTTGTCTGTATGGCCGAAAGTTTTAGATTCAGGGAACAAATGTTGAGTCATCTTAATGACAATAGCTTGGTTAATCGGCTTCAATCGGGATTTAGCAATGATCATACTACGACTGGGATTGTATTGAATATAACGGAATATATTAGGGAAAATTATGATAAGGGAATGGTAAGTGTGTGTTGATTTTCCTTGATTTTTGTAAGGCGTTTGATTCGATTTGTCATAATATGGAAACTATCTCAAGTGTTTGTTATTGGCTGTAGATTCATTTTGTCTTACTTGACTGGGCGAAGTCAGTACGTTCAGGTGGGAAATGAACTTTCTACTACTATTGCAAATTATCGTGGTATACCACAAGGATCTGTTCTGGTCCGTTGTTATTTTTACTGTATATGAATGACATATTTCAAGTATTATGGTTTTTAAAGCGTATACTTACGCTGATGATATTCTATTGCTGGCAACTTTTGATTTATTGAGTCCTACAAAATGTAAATCAATGGTATTTTAAACATGATATTTGTTTGACTATAGTTCTTGGATGTAGAGGTGACATTTGATAATCATATAAAATATGTAATTTCTCACATTACCTGGACGGTACGAAAATTATATAACACTGCGCACTATTTTCCACTACATATCAGATAGGGGAACAATCTTTATGTGTTCCAATATTTATCTTTGGTATAGAAGTGTATTCGTGTACGTCCGTAATAAACCTTTGTAAAGTAGAAGTTTGTAGTCTTAGAATTTCTGACCATGTTTCTCAATATTACCAAAAACTGCTAGGTTGTAGTTTTGATCGGTATGTAAAACTAAGGCAGATTAGTTAAATACGGTCAGCCTATGTATTTTTTGCAGAAATTTTATTTCGGGGTGTCTACCAGGAGTTGTATTAATATGTCCGCAACATAGTTAGTTGATGATGTCCAGTACCTATGTTCTGTAACTCCCGCGTCGAGAAACTTTTCGATTAAAATGTGAGTAATGAAACAAAAATGCCATAAATTGAAACAAATAACTGTTTTTCTCACTTAACTGCGTCTGTAAAATTTTTGGCGAGTAATAACTGTCACGTAAGGAAATTTCTCGCCAATGTACTGAAAAACTGTATCTGTAAAATTTTTGTGAGAAAAGTTCTTGCTTTGAACTGTCAAATAAACTCACTCGTAAAAACGGGGTGAAAAAAATTTTTAACACTAAAAAATAAATTAAAAATGCAAAATGCAATAAATATGAACACGGAAGAGATAAGTATTTTGTTTTTGGCAGATTTTTACATTGTTTAATTATTTTTCTTTTAACATTTTTGAAAAATATACAAATGTTTCCAAAGCAAATTTAAATATGTTACGTCAATAATTGCTTTGATGTTTCAATTATCGTTGCATTTAAGTTTAATAGGCGTATGCGATATTGTTTTTTTAATGATCATTAAGAGGTAATCAGCGGTGTCATAGAAACCAATCTTATTGGAATTGGATTTGAAATCGCAAAAAAATACATTGGTGTCATGAAATCCAATGTTATGGGGTTTTTGTTCGAACTAAAATACTTGTGGGGTTTAGGTGTCAAAGAAACCAATACTTTCGGTTTTTTTTTATAAAAATTGTGATTTTTAATTGAACTGTTGGTTTTTAATTGAAGTTTTTGTTATTTTAATTAGGCTTAAGTTCTTCGAAATTAATTTTCATTAAATTATTTATATTGAAGGAAGGAATTTACAACATGAAGTGAATAAAATTTTTTTTGATAATTCTTGACTGAACACGGTATTGAACTGTGGTCGAATTTACATGTTTCGAGAATAACCACATTCTCATCATCAGAATTCTTTGCGTTCTACCGTTTGCGCCGTTGCGGCGCCTGTCAGTCTATAGTCATACATCAATCTGTAACCAATTGTATTGGTAGATCGAAATTTGATGTAATTGATTATGAATTTTTAAATTTTTATTTATGTTCATGTTTTTCCTTTTTTCTGTTTTTTCGTACTTTTTGTCTTGAAAACTTAAGTCCACTTGTTTTTTATGTTTTTCTTTTTGTGTTTTTCTTGTTGACCTTTTTTGTACAACTTGAAGGACAAATGTAAACATATAGAAGATTGTGCCATAGCTGTTTTTATAACAATTGTGATTTTTACTTCTTGAACTGTTGGTTTTTAATTGAAGTTTTTGATATTTTAATTAGGCTTAAGTTCATCAAATTTAATTATCATTAAATTATTTTAATTGAAGGAAGAAATTTACAACATGAAATGAATTCAAGTTTTTTTGATAATTCTTGACTGAACACGGGATTGAACTCGGGTAGAATTTACTTGTTGAAAATAAACCAAGCGGAATACAGCTCTTGTTTTTTATGGGAAATAAATATACTTGGTTAAAGTTTAATTTATTATTTTATTTTTTCAAGTTAGTTTTTGCATAGATGGAAGTAAATAAAATTGGTAAAATAGTATTCTTTGCATGTCTCTGGCAATCCACGGCAGCGCGTTGCTGCAAATTCGAAAAGAATTCTAACTTTTTCTGCATATGGAAAATAAGCCTCTATAAACAACATTACTCATTCTGTGTGATAACACTGCACCTAAGCCACACTTACTAGCATCCGTTGCCAAAATTAGAGGTAATTTAGGATTGTATGTAGTCAAAACTTGTGGAGAAACAAGAGCTTTGGTCCACTTAAATTCTTTTTCTAATAACATATTTCTCAGTGGTCGTGATCTTGTGGCCAAATCCGGTATAAAAGCATTATAATATGTAGCTTTTCCTAGTATAAGTTGCATTTCTTCTGGGGTTGACGGCTTAGGAGCATTCTTCACAGCTTCAATATGTTTATCAGATTTGTGAATGCCATGTTTATCTACCTATAAGAATTCTACAGAAGGTGTGGCAAAAACGAACTTTGAATGATTTAATCGCACACCCTGACTCATAAGTTTATTTAAAACTATTTCAAGTGAGGAAATCATGCATTCAAATGTCTCTGCATAGACGAGGATATCATCAAAGAATCTCATTACGTTTGGTATATCCTTTAACATACCCTCCATGCGTCTTTGCCATAATGCAGGGATATTTGCAGCCCCGTAAACAGCTCTAGTGGGCCGAATTAAGCCATGTGTTGGTGTATTTAACGTAAGAATTTGTGCAAACTCTTCATCAACAGGAAGATGAGAATAGGCATCAGTAACATCTAAATGACAGAATATTGTTGAATGTTTCATTTTATTAAGTAGATCTTCAACTTTAGGGATTGGATGCTCATCAATAATTATTTTCTGATTTACTGTAGGTTTATAATTACCTGTTATTCTGATAGCACCGCTCTTCTTCGTTGCTATATGTGTAGTTGAAGCCCATTCTGAATAATCCACTTTGTGGTATAGACCCGAAGATATTTTTGAATCGATTTCCCGTATGTAAGCATCTCTGAGTGCTATAGGAATATCCCTGGCCTTAGCAAAAATAGGTGTCGCGTTAGGTTTGAAATGTACTTTAGCCGGAGGACCGACTAACTTGCCAGGTTTACTACTAAAAATGGAATCAAATTGTTTAAGCACTTGCTGCAGCTTTTGTTGCTGTGTAAGGTTCATCTCTGGTGGCGCTGTTGCAATATTATTTACCTGATTATTTGTAGAAAAAAGGTTTGCGAAATCAATTTCGTTAACAAATTTTGTAATCCATTCGCGTCCCATTAGAGTGTCAAGGGGTCCATCCACCACATATAAATTGAGCCTAGCTGCTGTTTTTCCCACTTTAGCATTTACAACAACACAGCCCAAACATTTAATTGTATGCCCCGAATAAGTAGAACATTTCTTGTTTGTTGGGTTCAGTTTAATGTACCTTTTAAATGCCCGAAAAGATTTCATACTAATTACAGAGCACGGAGCACCGGTGTCTAATTCCATGTTAAGCAAATGACCATCGACATTAACGTATACCATCTTTTTTGAATTACCTTTCACTGTATTTATTGAAATTACCTGATTCAGCATCTGCACTTGATCAGCAGGTGCTTCTTCTTCTTCTGATATTTGTGATGTTCTGGTTTTACACACTTTACCAATGTGACCTACTTTTCCACATACGAAACATTTAGCCTGTTTGAACTTACATTGATTACGCATATGCTGACCTCCACATCCAAAGCAAGAAGAAGAAGAGCTGTAGGTACTACGTTCCTTTTGCAATTTGTTTTTGTTATGTTTTGTTTGAATTGGTGAATAACGTAGTCTGTGTGGCTCTTGGTTTGCTGGTAATGGTTCCTCCTCTTTCATTGCTCCTGTTGTATGACGAGTTAACTCCATTGTATGTGCAATGAAATATGCAGTCGAAAATTTATCTGGTTTTTTAGAAATTATTTCATCACATATGATTCGTGAATGTAAACGATAAAGTAGTTGCTCGATTAGCATACGATCTAAAAAATCTCCATACTCGCAAAAAGCTGCTGCTTGTTTAAGACGTAAAACGAAATTCGGAATGCTTTCATCGTTCTCCTTTTTTACGAAATTTAATACTCTACATATTTGCTCTTGTTTACATCAAAATGGTCTACCAACGTTTTCTTTATTTCATCGTATGACAATGTTTCAGGACTGTTTGGTGAAACAAGTACTTTTAATGAATTATTCAATTCAGACCCCATATGCACACGCGCGTATGTGGCATACTCTTGAGGTGAAACTTTGCTTAGTTGTAGTGCCCAGTCAAAACGAGTGAAGTAATCCTGTACGGTGGTTCCATCAGTAGATTTGTACTTAACCACGCAGAATTGTGGAGCTTTGGATAAATTTGTAGTTGACGTGGAATTACTAGAATTTGCTGCCAATGAGGCGTTTGTTGCCTCCACGACTGCTTGCCGTATTGCGCTGGACAGAGAATCAGTCAATTGCTTCATCATGTTCGCATCCATTGTGTTAATTTAAAAATCCCACGGGATAATCCCACTTCTGACACCAATGTGGTGTATTTTCTTTTGTATAAGCAAGAGTTTTTTATTTAATTCAATTAAGGAAAATTGACATTACATTTTATATAAAAAGAAAACGTGCTAATAAAAATATTCAAGTGCAGCGTTGTACAAAAATGTTAATTGTCATTTATAAAATACTACTATTTCAGGGGTGATACGTAACAAATGAAAAAATCTACCAAAAACAAAATACTTATCTCTTCCGTGTTCATATTTATTGCATTTTGCATTTTTAATTTATTTTTTAGTGTTAAAAATTTTTCTCACCCCGTTTTTTAGAGTGAGTTTATTTGACAGTTCAAAGCAAGAACTTTTCTCACAAAAATTTGACAGATACAGTTTTTCAGTACATTGGCGAGAAATTTCCTTACGTGACAGTTATTACTCGCCAAAAATTTTACAGACGCAGTTAAGTGAGAAAAACAGCTATTTGTTTCAATTTATGGCATTTTTGTTTCATTACTCACATTTTAATCGAAAAGTTTCTCGACGCGGGAGTTACAGAACATAGGTACTGGACATAATCAACTAACTATGTTGCGGACATATTAATACAACTCCTGGTAGACACCCCGAAATAAAATTTCTGCAAAAAATACATAGGCTGACCGTATTTAACTAATCTGCCTTAGTTTTACATACCGATCAAAACTACAACCTAGCAGTTTTTGGTAATATTGAGAAACATGGTCAGAAATTCTAAGACTACAAACTTCTACTTTACAAAGGTTTATTACGGACGTACACGAATACACTTCTATACCAAAGATAAATATTGGAACACATAAAGATTGTTCCCCTATCTGATATGTAGTGGCCATCTGATATGTAGTGGAAAATAGTGCGCAGTGTTATATAATTTTCGTACCGTCCAGGTAATGTGAGAAATTACATATTTTATATGATTATCAAATGTCACCTCTACATCCAAGAACTATAGTCAAACAAATATCATGTTTAAAATACCATTGATTTACATTTTGTAGGACTCAATAAATCAAAAGTTGCCAGCAATAGAATATCATCAGCGTAAGTATACGCTTTAAAAACCATAATACTTGAAATATGTCATTCATATACAGTAAAAATAACAACGGACCAAAACAGATCCTTGTATTATGCCACGATAATTTGCAATAGTAGTAGAAATTTCATTTCCTACCTGAACGTACTGACTTCGCCCATTCAAGTAAGACAAAATGAATCTACAGCCGCAGGAGCCAATACCAAACACTTGAGATAGTTTCCATATTATGACAAATCAAATCAAACGCCTTACAAAAATCAAGGAAAATCAACACACACTTACCATTCCCTTATCATAATTTTCCCTAATATATTCCGTAATATCCAATACAATCCCAGTCGTAGTATGATCATTCCTAAATCCCGATTGAAGCCGATTAACCAAGCTATTGTCATTAAGATGACTCAACATTTGTTCCCGGAATCTAAAACTTTCGGCCATACAGAAAAAATGCTTATAAGGCTAAAGTCAGAACTACTAATAGGGGTTTTATTTTTAGGAATACAAACTTTCTAAACCTCAGGAAGAACAGATGTTGAATTATACTATACATACAGACTTTTAACTTCAAATCGGTCTTTTCCAAGTCAATTTCAGATTGTTTAAAAAATTACCTATTTCTCAAATCATATTCGACATAAAATTTTAATCAGGCTTATTAAAATGAATTTTTTATTAATTAATTCATTTATTAATGACGTGCTAAACTCCCAATCTTGATTTATGATTTAAACACTTAAATTTATTTTTGTGGAAAAGTTAGTTTCTGTGCGCATTTCGCTGGTTGCTTTTTTTTCTTTTTAAAAAAATACTGATTTTGATATCTAAGACCCAGTGTTGCCACTTTGTGGGTAATTACCTGAATTTTGTGTAATTTTTACTGTCGTCAGATCAGGTGTAATTTGAAATTTTTTCGTTTAAAACAAATAATATAAAAATTTGAGTTCAGTGAAAAAAGGGTTTTCTCGAATTTTTGTCATGCTCGCGATATTAAGGTGCCCGTAGACGACATGTTTTTTACATCTGACTTGTCAAGTTTTCAAGTCACATGTAATTGTGAATGTCTGTCAAAATTGCTGTTTTACATAAGCTTTATAATATTTGGTCACACACGTACATGTAATTTGCTTCTGACATTGTCTATGTTTTTTCTCTGTAGTTATGGAGTAAACCAAAGTAGTTCTTGGTTTCAAAATAGCGTGCTACCGCCATGTTCAGCCATCTAAACATTTTTTTCTTTAAATGCCAATATACCAATTTAGGATATTATAATGATACGTTTTTATTTATATATGTACATAATTTCTATTCAATTGTGAAATGATCATACATATATCGGTATTGTAAAATATTAACTTAAGCCGGCTAATTATTCCGTCAACAATGCACCGCCGCTGCGGTTTTTTCCCGGCATAGATTTCTGACACAGCTGATGTCAGATGGTTTGTCAGAAGAAAATAGAGCACGCTCTAATTGAAATTTTGTCAGATGACTTTGCGTCTGACTTGTACAGATGCAATGTTTTAAAGGTGACACACGACATGTATGTATTTTACAGTGGGAAATTTGACAAGTCAGATGTAAAAAACATGTCGTCTACGGGCACCTTTAGCTATTTTTTACTGTAAGTTTTCTGATGCATTATAGCTTTAACGATTACACTATGCTAGTTGAAAAAACAGACAAGCCGGGCACATGGCGTTTCAACATAATTTGGGTACGCTGAATCCAGTGGTGCCCGCGGTTTTTTAAGATTGGCTCTGGTTTTCGAGATATACCGTTATTTCGAAAATGGAGGAGGTTGCACAACATATATTCGCGTAAATCAAAAACGGTTTAGTTTATTGAAATTACTAAAAAAAAACCCGCAATAAAATTTCATTTAAGAAAAGTAAAACTTTTTTTCTAATATGAGTAGTCGTTAATGAAACATAATTTTTTTTTATCTTTTCTTACATTTCCCGCTACAATTAGTTGGAATTCTCCCAACATTAATTGTAGTTGTAAGTGGGTAAAGAAAAAACATATTTAAAACAAAAACAAAGTGCTTTTATTGTTTTCGCAAGAAATCAAAATAAAAACAATTTGCTAGTTCAGTTTTTTATGCACGTGCACTTGCTAAAATTTTATTATCAAAATTGTTTTTGGGAATACTATTATTTATTAAAAGATTTTGTTTGTTGTGCTTAATTCCCTTTTTAAATAATTGATAAAAAATACTGATATTTATTGTTGGAGGATAAGCTGTTCCTATGCGCATTTCACTGGTTGCTTAGGCCAGATCGTCAGGAAACGTTCCCTAAATAATTTTAGAAAAGCCAAAGCTATCAGCAAACAAGACTGCAGAGGGAATGAGAATTACCTACAAACACTCAAAAAGTCTTTTTTGCAACGATATCAAAGCTTAAGCAAAATACCAAACAATAAATAAGTGATGAGTTTTTATCTTTTCTTACATTTCCCGCTACAATTATTTTTTTTTTTTGTAAAAAAAAATTAATTTTTTTATCAAAAATTTCGAAATTTTTGTTTTTTAAAAATTCATAAAAAATTAACAAATTCAGCTAGGCTTCTAATTTTTTGCGGACATATAAAAAACGAAGCTGCAAACAAAACAATAAATGATTAAAATCTGTTAGCAACTTTTGATTTTATTCATAAAAGTCGACCAATTTTAATTAATTTAAGAATTTCATAAAACGCAATATTTGTATGGGAGCCCCCTAAGAAGTGGTGATAAGGGGCAAGTATGTCTCTAGAAAATGTTAAGCACAAAAAATTAATTGAGGTCGGTTATACATTATATACCACTAGGGGCGACTTCTGGGAATTTAAAGGACTTTTTCTTCAATATATATGAAGAATATAATTTATATGGAGCATTTCATAGGATTTTTTTTAATTATTAAATTCTTTATTCAACATTATGTATATATGAAAAATGTGCCAATGCAGAAAACTTATTTTCAATGACATTTTGACGTAAAATTTTTTAAATGCGGCTTGTGTGCCATTTACAATACAAAACAAAAGAACAAATATTCAAATTTATGCTATTCCAAAGAAATATGCATGCATTAGCTGCGTTCGAGAACACAAAAGTTTTTACTATTTTTTACTGAACTTTACTGCATTTTACTAAATTGCGTTCGCGTACACAAAATACAGTAAATCAGAACACAAATTGAGAGCGTAAAGTGACAGTTCTTGACTGAGTACTTACAAATTTTTACTGCAGAAATTTTTGCAGTAAAATTTAGTAAAACAAAAAAAAAACATATGTTTCAAAAGGTAAACAAACAAAAGTAGCAAACATAAGGCATACAAATTGTGAAAAAATTGTTAAAAAAAAGAAAATTTTAAATAAAACTAAAATAAAAACAAAAAATGAATTAATATTAATTAATTAAACATGTTTGTGAAGCATTTATATGGCTAAATACCAACTTTTGAAACTTTGTTTTGTTATGTTAATTTTTTGGAGTTGTAAAAGTGTCCAGTACTCGGGTACTTAGAACAGCCCTTCTTTTTAAGGTTATCAATAATAAAAAAAGCATTCGTGTACTATTGATCAAATTTAGCCGGACACAAATTAGCAAATTCAAATAAAATAAAAAACAAACATAAGAAAGATTACATAAAATAATTTGTTTGTATTTTCCAAAAATATTCGTGTTATAAAAAGTATTTAATCGAGTACCGATAAGAAAACGAGTTAAGTAGTCAAAAGTGTAAACATTTTTCAACACTTCAATTATTTGCCATCAGCTGTTGCCTTTATTTTACGAATTTTTACAAATTTTGCGTTCGCGTACTTTTTTTGGACAACAGCTTTTTGTGAGAGCAAATTTTTAAGTTTACTCTACTGCATTTTACTGTAAAAGTACTCAAACGCACCTATTATTACCACACTTTCACTTTGCGATAGGAATTTTGAAAAATCCACTGTTACCGATTAAAAAATTCTTAGAATTAAGAAATAAAGTCATTAACGCTTACATCTTTGTATTTTATTGTGCTTACAAAACCACACAAATCGGTCTTTTATTGTGCAGTCAAAACTGCACTAATCGGTCTAGTAAAAAAGTTAAATAACATATTCTATTGTTAGACCTGGAACAGGTAAAAATATTAATCGTCCTGGCTTTGTTTTTTTTTACAAAACATGGAAATTACAGTATAAATAAGAGTTCCTCAACCCCTTCACTGTCATATGGAAAGTGATTAGTGAAGTTTAAAGCCTTTGGCAGTCTTGTATCTAATCAGTTATATTGAAATATCTAAGATGGAGGCGTGTAAAAAGTTTAATTACTTTTGTTATGTTATGAAATTCCTGTTCCAGATAGCCAAATACCAACAGAACATATTCCCTCAATAATTCATTCTGTTGAAGCGGGTGGACCAGCTACTTCCATGCAGTCACAATGACATCACGCAAGATCGTCTGGATATAATGGTACGGCGTCTAAAATTATCTCAAAGACAGAGCATTCTCTTGACAAAAGAGTTAAAACGAGCTAATATTTTAGTACCAGGTGTACAAATATACGGGGCTATCAATCGCCATAGACGATTTACGACTTTTTTTAAATCTATTGAGAATGATTCTATCGCGTATTGTACTGACATCCGCGGCTTGGTTTTAACAATGCAAAATAAATATAATCCTGGAGATTGGCGCTTATTCATTGATTCTTCCAAAAGTAGCTTAAAAGCAGTTTTACTACATGTCACTAATTTAAAAAGTCCTATTCCGATAGCACTAAGCACAAATACTAAAGAGACATACGCATCAATGAAAAAAATAATACAGTTAATTAAATATGAAGACCACAAGTGGAAAATATGCGCAGATTTAAAAGTGGTAGCTCTTTTAAGAGGCATGCAATTGGGCTATACTAAAAATATGTGCTTCATGTGCTTATGGAATACGCGTTTCGATGGCGACCAGTACAATACACGGGATTGGGCTTTACGTGAGGAAAGCAGATTGCATAGAAATAATGTTATTGAATTACCACTTGTGCCGATGGAAAAGATTTTGCTTCCTCCACTCCACATCAAACTGGGTATTGTAAAAAATCTATAAAAGCATTGAGCCCAGATGGTGTTGCTTTTACGGAATTGCGCCGAATTTTTCCACGATTTAGCGGCATGAAAGCAAAAGAAGGTATGAACTGTAACTACTTTATTTTATTAGATTTATATTTCATATCATAATGTTCTTATTTAACAGGAATTCTTAATGGACTGGACATTCATCGTCTTATGAAGGACCATCAATTTGAGGATGCATTGAATGATATCGAGCTATTGGCCTGGAATTGTGTAAAATCAGTAATAGAAAATGTATAAGAAAATCAACGGTCTGAAAACTGGCGAATTTCAATCAAAAATATGCTAACCGCATTTAAAAACTTAAACGTTAGAATGTCATGGAAAATACATTTTTTGCATTACCATGCCGAAAAATTTAATGAACAATCACCAGCCGAGTCTGATGAACATGGCGAGAGATTTCACCAAGTAACAGCCAGGCTCGAACACTGGTATAGCGGCAAACAACTTGATTCGCTATTAGGGGATATTTGTTGGAATCTGCAGGAGGAAGAAGAATAAATATCTTAATAAAAACTTTAACTTTAACTAATTAACAACAAAAATAAATGTTTTAAAATTTTTAAGTTTGGTAATTATAACAAATAAAAAAATTTCATCTTTTCTGAAAAAATCAAAAGTTGTAGACAGACTTTAATCACTTATAGCTTATTTTGCCTTAAATTTTGCACCTGCAGCGCCTGAGATACCCCTAGACGGGTCAAATGTATGACCAACGCAACTTTATTTTTCATTCCCATCATTTGCTTCTAAGGCCTAGGATTTACTCCTAGGGGGATAAAATGTAGGACCGACCTCCAATGTTTTTTGTTCTTAACATTTTCTTAAAACATAGTTGCCATATATCTCCACCCCTTAAGGGGGCTCCCATACAAATATGGCCGTTTAATGAAATTCTTCTAGGCCCCTGCAGCGCCTAGGATGCCCCTAGATGGGTCAAATGTATGACCACCCCAACTATCTCCATTCCTTAAGGGGGCTTCCATACAAAATGTTCAATGCAGACTAGAAAGAAGAAAAAGTCCCATAAATGCCCAGGAGTCGCCCCTAGAGGGATAAAATATATGACTGACCTCCATTAGTTTTTTGTCCCTTTATCACCATCCCTTAGGGGGACTCCCATACATATATTGCGTTTTATAAAATTCTTAAATTAATTAAAATTTGTCGACTCTTGTGAATAAAATCAAAAAATGCAAACAGATTTTAATCATTTATGGCTTGTTTTGTTTGCAGCTTCGTTTTTTATATGCCTGCAAAAAATTAGAAGCATAGCTGCATTTTCCAAATGCAGCATAGCAAGACCCCGATGAAGATTCAGATCACACGTTGGTCACAGTTCGAATATCAGTTATATTGAAAGCTGCTTAAAAAACTGCTAAGTGATCAGTGTTATACCTTCATCACTAAACAGTTCAACAACGATCAACTTAAGGATATCAGTACTAACTAAAATAAAAAGGACGCTTACACGATGAACACAATATAAAATGCCATAAAAAGTACCATAAAAGCCCTGGAGGCTTATTCTGAATTGCGATGCGAAAATCAATGCGATGCGAAAATACATAAATGCGAACAATTGCTATTCTGTATTGCGATATTCCCAAAGTTTTTGTTTTTTAATCGCATTTCAAATGCGAAAAGGTGGGAAGTCGGTATTCTACATTGCGAAAACAAATGTCAAACACACGTCAAATTCGCAAAATTTATTCGACAACAAAATAGCATTCGCAAAGTACAAACATGTGTGAAAGATAATATTTTATTTATTTGTTCATCATATATTTATTATTTAATTCAGGGAAGCAATAAGAACCACCAAACCGCGTTAATTTGAAATAATGATAGAATTGCACTTGATTTCGTAGTATTGCATTCCGAGCTAATATTATTTAAGACATATATAAATGCTTCTTTATATAATCTAAAAATTTTTATAAAGCTGAAAAAAGAAATATTCTGCATAAGTAAACGTTTATTTTTCGCAAGCATCAAAATAAATTACCTTTTTCCATTCAAGCTTAGAATATCGGATTTGCTTCTAAGCAATCTTCTCTGTATCCTTTCATTTTGCTCATGACTTCTTCGTCATCGAACCACAGTGCCACAGAATCCATTTTTAGTATTTTTTTTTTACAGAATGTCCTAAATATATTTTAAAAACAATTTTCACAGCCAAACACAAACAATTTATTTATTTTTAATTTGACGTAGGTTGACACTGACGTTTATTTGAGCCACGATTTGAAATAAATTGCGAATGCGATTGCGGAAGTCTAACAGAATATCAATTTTCTTTCGCATCGCATTTCATTGATTTTTGCATCGCAATTCTGAATAAACCTCCTGATCTGGTCATCGTCAAAAAAGGCCATCACTGGCGAATTATTATTGGCTTTTGCTTATTGTTTTTTTTTTTTTTTTTTTTTTTTTCTTTGGTATATTTTTAAGTGTTTTATAATAATGTTTATTGTTGATATTTTGGTTTTCGTCGTATTATTTTTTGTTAAAAATGCGGCGGGTTATTATTTTTAAATATTAATAATCACAAAAAACAGACGCGGACACTTTTAATTTATCACGGTTCGGGCGGATCAAACGTAATGACGTGTGTAATCAACCAAGGACAAAACACTACACTTGCGGTTGTTCACCATTAACTTTTTGCAATCGTTTGAAATCTCAATGTTTTAACGTGTTTGTCTTGTGGAGAAGAAATAATAACTCAACGTGACTGGCACGCAGTGGCTGAAAATTTTATTTCATTGGCCAAAAGTCCAATTTTTGTTTGTCACCGATTTCCAAAATTTTAATTTTATTTAATAGTAAACATATTAAAACTAAGGTAGCCAAAAAATTAGGTCAAAATATTTGTAATTGTGGTCGTGTCATGGCATTAAGAAGGTTAAACCACTGAGGAAAAGGTGAAAGTGTTTTCTTGAACCCAGTATAGACTCTTGTACCCGTTAGGACTCGTCTGTTTAACACTTTTTTAATTTAAATGAAATTACTCCAAGAAATTTTTTTTAAAAAATTTTTTTTATTCCGCAAAAATGTTTGCGGAAGTAACAGAAATCATGTGCTACTGCCTTCAAAAAAATGTTATGATATAGGGAATAGAGGTATATACATATAAAAAATGTTATTATTGTTACACAATCAGAAAAACGTATAGCTGTCCTGATTCATCCTTATCCGTTACACTACGTTCACACCAGTGTATTGTATAGTAGAATAAAGAGCTTAAATACGCAAACAAAGGATATTTGGAAAAATGAGACACCATCTTTTACGAAATACTGCAGGCCTATCGAATTTAAATTAAAAAAAAAAACTCATGATGCCATTAACAAAGAAGTGAGTGATATCAAGGCCCAAATTGCAACACTACAGCCATTACAATTAGATTTAAATGGGCAGCAAATTGAAGTTAGCTACCAATTAGTGCTAACAATTATTGATGGAAAAGTAGGCCAGGCTTTGACTAACACGAATTAATAATACTGATGCATATGAATTTGGATTATCCCCACTACATGCAAGAATACGACTGATGGAACACATACTAAAATCAGTTATGATTTGGATTTCGGATCTTCAGGATCAATAAGTATCAACGAAACCAACAAGGAGTTAAGAAGTTCAAAAAGGAAACATGTTCAAGATGAATACCGCAAATTTGGGTTGATTATAGATCAGCCAAAACAAGGGTCAGGCAATACAAATGATGGCAATATTGCAAGAAGATTCTTTTCAGATCCAGAAACAGCATCTGAAATAACAGGTGTTGATTTTAACCTCATTTTTAGATTTAAAATAATCCTAGAAGTACTTGCGTGCAATGAAAAAATTGACTCTAGAAAATTTTGAGATTTTGCTAAGGAAACTGCAAAAATATATGCAACCAAGTACCCATGGAGAAATATGTCTGCTACAGTTCACAAAATCCTTTATAATTGAGAAGATGTCATTAAATATCACATGTTGCCACTTGGAGATTTATCAGAGGAAGCTCAGGAAAAAGGGGAATAAGGATTACAGATTTTATAGAAAGCACAATACTAGAAAAATTTCACGAAATTCCACAAATTAAGATCTATTTAATATATTATTGGCAACGTCAGATCCGTTTATCTCAAGTATTCGAAATCAATGGAAAGTAAAACATCAGGATTTAGATGAAGAAGTCAAAAAACTACTAACGTACAGAAATAACACAGAACAGAATATGGAATATTTGCAATCAATCTTTCAATTAAATGAACAACAATTATAATTCATTAGATCTAAGACAGAAATTGTATGAAAAATAATAATAAACAGAACCTCACATTGTTACAAAAGCTATTAAAATATATTGCTGCTTTTATTTTTAAAAAGTTTTTTATATATGTAGGAAATGTTTTAATAAATAAGAAATATTAAAAAAATAAATAGCTATATTTTCGTATCAAAATTCAAAAAAAAAATCAGAATTCAGCGGATTTATTTTGCTAATATTAACAAATTTTACAGCAAAAAATAATAGATTCTTCTGCAGTAATAGCAAGTTAGATAATATTTCTAAAGTTTTTTAAGTGTAAACAAATTTGACAGCAAAAAATTGTTAATTTTCCAGTAATAAAAGCAAAATTTCCCGTTGGTTTTACTATTTTTGTTTTTAATTAAAAATTTTTTTTTAGTGTAAACATTAAATTTTTTTGAGTGTACCATTATTACAAAAAATGTTATTGATTATTATTATTTAAATCCAAATATAACATTTTTAAATAATTAAAAGAAAAAATAAATAAAAAAAAACCATATTTCACGCTAAAGTTAAAAAAATCTAAAGTTCCAGTTTGCCCTTAAATTCCCCAATAACTACTTTAGTGAAATTGAAAGTGAAGAAAAGTTTAAGAATCTATCTGTCGATTTCACTAAAATATCTCCTTCGGTTCAAAAGTTACAGAATTTTGGCTAATGAAAAACGATTTTCAGCCATTGTAAACCCTATAACCATAAAAAACTAAGACGTTTTTCTGGTGGATACCAAAATACTCTGGAGCGGTTTCTGGGCGCTCTCGCCTTCCTACACGAAGGCTTATTTCGAGCGAGGACTTGTAGTTGAGGCTCTAAAAATTTGTGTGAATTATAACTTAAATAGTTAGCTAGTTTTAAGTCTAATTGTATTGTTTTCATGAAAATTTATCTTTACATACCATTATTTTCGTAAATATTATCAATTTCCGTTAATGATGTGATAATTAAATATTAAATTAATTCACTTTTAACAATTATTGAATATTGAAAAAATGGTGAAATTACTATCAATCTAGTAATTTCGCTATGAAAAATATCAATTACTCACAAGAATTAAAAAAAATACCGTTCACATCAATAATGGCCAATTTCACTAATTTATTTAAATATCAAAATTAAAATTATAGACATATAAATTTATTTCTTGGCTCACAAGCTCTCTAAAAATAAAACAGCTATTGTCACTCATATTACTATAAATGCAAATTTTAACTTCTTTTAGTGGCCAAAATATTTTTAATAGGAAAATTTTGATAGTAAAAGTAAATTCTAGAAGCTTGTCAAAGGATAATTTTGCTTGTTGTGTATTGTTAAGGATGTCATACATCCGAAAAAGCTACAACAGTTTATCTAGAAGAAGAAAAGTGACTTGGATAAGATTTTTAGTCATTAGAGTAGCACAATCAAAAATTATATTCATCAAAAGCATTCATATATGAAGACATGTTGTGGCAATCGCACGATTTAAAATTGCAAAACGCCAGATTTGCTCATGCTTTCTGCTTGCGATCTCCAAAGTTTTTTTCAAGATCTCTTAAGCACATTGTAGTTAATCAAAAACATAAACATTACAGTTGTCTTAAATAACTAAAATTTTTAGTTTTTTATATTTTTAGGTATTATTGATTAAATAAAATAATTAAATTTGTTTGTATATTTTTAGGTAATACATATATACGTACGTATTTAAATATGAGTCATTTAGTTTCTGATCGATTTTCATATGACATCGAAGCATTTTATATTTGTTGTAAAATCGTACACAAATTGTCCAAGCATTTTATATTGGAATATGAATGGAATGAGGTGGAAAGCCTTACAAAGATGTTTGTTCTATTTGATGAAAGTACATTAACAAATGGAGATAGACTTTTTCAATACTCAAGTGATAATAAGTGCTTTTTGGAAAATTCATACAAAGTTATGTTTGATGAATCAACGAATACTACTAATTTTGCGATTTTAATAAACAACATATTAAATTCAAAAAATTCTATAAAAAATGGAGTAGTTTTAGATAATATATTAAGTTATATTAAGAAGTACACAAACAATAAAATTGAAATTGATACATCTTATTTTAAAATGTCAAATATTAATCTTAACAAGACCAAACTGTATGTAATTGTTGAACGAATTTTTGATCTTCCTTTTTCAAATATAAAAATTGCCATAGAAATTATTACAAAAAATATTGGCTTTGAAGTATTGGGATATGTTTTTTGTGAAACCCATAACAGTATTTATTTTAGTAAGTGTACTATAATAAGTGACGTTATATGTCATAAAATAAGAAACTTCTCTAAATGTATTAGCGATTTTTTTATGCCATCAATTCTTTTGTCTTTAAACTCAAAAACAGGAGAAGCACTTTATAAACAATGTGTAAAAAACGAACAATTTTGTATTAGCCTAAATATATTTTTTAAACATTATTTAAGAAAATTCGAAAAAAAGTCAATTGCTCGATGTAAAAAAAGATATTTAATTGATTTTCTGATGTGCCGTATAATGCAAATGAAATTTAAAAATATAAATAACATTGACTTAGCCATTTTTAAAGATTGCAATGTTAACAGGTATCAATTTGTTTCCGAATATATAACATACATAAACATAATGTCAATATGAAATATACATACTTACATAATTTAATGTTAATAAGCATAAATAAATATTTATCTAATTTAAGATTTAATAAATTTCATCAGTCTAATGAACGAATTTTAATGAATAGAGAAATCTAGCTTTGTATACAAGAGAAAACAAATACGGACATAAATGAAAAAACTGAATAAATAAAGTAATTCATACTCACCCTTATTCTGGGTTTCGATTCGGATCGATATTTTCTCCGTTTGGCAACTTTCACAAACGAAAAAAATTAATATTTCAGAACTAAATTTATTGAAGTCAGATATTACATGGGCATCGTGGCAAATAATAAACGAGATAATTGGCGAAAAAATTAATAATATTGAATTAAAATTTATTATGCGAAGTTTAAACGGTAACAATTTAAATAGCGTCTTAGATAAGTGTGCTTTGATTTTAATTACTTATATAAAAAATATACTTCACACCTGCACTGTAAACTGTTAGTTTGTTGCAAAACACGATATACGTTAATTACATAAATGAGCGAGAAATCTATGGTATATTGAAATTGCTTAATGAAAAATGGCCAAGCCCTAGATAAAATCCGACCAAAAGATTTGAAATTAAACGCTAGCCATTTAACACCTGTTTTAACTAAGTTCGTAAACTTAAGCATTGAACATGCAACAGTTCCAGACCTATTGAAAAACTCAATAGTTCGTCCAATTTACAAAAACGGAAATAAACAATTATATACCAATTACCATTCTCTCTATAATAGATAAGGTTATGGAGGAGATTATTGTTAGAAGCCTCACAGATTTTCTCTAAAAATATAAAATAATCAGCAAAAACCAATACAGGTTTCGAAAAGGAAAAATATCAACCAGCTCTTAGCACAGGGTATCCACCTGAGATAAGATATGAGATTTTTATATTAGCAAACGTCAAAATTAATCGCAGAGATTATTATCTTACGTGTGGACTCTCAAATAGTGTTAGTATTAATATTATAATAAATGTTATGAGACAGTTGTTATAAGAAACCTTATAACAACTATCTTATAAGATGAGCTGTCAAAAATACACATGCATACACACATATAAAACAATAATAAGCCACCATTATTAAAATGTGTAATTTATTAATGCAAATAGTGCGAATCTTGTGAAAAGTGTTTATAAAAACAATATTTTAAATTAAAAAAATCAAAAAACTAAAAAAAGAATAAAAACGAAACAAGTTTACTGTACGAGAATCAGTCGATTATGAAATCTTGTTTAATATTAAGATTAACATGAAGAAATGTATTCTCTCATTCTGCCGACGTTCTCTCAGATATTAGATCAGATATTATCTCAGGTGGAGACCCTGTGTAAGATACTTGCAACGGGCGTTTAAGTAAGAATATGCACGTAATTGCATTATTTAGTAAAGCCTTCGCTACCCTTTCCCACAACAATATTCTTCATGTTTTAGAAATAAATTGAATAAGAGAGAATTTTGAATTGGTTCAAAAGTTATCTGGTATACAAATCGTATTATGTAAAAATAGGGATCAATTTTATACATAATTTACGCGATAATTTAAATTACTTAAGAAATTACGAAACTTTTGTGTATGCAGGTGCCACAGTTGCAGATAAAAACATTTCAAATGCAACAGAAAGAATGTGTATTGACAACGGCCTTATAACACTATGCTAGTTGAAAAAACAGACAAGCCGGGCACATGGCGTTTTAACATAATTCGGGTACGCTGAAGTGGTGCCCACAGTTTTTTAAGATTGGCTCTGGCTTTCGAGATATGCCGTTATTTCGAAAATGGAGGAGGTTGCACAACATATGCTCGCGTAACTCAAAAACACTTTAGATAATTGAAAAAACT
Organism: Pollenia amentaria; assembly: GCA_943735925.1. Taxonomy (NCBI): domain Eukaryota; kingdom Metazoa; phylum Arthropoda; class Insecta; order Diptera; family Polleniidae; genus Pollenia; species Pollenia amentaria. The sequence goes on from OX031008.1 coordinate 51,192,580, forward strand.
TAAAAAACCGACATTCCGCAATAAAATTTCCTTTAAGAAAGGTAAAACTTCCTTCTTATATCCGCAGTTCTTTTTAGAAACATAATTTTTTTTTTTTTGGAAAAAAAATAATTTTTTTAACAAAATTTTGAAATTTTTGTTTTTTAAAAATTCATAAAAAATTGGAAAATGCAGCTATGCTTCTAATTTTCTGCATACGTATATAAAACGAAATTCCAAACAAAACAAGCCATAAATGATTAAAATATGTTTGCAATTTGATTTTATTCACAAAAGACGACAAATTTTAATTAATTTAAGAATTTCATAAAACGCAATATTTGTATGGGAGCCCCCCTAAGAAGTGGCGATAAGGGGCAAGTATGTCTTGAGAAAATGTTAAGGACAAAAAATTAATTGAGTTCGGTCATACATTTTATACCACTAGGGGCGACTTCTGTGAAGTTGTGGGAAGTTTTCTTCAATATATATGAAGAATATAATTTATATGGAGCAATTCATCGGATTTTTTTTATTTATTAAATTCTTTATTCAACATAATGTAAGTATATATCGAGCCTTTGCTGCAATAGAGTCATAACTCAAAAACGCTGATTTTTGAGCTAATGTATTTAATGCTTTAGCTCACAGTGGAACATAGGGCCGCCTACTAGCTAATAATGTGGAGTTAATCACCATATCGCTTCTTCATATTGTGTAAAAATTTTATACAAATATCTTCTATATTCAACTCTAGAGAGAAGAATTAAATTTTAAGATGCTAGAAATTCAAATATGAGTTATGATTCTATTGCAGCAAAGGCCCGATATGGAGAATGTGCCAATGCAGAAAATTGATTTTCATGACATTTTGACGTAAAATTTTTTAAATGCGGTTTTTGTGCCATTTTCAATACAAAACAAAAAAACAAATATTCAAATTTATGCTATTCCAAAGAAATATGCATGCATTATTACCACACTTTCTTTTTGCGGTAGGAATTTTGGAAAATCCACAGTTACCGATTAAAAAATTCTTAGAATTAAGAAATAAAGTCGTAAATGCTCCACATCAAACTGGGTATTGTAAAAATTTTTATAAAAGCATTGAGCCCAGATGGTGTTGCTTTTACCGAATTGCGCCGAATTTTTCCACGATTAAGCGGCATGAAAGTAAAAGAAGGTATGAACTCTAACTACTTTATTAAATAATATTAATATTTCATATCATAATGTTTTTATTTTATAGGAACTCTTAATGGACCGGACATTCGTCGTCTTATGAAGGACCATCAATTTGAGGTTGCATTAAATGATATCGAGCTATTGGCCTGGAATTGTGTGAAATCAGTAATAGAAAATGTATTAGGAAATCATCGGTCCGAAAACTGGCGAATTTTAATCAAAAATATGCTAACCGCATTTAGAAATTTAAACGTTAGAATGTCATTGAAAATACATTTTTTGCATTACCAGGCCGAAAAATTTAATGAACAATCACCAGCCGAGTCTGATGAACATGGCGAGAGATTTCACCAAGTAACAGCCAGACTCGAACACTGGTATAGCGGCAAACAACATGATTCGCTATTAGGGGATATTTGTTGAAGAAGAATAAATTTCTAAATAAAAACTTTAACTTTAACTAATTAACAACAAAAATAAATGTTTTAAAATTTTTAATTTTGGTTATTATAAAAAATAAAAAAATTTCATCTTTTCTGAAAAAATCAAAAGTTGTAGACAGACTTTAATCACTTATAGCTTATTTTGTTTGGAACTTTGTTTTTTATACGCGTAGAACCCTAGCTTTAGCGCATGAGATACCCCTAGACGGGACAAATGTATGACCAGCGCAACTTTTTTTTCATTCCCATCATTTGTTTCTAAGGCCTAGGATTCACTCCTAGGGGGATAAAATGTATGACCGACCTCCAATGTTTTTTAGAGTTGTGTAGTTCATGAACGAACTAGTTCAATTGAACTATTCAGTCAGATGAACGATGACCGGTCTTTTTGGATCACCGTTCGTTTTAGTTCACTAGTTCGTTTTGGGTCAGTATGTCTTTTTTTGTCAGTTCACTTTCGGTCTTTTTTTGTCAGTTAGTTCAATTTAGGTCTTTTTTGTCAGTTCACTTTTTGTCTGTTTTTGTTGCTTACTCGATAGAATAACTGATTGAAAAGAAACAACAATACTATTCTTGTGTATTTTTATTCTTGTGAGCTGTTTCTGTTACTCATTGCCACATTGATTTACACATTTTCATAATACAATCAGGGTTGTCGAGTATAATAATTTCTCGACAAACGGCGATTATCAAGCTTTTTGCCGACATGACGATTTTTTGCGGCTTATAAGATATATGTCGATTTTGTTTCCTATTTGATAAGCCATAAATTTGTTTTGAGACTCTTGGAAAAATTTTCCGTTTTTTATTTGGAAAGATTATTTCAATGATGGTATTCCATCTAATTTAAATCAGTTTTGACTAAAATGTTATAGCTATACGTCCGGTACGTACCATTTCAAAGAACTTGCTTTGACTGTCTTTATATGCATATAATTTCAGCTGCTAATGCCTGTGTTGAAAGAGTTTTATTAATAATGAACTCCACAAAAACTCACTTTCAATATATAATACGAAGTTTCTATTGCATTATATATTGAAAGTTATTACGAGTTATGAATTATATGCAATATAATTAATCAAAAAAATCCTATACAATGTATCGAAAAAACAATAAGAATTGTCTTGCAGCTGAAATGTATACCGTTATAGATATATGGGGGATTTCATGTCAAGTGACCCAACTTTTGAAATCGATGTCTTCCGATTTGGATGAAATTTGCACCAAGGTTAGTCTTATTGGATAGTAGTTTAGACACAAATTTTCAACAAGATCGGTCAAAAAGTTTCTGAGTTAGAGGGGGTCAAAATTTGACATGTTGGCCAAACCGGTGTTCTTTCTCATCCATGTAACTTATAATCTATTGGTGGTAGCAAAATTTGTCCAAAACAAATTAGATAGCTTTCAATTAGATTAGATAGCTTTCAAGCTTTCAAAAATTATTTTTTTTGTTTTTTTTAAATTTCTTAAAATTTTTTTTTTTTAAATTTAAAACTTATTTTTTATTTTTTTTGGAAAAGGGTTTTTTTTTTTTTTTTTTGCTCAAAATAAAGCTTAGGTCTTTTCCTTTAAGTTAGTTGTGGTCGCTATTTGGGACGCGAGTGGGTTATGTAGAAAAAAAAATAATTTCTAGGTCAAGACGAGGATTTTTCATTTTTATTTTGTTCATATCATGGCGACTTTTTTATATTTTTGTCGAAATAAAGGTATTCGGATTTCGTATTTTTGAGGATTTATAAAAAATATTTTTAATAAAAATATATGTTTTATCGTCAAAAACTAATAAAAAAAAGGCTTTGGCGATTCTGACATTAAATTTGGCAAAAAAAAAAATCTGACAACTCTGGCTGCCGTTCCCAACTTTCCTACAATTAACATGGGCGCTGCCAGTTGTTATTAATATAAAACCCGCCAAATGCAAATTTTTTCATTTGTGCAAAAAATTTTGTGCATATTTATTTAATTTATTTTTTTAAAATAAGACCTTTAAATAATTAACCAAATTCGATATTCGACAGCTTTATTTTTAAAAGCTTAGTCGAGTTTTAGAGCACGAAATTAGTATGGAAAAACCGCTTTTAATGTATACATTACTTAAGCATTCGTTTATGAAACGTAACTCTTCAATTAAGTAAAATAAAGTTACTCTTCTTCGAATCGACGAACTTTTAAAAAAAAATTCTAGCGGAACGATTTTTAAAGTAAAAAATCAACAACAAACTTTTCAGTTAAGCATTTTATTAAAAAATAAAATAAAGCATAAAATATATGAGTTTTCCTCTCTTTCAAAGGAATTTTTATTTGTTCGGGTGAAATCATGCAACCTAATTTTGAAGCAGATACCTTGAACCGATTAAGATGACATTTTGTTAATACGTTCAGTTTGGCTGATAATGCACGGTTAACTTTGTAAAGTTATTCTAAATCCAGCTTGGTAAGACACCCAAGATGTCGGACTAATTATTTTTAATGCATTCCTACAATATGAGTATAAAAGGAGGGGCTTGCTGCGAAAAGGTCGACAAATAAAGTGACGTTACTCTAGATCCAATGCGGCGGACTAAGTTTTAAATGAAATAAATTAAAAGTAAAAAATCTTTTTTTTAAAAAAACAAGCTTTTATTTAAATGCGCTGAAGAGAAAAAAATATTTTAAAAATAAGAAACCTTTTAAAAAAAACGCTTTTATTTAAATGCTCTAAAAAGAAAATTTGAGTTTAGAACTTTTACTATCAACTTATAACGTCATTAAACAATTTGTATGGTATACAAACTTGTCGCGAGATTAACTTGTGTAGACAAACAAGTAAATTATATAACATGATGTGATTGATTTTAACTATACAAATTTTCAAACAAAGTAAATACATATAAATAGATTAATGACGTTATAAGTCGATAGTAAAGGCTTATTAATTTTTTTTTAGCGCATTTTAAAAAGGTTTTTTAATTTTTATAAAATACAAACATAAAACCCATAACATAATAATATGATAATAACATAATAATGAATAATAATAATTACTAGCTATTTGTTCATTGTTTTAATATTTAGAGTTGGTGCAATCGCTGCTATTTTTATTTAATTTTTGTTTAAATTTAAACGCATTTTGTTCTTAAAATACGACATAAATTCGAAATTTTTTCTTACATTATTTTTGTTTAAATTAATTTTTGAAGAATTGCGCTCTTACTTTGAATAAGCCTCACAACAAATTTTTTTTCTTTCTATTAAAATAAGGTTATTTAAACAAATGGAAAATGAGAACACCAAACAAGTTTTAAAATCGCCACGTTTGGCGAGAAATCACTACATGTGGCAGCCCAGATTGTACTATGAATTTTTTAAAACAGTGTGGCAAACCGCTACTGGCAATGTGTTAAAGAAAAAAGTATAAGCACAATAGTATTGTTGTTTCTTGTCAATCATTTTTTTGGTATACAACAGGGATGTTAAATAGGGGTTTAAATTTTGTACAAACTTCCAAAAAAATGTACTTTTTGGACCTTTATGGAACCATTTTTTTTTTAATTTATTAAAATAACAAAAAGAGTGAAAGTTATAAAAATAAAACAAAAAAAGCAGAATAAGATAATGTCTTTCGCATATACTTGTTAAGTTAAGTAGTACTTCTATATTCCAAAAAAATACTGATGTTTTGCTTATAGTGCCATCGTCTGTGGTAAAAAAGAAACAAAAGTAGTAACACAGGATTTGACTAATGTTGCCTCGTCTGTGGGTACCATAAGTTCCCTTTTACGATGTAGCAAGTAAAAGGCAGACAGGCGAAGTTTGTAGGCGATAAAAGGGGACTAAGTGCTCTATATACCAAAATACTAGTCGCATATTTAAGCACCCATTACATTAACGATTTGTTGTACAACATAAATGCAATGAAAAGGACTCATTAATTTGCTTGTTACACAGCGTCTCCACCTGATATAAGATATAAGATTTTTATATTAGCAAACGTCAAATTCAATCGCAGAGAGTATTATCTTACGTGTGGACTCTCAAATAGTGTTAGTATTAATATTATAATAAATGTTATGAGACAGTTGTTATGAGAAATCTTATAACAACTATCTTATAAGATGAGCTGTCAAAAATACACATACATACATACACATAAATTAATAATAAGACGCTATCATTAAAATGTTTAATTTTTTAAGTGAAAATAGTTGAATTCTTGTGAAAAGTGCTTAAAAAATAATATTAAACACTAAAATCAGTTAAAAAACTAAAAAAATAATCAAAAACGACACAAGTTTACTGTACGAAAATCAGTAAATTATGAAATCTTATAAGATACATGTTCCCCTTGTTTAAGATTAAGATTAACATGAAGAAATGTGCTCTCTCATTCTGCCGACGTTCTCTCACATATTATATCAGATATTATCACAGGTGGAGACCCTGTGTTATACAAAAAAAGCAAAAAGGGGGAGCTATGACAAATTTTTAAATTGTACCAAATGAGTCACGGTAGTACCACGGTACTTTGGAAGGTCAAAATGTACCAAAAAAAAAAAAGTACAATTGTACCAACTTTAACATCCCTGGTATATAATATGAAACCGAACAAAAAAACAATTGCGAATTTGGTATGTGCTTATTGTTTTCTATTCTTGGGTACACTCAAAATAGTTTTACAGTTACTAAATGTAATTTATTAAAATCGTTTTCCGTAAAGTTAAAAAATTAATGAAAATTTTGTTATATTAAATATAATTAAACTAATTTAACATATTTTTCCAAAAACAAACTACAAAAAATAATACGGGTTTTCAGGATATCGCTTAAAATTACCTTTTTTTTAAATATCCTTTTTAATTTTTGTGTAATTTTAAGCGACTAATGTCAGTTCAAACTGAAATGTCAATACAAAAATAAATTATAAAAATAAAAGTGGAAATTTGTGAATAAAAGGTGAAAATTGTTTTTTAAACATGCATAAAGAAAGCAAAATAGAAAAATTTGCTTAACTTATTGTAAGAATTTATTGTTGGTGATTTTATTAACATTTGAATTATTCATTGAAAACGGTGGCAAAGGTGCCCGTAGACGACATGTTTTTTACATCTGACTTGTCAACTTTTCAAGCCATATGTAATTGTGAATGTCTGTCAAAATTGCTGTTTTTTTATTTTACAAATTTACAGAAGGTTAATAACATTTGGCCACAAACGTACATGTAATTTGCTTCTGACATTGTCTATGTTTTTTCTCTGTAGCTATAGAATAAAACAAAGTAGTTCTTGGTTTCAAAATAGCGTGCTGCCGGCACAAAAATTTTTATTTGCGCCGTAAAAAAGTTCAGCCATCTAAACATTTTTTTTTTTTTTTTTTCTTTAAATTCGAATATACCAATTTAGGATATTATAATGATGCGTTTTTATTTATATATGTACTTAATTTCTATTCAATGGTGAAATTATTATACATATATCGGTATTGTTAAATATTAACTTTAGCCGGCTAATGATTCCGTGAACAGTGCACCGCCGCTGCGGGTTTCTTCCCGGCATAGATTTTTGACACAGCTGATGTCAGATGGTTTGTCAGAAAAAAATAGAGCACGCTCTAATTGACATTTTGTCAGATGCAATGTTTTAAAGGTAACACACGACATGTATGTATTTTGCAGTGGGAAATTTGACAAGTCAGGTGTAAAAAACATGTCGTGTACATGCAACTTAAGCAATTAAAAAAATTCGTTTGTATAAATGCACAATTGAACAGCACCAGCTTACGGGTCAGAATTGTTGGGTAAATTTACGAAGTTTGTGTAAATGAATTCTCATACAATTTTTGACAGTTCATTTTGGATGGTTTAAAAATGCACAGTTTGCACAGATTGCGAGACTTTTAAGAGATATAATGAAAACCCTAATTAATTTTTATTTCTGTTAATATGTTCAGTTTTATGCATAAAATAAAACTGAAACACATGTGTACAAACATGTGTACATAAATAAAAAAAAATAAAAAACAAAAAATATTGGTAGGTAATAATGACAGGTTAAAATACTGATTTAGCTGTCTTAGTACGTAATTTAAATTTAGTTAAAATTAACTGAAAACATCTTTGAATATGTTTTTGTAGTTTAAATTTTTTTAATTTAAAATAAAGAGTTTCTACGTTATAAAATGAACATTAATAAAATTAACCTTAAAATTCCTTTATTTAAAATGAAATGATCCGTTTTCTAATTACATTTTCAGTTTTTAAACTTAATATTATTTTGAATTTACCTACATAATACTTTGAGTGTATTTCACACGAGTATGCTATATTTGTTTCTTTAAAGACATTTATCATCTATTGTAAAGACCAAGATGACAAGACAAGTGTACTACTGAACGAAAAAGACACAAAAGACAAAGTGACCGGTGAACTAAAAGAACGAACTAGTTCTTTTTTTTAAATGAACTAAAATGACCGGTCACCAAAATGAACTTTAAAGCCCAAGCCTAATGTTTTTTGCTCTTAACATTTTCTTAAAACATAGTTGCCATTTATCTCCACCCCTTAGGGGGCTCCAATACAAATATGGCCGTTTAATGAAATTCTTAAATTTGGCACCTGCAGTGCCTGGGTGCCCCTAGATGGGTCAAATGTATGACCAACCCCCACTTTATTTTTCATCTCAATCATTTATTTCTATCATACCCACCCGCTATCTCCATTCCTTAAGGGGGCTTCCATACAAAATGTTCAATGCAGACTAGAAATATATTGAAGAAAAAGTTCCATAAATGCCCATATACCTAGATATACAATGATATATTCAAAATAAGGGACTACGGTAGTATACCACATTTATAGCCGAGTCAACGAAATAAACTGCAATTAAATTACCGATGTTAATCCATTTAGGGATAAAAACATGTTGCCAAACTTATATATTAAAAAAAAAAATGGTGGCTACACCGATATGGTGCCTAAAACTTTTCTTTTGTTTCTAAGCTATTTCCCATTTTAATTATACTAATACATAGCTATGTATGTATTGCAGTACTTGTAAGTTAATTTATCAAAATTCCTAAAAAAAAACACCTTAGATTGATTGTAAGTATACTAGAGCTCGAACACGGGACAGTGTATGTTATATTACTACTATTTGTTTGGTTATGGTCTACATTATAAGAACTTTTTTAAAAAAATATCGTTGGAAAAAATTATATCTTTTTTGACAATATAAAATTTTGACGTGTTTTAAAATATTTAAAAAAAATTATGTACAGTACTTTTTGCTTATAGTCACAAATCGTGGAATATATCGCTAGAATGACTATACGGCTAGTTCACGTGTGTATATGTGTGCCACATATGTAAATTTTTGGCAAAATTTAAAAAAAGTTAGCGATTTATGAAAAGCAATTTACCTTTCTTTCTTAATTATATAAAAAAAAAAATATGAACAAGACCAAAGTTTTTTCTTAAAATTTCTAACAAATTTTAAAATCGCAATACGAATGAAATTGTTTTAGATGAAAAATTGATAATATTGCCAGATAATTACATTAAACACATTTAAAAATTGTTGCTTTAGAAATTTGGAATAAAGCCTTTCCCAAAAGTTATCAAACTTCGGATCTCTACAAGAAAACAAGTAAATTTTTTATTTATTATGGAAAATAAATTCTAAAAATGAAGTCGCGTTTGATTGTATATTAAATGGAATTTTAAAAATTTCTTAAAATTAATATTTTTGCAAAATTCAATTCACTGGTCTCTCAAGTTCTAGGTTTTAAGATATTCAGCCTTGTTATGATATTCGCACGATTTAAAAAAGCAAAACGCATGTTTTATTTTACAGTGTTCGGAAACTCGCATGTTATGCTTGTGATCTGCCAAGGCGAATTCAACAAGGTAAGTGCAACTCGTCAGCCGTTCATCAGCTGTGTCCACGGCGAATTTTCAAAACGTCAAAAAATACTTTTGTTATGTTTTGCGCCAAAATAACCGAAAAATTTTCTATGAAGAAGCTGTTTGAAAAGTGTTAAAAAAGATTTTAAAAGTCGTGTTTTTAATAAGATTTTGTATTAAAAGAAATACAAATACCATGCAATACAAATATTTCTACATTAAACAGAATTCTATAAGAAAATGTTGAAAAATTAGATGAAGGGTGTATTAAAAAGAACTTCAAAATTCATGCGTTTTGCGTTTTCGATTTCCAGAACACCCCTGATAGATGTGCTCGAATACCGCCTACCGGACAATGACCTTTCAGTTGTATCATACCAACACTTTCAGCTTTGTCTAAGAAAGCTTTTTCAAAATGTTTATCTCCCTGACCGCTGCCAACTCGGAATGGTACATTCATGCGAGAACGAACAAAAATCCATTAGGTTTGTCAATTATATCGTAGTCAGTTTAGATTTGATTGCCGATATTTTCAACATGCCTTAAACACCACCATTACGTGTTATCCATTTAAACCCTAAACCCATAACATAAATGTTATAAGGGAATACAAGTGGAATATAAACAACTATGTACCATTAAAACTTATTAAAAAATTACCTATAATTACTTACCCAAAAGTTGGTGGCGTGTTTAGTATCGAGTCATTTTTATACATTATTAATTGAATACAGACAGAGGCTCTCTAATGTGGCCCAATAAATCTTCACGTGCTATAATTACAGTGGCTTATGAAGGTCCAAAATTTTTTGTGCTTCGGCAAATATAACACCAAAGCGCTTTACATCGATCTTTCGACGTAAAAAGTTAGCAGACATATCGCAAACTAAGGACACATCGTTGAGAATTTCTTGCACAAAATCAAATTCTACGCCATCCACAGTTTCAGTGTCGCAGTAATATACAAAAGCATTTGGATCTAAATTCCAGGTGTCAAGGCACGGAACAGTTGTATATTTAGCAAATGTTGGTAAAACCAAATTATCTTTACCATAATGGGCAGATTCCTTGGCCGCCTTAGAAGACGAAGCACCAGTTACGACATAATCAGCAGTGCCTGTGCGTCCAATAAGATTCATGCATACTGCTGCAAATTGACCTGTGCCACCTTCCTGCATTAACAATAATTTATATCTGCTGGTATATCTAACAGTTCCCTCAACGTTTTGATGGCTTCATTATTGCTATGTAATACGTTTTTTTGGCCTTAATGGCTTTGTATTACAATATGGATTAAAAAATAAATAAATTTTATCGTACGAAAATTTTCGCCTTGTTCATCTGTTTTTGACAACAAGAAAATTTATTGCAAAAACAAAATACATGTGGCTTCAAGGCGAATTGAGTTGCGCTTACCTTGTTGAATTTGCCTTGAGCATACTTTTGCAATTTTAATTTGTCAAACTTCGTGCTATTGTGATTTACAGAACACATATATGATTTAAAGTCAGAATCGCAAATGTTAAGCGTTTTACGATTGTCAGAGCATGCCCGATTTATTTTAAATCGTTCAAAAAACTATAATATAAACACACTACTGGATAATGCTAAAAATTTAAATTTTTGGCGAATTTAATAAGAATTTATAAAATAAAAAATTATATTAACAGTGACAGCGGGCTTATATCTTTGCAACAGAGTTGCAAACTGTTTTAAAAAAGTTAAAACAATAATAAGATATTTCATTACTCTTACCAAACACAAAAACTAATTTTTTTCGATTGGAGAGTTGATGAGAAAAAGTAAACGATAAATTTCTTGATTCTTTGATATGGTTTATAACTTCGAAAACAAACAAAAAACTTAGGCTTATGTGACTAAAACGTTAATAATTTGCTTTACTTTTGCCTTTCCTAACCGCTGATAGATGGAATATATTGTAAATGCGCTTATATCGCTAAATGGACTATAACGTAAATACTTTCTATTAATCTTCTGTATAGCGGCAAAAATAAAGATTAAATGGACTATATCGCTAATGTGACTAACAATGGAAATGACTATAAACGAAAAGTACTGTATAAAATAATGAACAAATTAGGAAAATACAATTTTTTTGCAGGTGGCTCTATGCATTTTATTTTATATTTTTTTGTTTTGAATTCACAAAATATTTTAAACGTTTTTATTTGACTTTTTCAATTACAATTTTCGATTTGCTGCTTGTCAGAAATTTTGTTGGTTGTTTCAAAAATTCTACTAGCCCCCAGGGCTATTGAAATTTCATAAATATCAGAAGTGTCAACATTTTACTTACATTCGCACTTTTCTATCGCTTCACACACGCCCTAAGAAAACACACTTGTTTTATAATAAATTCGATTGATACATACATACACATATTATAAGTACTTTATAGTTGAATTGTCTAAAAATCTTAATAACAGTTCGGTTCGAATCGTTATAATTTCATTTTTACAACAATAAAACACATATTCTTACCCTACCAATTAAGCAATCGGTCGCATTTGTTCTTACGTAGGTTATTTGCACATAAATTGCTTGCAAACACAACAAAATCACTTAAAAAATAAAAATACCAAAAACCTGTTTTAACGAAAAAAACATACACACACACGTTGGTTTGCAAAAACAGAAAACATGTGTATGTATTGATGCATGTATGTGGTTTTTTGCTCTCTTCAGTTTTCTGAATGTGAGCATGAAAACCGGTTTTAACGAAAAAAACATACGCACACACACGTTGGTTGACAAAAACAAAAAACATGTGTATGCATGTATTAATGCATGTGGTTTTTTGCTCTCTCCAGTTTTCTAAATGTGAGCACGAAGTTTTTGCTTTCCTTGTTACTTCCCCCCCTCATCGTTAAGAAGCACAACATTTTTGTCAATTCCAAATGTACTAAGTGCAACATCTTTATAAATCTATAGTCTTTGCTCGTATGTTGCAAACACAATTTCTTACGAGACTGGCGAGCACATACAAAAGCAATAGGCTGTATTAACTACACCGCAACTCGTTTTTAGGCTAGTATTATAAATCATAAAAACGGGTGCTCGTTGCAGTTCTCTGTTTCACAGTATTTGTAATTTATTGTCTTTTAAACTCCTGAAAACTATGGAAATTAGAGCAAAAATCACGAAAATATCCATTTTTTAAATTTTATTTTTTTTATGTTGTAAAATTTTTTTAAACGTTTTTTTTTAGTTATTAGAAAACAGTATAAATATTCGAAAACAGAAAAACGGTAAACGGTATTTTTCTTTCTTTTTTAATATTCCATCAAAGTTAAGAAAGAGTTTAAATGAATAATAACCATATTTCAAAGCAATAAAAAATACTTATAAGAAAAGAACTCATATAAACTTTTTTACTGTTTGTTCTAAATATAGTTAACTACTACAGAAAATAAATTCAATCTCGTACTCTAAAAACCAACATTGTAAAACTCAAGTAGTTGTTTAGCCATTTTTACTTCAAATTCTCTAACTTTGGCGCCGCCAAAAAGAGTTAAATCTAAAAAATTCTTTAAAATTCATTTGAATTATTTTGTTTTCTATCGATCTATACATTTTTATGAACAATATAAGACTTGTTTTTTTATTATTTATGTCTATGGGACACAGCACTGTGTGTCGTGTCGTAAATTTTAGATGATACCTAACAAAATTAAAAATGACAACGACTACGACACGTGTAAAAAAATTGACACTCATAATAAGGCCGAATATGTTGACTCTAATAAAAAAATTACGTATTTCTGTTTTATATATTTTTTCAATCAAGATTGTAATTCTTACACTAACCCCTCCCAAAGAGCCATTATACATATGTTTTCTTTCACTTTTGTTGTATTGCCCCCTTGTCTGCAGAAAAACTCTCAATTATAAGACACCAGCAGCATGCCCGATATGGTTTTTATACTAATAACTTTGAAAATAGGATGAATTTAACTAAATAATATTAAAAAAATAGAATTTGGAAATTTTTGCTTCTTATTATTTAACTTATATAAAATGATTTATTTCAATAATGTTTTACATTAAAAGAATACAATAACGTTAGAAAAAATCATATAAAGACATAACAAAATTGTTGTGTGTTTGATTGGCATTTTTTTATATAAATTACACAGTACAACATTTTTCAGGTGATTGATTCGGGACTCATTCTGATTATTATTTATGAAAGTAGACCCAAAAAGAAGAACTTCTGCATCATTAGTTTGGTCAAGGTACATTAAATAATAATTTAAAAATTAATTTGAAGTTAGTAAGTATCGTATAGGGGAATTTGTCACTATTTAGGCTCTTTTCTTTGTCATAAGTCGAGAACCACTAATCCGCTTGTAGATGTCAGCGGTAAGGTCGCGGTAAAAGGAAAAAATTGAGTACATACTTTGATGTACTCGGCGCAACTAGCTTGCCGAGTCGGAGAGGGGTCTAACAGCCATACCTAAATAAGAGCGGAAGGCGAAACGTTTTCTTCCGCGTAGCCTTTACGCTGATATGCCATACCTAAACAAGAGCATCGGCGTTGTGTCACAAACAGTAGTGTTAGCGTTCGTGCTTACTAAAACCCTCATGAAAGAAATAATAAATGGAATTAAAACCGCTAGTTTGACCAAAAAATAGCTAATTTGCCATTATTTATTATCAAAAGAATAAAACAGGGCTGTAAAAACCACAAATATAACAACCTTGCTTATTTTAACGCGCTGTCAAAATCGGATTTTCCAATTGCAAAGCGCTGACGCCGCGCTATTTAAGGATGCAACATACAAACTGTATGGGCATGAGGATTTTTGACAGCTAGAAAACGCGTTCCGCTCTTGTTTAGGTATGGCTGTAAGTGAGTCAGTTGGTAACGTTACAATTTGATATACAGTGCACTCGTGATAATATGAACTATTAAAACCACGCCAGTTCGCTTTTGCAAGATTGTTCATATTTACGAATGGTAACTAATTTCCCCACAAAAATATTTTCCGTGTCCGCTAACAGTGATCTTTTTGTCTCTCATATTCAAAAACCATCCGGAGAACGCATCTTCAGTTTTTGGGTACTCGGAAGGCCGCACGTTTTTCTATTTCCAGGTCAAATAAACTTATTGTTAGCAATTTTATTTTTTGCCACATATTGTAGAATATTTCACCACAAATTAATAAGCTAAATTGTTACAGTGACACCTTTTCCTAAATGTTCTAAATCTTCTAAAATTTCTGACTTTTTAAAGTTAAAAACTTATGCTTTTTGTATGCATATTTAACTATTCACATTCAAATTATGTTTACAGATTAATATGGACTTCTAGTTGAATGTGAGCACTAACTAAATCGTGTATGCAGACATTTCGATTGACATTTGAAGACAATTTTAAAGCAAGCAGCTAGAAAAGCTCCCCAATTATTATGCAGTTGATTCAAAATTTATCCACCCTCTTGATTAAGACTTAAACATTGTATATGTAGATAAAATACGTTAAATATACAATTATAAGTTCATATATTTTTTTTTTTTTTGGCTTTCCTTAAAAACTAAAAAGTTTTTGGCTGATTATTAAAGTCATATTTCCAGGGTATCCCACGAATTTTTGGAGATTCAACCACAAGACCTCGTTCGACCTAAACCATCGTATAGGAAGGCGAGAGCTCCCAGAATCCACTCCAGAGTATTATTGGTCTCCACCAGTAAACGTCTGAGTTTTTTATGGTTCTCCACCAGTCACTTTGAGTTATTATTGGTTCTCCACCAGAAAACAAGTTAAAAATTTGAGGTTACAAACGATTGCACAAAGTTAATGCCGACAACCGCAAAAACTGTAATTCGGTACAGTTATACGACGCCACGCCATTAACCAATGCGAGGTGACAACGCAAAACGCACGAAAAGCAGACAAACAAGAACGACCTGTTTGCCCTTAAGGAATAATGACAACGAGCGCGAGCTGCTTCTCCACTCAGAGCAGTTTTACGAGTCGTAAGTTCATATATAAGGGTGTTTATATTATCGCAAGTTCACTGTATATAGAAATATGAAAAAAATCGTTTTTGTTTTGTTTTGAACACAACAAAAAGTAAGGCGGCTGGCAGATTTTGAACTGCCGCTGGTAATTTTTATACAAGCCGCCACTAGTGGTAAATACGTCGGCCTAGGTCTCTGATAAATACATTGTGATCAGTGTGGCCATTTTGACTTTTTTGCGGCTAAATTTAGCATTAAAAACTTTTATTAGCTGCAAAATTTTTATTTAGCACTTTTCATTTTTAGAAAATGTTTTTAGCTTTTTTTTATTTTAAATGTTTGGAGGAATAGTTTTATTGATTTTACTTAAATTTTTTTAAACGTTATAATAAATTTCGTCTAAAAATAGTTGTATTAAAATGAAATTACGTAAGAAAATGGATAAACCTTATGTTAAGAAACATCTTACCCGTCTTGATAAAAAAATAGAATATTCAGGGCATATTAGAAATGCATTTATTATGTTGATTGTGAATTTAATTTGCCCTTTGATATTATGATATAAGAGTACAAGGACATTTTTCTTTGTATTTAGATAAAAATTCTATAGTGTAAATGTTTGAAAAAATTGTTTTCTCTAAACTGCTTAAGAAATAATAATTCTAAATCTCCAACTTTTCTTAAGTTATAAAAACTAAAATGATTTTAAAAAATTTGTATATCATAGAAAAAACTCGTTTAAATGTTGCGAGTATCAGGGATTTCTGGCCTCTAAATTTAAAGTTAAATCTTAAATACCTGTGCTACATATTTATGTGTCAGATGCTTTACCAAAACCTACCGACATGTTTAAATGTATCCATTTATTTCAACTTCGTTAAATAATTAGTCACTAAAATGTATTTAGTTTCGAATAAAATTTCATACTGGTAATAAATTTTTAAAAAAAATCTTTAAAATATGTGAGCATTATTTTTACGATATATCAATATAATATTAAGCATTTTTTCCCCTGACAGGGTCTCCACCTGATATAAGATATAAGATTTTTATATTAGCAAACGTCAAATTCAATCGCAGAGAGTATTATCTTACGTGTGGACTCTCAAATAGTGTTAGTATTAATATTATAATAAATGTTATGAGACAGTTGTTATGAGAAATCTTATAACAACTATCTTATAAGATGAGCGTCAAAAATACACATACATACATACACATAAATTAATAATAAGACGCTATCATTAAAATGTTTAATTTTTTAAGTGAAAATAGTTGAATTCTTGTGAAAAGTGCTTAAAAAATAATATTAATCACTAAAAACAGAGAAAAAACTAAAAAAACAATCAAAAACGACACAAGTTTACTGTACGAAAATCAGTAAATTATGAAATCTTATAAGATACATGTTCCCCTTGTTTAAGATTAAGATTAACATGAAGAAATGTGCTCTCTCATTCTGCCGACGTTCTCTCACATATTATATCAGATATTGGTGGCTATTCTTAAAAACGCGTCGAAGAAGTGAACATTTACATGAAAACAAAAACAAAATTTACGAAAATTGTTTTTGTTATCTATACTCTTTTAAAATTAAATTAACGTGAGAGATTTAACGCGTTTATGTCTCTTTTAAAAACTGTAAAGTTTGTATGATAAACAAAAACAATTCTTGTAAATTTTTTGTAAATTTGTTTTTGTTTTCATGTTAATTTTCACTCCTTCGACGCGTTTTCAAGAATAGCCACCATTATCTCAGGTGGAGACTCTGTGATAGCCACCCTACAAGAAATGCATAACCAAAACTAAAAAAAAAACAATTTACTAACACACTTGCAACAATTTTACATTCGTTGCTCCACTCTAACATATAACACAACCCAAATAATGCCAATTTGGTAATATAATTTTTTCACACGCGTGGCCTGTCGATTCTTGTAAAAGAATTGAATTGTTTAAATTTTAGTTCTGTGGTTTAAATTAAATATTACAAACGTTATTTGCCATGTTAAGTTAAAAAATTAATTTGATTATCTCCTTTGCAACTACGTTGCATATTAAAGTAAAGGAGGGCGTACTGATGGTGGCTCCAGAAAACGTGGTGTTTTTTCTGGAAATAACAGGTCATGTACGAAACAGTCATCTTAAAAGAAGTGGTCTTCCAACAGGTAGCGGTCATTCGGGTGGTTGCTTTGGCCGGGATACTCGTTAAAGGTTTGGTGGTGATAATTAAGGAGCAAATTATAGCAAATATTTAAAATCCTAATGACTTTTCAAGTATGTATGCATGTATGTATTCGGCTTTTTAGTCACAAGTTTTTAACAAAATAATATTTCTTTATATGATCTACGAGAAATTAATTGGTAATGAGTACGTTTACCTCCATTACAAAAGAACTTTTATAAATAAGATCCCAAAACGAAATCCAGACCCATGTGAGAAAGGAGCGTTATAGAGCAACCAAGGAAATGACGTTACGTGGTCCCGCACCCACACCTATTATATACTTTAATGAAACCTGCTTGATTATATTTTTTTGATAAAAACTATTTTAAAACTAAAATAAAACAAAAACATTATTGTATAAAGGTTAGTACTAACCAATTTTTACGCTACGAATAACTAGTTAGTGCTAACCTCTATTTACGTTATGACTAACTAGTTAGTGTTAACCATTATTTACGCGATTACTAACTAATATAAAGCATAGTAGTAAGCAGTACATATATATGTTCCGTAGTCGAGTAGAATTAATTAGTTAAAAAGAGAGGCAAAATCACATGTACACAAGAGTTTCAGTTAGTTTTTTCATTTTACTTTTAATAAACTAATAGAAACTTTATCCAATATAGTGGTCAAAACTACCGGTCATTTTACTAGTAAAATGACCGGTAGTCTTCTTGCAGGGCAGATTTAGATGTAAAATTTTTTTAGATCTGGTCACACTGATTCTGATATTATATTGGCATCATCGGAAATACTTATATTAAAACGAGGATGTTGGTACAACTGTACTCTTTTTTTGTACATTTTGACCTTCTAAAGTACCGTGGTATATATCGTGACTCATTTGGTACAATTTTAAAATTTGTCATAGTTCCCCCTATTTGAATTTTTAGTGAAGCAAACAAATTATTGAGTCCTTTTCATTGCATATATGTTGTACAACAAATCGTTAATATAATGGGCGCCTAAATATGCGACTAGTATTGTGGTGTATAGGGCGCATAGTCCCCTTTTACAATGTGGCAAGTAAAAGACAGACAGACGAACATGTTATTTCAGGTAAAACAAGTTGTATTGTACCTCTTCTAGTAAAAATGTTTCCGAATAAATTGCAAGTTTGGATTCAATCAATAATCAATTTAGAGCTTTAGCTGATGTCGAGCAACTGCAGTCGTTAAAAAATGAAAACATTTGTAGGGTTTGGTCGGTAGTAGCTAATTTACAAAAAGAGCTGAATGTCCATATGTTTCCTGACATTTCTAGAGTCATTGCTGAAATTTTGTCCATTCCACATTCGTCTGCAAATGTGAAAAGAGTTTTTTTTTTTTTTTCTTTTCAATGTATAACAAAAACTAGGGAAAGAAATAGTCTACATGTGCCAACATTATCAAGTCTCATACAAACAAAGGATTGGTTAAGATCGACAAATTCAAGCTGCTATGATGTAAAAATTCCAAATAGTTTATTAACTTAACAAATAAGTTCTTGATTTTGATCTCATATACGAGTATTTATAAGACTTTTATGTTCCTTATTTTATTAATACATAAAATGTATACATAAATATAATACATAAATGTATGTTATGGACTCATTCTGATTATTGTTTATGAAAGTAGACCCAAAAAGAAGAACTTCTGCATCATGAGTTTGGTCAAGGTACATCAAATAATAATTTAAAAATTAATTTGAAGTTAGTAAGTATCGTATAGGGGAATTTGTCACTATTTAGGCTCTTTTCTTTGTCATAACTCGAAAACCACTAATCCGCTTGTAGATGTCAGCGGTAAGGTCGCGGTAAAAGGAAAAAATTGAGTACATACTTTGATGTACTCGGTGCATTTAGCTTGCCGAGTCGGAGAGGGGTCTAACCTTAATAAAAGCAGAAGGCGAAACGTTTTCTTCCGCGTAGCCTTTACGCTGATATGCCATACCTAAACAAGAGCATCGGCGTTGTGTCACAAACAGTAGTGTTAGCGTTCGTGCTTACTAAAACCCTCATGAAAGAAATAATAAATGGAATTAAAACCGCTAGTTTGACCAAAAAATAGCTAATTTGCCATTATTTATTATCAAAAGAATAAAACAGGGCTGTAAAAACCACAAATATAACAACCTTGCTTATTTTAACGCGCTATCAAAATCGGATTTTCCAATTGCAAAGCGTTGACGCCGCGCTATTTAAGGATGCATCATACAAACTGTATGAGCATGAGGATTTTTGACAGCTAGAAAACGCGTTCCGCTCTTGTTTAGGTATGGCTGTAAGTGAGTCAGTTGGTAACGTTACAATTTGATATACAGTGCACTCGTGATAATATGAACTAATTAAAACCACGCCAGTTCGCTTTTGCAAGATTGTTCATATTTACGAATGGTAACTAATTTCCCCACAAAAATATTTTCCGTGTCCGCTAGCAGTGATATTTTTGTTTCTCATATTCAAAAACCATCCGCAGAACGCATCTTTAGTTTTTGGGTACTCGGAAGGCCGCACGTTTTTCTATTTCCAGGTCAAATAAACGTATTGTTAGCAATTTTATTTTTTGCCACATATTGTAGAATATTTCACCACAAATTAATAAGCTAAATTAGTAACAGTGACACCTTTTCCTAAATGTTCTAAAATTTCTGAATTTTTAAAGTTAAAAACTTATGCTTTTTGTATGCATATTTAACTATTCACATTCAAATTATGTTTACAGATGAATATGGACTTCTAGTTGAATGTGAACACTAACTAAATCTTGTATGCAAGACATTTTGATTGACATTTGAAGACAATTTTAAAGCAAGCAGCTAGAAAAGCTCCCCAATTATTATGCAGTTGATTCAAAATTTATCCACCCTGTTGAATAAGACTTAAACATTGTATATGTAGATAAAATACGTTAAATATACAATTATAAGTTAATATATAAGGGTGTGTATATTATCGCAAGTTCACTGTATATAGAAATATGAAAAAAATCGTTTTTGTTTTGTTTTGAACACAACAAAAAGTAAGGCGGCTGGCAGATTTTGAACTGCCGCTGGTAATTTTTATACAAGCCGCCACCAGTGGTAAATACGTCGGCCTAGGTCTCTAATAAATACATTGTGATCAGTGTGGCCATTTTGACTTTTTTGCGGCTAAATTTAGCATTAAAAACTTTTATTAGCTGCAAAATTTTTATTTAGCACTTTTCATTTTTAGAAAATGTTTTTAGCTTTTTTTTATTTTAAATGTTTGGAGGAATAGTTTTATTGATTTTACTTAAATTTTTTTAAACGTTATAATAAATTTCGTCTAAAAATAGTTGTACTTAAAATGAAATTTCGTATGAAAATGGATAAATCTTATGTTAAGAAACATCTTACCCGTCTTGATAAAAAAATAGAATATTCAGGAAATATTAGAAATGCATTTATTATGTTGATTGTGAATTTAATTTGTTACGAACCGTTTGGACTGGCGAGGTTTCCAACTAGCTCTTTACGCATTTTTTCTCGGGGGGTTTCAACCCTTCCCGCCAGCCGCGTATTCGAACAAAAAAAAATATGAACACAATAAACAAAACTGAAAACTACACAACAAACTACCACCACATAAAGAATTTTGAGATTGATGTTGGTCTCGTTTTGCCCTCCCAACCATGTCATGGATGCATCCGCCTATTTTACGTCACATGACCCAAAACCCACTTGACCTCTCTCTCTCTCCTTACCACTCCATCATTACCTGTACCTTGCTAATTCAAAAACCTAAATTTTTCAAATTAAAATTTACATTATTTATTATAAAAACTAGTTCAATAATTAATAGCATGATAATAATGATTTTTACAATAATTAAAAAAACAAATTTTACAATAATTAAAAAAAATATATATAAGTCCAAAAAAAAAAACAAATACATATATACAACAATTTTTCCTCAATCTTTTCGTCTTACTTTACATTATTTTTCCTTTAAGTGATTATCACATATCTTTTATTTATATATATTTAATATGTTTTTTTTTATGCTTATTTTCCTATATCTTTTTTTTTTTAAATCTATATCTAACGGAGCTCCCTAAGACATAAGTTTTCTATTCTTTCAATATTCTATTGTTTTAATTAAAAAAAATATATATAAATAACTTCACTTTTCATAAAATCGCGATAATCGAGGGTTAGGTGTATATATAAAAACATATAGTACATACACACAAACTACTACACTTGACACTAGTATTACAGATTTTTTTTCTTACAACTCACAACACAAAGAAATAATAAACTTTATCTTAATATTATTTTTTTTGTTGTTTTGTTTTGTTTTCTTTTTTTTTATGATAATTTCCCTTTTCTATTTTAATTTTTATTATCTTAATTAATATTTTTTTCTGTTTTTTCTTTCAAGCAACCTTTTTTTTTTGTTTTTTTTCAAATATCTTCCGTGAGGGCTTCCACTTTAATTACGGATAATATTAATATTATATCCGATTAAAAAAAAATTTCGTTTGCATAATTTTTGTTCCCGTGAGAGATTTAACGCGTTTATGTCTCTTTTAAAAACTGTAAAGTTTGTATGATAAACAAAAACAATTCTTGTAAATTTTTTGTAAATTTGTTTTTGTTTTCATGTTAATTTTCACTCCTTCGACGCGTTTTCAAGAATAGCCACCATTATCTCAGGTGGAGACTCTGTGATAGCCACCCTACAAGAAATGCATAACCAAAACTAAAAAAAAAAACAATTTACTAACACACTTGCAACAATTTTACATTCGTTGCTCCACTCTAACACATATGTTAGAGTGGAACAAATAACACAACCCAAATAATGCCAATTTTGTAATATAATTTTTTCACACGCGTGGCCTGTCGATTCTTGTAAAAGAATTGAATTGTTTAAATTTTAGTTCTGTGGTTTAAATTAAATATTACAAACGTTATTTGCCATGTTAAGTTAAAAAATTAATTTGATTATCTCCTTTGCAACTACGTTGCATATTAAAGTAAAGGAGGGCGTACTGATGGTGGCTCCAGAAAACGTGGTGTTTAATTTTCTGGAAATAACAGGTCATGTACGAAACAGTCATCTTAAAAGAAGTGGTCTTCCAACAGGTAGCGGTCATTCGGGTGGTTGCTTTGGCCGGGATACTCGTTAAAGGTTTGGTGGTGATAATTAAGGAGCAAATTATAGCAAATATTTAAAATCCTAATGACTTTTCAAGTATGTATGCATGTATGTATTCGGCTTTTTAGTCACAAGTTTTTAACAAAATAATATTTCTTTATATGATCTACGAGAAATTAATTGGTAATGAGTACGTTTACCTCCATTACAAAAGAACTTTTATAAATAAGATCCCAAAACGAAATCCAGACCCATGTGAGAAAGGAGCGTTATAGAGCAACCAAGGAAATGACGTTACGTGGTCCCGCACCCACACCTATTATATACTTTAATGAAACCTGCTTGATTATATTTTTTTAATAAAAACTATTTTAAAACTAAAATAAAACAAAAACATTATTGTATAAAGGTTAGTACTAACCAATTTTTACGCTACGAATAACTAGTTAGTGCTAACCTCTATTTACGTTATGACTAACTAGTTAGTGTTAACCATTATTTACGCGATTACTAACTAATATAAAGCATAGTAGTAAGCAGTACATATATATGTTCCGTAGTCGAGTAGAATTAATTAGTTAAAAAGAGAGGCAAAATCACATGTACACAAGAGTTTCAGTTAGTTTTTTCATTTTACTTTTAATAAACTAATAGAAACTTTATCCAATATAGTGGTCAAAACTACCGGTCATTTTACTAGTAAAATGACCGGTAGTCTTCTTGCATTGCAGATTTAGATGTAAAATTTTTTTAGATCTGGTCACACTGATTCTGATATTATATTGGCATCATCGGAAATACTTATATTAAAACGAGGATGTTGGTACAACTGTACTCTTTTTTTGTACATTTTGACCTTCTAAAGTACCGTGGTATATATCGTGACTCATTTGGTACAATTTTAAAATTTGTCATAGTTCCCCCTATTTGAATTTTTAGTGAAGCAAACAAATTATTGAGTACTTTTCATTGCATTTATGTTGTACAACAAATCTTTAATATAATGGGCGCCTAAATATGCGACTAGTATTGTGGTGTATAGGGCGCTTAGTCCCCTTTTACAATGTGGCAAGTAAAAGACAGACAGACGAACATGTTATTTCAGGTAAAACAAGTTGTATTGTACCTCTTCTAGTAAAAATGTTTCCGAATAAATTGCAAGTTTGGATTCAATCAATAATCAATTTAGAGCTTTAGCTGATGTCGAGCAACTGCAGTCGTTAAAAAATGAAAACATTTGTAGGGTTTGGTCGGTAGTAGCTAATTTACAAAAAGAGCTGAATGTCCATATGTTTCCTGACATTTCTAGAGTCATTGCTGAAATTTTGTCCATTCCACATTCGTCTGCAAATGTGAAAAGAGTTTTTTTTTTTTTCTTTTCAATGTATAACAAAAACTAGGGAAAGAAATAGTCTACATGTGCCAACATTATCAAGTCTCATACAAACAAAGGATTGGTTAAGATCGACAAATTCAAGCTGCTATGATGTAAAAATTCCAAATAGTTTATTAACTAAACAAATAAGTGCTTGATTTTGATCTCATATACGAGTATTTATAAGACTTTTATGTTCCTTATTTTATTAATACATAAAATGTATGTTAATGTTAAGTTTTGTTTTTGTTTGTGTACATTTGAATTTTTATGTACTTTTTTTTTTAATAAATTAAAAATAAAAATGGTACCGTGAAGGTCCAAAAAGTACATTTTTTTTGGAAGTTGGTACAAAATTTTAACCCTCATTTAACATCCCTGTATTATATAATCGTCTTAAAACTGTCACAAATGTCTATGACTGTGTTTCGAGAAATGATAACTGCAACTTCTTCCAAAGAATCGTTATCTCAGGCGCTACAATGTAAAATAATACCAAATCAGGAATATTTACTACAAGGATCAATTATTGAGTCTGCGGTTGAGCATTTATTACACAGGTTTTTATTTATTTTGCATAAGTACATACATAAGTATGTACGTACACTGATAATACCTATTTCATGAATAAAATAAACAAAAACTGCACATTGTACAAAACTACCCTACAAGAACAATGACGGTCAATTGATGCATCATCTGATGTTCATTGCTGATGGGTTTATACATCAGAAGTTCCTATCATTTTATTAAGGGCAATATGAAAAAACTATAATTGTTTATAATTGTTTCGCCGGAACAAAAAATTTTTTGGCTTAAATCTAGTTTATCGACGCAGCTCCTAATAAAAAAAAGAGCCTTATGCAATAGAAAATGGAAAAATAAGAAGAAAAAATAAAATAAAGTTGGCGCAAACGCTTAGTTTTCGAGTTATGGACGTTTAAAATTTTCATATAAATATGTGATTTTGCACTACATTTCCAAATGTGTATGGATAATATTGTTATCATTGCAAAGCTTTTCACTAGAGCTGTATGTGTATATGTTTTCCTGTCGTTCTTTACTTTATTTTAATTTTTAATCACCGTATGAATTGATATTCAGGGAAGTTTTAGTAAGCGAAGTCGGTGTATGTTATAATAAAAAGAGAGAATCCTAGCGCGCGGGCAAAGGCCGGCTATGCAGAATAGCTTTAGTTAGCAATGATAGTGTTTGTTATACCATGGAGTAGAAATACTTTGCGCCCGGCCGAAGGCCGTCAATGCAGATACTCTTTAGTTAGCGAAGCCGGTATTTTTTATACCATGGAGTAGAAAATCGTTGAGCCCGGCCGAAGGCCGGCAATGCATATAATCTTTAGTAAGCGAAGCCGGTATTTTTTTATACCATAGGGGAGAAAATCCTTGCGCCCGGCCCAAGGCCGTCTATGCAGGAATGTTTTTTTTTGCGACGTTGGTGTTTGTTATTTTATAAAATTTGTATTACACTTATTTAAATTACTTTCCTAGTGCACTTCTGTTACATTTTGACGTAAAATTAAAAAAAACTTATGTGAGCTAAAGAGTTTAAAATTTTGAAATAAATGTTGTATATTCAATATAATAAATGTTGTATACCAATATTGGCCATAATATTCAGAAGTGTAGTGTATTTATATGAAAATTTTAAACGTCCATAACTCGTTGGCGTTTGCGCCAACTTTCTTATTTAATTTTTTTTTCTTATTTTTCCATTTTCTAACACCCTGGGTACTTTATTTTTTAATTGAAGTTGCGTCGGTAAACTAGATTTGTTCCAAATTTTTTAATATGTAGAAAGTTATTTTGTAAATATAGCGTAAATGTAGCATTCTTTTTCGTACAACATACTTGTTTTTTTGTAATATATACTTGGTTTTTTGTACAATATATTTGTTTCAGTACATAAAATATTGGCAGAAATTCAGTTTACGGGACAAAAGAAAAAAATCGCATCCCCCTGGTATTAAAAAAGAAAAAAAAAAAACAATTTTAAAATTTAAGGGGGCTGAGTCCCGTGGTCCCCCTGAATCCAAACGACTGGGCCGCCCACTAAGTGGTAAGTTATTTATTCAAATTAAAGATAATTGTATTAGTAAAACGAAAATAATAAAATTCAGGACAGGCTTCTGGGTCCAAAAAAAGTGGACCCAACCCTACTTTTAACTGAGTGGGTACTCAAAGTAAAGGCAATAGCCGGCCGTTGGCCGTGTGCAAGATTTTTTCTTCTATGGTATAACAAATACCGGCTTCGCTAAGTCTGCGTTCATACGGCTCATGTATTGACATGATTCCTTTTTCTTCTTCGAACATGAATTGGTGTTGACGACATGTTTTTTTTTGTGTAGTTTTTAAATACGAATAAGAAAGAAGAAGTTAAGCGAATGAGAAAGCAAAGCGTACTAACATTACATGCATGTGTGTACTCGTTTCTTTTCCCCTCGTCACTCTCACCTATAAAGTAGCAATCATATCAATAAAACATGAGCCGTATGAACGTAGACTAAGTAAAGCTTCTATGAATAGCGAAAGGACTTTTTCCTCTATGGTATGACAAACACCGGCTTCGCTAACTAAAGCTTGTGAGCAAATTACACATACCAATTAAGGGGGTTTGGGCTCTTTTTCTGCCCCAGAAGTCCCATCCGCCCTAAATTTTATTATTTTCGTTTTTTTTACACAATTACCTTTAATTTGAGTACCCACACTTAACACTTAGTGGGCGGCCCGGTTTTTTGGATCTAGGGGGTCCACGGGCCTCAGTCCCCTTAAATTTTAATTTTGGGCTTTTGTTTTTAATTATGAATCAATTGGCATATCTTTTTTATTTTTTTTTTCGTGTGCCCCGTATACTGCATTTTAGCTAAAATATTTTGTAAATGGTACAAAATTAATGGAAGTTATTCAAATTTTTTTTTACTATTTACCATGGTAGAATAAGTACAAGGTATTGTATTTAGAAAGTCAGTTCTCAATTTTAAAACCAATGTAAAAAAAGAAAATAACGAAAAAAATTAAAACAAGCTCCAAAAATCAAATAAATTAATTTCATTTGTTCTTAATAATGAAATTTTGTAATACCAAATTTTAGTCAAAAATCAATTTTAAATATACAATATATTGAATAAAATATAATTTTATATAAAGACGTAAGTTGTAGTATCTAAAAAGTGCAACATACGTTGAAATTTAAATATTTGCAATTGAGTAATGTTTCGTTGTTTGACATTGGTTAATATTGGGTTAATAATGAAAACTCTACCTAATGAACATACCTGGTACTTGGTATGGTCAACGTCCAGACTTGCAATTTTTGTTGCAGCAATTCTTAAGTTTTGGTGAGAGTGATGAGAAGATTGGGGAGGGGTACTCAGTTTCATGTACTCTGCAATTCTGTTTTGTTTTGCTATTCTATCACTTTAACTTGAAGTTGGCTGTAAGTGTATTTGTAT
This sequence comes from Pollenia amentaria, assembly GCA_943735925.1. NCBI lineage: Eukaryota > Metazoa > Arthropoda > Insecta > Diptera > Polleniidae > Pollenia > Pollenia amentaria. The sequence continues at coordinate 51,220,227 of OX031008.1, forward strand.
TTATATATTAAAAATATAAAGAAGATGAAAGACAAGAAAAATAATACAAAAATTGCATAACTATTCATAATGTGGACACTAATGCAATTTCAAAGAAGAATTTTTAAAAATAGCAGCAACAAAAATTTAAAGTCTGGACGATGACTTACTATGCTATTTACAAAATTGTTGGCTTCTGTACGGATTTTTTTTTTTTTTGTAAATTTTTTGGAAATAAAAAATTTTTGTTTTAAAATTTAAATAAAATAAATATATTGTATGTTTACCATTTTATTTTAAAGAATGAATTCATTATTATATTTTAAATTTTGTTTTATAAATTACTTGAGGCTTTGGTAACAAAAAACTAGGATAAAAAACTAAGATTAACAAATTGTCTTCTAATTTATTTCGAATCACAAACTTGTCAATTTCTGTTATTATTGGAGACAATGTAGTATTAAACAAATATTTTTTTAATGTCGGTGCCATCTTGTCAAATTTGTTTTGCTGTAACAACACATTGAAAATATTGCACCTAATGCGAATTCATTTTCCAGGTGGTGTTGAAAGCACACGATTGCCGCAATGCACCGATTTTCACACATTATAATACCCCAATCGAGGACAATATTGTGCTCTCTTTTACCAATAAAATCCAACCATGGTGTGACAATCGTGACTACAAGATATGAAGTCGCGCGTCAATATTGTGCGACAATTAAACAACGTAATCAACCCAATTATGAATATAAATTCCCCGGCAGTTTTTTCCCTTCTCCCATTTTTTCTATTTAAATTTTATGGTAGGAAAGAGAAAAGGGAAAATCTCCCGGGTAATTTTTATTCATAATTAGGCTGAATATGATCCAATATTTGTCTTCTTTTTAATAAATTTACTTTTGTGTAATAAATATACATATTTATTTATTATGCATTATAATTTTATATATTTTTTTAATTAGTGCTATTAACAAAATATGTATGTTCACAGCCAGTTCAGTACACAGTACTCATTTGCACACGCATTCCGCACTCATGCACATGAGCCAATAAGAAACTCACTTAAAAACCAGCGTATGACTAAAATAATAAATTCACAAAATTCAGTTTTTAAAAGACTTTATTTATACAATATTGACCGTTGACATCAAAATCAGAACTAACTGTTTTACATATCATTTCTTATTATTTAACTTAATTATTATACTGTGTCATTGCGAAATAAATAAGTGTCAGCATTAATGTTTAAAATGTTTAATTTACAAATTAATAAGTTTATTTTGAAATTACTAAGTGTCAGCCCTATTTTATTTAAGAAGTCGTCGAACTTGTCGATAACTGTATCAGCATTTACAAGTTCGTTTTGTTATTATCTATATACGTAACTACTCCCCCTTTTAGATAAGAATTCTCCTGAATTCTTTTATTTAATTTAACAGTTATATATATGTATATGTTTTATAAAGATTATAAAGATTATATTAATGATAATAATTATTACAGTTATAATTAAAATGTTACAGCTATATGTTATTCTTTTGTAATAATTTTATTCTTTGATATTTCTTACATTATACTGATGTTCCTGTTCAATTTGTTCAAACGTTATTTTATTAGTAAAATTCTTTATTAATTCAATGCTTTTAATTATTTGTTTCTGTTCTACCCTTTCCACAATATTCGAGAGATAATAATCTTTTATTCTAATTGAATAATTACTATAACTAATTAGATAATTTCCATTTAAGAAAATTTTCTCAGAATTACGAGTTTAATTAATATTAATATTTTCTGCATTTTTAATCTTTATGTTTCATCAATTTACAATCGTTTTTAATTATGCAGTGTGTGCTTATTTTCAAATCTTTCATATGTTTGTTTTCTTCAAATTTATAAATTTTATTCTCCCATTCAAAAATTTGTTCAATGTTATATCTACTTCATTTTTGCCTTTATTTGGTATATGTACAATTGATCTTAATTTCACTATTTCAAATGTTTTGGGTATTTTAATGCAAAAAATTAAATTCGAATTGTTTAAGACTGCTGTTCCTAGTTGTATATATTTAAGTTTATTGTAATCAATTTCATATTTTTGTATTTCATAGCTTGTTAATATATTTAGGTTAGGTTAGGTTCCATGGGCAGCCATCGAGAGACAGCTCACTTGGGTCCTTTAGCGGTCCCTTTGTGATACCCAGCGCCAATGCCCATCCCAAAGAGCAGTTACTCAGATGGCGTCACTGCAAGGTTGAGCCAATTCGTCTTCCTAATGAAGAGAAGAAGCAATCTTAGTTCTATTTTTGATAGATCCTCCAAACAGGAAAACACCGGTTCTCCCAGTTATTTTTCTCTGATGCCCCGTAGCCCAGGGCATTGACAGAGAAAGTGAAGCACAGTTTCCTCTTCCTCCTCATCATGACAACTTCTACAGTAGTCATTGAATACCAGACCCATTCTTCTAGCATGAGTCCCAACAGGCCAGCGTCCAGTTATGACCGACACCACGGTCCTGATTTGGTTCCTATTGAACCTAAGTAGAGATTTGGTTCTCCGTTCATCATATCCAGGCCAAAGTGCCCTGGATGTGGAGCAGGTGGACTCACGGGTCCATCCCTCTTGCGCAATTCTATAGTTCTCGCGCCGAATGAGTGACTTACAGTGAGCCATTGGAAGGCCAATGAATTGATCAATGAATGTTTCATCCATACGACCACCTTCCTTGGCCAGCTCATCTGATATCTGGTTTCCCGGGCAGTTTGAGTGCCCTGGTATCCATATAAGCGTTTATTCTGATTGTTTAGCAATCTCATTCAAAGACATCCGACATTCCACAGTCAACCTAGATGTCGTATAGACACCCGCAAGAGAGGCAATGGCAGCCTTGCTATCAATAAATATACGTATATCTCCCGATACGCGATAATACTTTATCCAGTTGGCTGCCCGCTTTATAGCCGAGATTTTCGCCTGCAGGACACTACATCCATCCGGCAGACGAAAGGAAACTTTTACGCCCAGTTCCTCTATGTAGAAACCTCCGCCAACTCTTTCCCCCTTCCTTGAACCATCAGTGTATACCCCCAGGGCTGGTTCATCCCCAAGAATGATCTTGGGGATGGTCATCCTCAAGTGAATGTCGATAACTCTTTCAAGAGTCTTGAGAAGAAAGGATGCAAGACTAATCGGTCTGTAATCCTTCGCTTCGGTGTGAGAAGTCTTCCCTCCCTTGGGAATGAAGACCACTCTACACAAGGTCCAGCTCACAGGTACATACGAAAATCTAACGCATCGCCTGTATATAGCCATCAGCCAGGGTATAATCACAGTCGAATTCCTCTGCAAGGAATTATACCATCCATACCCGGAGATTTGTACGGGTCAAAGCTGTCCACAGCCTACTTAATCCTATCGTAGTCCATTGGGATGGACAAAGGACCGGGTATCGATTCACAAACCTGCTCCCGCAAGCTCCCTTGGAAGTTATTATCTTACGTAAACGGTTTGTCTCAGAGGATCCTTCCACGCCGCTACAGAAGTTCCTCAAAGCACACCTTTTCGCCGATCTCACCAAGTTTCTGAATCTATTCAGTGAAGACTTGTACTCCGCCCAATTACCATGACGCTTAGCCATATTGCGCAGGCAAGAAGTACGACAGTCTCTTGGCTTGCACGCCAAGGAAGTCGCTAACTGCAGTGAGTCTGTTAGCAGACCCACTGCCGCATCGATCCCCCCTATATCATCAACCCGGGGAGGATCAGATAGAGACCGAACCAGAGAGGAGGAATGAATCCCCCAATTTGTTCGTTTTCTATTCAACATAGCACTCGATCCTACAGATCTAAGTACCAGGCTAAATTCCACATATCTATGATCAGAAAGTGAACAATCATTAGAAACCATCCAGTTTTCGATCATGTCAATGTGGTCAATGCTAACCAACGTGACATCAAGATCTTCACACCTATTTGCTACAACAAACGTTGGCTCACGGCCCCTATTTACTATTCCTAAATTATAATTCATAATAAAGGAGAATAGTGATTTACCTCTAACATTCGTATTCGTGCTACCCCATATAGTGTGGTGCTCATTAGCATCGGCACAGATTATGATCGGTGTTCTAGTGCTTGCTGCCCTCGTTAGTGCATCACGGATGAGCCAATTGGGTGGGTCCTGTCCGTGATAATGCGCCATATATCCCGAGACCATCCAGATTATACCGTTCCGTGTCTCGAGAGCAACGGTTGTGGTGTCTTCATCACTGTAAGCAGAGAGAATGAAGATATTGCTGCTTTAGAGTGGTGAAGGTTGATTCGAAGAACCTTCACCATGATCCATATTGGCGACCACTGTGATGTTGACGTCCTCCTGGTCTGATTCCAGAAGTACGTCCTCATCAACCATATCACCCAGGTGCCCAAAGACACACCAATCCGGAGACAGACTGGGTGTCCTCTTTGTCACCTGAGTTTACGGCATTGTCACCAGCCAAGCCTTCTTCAGGCTGCTTGGCCTCACTAACCGAAGGAGCCGGATTGCCCTTGTTATCACTTCGGTAGACACGGAGCAAGACCGTACTAAAACCATAGTAGATCTTGCCCTGCCTCTCCCTCAGTGGTTCCAAGGATTGCTGGTTTAACACCACAATCGCCGTCCTTGAGGACCCTTCAGCTGCCGAAACCTTCACAACTTTCCAGTCCTGTGTGGGCAGTTGAGGTTTGCAGCACTGAATGATCTTCCAGATCTCCTCAGGTTCCGATGGTTCGGCAGGGATGATGACAATCAATCTAGGTCTCCGTGGTATCTCATCAACTAATACCACATCGAGCCTAGCACCTTCCCAGACCTCTCCTAGCATTTGGATCGCCCGCTTCAGAAGCAGCGCTGAGCGCTCATCTGCGCAAGCCATCAACTTCACGTGACCCTGGAACCAGCCAGCATCATCGCATTGAGGAGGTGGCCCTGGATTCTCCCTGAGGATCGTCCAGAACACTCCCATTAATTTTTGTTTTACCAGGTCCCACTTGGTATGGGAGGTGGCACCATTATCCACACCTCTATCGGTAACAGCCCGTACAAGGTGACCTTTGGCCACCTCGCTGAAGGACTTATTTATCGATTTCGGCGCAATCTTGGGACGTTTCGTCCCTGGTTGCTGTTTCGCGGCTGCAGCTTCCTCCTCCGAACGTTGCCGTTAAGGCATTGGGTGCGTTCGTAAATGCATCACTGCGCTGCATCAGAAAAGCAAACTTTTTTTATTGCAGAAAAAAAAGTAATTATAATTTTTTTATAGTGTGACTATTATTTTTGTGGAGTATTTGACCATTTTTTGGTCCATATCTACTTCATTGAAATATATATAAACATTTGAAATCACTGATGCAGCGCAGTGATGCATTTACGAACGTACCCATTGTCACCTTCGCAGGGACTAAGGGAGTAGCACTTGGCAGCCCAGCTATGTGGGCTCTTGCCCATGCCAGTGAAGCTTTTTGTTCACTGGAAAGCTCTTCAGCTTTTTTGGAGCCTAGAAGCTCAATGTAACGCAAGACGTGCCTTGTGTTGTATGCCCTCTTTGTAGGGTTTTTGTGCCTTGGAGACTTTTTACGGTCGCCGAATTTGGCGTGGGGTGGTGCAACCTTGGGATTGGATGTTTTCATCGCCATCCCTCCTTGCACAATGGTCACAAGGGAAGCTGCAATGTTGGACGATTTTGTCATTCCCAACTTAGCAGCACCCGAAGCAGGGGTTTTATCCGTTCCAATGACGGAAAGGGCTGAAGCGGTTTTGGAGGTGCTTGGATTGAAGCACAGAGGCACCCCGCCGCAATTTTTAGAGCAGCCGCCTTCTGGTCGAGCTGCCTTACCACTTCCGATCAGCCTAGGCCGATCTTCTTTGGTCGCCGGGACTGTTACAGTCCCTGGCTTTGCCGTGTTACTATCTATCGTTGTCCTTGTTCTCACCTGTCCGTCATCAGTTTCCGTTGATTGTTTTTGTTGTTTTTTGTCTTTTGGATTGTTCATTGTAAATTCTGGTCGCACGAGTGTAGGGGAGTTGAAAGGTCCGCCACGTCATAGCCCCCAATAACGTGGTAAGGGCGTGGTCTATTTGCTGAGGTTCCCAGGTATCAGCAAAGCTCCGTGATAATACAGTCGGTAACCCCTGACTGCAAACCAGACCGATAGGCACGGGTCGCATGACACCTCGGTTTAGGGGTGGATAACCTTTCGTCGTCAAGGCTTTTAGGTTCCGTATCTCAAACCCAGGCGCCGCTTGTGACGTTACCTGTACTTGAAATACAAACCACAGCCTAGACTCAGCCACCACATCGCTGCAAGATCGTTATCCAAGGTGGTTGTAATATATTTTGATGTACGATATTATGTTGTGCAGAAATTACATTGTCTTGTAACTGTTCTATTTTCTTTTTCAATAATCGTATGTTAGTCATTTGTTCCAAGTATATATTATTCTAATTTTCCGTCTCAAGAAGTTTACTTATAGAATTTATTTCCTTTTCTATTGTCTATCTATCACTGCTTATTACTTATTTTAAATGGTTTAATGTGTCATTAAAATAATCATTAATTAGTATTTGTTGATTATTATTTTCTATTACTCCATTAACCTTAAAGAGATGATTATGTCTTCTTCGTCCAATGTTCCAAATAACCATTTAGACATACCACGTCTTTGTCTGTTCTGCCTCGGTATAAAAGTCATTAATTTATTTCTGGTGTCCATTAGTTCTAACTGAAGTAAATTTTTATTTTCCACCTCCATTAAAATAATATTTTCCTTTATTTTGTCTAAAATGTATTTTATTTCGATTAAGTTAACAATGTGTAATATGTCTGATTCATTAACAATTTCCTGTTTTTTCATGTAAATGTCTATAAATCCTGTTTGTTCTGTCAAAAGTTTTGTAGTCATCATTCCTCTAATTATCGGTGTGCATATTAGTATCAACATTAGAGTTGTCCATATCTGAAAATTTTAAAGGTCGTTTGATATTAGAAGGATGTATTTTCTCTAGTTTTGCTTTTTTATATTTCGGCTGTTCTTTATGTCTGACTGCTTTGTAATTTTTTATGAATCCCTCTATTCTTTCCTCTCTATAGTCTTCTCTAGCCTTATTTAATTTATCTATTACTTTTCTTTTACTGTCTTCCAAAATTTTCCTAATTTTCTCCTCATTAATTTCTGCTTTTTGAACTTCGTTCGGCGTATGTCTTAATTGCTGAATGATATCGCTCATTATAATTTCGGATTGTTTTCTGAATTTACTGTTTTATTGGTACTTCTTTATTCGCTTTATACATTATTCTGAATTTCTCGGCAATTGTATTGTGTAAACGCTCTATATCAGCGTTACCTGTATGACTGTTAGGCTGTAATTCAATATTTTCATTGTCTAGAAATTCTTTTATTCTAACAGCTTTAAATTCATTATCTGCTCTTATTTTATTTGGCTTTCCTATTTTGGCGAAGTGATCTTCTAATTGTTCTATTATAGTTAAATGGTTTCTGTCATTAAGTGGATAGGCTGCTCCAAATTTGGAGAATTTATCTATTATTGTCAAAAAAATAAAATCCTTTCATTGCGTAAGTATCTATGTATGTGTATTATTTCGTTTTTCGTCGATGGTGTCTCTGTATATGCAAATTTCAATTTAACTGGGTTTCTATCATATTTTACTTCTTGGCATATTTCGCATTGATTGATAATTAACTGTATTAGCTCCATCAATATTGTTTGTTTCAATGATACCCGAATTTTTTTTTCCCTGACGTGGTAGAAAGAAATTTGTTTAACTGTCTCTACTCCTGTCTCAATGTCCTGAGCTCTTATTGTACATTTAGTAAATTGTATTTGCCTATAATTAAAAAACATTTGTATTAATTTTTCTTGGACTATATTATAGTTATGTTCAGATAGTTCCGAAAATATTCCTACTTTTCCTTTTGTAATATACTTTCTTAATATTTCTCCCATTGTGATGAAGTCCGATTCTGCTATAAAAATTATTCTTCTTCCATGTATACATTTTATTTCTTCAACCTTGTTATTCGTTAATATAATCTGTGTTTTTTATTTACTATTTCTTCTTTTATAAAGAAATGGTCATGTAAGTTTTCTTCCGCTAAATGAATTGTTACCATTGATATGTTGTCATCTTCATGCTGTTTATTACGTTAAAGTTCTCACGTTCGTCTCTTTTATTTCCTAAAATCTCCGTTATTTTCTATTCTGCTCAAAAAATCGGCTACTCTATTTTCCTTTCCTTTTTTTTCTATGTCGAAATCATACGCCCCTAACTTTAAAAGTCATCTTTGATGTTTTGGTGACATATATTTTCCTTTGTATTTTGTATGTAAAAATTTAATAGGTTGATGGTCAGTAAAAATTTTTAAATTTCTGCCGTAAAGATACGGTCTTAAATAATTCACACTCCACAATATGGCTAGGAATTCCTTATCTGTTGCTGAGTAATTTCATTCATGATTGTTTAGAGTTCTGGAGGCAAAGCAAACTGGATGGCCTTCTTGTAAAAGGACTGCTCCAATTGCATAATTTGAAGCATCTGTCGTCAGTGTAAAAATTTTTTCAAAATTTTTTCAAAGTTTTCAAAGATGGGACCATCATGGCACACTTACTCTGTGCTAAATTTCGCATAGCTCCACTTAAACGGCAAACAATACCACGATTGGAACTATGTGCAGCTACACTTGGAGCCCAACTAGCCCACAGAATCAGATCTGATCTGCAAATTACAAGTCCGGTATGGCTTTGGACTGATTCAGAAATCGTGCTCTCATGGATAAATTCATCGGCAGCATCATTTAACACATTCGTAACAAATCGAATTTCAGCAATCCAAGAGGAAACCAAGGCAGAACAATGGCGTCACGTAAACTACAAATGCAACTCAGCAGATCTATTATCTCGTGGAATGTCTCCAACTGCCCTCAAGGAATGCACTCTTTGGTTTTATGGCCCAACGTTTCTCCATGGCATGGAGAAGGTGTGGCCACAAACGTTCAACTTAAGTTCCAGCAGTCCAACAAATCTCGAAAGAAAGGCAAGGCTGCTTGAGTCACGAGCAATGACATGGCGTTTTAACATAATTCGGGTACGCTGAATCCAGTGGTGTCCGCGGTTTTTTAAGATTGGCTCTGGTTTTCGAGATATACCGTTATTTCGAAAATGGAGGAGGTTGCACAACATAAGTTCGCGTAACTCAAAAACGCTTTAGCTTATTGAAAAAACTTAAAAACCCGAAATTCCGCAATAAAATTTCCTTTAACAAAAGTAAAACTTCTTTCTAATATCCGTAGTCGTTTTAGAAACATAATTTTTTTATCAAAATTTCGAAATTTTTGTTTTTTAAAAATTCATAAAAAATTAAAAAATGCAGCTTGCAGACATATAAAAAACGAAGCTGGAAACAAAACAAGCCATAAATGATTAAAATCTGTTAGCAACTTTTGATTTTATTCACAAAAGTCGACAAATTTTAATTAATTTAAGAATTTCATAAAACGCAATATTTGTATGGGAGCCCCCCTAAGAAGTGGAGATATGGGGCAAGTATGTCTCGAGAAAATGTTAAGGATAAAAAATTAATTGAGGTCGGTCATACATTATATACCACTAGGTACGGCGTCTAAAATTATCTCAAACACAGAGCATTCTCTTGACAAAAGAGTTAAAAAGAGCTAATATTTTAGAACCAGGTGTACAAATATACGGGGCTATCAGTCGCCATAGACGATTAACGACTTTTTTTTAAATCTATTGAGAATAATTCTATCGCGTATTGTACTGACATGGCGCTTTTTCATTGATTATTCCAAAAGTAGCTTAAAATCAGTTTTGCCACATGTCACTAATTTAAAAAGTCCTATTACCATAGCACTAAGCACAAATACTAAAGAGACATACGCATCAATGAAAAAAATAATACAGTTAATTAAATATGAAGACCACAAGTGGAAAATATGCGCAGATTTAAAAGTGGTAGCTCTTTTAAGAGTCATGCAATCTATACTAAAAATAATTGCTTCATGTGCTTATGGAATACACGTTTCGATGGCGACCAGTACAATACACGGGATTGGGCTTTACGTGAGGAAAGCAGATTGCATAGAAATAATGTTATTGAATTACACCTGTACCGATGAAAAAGATTTTGCTTCCTCCACTCCACATCAAACTGGGTATTGTAAAAAATTTAATAAAAGCATTGAGCCCAGATGGTGTTGCTTTTACCGAATTGCGCCGATTTTTTCCACGATTACAATTTGAGGTTGCATTGAATTATATCGAGCTATTGGCCTGGAATTGTGTGAAACCAGTAATAGAAAATGTATTAGGAAATAATCGGCCTGAAAACTGGCGAAATTTAATCAAAAATATGCTAACATTTAAAAACTTAAACGTTAGAATGTCATTGAAAATACATTTTTTGCATTACCATGCCGAAAAATTTAATGAACATTCACCAGTAGAGTCTGATTAACATGGCGACAGATTTCACCAAGTAACAGCCAGGCTCGAACACTGGTATGTATAGCGGCAAACAACTTAATTCGCTATTATGGGATATTTGTTGGAATCTGCAGGAGGAAGAAGAAAAAATTTCTAAATAAAAACTTTAACTTTAACTAATTAACAAAAAAAATAAATGTTTTAAAATTTTTAAGTTTGGTTATTATAAAAAATAAAAAAATTTCATCTTTTCTGAAAAAATCAAAAGTTGTAGACAGACTTTAATCACTTATACCTGCAGCGCCTGAGATGCCCCTAGACGGGCCAAATGTATGACCAGCGCAACTTAATTTTTCATTCCCATCATTTGTTTCTAAGGTTTAGGATTAACTCCTAGGGGGATAAAATTTTTGACCGACCTCCAATGTTTTTTGTTCTTAACATTTTCTTAAAACATGGTTACCATATATCTCCACCCCTTAGGGGGGCTCCCATACAAATATGGCCGTTTAATGAAATTCTTAAATTTGGCCCCTGCAGCGCCTAGGATGCCCCTAGATGGGTCAAATGTATGATCAACCCCACTTTATTTTTCATCTCAATCATTTATTTCTAACATACCCACCCGCTATCTCCATTCCTTAAGGGGGCTTCCATACAAAATGTTCAATGCAGACTAGAAATATATTGGAAAAAAAGTACTATGCCCAGGAGTCGCCCATAGGGGGATAAAATGTATGAATGACCTCCATTATGTTTTTGGTCTTAACATTTTCTAAAATTATACTTTCCGTTTATCATCATCCCTTAGGGGGCGTTTTATGAAATTCTTAAATTAATTAAAATTTGCCGACTTTTTTGAATAAAATCAAAAGTTGCTAACAGATATCAGGCAGTATCACCAGAACAATCTAAGAGGTAACGCAAGCACTTGGAACTTGGTTACTGTGAAGTTATTGCAGAGAAACAACGTTTCAAGTTAATTGATTTATTATTTCTCATTTTATTGAACAAAAATTTATTCTTATATACTAATTAATTACTTAATACAAATAACAACAAAGCTTACAAAATAATAAACTAAAGAAATTGCAGCGGATATATGAAACCTCACACGAGGCAATACAAAAAAAAAAGAATAAAATAAACTCAAACAGTAGTTTACGGTTATTAAATTAAAATAATTAGCAGAAATTGGAGTACCTCAAACTTGGGAAAAAATAAAAATACAGTAAATTGTTATTCAACCAGAAGTTCAACGTTGTTCTTATAATTTAAATTAAAACATTGCAAAATAAAAAACATATATATATACCCTTCACCATAGTGCGATAAGAATAATCTACATATATAATATATCTGTGGCATTAAATAATAATGGCTTAAGTCGGAATTTCTTGATTTTAAATAATAAGGGTTTTACCAAAAATAAATTGTTTGGTTTTTATATAAAATTATTAGCCACAGAAAAAAATGCGCATTTATTTAGAACAAAACTCTAAATTTTATAAAAAAAGATAATAATAAATAGCATAAACTGATATATTTTTTATTTAATTAAAAATAATTTATAAATACCAAGAGAAAAAAAAATTTTTCGAATGGGATTTGAACCCGCCAACACTCAGACGTTTACTTGTGACATAACGGCTAGACCACTCGACCACTGGTACGCATGCGAACTTAACTTTAATATAAGTAAATAGGCCGTGGAATATTTTTTTCATATAAACAAATATCTTTGTGTGAGTTTGTTATTTGGGTATGAAAGGTGAATATGAGAAAAAGGGAAACACACCACCACCACTGGCGTGTTGCCATACAATAGATTTATCTGTTTTTGCAAGTTTTTAAGATGCAAAAATTCCCAATCTCTATTTGTGGAAATTATTTCGTTAAAAAGACCAAAGATTAAAAGCAGACTGATAACGAAAGTCATACTGAACATGATGCTGGTGCCTGTAAACAAATGGAAAAATGCAGGGGAGAGGGGGGGGGGACGCAAATAAAACAACTTATTTACCATTTACTTTGGTAATAAAACTTGGACTCGGAAAGACCTACGGTTCCCGAAAATAGGTATTATTCTTAAAAAAAATTAGATTTTGGTAATAACTTTTTTGTATCTGAACTGATTTTTCCGAGTTTTTCAGCAAATATGTTCTACTTTAAATCTTTTGATATATAAGACGTATCCATAGGTCATGTAACAGCTCTAAAAATTTAGTTTTTATAAAAATTTTGATGCTTTTTAGCCAATTTTTGGAGTATTTTGCTAATAACTTAACCATTTCTTAAACGATTTGGCAGATTTATATACCCACGTCTTAAGAAAGAAATTTACCATTTACTTAGATTTTTACTTGGACTCGGGAAGATCTATTGTTCCCGAAAATGGGTATGTTTAAAAAAAAATTTATTTTGGGCATTACCCTTGCATTTTTGGAAGAAGAGTTTCAGAGTTTTCGGGAAATATATGCTATAAAATTTAAAATTTTGAGTATTTTCAATGTCTTTGTACGGGAGGTACCACGCCCACTTTTCCAATCACGCCCATATTTTGTGGGATACTGTGTATTGATAAACGATGTTTGTACCTAATTAGTGCCACACCCACTTCTCCAATCCCGCCCATTTTTTTAGAGTTTGTGCATCGGCAAGCAACATGTTTGTACTAAATTTGAAAGCCGTAGCCCTTGCCGCTTTCGAGATATGCAAAAAAAAAAGAATTTAAAAAACAAGAACAACAACATGGGATTTATGGAAAAAATTAGAGGTAGTCGTGGTTTTTTGCTCATATCTCAGCCATTTATGGCTCGATCTTCCTGAATTTCAATAGCAAACAATTCCGGACTATATGTGACATACATGTATAACAACCTAGCCTTCATCATATCTGGGGTCTTCGGAAAACCCATTTCAACGGACGGACAGACGGACAACCGGATTTGAGCTTCCCTTCTCATAAGAAGCCAGAATATATATACTTTATATGGTCTTAGATCAATATTGTAGAAATTACAAACGGAATGGCAAAGTTATATATACCCTTTTACCTTCGCTGAAAGGCATAAAAAAAAACAACAACAATATGGTCTTAGATCAATATTGTAGAAATTACAAACGGAATGACAAAGTTATATATACCCTTTTACCTTCGGTGAAGGGTATAATAAGAGAAAAAAACATGAGGCTAATAATTTAAGGTTGTTAACATAATTTCGTGCAGACATATGTACGTAAGTATGTTTGTAGATTTGTGCAAACGTACCTACGAACATATGAAAGAAATTCTTTGTGAGGTTTTGAACATACACCCCGCCGTTGAGCCATGATCAACAAAATTACATGTGACAACCTTACATTGTTTTATCTATATATCTTAAGTTATTGACACTTCAAATTCTGGAGTTGGCATATGTTGGCGTACTGCTGGACTTGAAGTTGGGATGGTGATAGAAGCATTGGGCTGATTTTTCCTTGGTGTGAATAAGTTAATGCTGCTATGATTTCTGACTGGATTCGGTGTAACCTTGCTGATGTTAAAGAAAGTTGAACGGATGTAATTTCTGTTACTTGATTTTCTACGCTGTTGAACCTTTGCCTTATATTCTATTATATTATATTATATTGGGTTCAAAATGTTTTATTTCAATTTTGTCTGTGGACACAAGCGGAAGTAATAGCCAGATTGCGAGTAGTGTGGTCATGATTGAGTTTGCCAAGGTCCGCAGTTTTTTGGCGAGTGGCCTTCCATCCGCTGATGATTGTAATATGGATTTAATTTCTGTTACTTGATTTTCTACGCTGTTGAACCTTTGCCTTTTATTCTCTTCATCTTGTTTAAGTACGTTTAGAGTTGCGTGAACAATTGATGTTTGATTCATGAGGAGTTGTTTCAGATGGTTTTCATTTTCGTTTACTGCGTTGATGGTGTTTGACATTTGTTCAGTGTAATCCGAGTCTAAAATTCCACAGTGAATTAGCAATGTTGCCAACAACGTTTATAGCGCCACGTTTAACTCTTCTGTTTAGCAAGAGATTTTTGTCCTTAAGACTTGCTAGGCTGAAGTCAACTGCTTGGAGAACGCTCGACCAAGTTGTCCTTTGAATTAGAAGATCACATAAGCGGTTCAATGCCGTTGATTCGTTCATGAAGCCAGTTCTTTCTTGCCAATATGGGTTTAAGTTATAGTAGGAAATTATGTTCCATTCTGATCGCGATACTCGGAAGGTGCTGATGCCTTCAAAGTACAAGCCGACATTGGGTTCAAATTGTTTTATTTCAATTTTGTCTGTGGTCACGAGCGGAAGTAATAGCAAGATTGTGAGTAGTGTGGTCATGATTGAGTTTGCCAAGGTCAGCTGTTATTGGGCGAGTGGCCTTCCATCCGCTGATGATTTTGGTGATTGATTTTCTGCTACAAATTCGGGTTCTGGAATTTTTGGAGAAGGTAGTTGTCGCTCTTCTTCAGGTTCATCAATGAGCTTAGAGAGTGGAGCTAAATATTGAGAAACTTATTTCCATCGCGTTTCAAATTTCAGGTGTATGGGCTTCGCTTGAGCATCAATTTGAGCTGTTAGTGGTTCGCCTATCAGAAATTGTCCCGGTGTAAGTGCGCCTATTTCGTTCGCATCATTTGACATTGGTGAAATCGGTCTGGAATTCAGTTTTGCTTCAATTTCCACAACTATGGTATCAAGCTCTTCGTAACTTAAAGATGCATTCCCTAATGTCCTTACCAACAGATATTTTGCTGATTTAACACCTGCTTCCCATATGCCGCCAAAGTGTGGTGCTCTTGGTGGAATGAAATTAAATTTGATGCCGTTGTTGCTGCAAGCATTCATAATGGTTGCTTGTGCTTTTGATGAATGTATTATTGTGGAAAGTTCAGGCAATTTGTTTTTCGCGCCGACGAAGTTTGTAGCATTGTCGCAATATAAATTTTGGCAATGTCCACGCCGGGATGTGAACCGTTTGAGTGCACCTATAAATGCTTCGGTTGTGAGGTCGCTCACAAGTTTCAAATGTACTGCTTTTGTTGAAAAGCAACAAAATACAACAGTGTAGGCCTTGTGTGGTCGTTTTCCCCGAAGTTTATAGTGAACGGTGATTTGGCCGCAGTAATCAACTCCAGTGTTAATAAAGGCCCGGGCTGGTGTGACACGTAGGCTGCCCATTATTTGGTGGAATAGTTCTGGCTTGGCTCTGCTGCATGTCGTGCATCGATGCACTCTGGCTCGTGCCATAATTTTTCCTTTTATTGGCCAAAATCTTTGTCTAACTATTTCCAGTAGTGTTTGCGCACCACAATGTTTGTTGTCCTTGTGGGTCATTTCAAAGATTAGCTTTGCGATCGGGTCATTATATGGAATCAACAACTGGTGCTTGGAGTCGTATTGAAGCGGTGAAGCTTCTAATGGACCTGCAACACGTATTAAACCATCTGTGTCTAAAAACGGTGACAGGTTGCTTAGGTTGCTGGTTCCTCTCAACTCTTTGTATTTTGTGAGTTGTTGAATTTCTTGTTTGAATTCTGAGACTTGCATGTTTGCAACGATTGTGACCAGTGGTCGACTGAGTTCCGTTTTTGTTATAACCTTTGATGTTTGTCGCATCAGCCTTTGCATCTTGTGTATGAATTAAAGCGCAGAACGTATCCAACAATCCGCTGCAGAATTTTATGGTTAATTTGGAAACAAAGTCAGGTTCAGTTGTGGTCATTGCTCGTGACTCAAGCAGCCTTGCCTTTCTTTCGAGATTTGTTGGACGTTTCTCCATGGCATGGAGAAGGTGTGGCCACAAACGTTCAACTTAAGTTCCAGCAGTCCAACAAATCTCGAAAGAAAGGCAAGGCTGCTTGAGCATTTATAGGTGCACTCAAACGGTTCACATCCCGGCGTGGACATTGCCAAAATTTATATTGCGACAATGCTACAAACTTCGTCGGCGCGAAAAACAAATTGCCTGAACTTTCCACAATAATACATTCATCAAAAGCACAAGCAACCATTATGAATGCTTGCAGCAACAAGGGCATCCAATTTAATTTCATTCCACCAAGAGCACCACACTTTGGCGGCATATGGGAAGCAGCTGTTAAATCAGCAAAATATCTGTTGGTAAGGACATTAGGGAATGCATCTTTAACTTACGAAGAGCTTGATACCATAGTTGTGGAAATTGAAGCAAAACTGAATTCCAGACCGATTTCACCAATGTCAAATGATGCGAACGACATAGGCGCACTTACACCGGGACATTTTCTGATAGGCGAACCACTAACAGCTCAAATTGATGCTCAAGCGAAGCCCATACACCTGAAATTGGAAACGCGATGAAAATAAGTTTCTCAATATTTAGCTCCACTCTCTAAGCTCATTGATGAACCTGAAGAAGAGCGACAACTACCTTCTCCAAAAATTCCAGAACCCGAATTTGTAGCAGAAAATCAATCACCAAAATCATCAGCGGATGGAACCACTCGCCAAATAACAGCTGACCTTGGCAAACTCAATCATGACCACACTACTCACAATCTTGCTATTACTTCCGCTCGTGACCACAGACAAAATTGAAATAAAACAATTTGAACCCAATGTCGGCTTGTACTTTGAAGGCATCAGCACCTTCCGAGTATCGCGATCAGAATGGAACATAATTTCCTACTATAACTTAAACCCATATTGGCAGGAAATAACTGGCTTCATGAACGAATCAACGGCATTGAACCGCTTATGTGATCTTCTAATTCAAAGGACAACTTGGTCGAGCGTTCTCCAAGCAGTTGACTTCAGCCTAGCAAGTCTTAAGGACAAAAATCTCTTGCTAAACAGAAGAGTTAAACGTGGCGCTATAAACGTTGTTGGCAACATTGCTAATTCACTGTGGAATTTTAGACTCGGATTACACTGAACAAATGTCAAACACCATCAACGCAGTAAACGAAAATGAAAACCATCTGAAACAACTCCTCATGAATCAAACATCAATTGTTCACGCAACTCTAAACGTACTTAAACAAGATGAAGAGAATAAAAGGCAAAGGTTCAAAAGCGTAGAAAATCAAGTAACAGAAATTAAATCCATATTACAATCATCAGCGGATGGAAGGCCACTCGCCAAAAAACTGCGGACCTTGGCAAACTCAATCATGACCACACTACTCGCAATCTGGCTATTACTTCCGCTTGTGTCCACAGACAAAATTGAAATAAAACATTTTGAACCCAATATAATATAATAGAATATAAGGCAAAGGTTCAACAGCGTAGAAAATCAAGTAACAGAAATTACATCCGTTCAACTTTCTTTAACATCAGCAAGGTTACACCGAATCCAGTCAGAAATCATAGCAGCATTAACTTATTCACACCATGGAAAAATCAGCCCAATGCTTTTATCACCATCCCAACTTCAAGTCCAGCAGTACGCCAACATATGCCAACTCCAGAATTTGAAGTGTCAATAACTTAAGATATATAGATAAAACAATGTAAGGTTGTCACATGTAATTTTGTTGATCATGGCTCAACGGCGGGGTGTATGTTCAAAACCTCACAAAGAATTTCTTTCATATGTTCGTAGGTACGTTTGCACAAATCTACAAACATACTTACGTACATATGTCTGCACGAAATTATGTTAACAACCTTAAATTGTTAGCCTCATGTTTTTTTCTCTTATTATACCCTTCACCGAAGGTAAAAGGGTATATATAACTTTGTCATTCCGTTTGTAATTTCTACAATATTGATCTAAGACCATATTGTTGTTGTTTTTTTTTATACCTTTCAGCGAAGGTAAAAGGGTATATATAACTTTGTCATTCCGTTTGTAATTTCTACAATATTGATCTAAGACCATATAAAGTATATATATTCTGGCTTCTTATGAGAAGGGAAGCTCAAATCCGGTTGTCCGTCTGTCCGTCCGTTGAAATGGGTTTTCCGAAGACCCCAGATATGATGAAGGCTAGGTTGTTATACATGTATGTCACATATAGTCCGGAATTGTTTGCTATTGAAATTCAGGAAGATCGAGCCATAAATGGCTGAGATATGAGAAAAAACCACGACTACCTCTAATTTTTTCCATAAATCCCATGTTGTTGTTCTTGTTTTTTAAATTCTTTTTTTTTGCATATCTCGAGAGAGGCAAGGGCTACGGCTTTCAAATTTAGTACAAACATGTTGCTTGCCGATGCACAAACTCTAAAAAAAATGGGCGGGATTGGAGAAGTGGGTGTGGCACTTCCCATACAAAGACGTTATACATTTCTGTATAACTGGAGAACGAAACGAGCTAAAGTTCCCAAATTAGGTACAAACATCGTTTATCAATACACAGTATCCCACAAAATATGGGCGTGATTGGAAAAGTGGGCGTGGTACCTCCCGTACAAAGACATTGAAAATACTCAAAATTTTAAATTTTATAGCATATATTTCCCGAAAACTCTGAAACTCTTCTTCCAAAAATGCAAGGGTAATGCCCAAAATAAATTTTTTTTTAAACATACCCATTTTCGGGAACAATAGATCTTCCCGAGTCCAAGTAAAAATCTAAGTAAATGGTAAATTTCTTTCTTAAGACGTGGGTATATAAATCTGCCAAATCGTTTAAGAAATGGTTAAGTTATTAGCAAAATACTCCAAAAATTGGCTAAAAAGCATCAAAATTTTTATAAAAACTAAATTTTTAGAGCTGTTACATGACCTATGGATACGTCTTATATATCAAAACATTTAAAGTAGAACATATTTGCTGAAAAACTCGGAAAAATCAGTTCAGATACAAAAAAGTTATTACCAAAATCTAATTTTTTTTAAGAATAATACCTATTTTCGGGAACCGTAGATCTTTCCGAGTCCAAGTTTTATTACCAAAGTAAATGGTAAATAAGTTGTTTTATTTGCGCCCCCCCCTCCTCTCCCCTGCATTTTTCCATTTGTTTACAGGCACCAGCATCATGTTCAGTATGACTTTCGTTATCAGTCTGCTTTTAATCTTTGGTCTTTTTAACGAAATAATTTCCACAAATAGAGATTGGGAATTTTTGCATCTTAAAAACTTGCAAAAACAGATAAATCTATTGTATGGCAACACGCCAGTGGTGGTGGTGTGTTTCCCTTTTTCTCATATTCACCTTTCATACCCAAACAACAAACTCACACAAAGATATTTGTTTATATGAAAAAAATATTCCACGGCCTATTTACTTATATTAAAGTTAAGTTCGCATGCGTATTTTTTTTTTCTCTTGGTATTTATAAATTATTTTTAATTAAATAAAAAATATATCAGTTTTTGCTATTTATTATTATCTTTTTTTATAAAATTTAGAGTTTTGTTCTAAATAAATGCGCATTTTTTCTGTGGCTAATCATTTTATATAAAAACCAAACAATTTATTTTTGGTAAAACCCTTATTATTTAAAATCAAGAAATTCCGACTTAAGCCATTATTATTTAATGCCACAGATATATTATATATGTAGATTATTCTTATCGCACTATGGTGAAGGGTATATATATATGTTTTTTATTTTCCAATGTTTTAATTTAAATTATAAGAACAACGTTGAACTTCTGGTTGAATAACAATTTACTGTATTTTTATTTTTTCCCAAGTTTGAGGTACTCCAATTTCTGCTAATTATTTTAATTTAATAACCGTAAACTACTGTTTGAGTTTATTTTATTCTTTTTTTTTTGTATTGCCTCGTGTGAGGTTTCATATATCCGCTGCAATTTCTTTAGTTTATTATTTTGTAAGCTTTGTTGTTATTTGTATTAAGTAATTAATTAGTATATAAGAATAAATTTTTGTTCAATAAAATGAGAAATAATAAATCAATTAACTTGAAACGTTGTTTCTCTGCAATAACTTCACAGTAACCAAGTTCCAAGTGCTTGCGTTACCTCTTAGATTGTTCTGGTGATACTACCTGATATCTGTTAGCAACTTTTGATTTTATTCAAAAAAGTCGGCAAATTTTAATTAATTTAAGAATTTCATAAAACGCCCCCTAAGGGATGATGATAAACGGAAAGTATAATTTTAGAAAATGTTAAGACCAAAAAAATAATGGAGGTCATTCATACATTTTATCCCCCTATGGGCGACTCCTGGGCATTTATAGTACTTTTTTTCCAATATATTTCTAGTCTGCATTGAACATTTTGTATGGAAGCCCCCTTAAGGAATGGAGATAGCGGGTGGGTATGTTAGAAATAAATGATTGAGATGAAAAATAAAGTGGGGTTGATCATACATTTGACCCATCTAGGGGCATCCTAGGCGCTGCAGGGGCCAAATTTAAGAATTTCATTTCAACAAATCTCGAAAGAAAGGCAAGGCTGCTTGAGTCACGAGCAATGACCACAACTGAACCTGACTTTGTTTCCAAATTAACCATAAAATTCTGCAGCGGATTGTTGGATACGTTCTGCGCTTTAATTCATACACAAGATGCAAAGGCTGATGCGACAAACATCAAAGGTTATAACAAAAACGGAACTCAGTCGAGCACTGGTCACAATCGTTGCAAACATGCAAGTCTCAGAATTCAAACAAGAAATTCAACAACTCACAAAATACAAAGAGTTGAAAGGAACCAGCAACCTAAGCAACATGTCACCGTTTTTAGACACAGATGGTTTAATACGTGTTGCAGGTCCATTAGAAGCTTCACCGCTTCAATACGACTCCAAGCACCAGTTGTTGATTCCATATAATGACCCGATCGCAAAGCTAATCTTTGAAATGACCCACAAGGACAACAAACATTGTGGTGCGCAAACACTACTGGGAATAGTTAGACAAAGATTTTGGCCAATAAAAGGAAAAATTATGGCACGAGCCAGAGTGCATCGATGCACGACATGCAGCAGAGCCAAGCCAGAACTATTCCACCAAATAATGGGCAACCTACGTGTCACACCAGCCCGGGCCTTTATTAACACTGGAGTTGATTACTGCGGCCAAATCACCGTTCACTATAAACTTCGGGGAAAACGACCACACAAGGCCTACATTGTTGTATTTTGTTGCTTTTCAACAAAAGCAGTACACTTGAAACTTGTGAGCGACCTCACAACCGAAGCATTTATAGGTGCACTCAAACGGTTCACATCCCGGCGTGGACATTGCCAAAATTTATATTGCGACAATGCTACAAACTTCGTCGGCGCGAAAAACAAATTGCCTGAACTTTCCACAATAATACATTCATCAAAAGCACAAGCAACCATTATGAATGCTTGCAGCAACAAGGGCATCCAATTTAATTTCATTCCACCAAGAGCACCACACTTTGCCGGCATATGGGAAGCAGCTGTTAAATCAGCAAAATATCTGTTGGTAAGGACATTAGGGAATGCATCTTTAACTTACGAAGAGCTTGATACCATAGTTGTGGAAATTGAAGCAATACTGAATTTAACTTACGAAGAGCTTGATACCATAGTTGTGGAAATTGAAGCAAAACTGAATTCCAGACCGATTTCACCAATGTCAAATGATGCGAACGACATAGGCGCACTTACACCGGGACATTTTCTGATAGGCGAACCACTAACAGCTCAAATTGATGCTCAAGCGAAGCCCATACACCTGAAATTGGAAACGCGATGAAAATAAGTTTCTCAATATTTAGCTCCACTCTCTAAGCTCATTGATGAACCTGAAGAAGAGCGACAACTACCTTCTCCAAAAATTCCAGAACCCGAATTTGTAGCAGAAAATCAATCACCAAAATCATCAGCGGATGGAAGGCCACTCGCCAAATAACAGCTGACCTTGGCAAACTCAATCATGACCACACTACTCACAATCTTGCTATTACTTCCGCTCGTGACCACAGACAAAATTGAAATAAAACAATTTGAACCCAATGTCCCCGGCGACGTAAAGCTTAAAAAAAATGAAACGCACCCTATTTACAATTTGAAATATATTCTCTATAGAAGAGTAACTATAGAAGAGCCACACAAAAGAAATGGTCCCGTTCAGTGTTTAAACTGTCAAGAATATGGTCATACTAAGGCATATTGCTATTTACCCCCTGTTTGCGTAGTATGTGGTGAATTACATGGTACAGATCTTTGCGATAAGTCTAAAACCGACCCCAACGTAAAAAAATGTAGCAACTGTGGCGGTAATCACACTGCCAATTATAGAGGATGCCCTGTATATACCATCGTCAAGCAGTCAGTTGGACCGAAAACTAATCCCCCTCAAATGCAGGTAACAAATCAAGTAAGCACTGGTGACATTCAGGCCCCGCAGCCTAGTTATAACAGAACCTCTTATGCTAACGTCGTAAAATCAAACCATGCGCCAACGCAAGGTGCTGCGCCAAGTAATGATGAAACTCCAGTTTCAAATTTAAGTCGTCTGGAAAAAACCATGGAAACATTAGTGCAAACAGTAACTAATTTTACGAACACAATGGGTAATATGATGCAGGAAATTCTTAGAATGCAATCGATGTTATTGCAATCTGTACTTAACAGGCCATGAACTGTTTAAAAATCTGTTTTTGGAACGCGAACGGCATCCGCCAACATAAAAATGAATTAGAATACTTTCTTAAAAATAAACAAATTGATGTCATGATGGTTTCTGAAACTCATTTGACCTCAAGAAATACGTTTAACATCAATGGTTATATACTATATGATACCAAGGACCCTCGAGATAGAGCTTGTGGTGGTTCTGCCATTTTGATAAAAAATCGAGTCAAACACTACCTAATGTGTGATCATCGTGAGGATTATCTCCAAGCAACGAACATTTGTGTTGAAGAGCTGAATCGTAGCATTGTAATCTCATCTTTATACTCTCCACCTAGATTTTCAATATCAGAAAGCCAATATTGTGAATATTATAAATCACTAGGACCCTGTTTCCTGGCCGCTGGCGATTATAACGCTAAACATACCTTCTGGGGGTCACGACTAATAACACCAAAGGGTCGTGTTTTGTTTAATACAATCTCTAAAATGAATTTAAATGTTGTCGCGAGCGGCCAACCAACATATTGGCCTGCTGACCCGCAAAAAATTCCAGATGTCATCGATTTTGGCGTGGTTAAAAACATCCCCACAGAAACGATTCACGTTGAAGCTTCCCTAGAATTATCTTCCGACCACACACCTACAATTGTTACTATAATGAACCCCAATAGAATTGTATCTCCGACTGGTTACCTAGCGACGTCAGCCACACAAATAAATTGGTTAAAATATAAAAAATATCTCAGTGCCCATTGCACAGAAAATATTCCGCTCAGTACACCGGAGTATGTAGATCGCTCTATTGATAATTTTGACAGTTTTCTGAAACTAGCTGTTCAACATTCCAATATTGCCCCCAAAAAAACAAAAACTATTAAAATATATTCCACAGATGTCGAGCGTCTCTTGTCTGAAAAAAGGAGGGCACGAAGAGAGTGGCAATTGCACAGATCTCCTCAACTTAAGAACTTGCTAAAAGAGTGTACAAAAAGATTAAGAAAGTTATTGCAGACTCAGAAAACGGCTTCTCTGGAAAAATATCTTAAGGAACTTGATGCAACTCCACAATCGGACTACTCATTATGGCGTGCAGCTAGAAACCTCAAAAGGCCAGTTGTCTCTAAACCACCATTAAGAAACTTGAATGGAAGTTGGGCAAGAAATGATGTTGAAAAAGGAAATCTGTTTGTAAGTCACTTGAAAAACGTATTTACACCTAATATATCTCACAATATTGCGGTCGATTTACCACCTGTTGCTGCTAGAGCAGCTATTCCCCTAAGATTTGAGATGAGAGAAATCGAAAAGGTTATATGTGACTTAAACACTAAGAAGGCACCTGGCATTGATAAGATCAGTAATAAAATGCTATTAGAGCTACCTCGCGTAGCAAAGAAAATTATTCTTTTTATTTTTAATGCTATTTTACGCCTTGAATACTTTCCTCAAAAATGGAAGGTTTCCTTAGTTACCATGATACCAAAGCCAGGTAAAGATCATACGAAAGTTGAGTCTTATAGGCCTATTAGCTTATTGTCAAATATGTCAAAGCTATTTGAGAAATTATTAGTTTCAAAATTAACACCGATTTTAAGTGAAAATAGATGTATTCCAAACCATCAATTCGGATTTAGAAGAAAACACAGCACAATTGAACAAACTCATCGAATAGTAAATGTCATAAGAAAAACATTTGAAGAAAAAAAATATTGCTCAGCACTCTTCATCGATGTTTCGCAAGCTTTTGACAAAGTCTGGCATGAAGGCTTATTACACAAATTGAAGCAAAATTTACCAGCAAACACACACAAACTGTTAGAAAGCTACTTAGTCGGTCGTCAATTTATTATTAAAGAAGGAAATTTCTTAAGTTCACCTCAGCCGATTGGCGCTGGAGTCCCACAGGGCAGCATCCTGGGCCCTCTATTATACTTAATTTATACTTCGGACATGCCAACAAACAACTACACCCAAACTTCAACATTTGCAGACGACACAGCTTTTCTAAGCGTCCACGAAAACCGTTATGAAGCATCTCGTTACCTACAGCATCATATATTTCAACTAGAAATATGGCTAAGACAATGGAGGATAATGGTCAATGAGCAAAAATGCGTACATATAACATTCACCCTGCGCCGGGAATCTTGCCCCCCTATTACAATCAATAATCAAATTATTCCTCAACATTCGCATGTAAAATATCTCGGTATACATCTGGATCGGCGATTAACGTGGAAATGCCATATAGAGGCAAAATTAACTCAAATGAAACTAAAAGCCATCCAAATTCATTGGCTTATTGGAAGAAATTCTGTTCTTAGACTCGATTGCAAGCTTCTACTTTACAACTCTATCCTAAAGCCTATCTGGTGCTACGGTATTCAACTATGGGGCACTGCCTCGGCCTCTAATATCGAAAAAATTCAAAGGCGCCAAAATAAACTTCTTCGTATAATCACAGCCGCCCCCTGGTATGTTAAAAACTCAAACATTCATAAGGATCTCAACGTGCCATTAGTAAAAACTATGATTACAAAATATGCAGTAAAATATTTAAAAAGACTTGAACAACACCCAAATCCTTTAGCTCGAAACATTTTAAATCATGGCGGCCACACTCGCTTAAGGAGAAGAGACACTGCAGCACTTACTCAACTAGATGAGAGATAAACACCTATATAAGTGAACAGAACCCGTGATGAAGAAAATTTTTGTCTGGCACTGGCAGGACATAAATAAAGTATTAGGTTAAGATTTGATAAATTATTGTTAGTTCATATTAAATATATGAAGATTCAATAAATAAATAACGAAGAAAAAAAAAAAAAAAAAAAAACCCAATGTCGGCTTGTACTTTGAAGGCATCAGCACCTTCCGAGTATCGCGATCAGAATGGAACATAATTTCCTACTATAACTTAAACCCATATTGGCAAGAAATAACTGGCTTAATGAACGAATCAACGGCATTGAACCGCTTATGTGATCTTCTAATTCAAAGGACAACTTAGTCGAGCGTTCTCCAAGCAGTTGACTTCAGCCTAGCAAGTCTTAAGGACAAAAATCTCTTGCTAAACAGAAGAGTTAAACGTGGCGCTATAAACGTTGTTGGCAACATTGCTAATTCACTGTGGAATTTTAGACTCGGATTACACTGAACAAATGTCAAACACCATCAACGCAGTAAACGAAAATGAAAACCATCTGAAACAACTCCTCATGAATCAAACATCAATTGTTCACGCAACTCTAAACGTACTTAAACAAGATGAAGAGAATAAAAGGCAAAGGTTCAACAGCGTAGAAAATCAAGTAACAGAAATTAAATCCATATTACAATCATCAGCGGATGGAAGGCCACTCGCCAAAAAACTGCGGACCTTGGCAAACTCAATCATGACCACACTACTCGCAATCTGGCTATTACTTCCGCTTGTGTCCACAGACAAAATTGAAATAAAACATTTTGAACCCAATATAATATAATATAATAGAATATAAGGCAAAGGTTCAACAGCGTAGAAAATCAAGTAACAGAAATTACATCCGTTCAACTTTCTTTAACATCAGCAAGGTTACACCGAATCCAGTCAGAAATCATAGCAGCATTAACTTATTCACACCATGGAAAAATCAGCCCAATGCTTCTATCATCATCCCAACTTCAAGTCCAGCAGTACGCCAACATATGCCAACTCCAGAATTTGAAGTGTCAATAACTTAAGATATATAGATAAAACAATTTAAGGTTGTCACATGTAATTTTGTTGATCATGGCTCAACGGCAGGGTGTATGTTCAAAACCTCACAAAGAATTTCTTTCATATGTTCGTAGGTACGTTTGCACAAATCTACAAACATACTTACGTACATATGTCTGCACGAAATTATGTAAACAACATTAAATTGTTAGCCTCATGTTTTTTTCTCTTATTATACCCTTCACCGAAGGTAAAAGGGTATATATAACTTTGTCATTCCGTTTGTAATTTCTACAATATTGATCTAAGACCATATTGTTGTTGTTTTTTTTTATACCTTTCAGCGAAGGTAAAAGGGTATATATAACTTTGTCATTCCGTTTGTAATTTCTACAATATTGATCTAAGACCATATAAAGTATATATATTCTGGCTTCTTATGAGAAGGGAAGCTCAAATCCGGTTGTCCGTCTGTCCGTCCGTTGAAATGGGTTTTCCGAAGACCCCAGATATGATGAAGGCTAGGTTGTTATACATGTATGTCACATATAGTCCGGAATTGTTTGCTATTGAAATTCAGGAAGATCGAGCCATAAATGGCTGAGATATGAGAAAAAACCACGACTACCTCTAATTTTTTCCATAAATCCCATGTTGTTGTTCTTGTTTTTTAAATTCTTTTTTTTTGCATATCTCGAGAGCGGCAAGGGCTACGGCTTTCAAATTTAGTACAAACATGTTGCTTGCCGATGCACAAACTCTCTAAAAAAAATGGGCGGGATTGGAGAAGTGGGTGTGGCACTTCCCATACAAAGACGTTATACATTTCTGTATAACTGGAGAACGAAACGAGCTAAAGTTCCCAAATTAGGTACAAACATCGTTTATCAATACACAGTATCCCACAAAATATGGGCGTGATTGGAAAAGTGGGCGTGGTACCTCCCGTACAAAGACATTGAAAATACTCAAAATTTTAAATTTTATAGCATATATTTCCCGAAAACTCTGAAACTCTTCTTCCAAAAATGCAAGGGTAATGCCCAAAATAAATTTTTTTTAAACATACCCATTTTCGGGAACAATAGATCTTCCCGAGTCCAAGTAAAAATCTAAGTAAATGGTAAATTTCTTTCTTAAGACGTGGGTATATAAATCTGCCAAATCGTTTAAGAAATGGTTAAGTTATTAGCAAAATACTCCAAAAATTGGCTAAAAAGCATCAAAATTTTTATAAAAACTAAATTTTTAGAGCTGTTACATGACCTATGGATACGTCTTATATATCAAAAGATTTAAAGTAGAACATTTTTGCTGAAAAACTCGGAAAAATCAGTTCAGATACAAAAAAGTTATTACCAAAATCTAATTTTTTTTAAGAATAATACCTATTTTCGGGAACCGTAGATCTTTCCGAGTCCAAGTTTTATTACCAAAGTAAATGGTAAATAAGTTGTTTTATTATGTTTTTTATTTTGCAATGTTTTAATTTAAATTATAAGAACAACGTTGAACTTCTGGTTGGATAACAATTTACTGTATTTTTATTTTTTCCCAAGTTTGAGGTACTCCAATTTCTGCTAATTATTTTAATTTAATAACCGTAAACTACTGTTTGAGTTTATTTTATTCTTTTTTTTTTGTATTGCCTCGTGTGAGGTTTCATATATCCGCTGCAATTTCTTTAGTTTATTATTTTGTAAGCTTTGTTGTTATTTGTATTAAGTAATTAATTAGTATATAAGAATAAATTTTTGTTCAATAAAATGAGAAATAATAAATCAATTAACTTGAAACGTTGTTTCTCTGCAATAACTTCACAGTAACCAAGTTCCAAGTGCTTGCGTTACCTCTTAGATTGTTCTGGTGATACTGCCTGATATCTGTTAGCAACTTTTGATTTTATTCAAAAAAGTCGGCAAATTTTAATTAATTTAAGAATTTCATAAAACGCCCCCTAAGGGATGATGATAAACGGAAAGTATAATTTTAGAAAATGTTAAGACCAAAAAAATAATGGAGGTCATTCATACATTTTATCCCCCTATGGGCGACTCCTGGGCATTTATAGTACTTTTTTTCCAATATATTTCTAGTCTGCATTGAACATTTTGTATGGAAGCCCCCTTAAGGAATGGAGATAGCGGGTGGGTATGTTAGAAATAAATGATTGAGATGAAAAATAAAGTGGGGCTGATCATACATTTGACCCATCTAGGGGCATCGTAGGCGCTGCAGGGGCCAAATTTAAGAATTTCATTAAACGGCCATATTTGTATGGGAGCCCCCCTAAGGGGTGGAGATATATGGTAACTATGTTTTAAGAAAATGTTAAGAACAAAAAACATTGGAGGTCGGTCAAAAATTTTATCCCCCTAGGAGTTAATCCTAAACCTTAGAAACAAATGATGGGAATGAAAAATTAAGTTGCGCTGGTCATACATTTGGCCCGTCTAGGGGCATCTCAGGCGCTGCAGGTATAAGTGATTAAAGTCTGTCTACAACTTTTGATTTTTTCAGAAAAGATGAAATTTTTTTATTTTTTATAATAACCAAACTTAAAAATTTTAAAACATTTATTTTTTTTGTTAATTAGTTAAAGTTAAAGTTTTTATTTAGAAATTTTTTCTTCTTCCTCCTGCAGATTCTAACAAATATCCCATAATAGCGAATTAAGTTGTTTGCCGCTATACATACCAGTGTTCGAGCCTGGCTGTTACTTGGTGAAATCTCTCGCCATGTTCATCAGACTCTACTGGTGAATGTTCATTAAATTTTTCGGCATGGTAATGCAAAAAATGTATTTTCAATGACATTCTAACGTTTAAGTTTTTAAATGCGGTTAGCATATTTTTGATTAAATTTCGCCAGTTTTCAGGCCGATGATTTCCTAATACATTTTCTTTTACTGGTTTCACACAATTCCAGGCCAATAGCTCGATATAATTCAATGCAACCTCAAATTGTAATCGTGGAAAAAATCGGCGCAATTCGGTAAAAGCAACACCATCTGGGCTCAATGCTTTTATTAAATTTTTTACAATACCCAGTTTGATGTGGAGTGGAGGAAGCAAAATCTTTTTCATCGGTACAGGTGTAATTCAATAACATTATTTCTATGCAATCTGCTTTCCTCACGTAAAGCCCAATCCCGTGTATTGTACTGGTCGCCATCGAAACGTGTATTCCATAAGCACATGAAGCACAACTTTTTAGTATAGATTGCATGACTCTTAAAAGAGCTACCACTTTTAAATCTGCGCATATTTTCCACTTGTGGTCTTCATATTTAATTAACTGTATTATTTTTTTCATTGATGCGTATGTCTCTTTAGTATTTGTGCTTAGTGCTATGGTAATAGGACTTTTTAAATTAGTGACATGTGGCAAAACTGATTTTAAGCTACTTTTGGAATAATCAATGAAAAAGCGCCATGTCAGTACAATACGCGATAGAATTTTCTCAATAGATTTAAAAAAAAGTCGTTAATCGTCTATGGCGACTGATAGCCCCGTATATTTGTACACCTGGTTCTAAAATATTAGCTCTTTTTAACTCTTTTGTCAAGAGAATGCTCTGTGTTTGAGATAATTTTAGACGCCGTACCTAGTGGTATATAATGTATGACCGACCTCAATTAATTTTTTATCCTTAACATTTTCTCGAGACATACTTGCCCCATATCTCCACTTCTTAGGGGGGCTCCCATACAAATATTGCGTTTTATGAAATTCTTAAATTAATTAAAATTTGTCGACTTTTGTGAATAAAATCAAAAGTTGCTAACAGATTTTAATCATTTATGTCTTGTTTTGTTTCCAGCTTCGTTTTTTATATGTCTGCAAGCTGCATTTTTTAATTTTTTATGAATTTTTAAAAAACAAAAATTTCGAAATTTTGATAAAAAAAATTATGTTTCTAAAACGACTACGGATATTAGAAAGAAGTTTTACTTTTGTTAAAGGAAATTTTATTGCGGAATTTCGGGTTTTTAAGCTAAAGCGTTTTTGAGTTACGCGAACTTATGTTGTGCAACCTCCTCCATTTTCGAAATAACGGTATATCTCGAAAACCAGAGCCAATCTTAAAAAACCGCGGACACCACTGGATTCAGCGTACCCGAATTATGTTAAAACGCCATGTGCCCGGCTTGTCTGTTTTTTCAACTAGCATACTGTAATTAATAGGGAGCATGTTAAAATTTTGTCTTTAATGATATACTAAAAAATCAAAAACAAAATTTCAAAAATTGTTTTTTGTTTTAAATGTTATTTTCTATGCGAACGTTAACGTTCGATATCGGCGAACGGGCAGTAATAATTAATAATTTAATATTTAAGATTCATATTATAGTTTTACAATAAACAAATATGTACTTTAGGATATACATACTAGAGGTCTGCACAAATGTATTTTCTAGCCAAATGATTGTTGTGTGTGTATTTGATATTCATATCAAATGTGTAAAAAAAATGAGAGCTAGTCATTCACGCTCAATCATTTTAAATGAGAGATCAACACAACACTGTTCATGAAAAAGTGAGCCACATACACTAACACTAATTGTGTGTGTGTCCCTATTATTGTTTATTGTTTGATGAACTCAAATTCATACATCTTACAATAAAAAAACCTGAGTTAAGTTAAAAATCACACTAATCATTCGTTAAAATTGGTTTTTCCCCTATTTGATAATTTTCCCTATCGTTCTTTGTTTTTGTACGGGCGTTTATTAAATTGGTTAGTTTCGGTTGCCCAGCAGTCTTGCTTTTTCTCAAGTTGGGATTTACCTTCAGTTGATATTGAAATCACAAGAAATAAATCGGTGGAAATAGTGTACATAGTGAAGAGGAAAGTTAAAATTTTAACAAAAAAAGTAAGAAAATAAAATGGTTATAAAAAATATATTTTTTATATGCAAAAACAATAACCGTAATAAAATTATAAATAAAAAATTATTATTATGCAAACCGTCAAAAATTTTACTAAAATTATCGATAAAAAATTATATATGTAATGTCAAAAAAAAAAAAATGTAAAATTGTTCAACTTAAAACTTAAAAAAATTATCAAAGCTAAGAAAGAAAGCTCGTTATAATATAAAAATAATCAATTAACGTTTAAAAATAAGTTATAAGTTCTCTTGATTTAAAAAAAAATGTTAAAAGATCTGGTTTTAAGTAATTTAATTTATTTAAACTACAAACTATTTGACAGTACCTTTATTTTATTTTGCCTTAACTTATTTAATTTTCCATAAGAGAGTTTTTTTGTGTTAATTTGCGTTCTTTATTACAAAAACACTTTTAATAGATGTCAGCAGACGATTCTGTAGCAGAGGTAGCAAATGCCGAAGTAAGTAGCTTTTTGTCAAACGCAACCATCAAATCAAAAATTAAAACTAATGAATTTAAAATCAACAATAAAAGAGGCAATAGCAAGGTTTGTAATGTATTTGATAAATAGATAATGCAATCGGCGAAGAAATAGCAAATGTTGTTGCATGTCGCATTTGCAAGAATGTTTATAAATTCAACAGCTCTGCAACTTAAAATTTGGTAAGGCACAAATGTTATATTAATATCAATACCGATAAGAAAATTTCAAAAATAGAAGTATACGCTTCAATTAAAAAGAAAACTATACATATTTTAACAGAATGGAGTATTCGAAATTGCAGACCCTTCTGGGTTCGAAAAAGTCGGACAACATCTTGTTTCAGTAGGAGCGCAATATGGACCTAATGTTGATTTAAAGAACCTTTTCCCACATCCAACAACTATTTCACGGAATATAAGCAAAGTGTACGAAAGTTACTTCGGAAAAATTAAAACTGAAATAAAACTAATTAAAAATGTAGGTTTTGGCCTAACGTCAGATCTCTGGACCGATAACTTTCTAAGAAAAACATACATATCTTTAACAATCCACTATATAAAAGACGCAAATTTAATAAGTCTACTCTTAGGAATGAAGTCTATGGAAGGCGAAAAATGTACATGTAATTATTTAAATTTGCTAAATATTTAAATTGTTCTGAAATCAAATCTCTTAAAATTACATTTATAATCGATTATATTTTCTATAAAAATCATTAGTATATTGTTTAGTATATTATTTATTTTTCAATTCGACTTTGTCCTGGTTTTTATTTTAATGAGTTTAGGCGGTTTGGCTTTCAGCGGCGATTACAAAAAATGCTCAAAATTAGTTTGGTCTACAAAATAAATACGTCATATTATTTTGTTATTTTTAGCTGAGAATGTAAGACTTAAAGTAATCAAATTATTAAATGAATTATTGTTACAGATAGCGGTTCAAATATGGTGGCAGCTTTTAGAAATAATAACCATATATATTGCGTAGACCACCTACTTAGGGTTGCCATATTTGAAAAGTGAAAAAAAAAGTACATTGAGGAAAAAAACAGTGCTTTTCGAAAAAAAACAGTACATATTTTAATTTATTGAAAACATTAGTTTTGCTTCAATACATCACATTTTTATTTAAAATAAGTTAATAAGAAACATAAAAAAATTTAAAAACTATGAGAACATAACGGTGACATAACTTTTAATTCAATACATCACATATTTACACTATGAGAACGTAACAAAAAATATTGCATTTGTTTCAAAAGGCAAAGCATATACATTCCTATTCGAATTATAAATAGTATCTTAAGTTACTTACATACAAGATCAAAAACACAAATTAAACGTCGTTTTTTGAAGGATATTAATAAAAGTTTGAATACACAATTACAACTGCTTTAACATTTTTAGCTATATTTCAGAACTATCCACTATATTTTCATACTTAATTTTGAAAATGATCTAATGTATTTTAAAAGTTATTAATTAAATTTAAAAAAAAAATAGAATTTCAAAATTGGTAATTGAATTTCAAAAACTACGTGTTGAATTTTAAAATTATCTATAATATGTACATATGTATTTTGATAATTCAATTGCTTTGTTTCTTAAAGTTGCAATAATATTCAATTAATATTTTTAGAATATTATTTATAACTTAAAGAATATTAATTTGACAAATTATCAATTTTTAAGTAGATTTCTACTCCATCATCCATAGAAATTGTTATTGTAATTAAAATCAATATTTAACAAAAATTTAATTATGATTTAAGAAAATAATATCAAGGTTCAACAAAATGAAAATATTTTTTGTTAAAGTCGACTATAATTTTAATTTGAATAAATTTTTTAAAGTTTGTTTTAGGTAGGTAGGTAGGTAGAAAGGCTGGTGTGAAGTCTCCTTCACACCCTCACCCAGAGACCAATATGGTCCATTGTGATGCCTTGTTTAGAGAGAAATAGCTGAAAAAGAAGCTGAAGAGAAACAGCAAAAGCATTAGAAAAGATATTTGTAGATAAGAAAAGGAAAATCTGACCAAACCCGAAAGAAAAGCCTCACTCAACACAACACCAATCCGCCCTATGTGCGGTTAGCTCCCAGTCTCCTGCTGCGCAGCCAGGCCATCCCCATTACGAATCCTATTAGACTCTCGAGCCCACAACCCGGGACGTCCTATAATTCGCCTAGGAATCTGCTGCCCAGCCACCTCAGCCTGCTGCACTGTTACCTGGGACAGCGGCACAAAATGTGTTCAATCGTCTCCAGCTCCTCCGGGTCCTCACACAACCCGCACATATCCGACACGTCGGATCCCAACCTCATCGCCATCCTGCCTATCATGCAATGACCCGTGATGATTCCTATTATGGTCCTCACGCAGACCCTACTTTTGCCCAGCAACAATTTCGAGTCGGACTTCCTAAGCACCGGCCACAGCGTCCGTGATACCCGGCAGTCCGTTCGGTTCCCCCAGGCCCTATTGGTCGCGTCCAGAATCCATTCCCTAATCTTTCCAAAGAAGAAGCCTATTGGAGGCCTAACCACCTCCATATGATTAGGATCCTCCATCTCTGAGCCCTGTCTCGCCAACTCATCAGAAATCAAGTTGCCATTTATGTTGCAGTGACCAGGCACCCAGCACAATCTCAACATATACTCTCCTAAGGCTCCCTCCAGAGCCCTCATGCAACCGTCAACTAGCTTGGAGTTCACGTAACAGCCCCTTACGGCCATAAGGGCCGCCTGGCTGTCGACATATATAGTGACCTCCGAGCCCCTATCAATGTTGTCCCTCATCAGCTCCACGGCCCTCAAGACCCCCAGAACCTCCGCCTGAAAAACACTGCAGTCGTCAGGAAGCCTAGACATTCTGATGTCTAGATCCTCAATGTAGACCCCCGCAGCCGTGCCTCTCATCTTCGAGCCGTCAGTGAAAATAGCAAATCCACTAAATAATCTGCTCCTACCTGACCAACTCTCCCTAGAAGGCGTAACCACCTCCGGCAACCGTCCGAAATCCACCCTGGTGCCCACGAAATCCGTGGAGCCGGGTGATCCCAGGCAGTAACCTCCAGCTTCGATCTCACCCAAGATCCGTGAGTGACCCTGCGTGAAATTCCTAATCAATCCGAGTTCCCTCAGTCTAAGAATGCTTCTGGCTGCCATTCCCATAACATACTGCTCAATGGGCAGAAGATGTAGAATGACATCCAGTGCAGCTTGAGGAGTACTTCTCATGGCACCTGTCATGCCGATTGAAGCACACCTCTGAGCCTTAGACAGAAGGTTCCTTCGACTAGCCACTCTCTATGACTCACACCAAACACAGCATCCATACGTAAGAATGGGTCTAACCACCGAAGTGTACAGCCATCCCACTACTGACGGCCGGAGTCCCCAGCTGCTACCTATCGATGATCTGCAAGCATAGTAGGCATTGAGGCCTCTCTTAAGTCTCCTGAGTATTCCTTCCCCACGACAGCTTGCTGTCCAGAAAAACTCCTAAATACTTAGCGCTATCAGATAGTCTAAGCTCTACTCCTCCTAGTACCGGCAGCCTAAAATTCTCTACCCTGTACCTCCTAGTAAAAAGAACCAACTCTCCGGATTAACTCCCAATCCTTTATCACTCGCCCATGCTGACAGTTCCCCCAGCGCCCCTTGCATGACTTCGCTTATTGTCGGCAGAAACTCGCCCGATACCAATATCACTACATCATCCGCGTAGGCCACAACTTTCCGAACCATTCTGTCAAAAAGTCCCAGAACGACATTGACAGCTAAGAGCCATAATAAGGGAGAGAGAACGCCCCCCTGTGGGGTTCCCCTAGTCACCAGTTTCTTTAAGCGCTCGTTTCCCCAGTCCGAGTGAATAACTCTGCTGCTGAGCATCAGAGCTATCCATTCGACCAGGAACAGTGGAACGCCTAGATACACCAATGCCTGCCTAATAGCCTCTATCTTCAAATTGTTAAAGGCGCCCTCTATATCCAGGAATGCCGCCAAGGTGTATTCCTTGTTTCGCAATCCCCGCTCTACATAACCCACCACATCATGAAGCGCACTCTCAACAGATCTACCCTTAAGATAGGCGTGTTGAGCGCCGCTGATGATGCCGGCGTTAATCTTCGTCCTCAGATGTAGATCAATCAGTCTTTCCAACGTCTTCAATAGAAAAGACGATAAGCTGAGTGGTCTAAAATCCTTGGGTTTAGAGTGACCGGTTCTTCCCGCATTGGGTATGAAAACCACCCTGACCTCCCTCCACCCTTTAGGAATGTGACCGTTCAGCCCACAAACCCTAAACAGTTCCACCAACAGCAGGAGTGATGATCTCCCGATATTCTGTAACATCGCCGGAAAGATACCGTCTGGTCCTGCCGATTTGTAAGACCCAAAGGTATTAACCGCCCATGTTACTTTATCCAAGGTGATCATGTCCCCCACCGTCTCTCTCTCCTCACCACCCGAGCCTGACCCAGAGAGGGGGTTACCACATTTAATCTGTTCCCCCTTCTCAGGATCCACACATCCCGGAAAGTTAGACTCCATTAGCAGACAAAGAGATTCAGAGCTAGATTCCGTCCATGAGTTGTCCGGTCTCTGAATAAATCCCGGGACTACAGGGTCCTTGGATAAAATTCTCCTGAACCTGGAAATCTCATTTACAGATTCCACTGACTCGCTAAACTTGACCCACGAGTCCCTTTTCGCTCTCCTAATGTCTCCCTTATATCTATTGTAACTCAATCTGAAGTTACTCCAATCTTCTTCCCTACGCGTATACTTCGCTCTATTGAACAACCTTCTGACAGTGGACCTTTGAGTCCTCAACTCGTCTGTCCACCATCTTGGTTGTGTGCGCTTGCTACGCTTGCTACTAGTCAGTACCTCCGTGAAGGTGCTCACCAGTTGCTCTACACCGGTCGACGTCGACCTCCAGTCGTGTGTAACTCTAAGGTTACTTTGCACCAATCTCGAAAAGTAATCCCAATCCGTCCTTCTCGGATTCCTATACGGACACCTTTTCGACCTTTCAAACATTAGATTAAAGGACAGGCGACTATGGTCAGAGAAGGAAAAACCCAGGTCCACCCTCCAATCCTCCACTAATTCCCTACAGATCGTCAATGTCATGTCTATCACTGCCTCCCTCTCCCTAGTTCTGAACGTAGGTGTATTCCCCCTGTTACAGATATAAAGATTGCTGGCAATAATAAAATCAAACATAGACTCACCTCTTTTGTTGATGTCGGCACTTCCCAATTGGGTATGATGTGCATTGGCGTCACACCCTAGTACCAGCCTCGAGCCACTTCTGCCCGAGTACTCCACCAACTCTCGCACTTTTTCACCAGGTGGATCGGTAGCCTCGTATGTCAAGTATACCGATGCTAATGCCAGGACATTCTGTCTGTCGCGCTCGTTGAAGATAGACGTGTTTTCTAAGCTCGGCATACGGTTTATTTTTTTGAACAAATAAAGTATTAAAAAAAGTAAAAACAAGTAAAGAAAAAAAAAATACATGTATGTATTTGGTAACACGGTTGATACAATAACAAATATAAAACTTGCTAGCGTTGCCTCAACAACAAAAACAATTTTAATAAGTGATATAAATATTAACCCCCAATCAGGCATAATAGATAACTCAGTATCACCATCGGTGTCTAATAATACGGTTGATCTTAATACAATAAAAAATATAAAACCTGCAAGCGGTGCCCCAGCGGCAAAACGATTTTAATAAGTGATGAAAATATTACCCCTCAATCAGGCATGATGGAAAACTCAGCTCCACAAGTAAAAAGTGCTCAAAAGCCTCCAGTACAAGTAGGTATTGATAGGTACATAACAGTGCTTAAACGGGGTCGCAGCCCAACCTCCTCAGCAGTTGCTTCGGTCTCAAAAGTCTCAAAAGATGGTACAGCTGATAGATAAAGTTCACAAAATCGTTTTGCAATTCTGGATGAGGAATCCCCGGAAGCACAAAACGTTATCAAATCTTCTAAGCCACCGCCGATATATCTTAGAGAGCAAAACTCAAATGAATTAATAAAGAATTTGATATCGGTAATAGGTGAAAATTCTTTTTATGTAGCTGCAATAAAGCGGGGTAGTATTAATGAGACAAAAATACAAGTTAATCGTGAAGAAGATTTTCGTAAGGTTATAACTAAATTTGAAGCACTTAATAAGAATTTTTATACATATCAACTGAAGAGCAGTAAAGGTCTTCAGGTAGTGATTAAGGGCATTGACTCATGCGTGGACCCAGGTGAGATAAAAACGTTTTTAGAAGAGAAGGGCTTCAAAATAAAAACTGTAATAAACATTAAAAATAGAGAAAAAAATCCTCAGCCACTATTTCGAGTGGAGTTAGAACCCGGCGACATTAAGCTCAAAAAGAACGAAACGCATCCCATTTATAATCTTAAATATATCCTGTATAGAAAAATAACAATAGAGGAGCCGCACAAAAGGAATGGTCCCGTGCAATGTTTAAACTGCCAAGAATTTGGTCACACTAATGCATATTGTCATTTAACCCCTGTTTGCGTCGTATGTGGAGAATTACATGGTACAGCTCTCTGCGATAAGTCTAAAAACGACCCCAATGTAAAAAAAAGTAGCAACTGCGGTGGTAATCACACGGCTAACTAGAGGATGCCCTGTATCCTCTATCGTCAAACGCTCGGTTGGACCGAAACCTAATCCCGCTCAAATGCAGGCAACAAATCAAGTTTACATTAATGACGTTCAGGTACCGCAGCCTAGTAATAACAGAACATCCTACGCTAACGTCCTAAAATCAAACCATATGCCAATGCAAGGTGAGTTGCCAAATGATGAAACTCCAGTTTCTAACTTAAGTCGTCTAGAGAAAACCATAGAAACATTAGTACAAACAGTAAAAAACTTTACAAACACAATGGGTAATATGATGCAGGAAATGTTAAGAATGCAATCGATGTTATTGCAAGCTGTACTAAACAAGCCATGAACTGTTTAAAAATTTGCTTTTGGAACGCAAACGGCATCCGCCAACATAAAAATTAACTAGAATACTTCCTTAAAAATAAACAAATTGATGTTATGATGGTTTCTGAAACCCATCTGACCTCAAGAAACACGTTTCAAGTCAATGGTTATATATTATATGATACCAAGGACCCTCGAGGTAGAGCTTGTGGAGGTTCTGCCATTTTGATAAAAAACCGAGTAAAACACTATTTAATGTGCGATCATCGTGAAGATTATCTCCAAGCAACGAGCATTTACGTTGAGGAATTATCTCGAAACATAGTAATTTCATCATTATACTCCCCACCTAGATTTTCAATATCAGAAAGCCAATATAATAAATATTTCAAATCATTAGGACCCTGCTTCCTGGCTGCTGGCGATTATAACGCTAAACACACTTTCTGGGGGTCACGACTTATTACACCTAAGGGTCGTGTTTTGTTTAACACAATTTGTAAAATGGACCTAAATGTGGTCGCGAGCGGACAACCAACATATTGGCCTACTGATCAGCAAAAAGTTCCAGATGTCATAGATTTTGGCGTGGTTAATAACATCCCCATAGACACGATTCATGTGGAAGCGTCCCTAGAATTATCTTCAGATCACACACCTACAATTGTTACTATAATGAATCCAAATAGAATCGTATCTCCGTCTGGTTACTTATCGACATCAGCCTCACAAATAAATTCGTTAAAATATAAAAAATATCTGAGTGCCCATTGCACAGAAAATATTCCGCTTAGCACACCGGAGAACGTGGATCTCGCTATTGTTAATTTTGACAGTTATCTCAAACTAGCTGTTCAACATTCCAGCATAACACTCAAAAAAACCAAAAACAAAATCATATATTCTACAGATGTCGAGCGTCTATTGACTGAAAAAAGGAGAGTTCGTAGAGAGAGGCAATTGCACAGATCCCCCCAACTTAAGACTTTATTAAAAGAGTGCACAAAAAGGCTGAGAAAGTTACTGCAGTCTCAGAAAACGGCTTCCCTGGTAACAGCCGCTCCCTGGTATGTCAAAAACTCAAATATCCACAAGGATCTCAATGTGCCATTGGTAAAAACTATGATAACGAAATATGCAGTAAAATATTTAAAAAGGCTGGAACTGCACCCAAATCTCTTAGCTCGAAATATTTTAAATTATGGCGGCCACACTCGATTAAGGAGAAGAGACACTGCAGCACTCACCCAATCAGATGAGCGATAAACACCTACATATGTGAACAGAAACCGTGATGACTAAATCTTTTTGTCTGGCACTGGCAGGACATTAAGTAAATATTAGGATAAGATTTGATTAATTATTGTTAGTTCATATTTAATATATGAAGATTCAATAAATAAATACTGCAAAAAAAAAAAAAAAAAAAAAATGCCAGGACCGTTTTGTCCTTGGCTTCTCCTGTCACAGCCGTGAGGTCTCCATTACTGTAAGAATGAGAAAACATAAATTTAAACTCAGTTCTCGCCAAAATACAAGTTCGTACCTTTTCATCTGTGTGGGGTACGAACAATGTATACCCCGTGACCCTTAATCCAACTACCCGGTTTTTGTTAATCCAGGGCTCTTGGATTAAGGCCACATCCACGTTGTTATCGATGAGGTGGGTTACTAATTCGGTTGAGGCTGCTTCACAGTGGTGCAGGTTTATCTGCACCACTTTCAACCTCTTACGGTCTATCATGTTTAGGAAACCTAAATTTGTTAGACCCCAACCCGAATATTGCAACCCCTCCTATGGATTCCAGCTTTTTAAGAGACTCCCGGTCCACTGCGAACCTGAAGTCTATTCCCTGGTTCTCTTTACAACCCAGTGAACTACCAACTTCCACTGGCTTGTATTGAGTCCCTTGTTCTGGTTGGCCAGTACCCCCAGTATGACCTCCACCGGTTTTATATGTGGAGGTATCCATACCGTGACTACCGGCCTTAATGGCAACTCAAACGCGAGTATAACGTCCAGACTAGCTTCAGGACAGGAGCTGCCACACTTACCAATTGCAGCCTTTAAAAACTCAAAGGTTTTTTGATTGCCGCAACTGACAGTTTTGACACCTCTTGCCCAGGCAGCCCCTTTGAACGATACTTCGTCCGGCCTTCCTTTGGCACTAAAGATTTCGTCGAGTAGTTTGTTCTCTAGCACCTGCCATCTCTTGGCACTGATCCTTTCATCGGGATCCCTACGATCAATGACAGCCGCTAGAATACCGTCCTTACTCGACGACTCCTTTAGTTTTTTTGACGTGGAGGGGTGATCCTCTCTGGAGCCAGTCCTCTTATTGATCTCCTTATGGGAATTTAAGAGAACTGACCACAGTCTGACCAGTCCTCTTAGCCGCAGGGGATTTCTGGTCATCACCAGACCTCACTCGCTTAACTACCCTCATTTTGGGGCCCTTAGCAGAGCTCTGTCGATGGTCACCCGATTTCCTTGCAGATGTTGACTGGTCTGTCCCGGCAACCCTTTCTTTAGTGACTCCTTTTTGGGAGTGACTATCGGAAATTACCAAGACATTTCCAGCCCTCATCGCGGGACTAGTAGTGGGTAAATCGTTCTCAGGCCTAGCTCCCTTAACTGTGACCATACTGTCACGATTAAGAGGGCCAGGTGTTGAACCTCCTTTTTCTTATCCTGTTTTATTCGAGGATTCATCAACAGGGGGTGCTGGGGATTTGCTGTCTTTACTGACAACATTTGTATCCCCAGCAGCCCTTGCTGTGTATCCCGCAGAATAGGGAAGCCCTAGGATGGCACCGACAGAGCCGTGGATTCGTTCGAATCTAGCAACGTTCTTTCGGTGCTTCCTCAGCAGATGCCTATCCCGCCCATCGTGCAGTGAGGAGTCTTAGCTATCTTTTCCAGAAAGGCTTAGGAGGCTCTCACACCACTCTTGGCTTTTTCGAAGCTCGTTCGGCTATCTGACGTGACGTGTTCTGTCGCATCTTGCCGAACAACGAGTTTTGATACACTCGCCAATCCTCTCTCCATCCCGAGTGTGACTCCGGAAGTCGATGGCCCAACCCTATAGCCCTCATCATGAGCGGAAATCAGTGTTATTTCGTGCTCATCATCAGAGCCCAGAGTTAGGTCACCGAGTCTTTCCGATGCCCCTGTACGAGACGGAGATTCGATTGGCGAGTCTATCCTGTCCGTCTCTGTCATGACTGTCAGTTCTGTCATTAACTGACTCTCTTGCAGCAGAATATCTCTGTGAATACCCAGCAAGTCGGAGTCCGAATCTGACCCCGAACCTGCTGAGCTGACAGAGACATTCCCTGCGCCAACTCCTTCATTTCGTTTTTTAATTATTTTTTCCAGTTTTGGTCCCACGAGTATGCACGTATACAAAAGGAGACATCTCGCGCATTGACGGCTTGCGCGTACTAGGCTAGAATTACAACTGACCCTTGCCATCGGCGTCAGAGGGAAGCTGTTCACGACCAGTTTCTTTTACCACTAACTAGCCATTCAGGTTCTCGGCACTGCTATCAACCACCTTGACCTTAAAAGTGGGGGATGTAGGGATTCAAAGGGGGAGTAGGTAGGATTATAGGTAATGAGGATGGGATATGGGATGGATAACCCTTGGTCATGCTGGCCTTAAAGCTTATGCCTTCAAACTTGTTCCGGTTAGACTGTACCGAATCAAGTTCCAAGACATACACTACCGCCGGCATTTACATGTCGGAGCATTTCACTCCATTCTAAATCACAAAACTCGAATATTTCTTTAAGGTTGGTAGTTTTTTTTGTCGAAGAGCTAAACTCATTAAAAACTTTGATAACAATATTTTCTAAATCATATTTTAAAAGCTTTAATGAATTTTTAAATGCGTTATTTAGGATGTGGCACAAAC
This sequence comes from Pollenia amentaria, assembly GCA_943735925.1. Lineage (NCBI taxonomy): Eukaryota > Metazoa > Arthropoda > Insecta > Diptera > Polleniidae > Pollenia > Pollenia amentaria. The sequence goes on from OX031008.1 coordinate 51,263,213, forward strand.
ATCCCACACCGATTATATCTGGAATACTTTTTTTTAGTTCCACAAAAACACTTTTTACATTCAAAGTTAACGTTTTCATTATCAGCGCAAAAACTGGTTACATTCTTTAAGTTTAAGCCTCGTCCGTCTAATTTTGAGTTTAAAGAGTTTGCGATATCGACATTTCCGAGTTTGACTCATAAAAGTTGAACAGTTTTGTGTTTACTCCTGTATGCTTTGAAAAATATCTTATTACTATAGGAAAAGTTTTGATATTTCCTTTGTTTGACGCATCGGTTGATATAGAAAAAGGGTGGTTATTATCTAAGTCTTTAATAACTGTTTCGATAGAATATTAAGAAAGTATATTAGTTACAATTTTGGAGCACTTTGTCCTTCCACATGAAAAATTGGTAACAACATTTGAGTCAGGAAACAAATGTTTGAAAAGCTTACTGGTACAATCTGCCGAAATGAAGCTGTGGCTATGCATAACCGTATGATATGCAAAAGCAGCCTCTGCCATAGCGCTGCACTCACGATTACCTTCTGGGTTATTATTTTTTTGATTTAAAAAACTGGTAGCGGTTTTCTGCTGAATGCTAACTAAATTCCTCTTGTGTTTGGCGGATTTCATATGACGTTTAACGTCACTAATACCACCATTACCAATTGAGAACGAAATCCCGCAAGCCGAACACTTAGCCATCGTTTCTTCCTTGGATTTTAACAACCAATTGAAATCCTTTGTCCAACAATCTATAAATTTGTTTTTGCGGCGATTTCTCACAATTTTTTGGCAGTTAATTTCTTCGACATCGGTAGAACTGTTTGAGTCTATATACTCACTAGAATTGCATTCCATTTTTAACTAATCAAGAAAAATACAATGTAAAAACAGAATATGTTTTTTATAATAAAGATCAAACCGTTTAGTTAAGGCATATGGCAGTGTGTTTATTTTTTTATATGAATATTAATTTAACTACACCTCAAAAGAACGTAACAAGTAAAAACACAAAACTTTCTTAATTACAAACATAAAAGTTTTTGATTAAAAAGTAAAGAAACCAAATTTGTATACAACGAAACGAAGTGGAATAAAAACAGGGCGATTCAAAAAAATTTTATACATAAATATCGTACACATGAAAAACATTTTTAAAATAATATTCTTTTTGCACGCCAAAAAATTTTTTATATAAAAAATATGTACTAAGTACATAAAACAGTACAAAAACAGTACAAATAAAAAAAATGTACTTTTGCGTACTGTTTTAGGTATTGTGAATAAAACAGTACATTTTACAAAAAACAGTACATGTACTGTTTAAAACAGTACGAATGGCAACCCTACACCTTCTGCACAATACAGTGCAAAAATCGATTGAAGAATGTGAGGCGGCAGAACTTTCACGGCTATGTTCAAAACTTGTGAAATATTTTAAAATTTCTGACCTCAATGCAAAACTTTCCAGCACATTAAAAAGTTTTTCACCAACTCGTTGGAATTCTATCTACAATTCATTTATTTCTATTGAGAAAAATTGGTCAGACATTATTCAACTTCAACAACAAAAAAACGAATTAAACAGAATTAATAATATAAGCTTTAATAATATTACTGCTCTTGTTAATCTATTAAAAACATTTGAAGACACTTTTAAAAAACTAGAAGGTGAAAATTACCCAACCATGCATCTTGTCTACATTTACATTTCCGTTAAAAAAAATGTGCCGTCGACAATTCAGATATAGAAATTATAAAACGTTTTAAGGAAAAATTGTTGTATTATTTGGAAAATGTCGTATTAAACAACTTGACAATATTTCATAAAATTGGGCTATTTCTCTTCCCACTTTGAATAAAATGGTTCAATCTAGTGAAGACGAGCAGACAGAAATCAGAAATGAGTGTTAACGTACAATGAGAAAGTTTTTGGAAGAAGACGTTGAACCTCAAACTCAAAGCGGGGGCACGTCAGAAGTATCTAATGAAAACATAGAGCTAATTTCCGATTTTTTGCCACAAGCGCAATTAAACAACAGTATGGATGTTGTGGAAACAAATTTTTAAATACGAAACTTTAACCATAAATTTTTATGACGACTTCAACATTATACAATGGTGGGAAGTTACCAAACAACAATTTCCATTGCTACATAAACTAAGCTGCAAAATATTAGGTACGCCTGCAAGCAGTGCAGCTTCTGAAAAGGTACTTTCGGCAGCACGCAATTTAATTACAGAAAAAAGATGTAGTATTGCATCAAATGATGACACTGTAAATGAAATTATGTTTTTGCATTATAATATTCCAAAGCATGAACTAGAAACTGAAATAAGTGCACAAACGAATTAAGTATTTATTTTCATGAGTGTATATTTTACAAAAATATTTTCGATGTTTTCCTAATGAAATACCTATTTTCTTCATTTAATATTTTAGTTTCTGTCTTATTATAAAAATGCCTGATATAGTTCCTTATTTCTATTGTCAATATATTGAATTTATTTACATATTATATTTTATTTATTGAAAATCCATTTAATTTGTTTAAATAAAAAATTTTTAATTAAAAACTATAAATCTGTTTTTATGTGTGTATTTTAGTAATGATTGATCTGCCAAAGTATACAAAAGTAGACAGTTGCAAAATTTTTTAACTTGGTTACGATTAAATTCAGTAGATATAGTGATTATAATCACTATATATATATATATATATATATATATACATATATATATATTCAAATATATTTTCAACTGTGTGACATAATTCAAACAAAAAAATTAACAAAAATTTCATTTGTTTAAAAATATATTTAAAACTACTTTTGCTTCTAAAAAGTTGGTATCACTTTTAATGCAATATCTTTTTACTAATATTTTGTTTTCGATACGATAAAAAATTTCGAAAACACAAAACACATGTTGCGTTGATAAAACACAATATGTACATCGCCACTCAAGAGCATATTTGTTATTTATACCTGTATCATATATTTCTCTCACATAAATAACACTATGCGACAGTCAAAATCGGGATGGGATGAAACCAACGGGAAATGTTATATCGGTAAAAAAGAAGTTATACGTGTCCCGGCGTTTCGCCGACGCACAATAAAGAAATTGTCCCAATAAAATATTCTGAAATCACACGATTGCCCTGTTTTATACAAATTTAATTGCCGCTAGTTGGTACAAAGCGAAATGGGTACAATAATAATGCCGCAGCACAGTCACATGATTGTTCTTACTTGTGCCAACTGCGAAAACAGCTGTTGTGGTAGCTTTTTTATTTGTTTGGAAGATCTAGTTGGCTTGTTTATTAAAAAAAAGAAAATTGTATCATATATTCAAACAAATTTTTTAACTAATATACATGAAATTCCAAAAATTAAACAAAGTAAAATTCTATTTTAAATATATAAAGAAAAAGAGAATATTTATATATAAAAATAAATTCGCTTTAAAGAATTTCAATAAAATTTGCTTCGTTTTCCTGTATATATTCTTTTATATTGTCCTGAACAGCTATTGCACTAATTGAAAAAAAAAATTATATATCAAAAGTTATTTTCGGGAATACAAAATTTAGTATTAATTTATTTATTAATGATTTGCTAAATTCCCAATTTTTATTTTTGATAAATTTAATTTTTATATTTCATTTATTCCTACTAAAAGAAACACACAAAAGTAAATTGATTAAAAAAGGCAAATATTGGCGCGTATTGTACTGTTTAATTGCCGCACAAAAAACCAATAAATATTGGTACATTTGTGTAATTTTTATTGACGCGCATTTGCATATCAAGTAGTCACACGATTGCCGCACCAGGGTTGCATTTTATTGGTAAAAGTAAGCACAATATTGCCCTCAATTGGTACATGAGGCAATTGATTGTGCAGTCACACGATTGGGGTATTAAAAAGTGTGAAAATTGGTGCATTTCGGCAAGCGTGTGATCCCAGCTTTACACACAATAAATTGTGTATGATTCTAAAATCACACAACTAGGGATGCAACATCGTTCCGAAAAACATCGATATTTAAAAACATCGATGTTTCCACGATAAGTATCGATGTTAAAAAACATCGGTACAAACACGATACATCGATGTTTTAATTTTTTTCTTATTATTATTGAAAGATTTAATATGTACCCAACAAAGAAGTCAGTTAAGTAAACTTTTGAGGAATTTTCTTGACAAAATGACATGAAATGCAAAGTATTTTAAAATAAATATGATATAATTTCAGTAAAAAAAAAACATTTTAATTAAAAACTTCATGGAACTTAGCGGGTGTACTTTTTTAACAATAGCAAAAAACTAAAAACGCAATTCTTAATATTTTTCCATGCCCTACACGATTTTACCTTGGGAGAACTGATATTTGCAAAAAATTAAAAAACTTATAACCCTATTACACAGTCTCTAAAATTGTTTTAACATTTCTTTAGTTTACAATATGGGAACCACAAATGTATATGTAGTTATGCAATGCATATTATGCAGGTATGTACACTAGGTATGTAAACTAGCCATTAACAATGTCACATAACAACAGTAGAAATTTCTATTTTGTACAGAATGGTACGTAACAACTAGAGTATCCAATTATTTGACTTTTGATTTTGTTCGAGTAAGGATTTAATTGATTTTTAAACTTTAATGTTGCTCGATTAATCGAACAAGAGTTTTAAAATGTTCAAATAACTCGAATAATTCATATAATTGTATCCAATGGGAAAAACATACATGACTATTTGATTTTATACTTTTATTATATTAATAAACAGAAAAAAAACAATAAAATAAAAATATACATAGTTAAACAACAAATATGTAACAATTCATTTTTACCACGTATACAGTTTTAAAACTTTTAAATAAAATAAATAATTAAAAAATCAAGAACCCTGCTTCAAAACATACGGTTTTAAGGGCGCTAAAGAGACCGAAGATTAAGAAAAAAAATAAAAATAAACCAATAACAAAGTTAACACTTCTTCGGTTGAACAGACTATAAAATGATCTGAAGGCCAAAGCTTAATACATGCATTAGGTTTAACAGCAGTTGGGGTCATTAATTTTATTTCAGTGCATAATTTGTAATTATACACTGAGCGGGACTGCTAAACTTAATACCGGAATTCAACATAGGCTTTCACCTCATATTTTATAAATTATTTATTTTATTTAAGACTTATATTTTGTACAAATGCATTATTCGTAATTCAATTAACCTAATTTATTATTCCTGAAAATCAAGTAAAATTGAAATCAAATGAGACTCTCAGTTAATTTTTTTTAAATCACCGTATTTTTTCTGATTTTAAGAGAAGTTCTGAATAAGATAAGAACTCAAAGTATAAAGTGTTTAAAAGGAACTTTAACATAAACTTTCAAAGTGGAACCTTTTCAAAGTTTGTTCGATATTAATTTCACTCACATGTATTCGATATACCGTACATGGCTGATAACTTTTGTTTTTCCATTTTAAAGCTCTACTCTATAGGTTTGTGTAATTTGCTTTTTTTTAACGAATTACTATTTTACGCCAACAATTCGTGATTTTGTTTTTAACTACCTATCTAAGGACACATCTGTTTTTAAGACGAATCTGACAATACCTAAAATGTCAATTCATCCAGCCGTTTGGTTAGGTAAGGTTAGGTTAGGTTAGAGTGGCCGGTCGCAAAGACCCCGCATAGACCAAATAGGTCCCTAGCGTTACCACGTTGTACGATAACCCGCAAAAGAACGTTAGAAATAAGAGTGGTCATTCCGATGTGATGGTACTCAGAGTTCCCCAAACTGTCTTGACGAAAGCCAGGAGTCTCATTAACCCAATTCCAGATTTTTCCCCGAGATTTTGGAAGTAATGATCTCCCAGACAGTTCGCCCTGGAGCGCACGAGTGCCGGACAGTAGCAGAGTATATGCTCCACTGTCTCCTTTTCCCCTGGTACCCCACAGAATCTACAATTGTCACTATTCAGCCGCCCCGCCCTCTTGGCGTATACCGCAGTCCAACAGTGACCCGTTATAAAACCTACCAGAAGTCTACAATCACTTCTCGATAGTGACAGAAGTATTTTCGTCGACTCCGGATCATAGGATCCCCACATTACCTTGGAAACCCTGCACGTTTCGGTGTTTTTCCAAATTGCCTCTGATCTCCTCCGTATAGCAGAGTCCGTATCTCTCCTAATATTCCGAATTGGAGCCGGGATGGCCATCACCCTATCGAATGGTAACTGGACCCCCCGTTTCGCCAATTCGTCCGCCTCCTCGTTGCCCTCTATGCCCTGGTGCCCGCGAACCCAGTAGATGTGCACCCTCCTATTGGTACAGAGTCTATCTATCGAGTCCCTACACTCCTGGACGATAGAAGAGTATGAAAGTTTGGCGGATATCGCCCTGATCGCCGCCTGACTATCGATGAAAAAGTTTATGTGTGAGTTCCTTGTACTGGAGCTACGTGCCAAATCAGCAGCCATCTTGGCCGCAAATATATCCGCCTGGAAAATGCTGCAGTAATCGGGGAGCTTATACGATTCCCGAATACCAAGTTCCCGGCAGTAGACTGCACCTCCAACTCCGCCTTCCATTTTGGATCCATCAGTGTAGAAACTGAAGGTCCTGTGGCCAGATCGGAGCCCTGCCAACCAGCCGTCCTCCTCCAGGGTAACTCGCGGTTTCCGTCCAAGCGTCGGAATGGTGTAGTCACTGCTACAATCTATTCCCCTTATAATACTGCCGTGACCATAAGGTCTGTATACAAATTGTCCCGTCGCCTTTAAGCGGATCGCAGACGTCCTTGCAGTTCCTTCTGCCACTAGATGAATCGGCTGCAAGTCCAGGATCACATCCAGTGCCTCAGTCGGCGTACTACGCAAAGCACCGGTGATTCAGAGTTCGGCGAGTCTCTGCACGCACATAAGCATCTTCCGGTGCGATATCTTCCTCAAGGTCGTCCACCACACAAGTATCCCGTAGAGTAAGATTGGTCTTGCAACCGCTGTGTAGACCCAGTATGTAAGAGCAGGGTTTAGACCCCACGTTTTGCCCAGCATTTTCTTACATGCGTAGAGCGCATTCGTTGCCTTTTTCACCCTTTCTTCCACATTCAATCTCCACGATAGTTTGCTATCCAGTATTACTCCCAGGTACTTTGTGTGGTGCTTAAGTTCCAGGCTAGTACCCCCTAGTTTAGGCTTCCTCCATGGGCCAATTTTGTACCTATTCGTAAATAGTAGTAGGTCCGTCTTCTCGGGACTTACTCCCAGTCCTACTCCGGCCGCCCACTGGCTGACCAACGCCAATGTAGCCTCCATTACAGAACTAATAGTATTCAGATCCTTGCCAGCAACTATTACCGCCACGTCATCTTCGTATGCAGTTATCTTCGCTGCCCCGTCCTGAAGTCCATTGAGAAGTTCGTTGACGACAAGCGTCCAAAGCATTGGTGAGAGCACCCCTCCCTCGGGAGTTCCCCGGTGTGCTCTCCTCGTTATCCTGGCGTTACCCCACGCCGCAGATATAGTTCTGCACCTTAGCAGGTTACCGATCCAGTTTTTAGCGTGTGGGTGTGCCCCGTACGCGACAAACTAGCCAAAATTGCCTCTGTGGACACATTATTGAAAGCTCCCGCGATGTCCAGGAACACGCCCATAGCGAAGTCCTTGTATCCCAGGGTCTTCTCAATCAGTGAGACAACTGAATGGAGCGCCGTCTCAGTTGATTTGCCCCTCGTGTAAGTGTGCTGATTTACAGAGAGAATAGTCGGCCCCATGTTACCCTTGACATGATAGTCCAAAATTCTCTCCAACGTTTTCAACAGGAATGATGTGAGACTAATAGGTCTGAAATCTTTCGGGTACATTTGATTGCTCTTACCCGATTTCGGTAGAAATACAATCTTAGATATCCTCCAAAATTTCGGCACATAGTTTATCCTCAGACATCCCTTAAAGATTTTTACCAGCCATGGTATTATCCGTTGTCTACCCCGCTGTAGTTCCACCGGGATGATTCCGTCAATACCAGGCGACTTGTATGGCTGGAACGAGTCAATGGCCCATTCCACCCCCTCGTAAGAGATAATGTCGTTATCACCATTTGATATAAAGGAAATTTCATCCGTTGGAATAGGAACCTCAACACAGCCCGGAAAGTGTGTATCAACGAGTACATCCAGCGTCTCCATGCTGCTCTTTGTCTATTCTCCGTTATCCCTACAAACTGTACTTGGCGTTACTGGACTGCCCACTAGCAGCCTCCGCAGTCTTGCCGTTTCAGCCGTCTCCTCTATGTTATCGCACGTCGCGCTTATACACCCTCAGAGAGTCCCTATACTCCCCCCAGCATTCAGACCGGTCGACCATTTTCGCCAGTTTGAATAGCTCACGAATTTCGCGTCTTCCACAGTCCAGCTGTTTATTCCATCAAGGTGGTCTGGACTTACGCCTAGCTCGTGTGGGAGGACACGACTTTTCATAGGATCTAATAACGCCCGATGTAGCTGTGTCTATAGCAGAATCTATGTCCTCTGAACTAGCCAGTGTTCCCGAGTGACCTAGGTCCCTATTAAGAAGTAAAGAGTATTTGGCCCAATCTGTATTTCTTGGGTTCCTAAACACTGTTTCAGTAGGTACATTGTAATTTAACACAAAGGATATATAGGAGTGATTAGAGAAGGATGGCTGCATAAGCACCTTCCAATCATCTATCACTGTTTTATAATCTGTATAAAGCGTCACATCAAGCACATTTTCCGGCGTGGGACCCTTATACGTTGGGACCTCACCTCGATTCGCAATTTGTATATTATTCTGTAATATTAAAGCAATAAGATCCTCACCTCTATTGTTGATGTCTTTACTACCCCATATTGTGTGATGAGCGTTAGCATCCGTGCCCACCACCAGATTTTGCTTCCTTCTACAAGCTTCTTCGACTAGTCTTTGGAGTTCTACTGGGGGGCATCTCTGTCGTGTGGCATATAGGATGATGCAAATATTATTGTGTCATCTCTGCCATATTCCAAGGCCACTACTGTTAGATCGTCAGTGCTGTAATTATATAGAATGTATGAATAAAGATTCTTCCTAACAAGTATTGCAGATCGTATTCTACCTACCACTTTTGGGAAGTACGTGTTAAAATTACGTGACTTCAGTCCAGATACCCGATTTCCTGTGGAGATCCACGGTACCTGGATTAAAGCCACGTCGTAGCGACCCTCCTCTAGCATGAGGAGGAGTTCGACCGAAGCCACCTTACTGTGCTGGAGGTTGACTTGCAGGATCTTTAGCGTCATCGACTAAGATCACCCGCTCGGGGTCGGCTCTATCATCCTTGGCCGTCTCACCCAGACTCAGTCCAGAAGTGGCCGCAGTGGCAGCCGCCAGATCTCGCTCCACTTCATCGACCTCCTTCATCAACCGGAGAAACACACTTCCTACTCCCCAAGACATTTTTCCATACCGTGGATACAAAAGGTCTTCTGCCTCTTTTGTAATCTGGAGTATGTAATTCTGTCCGTCTTTGTTGCCTTTTTGTACATGCAGAATCCTCCATTCTTTAGTGGGAATGTCAGGATTCTGATTTTGTAGGAGACGAAGAGCGACTTCCGGTTTTACTATGCGCGGAAAGTTCACCTTCGCCTTCGGTACAGCCGGAATGTGCGATCTATCCACAATCTTGAGTTGTGCATCCGACCACAGGCCCTTGAGTTTCGTAATGACTCCTTTAAGCCATTCCAGCGTCATTTCGTCCTTATAGCTGATGAGCTTTACTCCGTTGAACCATCCAGCCCCATCAAATGAGGGCAGCAGTCTTCCGGGTTCGGCTTCCATCTTAGCGACGATTTCGTTGAAGATCTTAGACTCCACGATCTTCCACCGCTCTGTGGCCATTTGACCAAAAGGGTTGCTCATGTCGAGAAGTGCCACGCTCAGAGGACGTTTGGCCACTTCACTGACTCTTGCAGCCTTTGGCAACGGTACAGTGGCAGCTTTTGATGTCGAGGGTCTAACCTCCTCGGTGTTTTTCTTTGGCTTTTTTGTCTCCATAGGATTTGCGGCAGATGGGGACTCATCAACTGACCGCTGTCTTTTACCCTGCATGCTCTTAACCACGGCTTCTTCAATGCAATTGTGGAAACCCTGATTTTTGGCAGCGTATTCGGGGTTCATGGAAAAGCGAGCTCGGCCTTCTGCAATCGCACCCGTTGCCCACTTCATCCGCTCTTTCTCTTTGTTGGAGAGATTGGATTGGGATCCAAGCCGATGCTGTATCCGGACCGCAGCTTTATATTCTGAAAGAGCTCTGAGTCCTTCCTTGCTTCTCTTGGGCCTGTTCCTATTTGTGGAATGGGTTCCCCGAGATGTTCCAGGCGAACTTAGCTGCTCACACAGCCGTTTGGATGGTACGAGGTAATAAAAAAATTTAGGTCGGGTAAAAACTGGTAACCCATAATCTGATAGTTCATGGCTTACACATTTATAAATGCTGAAGGATTTTTTACAATGAACGTCAAACTCGATATTTTAGAACGAAAAATCTTACATATGGGATTTGTACTTAATCGTTTATTACATAATTTGTCTTACACACACCCACATCAAAAAAGTCACTTAAATATGTTCAGAAGTGCGTATAACACAATAGATACAGAATATAACAACATGTCATTTAGTTGTTAGGTATTTTATTAGTTAGAAATCTAAAAACAAAATAATATTCTATTAAAAAATCGAATTTTCTAAGAATTTTATTTTAATCGATTAATTGACATAAATTGTTCGAGTTATTCGTTATTTGAAATTGGCTATTTTAATTATTCGATCAAATAATGGCGAAAACTGTCTTCGATTAATCGAACAACGATTAATTGAGTGGATACTCTAGTAACAACTACTGTACATTAAATTTCGGTAAGCTTTTGTATTTCTTTTCATTTACCAAAAACGGACAGCTGATTCATACGGTACAGATACGGTATATTTTTAAACTCAATCTGCTTAATATAGCAGAAGATAAGCTAAAGTGATAACACCTGTCACCATCTGAAACGCCCCTTCAAGTTACACGTTGAACTATTGCAATGGCACACAAAACTATCACAAAAACGTATAAGCGTAAACGTCCTTACAGGCACTGCCGAAGGTAGTCATGCGTTCTTTCCTTTGGTTGAATTTGCTTCTTAAATTCAGACCTACCATTTATTCTACGTAGGAGGCAGCTTACCATAAATAAATCACAAGGTCAAACGTTATAAAAACCCGTTTTCAGTCATGGACAACTATATGTCGCTTTTTCAAGAATGAGAAACACATGATGTAATTTTAAAGGATGGCATATATTATGGAAAACAGGGTTGCTCTTCACTTTTTTCAAACAAAATTGTTTAATATTATTAAAGTTATTTGTTTTTTTATTATAATAATAACCACTATAAGTTACTTACAGTATGAAAGATGGTGCCTGGCAGAGACAGGCGTTTTAGCTAAGTTTTAAAAATTTTATAAAAGTTTGCAGCGATATTCTTTGTGATTACCATTAGCGCGCTTTCTTTTTGCTTCTTTCTCAATGTTTTTCCCTTATAAATAAATAAAAATCTTTACAAATGAAAAGATTTTGACAGTTAAATACAATAGATTTGTTCGTTTATTAAGATTTGTTACGGATTGTAACAATTGTTATCAGCGTTGCGTTTATGCGATAAAAGTCGCATTTTGCCCCTTTTTGACTGTCTTGTCATTTTCTTTGTCCCTTTTTTAAATTCTCTTTTGTACCATTTTGAAATTTTTTTGTGGCCCTCTTTTCCCTTTTTGAACCAATGTTTTTTATATTGGCAATCAATGAACGCAGATGTTCCTATTTGCAATTTTGAAACAAAAATTGTAAATCAGAATCAAAATGAAATAAGAAAAATATATTTTGGATGAAAATAATCTGTTTTCTTAGATCCTTAACGCAGTGTGGCTTACGTTATCTGGAATTGTTATTTTCTAATAAAATAACGTATCATCAATCTAAAAATGTATGAAAAATATTCAATATGTGTGCTGTTCGACCTTTTGTTGTAATTTTAATGTGAAAAATTAGTTAAGCTCAAGGTCAGTTTTTTTAATTTTTTTATTTATTTAAAAAATGTTTCCAATATTCCGAAATCCACTGGATCTCATCTTCAGGGTACTACAATTATAGTTAACAAAAAATAAAAACATAATTTTAACATTAAATGAATACATATTGTCCCACTGTGTCATAAATCATATAAACAGAAAATAAGCGCACAAAAATAAAAACTTACAAGAGTAACAATAATAAAAAACACGTCACACACGGTTTTACATTTAAAATTGCACTAATTCCTTATTCTATTTTTGTTTATTATATGTCTATATTGTTTTGCTGAGCTCGTCTCTAAATCGCTCTTAAAGTTCATTCGGTACTCTTTGCTTGTGTTTATTATATTTAACATTTCTAGTGTATAGCGTCTATGGTATTTTTCCTCTCTTTGTAATAAATCCACATTGTCGAAGTTTGGTGTGTGCCCTTTTTCTGCACAATGGGCTAGAAGTCCGGTTTTTTGTGATGAAGTTTTATTTATATTTAAATAAAACTAGCCCATTGTGCAGAAAAAGGGCACACACCAAACTTCGACAATGTGGAGATATTACAAAGAGAGGAAAAATACCGTAGACGCTATACACTAGAAATGTTAAATATAATAAACACAAGCAAAGAGTACCGAATGAACTTTAAGAGCGATTTAGAGACGAGCTCAGCAAAACAATATAGACATATAATAAACAAAAATAGAATAAGGAATTAGTGCAATTTTAAATGTAAAACCGTGTGTGACGTGTTTTTTATTATTGTTACTCTTGTAAGTTTTTATTTTTGTGCGCTTATTTTCTGTTTATATGTTTTATGACACAGTGGGACAATATGTATTCATTTAATGCTAAAATTATGTTTTTATTTTTTGTTAACTATAATTGTAGTACCCTGAAGATGAGATCCAGTGGATTTCGAAATATTGGAAACATTTTTTAAATAAATAAAAAAATTAAAAAAACTGACCTTGAGCTTAACTAATTTTTCACATTAAAATTACAACAAAAGGTCGAACAGCACACATATTTAGTCAATTCACAAGGTATCCTAACATGTCATATTGTCAAAATGTCCTAATATTTCACAATGGTTTAAAAATATTGTTGTACGGCTCAGCCGCTCAGCGCTGTACTTTTCTGATTAATTACGACAGCACAATAAACACAGCAAGCAACGTTCTATTTATTTAAGACACTTTTTGTTAACAAACCAACAACAATATTTTTAAACCATTGTGAAATATTAGGACATTTTGACAATATGACATGTTAGGATACCTTGTGAATTGACTAATTGTATATTCATTACGGAGAGCACGCCGTTAATACAAACGAAAATGGTTTACAACACTATAAAACAAAAACAGCATAACATTAAAGGATATATAAACAAACATAAATCCATCAAACAACGTCAAATTAACACAAAATCAACAATAACCTTTTTGATTAAGTGCAGAAATACAGGTATTATACCAAACTTTTTATATAATTCCACCAAAAATGTACAAAACATATTTAAAACCAATGAAATGGTTCCCCCCAAAATATATAGTAACCTAAATACAATATTAGAAAACTACCACCGAAAACTATTAAACCTTCTAATTAAACAAAAACATGAAATCGAAAAATGTAACAACACAACAATAAACGAATTAGAAGCGAACATAAACAAAAAATTGACGACTGAAGAACAAGAATAATTCTGGAATAGCGAAAAATTACTTTAACTTAAAAGACATAAAATTATTAAAAATAGGCATAAAACAAAATTTGAAACATTAAGACAAATACAAAGAAGAGAACTTAATATAATAGAAAATGAAAAATGGTTTATAAACAAATCGAATACTGAAATACCTGACGATATTAAGTGGCTCCTTTCGTTGGGACAAAAACATATTGTCCCTACTGATAAAAAACAATTCCCTTTATTTAAAATGATTGCCGACGGGGAAGATTGTATTCAAACATTACAAGACAAAGAGGGTCAAGAAACGGCAAGAACAAAATTTACTTCAATGTTAGAGAATCACATGAACAAACAACACTTGAATAGGAGGGAAAGATTTGTACTTAACACTATGGGACAGGCGAAAACTTTTTTGAACAAAAATAAAAATATACTAATTCTTAATGCCGACAAAGGAAACGTTACCGTCGCAATGGATAAACAAGATTATGAATCAAGAATGAATGATATTTTAAGCGATATGATGACCTATAGAAGAATTGATAAAGATCCCACATCATCTTTACAAAGGAAAAATAATGAATTGGTGGATAAACTTTACGATCTAAATATAATATCTGTGATAGAGAAACGAAGACTTAAACATGACGCGGCTTTTGCACCAAGAATTTATGGATTACGCAAGATCCATAAGGAAGGATTCCCACTTAGACCAATCTGTGCATCAGTAAATTCACCATCTAGTGAATTATGTAAGTTTTTAATGAACATCTTGAAGAAACTAACAGTTGATTCAGAGTTTAATGTAAGGGATGCGGTGCAATTTAGGTGTAAGGTAAATAACTGTGCAATAGAAGATGACGAAAAATTAGTTTCATTTGACGTAATATCGCTTTTTCCGAGCATACCGGTTGATTTTGCAATTGACGTGATCAAAGATAAATGGGAGGAGATCGAGAAATTAACAACAATACCCAAAGATTTATTTTTTTAAAATATTACAATTTTGTATTAAGAAAAATCGTAATTTTAAATATGAAGACAAAATCTATACACAAAGGAAGGGGTTGCCTATGGGATCACCAGCGTCCCCTATCGTGGCCGATATCGTGATGGAGGAACTTTTGAAGACTTGCATTCAAAGCTTGGACTGTAAACCGAAAATTCTAACAAAATATGTGGATGACCTTTTTGGTATTGTAAAAACCAACGCCATAAATGAGATGCTAGAGGAATTGAACCGCTTCCATACACAAATAAAATTCACTTTGGAACAAGAAATAAATGGACAATTACCATACCTTGATACCCTGGTAATTAGATCGGGTAACAAACTGAAAATAGACTGGTATCAAAAACCTACATCGTCAGGTAGAATAATAAACTTTTATTCGTGCCAGCCAAAAAACATTATTATGCACACCGCCAACAACTTAATAAAAAGAGTTTTAAATATAAGTGATGAACTTTTTCACCAGGATAATATAAAGAAAAAGAAATATTGAAGAAAAATGCTTTCCAAGACAATATTATTAAAAGACTCTTACAAGTAGAAAACAAACAAACCAAAGAAATAGATGGAAACCAAAAATGGTATAAATCAATGACGTATGTGCCAGGAATATCCGAGAGGATTGAAAAATCTTACACTTATGATAAGGAAAACTATGAAATAGCACCTAGATCGGAAAACACTTTACGTCAACTTTTTTCAAACACCAAAAGTAAGCTGGATAAAATGGAAAAATCTAATTTGATTTATAAAATAAATTGTAATGGTGACAAAACCAATATATGTAAAAAGGTATATATTGGTACAACAAAAAACAAACTTAAGACAAGATTAGCAAGACATAAATCTGACCTGGAAAATATAAATAAAAGTTCATCACAAAAAACCTCACTTCTAGCCCATTGTGCAGAAAAAGGGCACACACCAAACTTTGACAATGTGGAGATATTACAAAGAGAGGTTATTAAATATAAACACAAGCAAAGAGTACCGAATGAACTTTAAGAGCGATTTAGAGACGAGCTCAGCAAAACAATATAGACATATAATAAACAAAAATAGAATAAGGAATTAGTGCAATTTTAAATGTAAAACCGTGTGTGACGTGTTTTTTATTATTGTTACTCTTGTAAGTTTTTATTTTTGTGCGCTTATTTTCTGTTTATATGTTTTATGACACAGTGGGACAATATTTATTCATTTAATGTTAAAATTATGTTTTTATTTATAATTGTAGTACCCAGAAGATGAGATCCAGTGGATTTCGAAATATTGGAAACATTTTTTAAATAAATAAAAAAATTGAAAAAAACTGACCTTGAGCTTAACTAATTTTTCACATTAAAATGTATGAACAAATTAAAAAATTTTAAAACCTGTGTTTTTGCATGAAATAAAATAGTTTTTTTATTCTGTGCACCAATATACGAATGTATGTAATTGAAGAGAGTATTATGCGTGTCTGCTGATTATTATAACATTTTAATCGGTTTAACGATGTACGTCCGGCTGGTTGGTTATTGAGATACTTTTCTGAATTTCGTAAATTGTGAAAAAAATCAAAAGTAATGCACCGATTGCAATTAAACAAAGCTCATTTCATTCGAATTATGTTTAACCAAATGTTTCTAAACTAAAACAGGGATTTTTGTGGCATTTTCAATTTAAGTTCAATTTTGTTCCCTTGTGTAATAGTTTGAATACTTAAATTTAGCAAGAGCAACTGTGACATCTTTGTGATTATTTGGATAAGAAATGGATATACTAGTAAAAGTGGGCGTGGCACCTCCCATACGAATTAGATACTAAAATTCCTATATTTTGGAAACGATAATAGTAAGAGTACTTAAATTTATCAAGATCAACTTTGACATCTTTATGAACATTTGGATCAGAAACGGGTGCATATCAATATTGGGCGGGGCCCCTTCCACATGAATTTAATACTAAAGTTCGTATATCTGGGAAACGATAATAGTTAGAGTACTAAAATTTCGCAAGAGAAACTTTGACATCTTTATGAACATTTCGATATGAAATGAGTGCATTAGCAATATTGGGCGTGGCACCCCCCCATATAAATTTAATACTAAAATTCGTATATATGCGAAACTATAAAAAGTAAAGTCATCAAATTTTGCACAGGCAACTTTGACATCTTTATGAACATTTAGGGAAGAAATGGGTGCGCTAATAAAGGGGCCATGTCACTTGCCTTATGAATTCAATTGTAGAAGTGGGCGTGGCACCTCTCATACAAATACATTATAGATATCTGTTTATTCTAAATTAGGTACAAGCATCTTGGTTTGCAATACGCAACATCCGACAAAATCTGGGCGGGATAAGAGAAGTTGGCTGGGCATTAAACAGATTTATTTATATCTAAAGAACAGTAAGAAAAAAATTGTCCAACTTTGGTACACACAGCTGGGTTATCAATACACGACATTTGTCAAAACTAAGGCAGGAGTGGATAAATGGGTATTGCACCTCACATACAAAGGCAAAAGAGATTTTCGTAGAACTAGAAAATAGCAACAGCTAAAGTTTATATAGGTAGATAAGCTAGCGTGGTATAAAATAGAATTCCGTATTTACGGAGAAAGGTTTTATTTTCATTATTTGTTTATTGAATCTTCATATATTAAATATGAACTAACAATAATTAATCAAATCTTATACTAATACTTTATTTTTGTCCTGCCAATGCTAGACGAAAATTTTTCTCTTCACGGTTTCTATTCACATATGTAGATTTTTAGCGGTTTTATCGTCGGATGAGTCCTGCAGTATCTCTTCTCCTTAATCTAGAGGTGCCGCTGTCATTTAAAATATTTCGAGCTAGTGGATTTGGGTGCGGCTCAAGCCTTTTTAAATATTTTACTGCATATTTCGTTATAATAGTTTTTACTAATGGCACATTGAGATCCTTGTAAATATTTGAGTTTTAGACATACCAGGAAGCGACTGTGATTATTCGAAGAAGTTTATTTTGGCGCCTTTTATTTTTTTCGGTATTTGAGGCCGAGGCAGTGCCCCATAGCTGAATACCGTAGCACTAGATTGGCTTTAATATAGAGTTGTAAAGTAGAAGTTTTCAATCGAGGCTAAGAACAGAATTTCTTCCAATAAGCCAATTAATTCGAATTGCTTTTAGTTTCATTTGTGTTAGTTTTGTTTCTATATGGCATTTCCATGTTAAACGCCGACCTATATGAATACCAAGATATTTTACATGCGATTGTTGGGGCAATAATTGATTACACTGTGCTACACTCGAAAAGCACTTCTGAAATGGCCTAGTGTGCGTTAAAGGTGTTGGTGAGCATGTTACGAATCCGGGCTTAAAAGTTTAAGTATACCTCCAAATTCCCGAGTTATGGACCAAAGAAATTTTTTTGAGGCTGCAAGTATGACAGTTTTCGTGTACGCTTAAAAAAGCTGTATCATCAGCAAATGTTGAAGTTAGTGTGTGGTTATTTGTTGGCATGTCTGAGGTATATATTAAGTATAACAGTGGGCCCATGATGCTTCCCTGAGGGACCCCACCGTCAATTGGCTGAGGAGAACTTAAAAAAGCCCCTTCTTTAATAATTAACTTTCGACCGACTAAGTAGCTTTCTAACAGCTTGTGTGTGTTTACTGGTAAGTTTAGCTTCAATTTTTGGGACTGCAGTAACTTTCTTAGCCTTTTTGTGCACTCTTTTAGTAAATTCTTAAGTTGAGGGGATCTATGCAATTGCCACTCTCTTCGAGCTCTCCTTTTTCAGTCAAGAGACGCTTAAGATCTGTAGAATATATTTTACTATTTTCGATTTTTTTGGGTGTTATGCTAGAATGTTGAACAGCTAGTTTAAGATAACTGTCAAAATTAACAATAGAAAGATTCACATTCTCCGGTGTACTAAGCGGAATATTTTCAGTGCAATGGGTACTGAGATATTTTTTATATTTTAACCAATTTATTTGTGTTGCCGACGTTACTAAGTAACCAGACGGAGCTACAATTCTATTAGGGTTTGTTATGGTAAGAATTGTAGGTGTGTGATCAGAAGATAATTCTAAGGAAGCTTCAACATAAATCATGTCTGCGGGGATGTTTTTAACCACTCCAAAATCTATGACATCTGGAACTTTTTGCTGATCAGTAGGCCAATATGTTGGTTGTCCGCTCGCGACCACATTTAGATCTTTTTTACAAATTGTGTTAAACAAGACACAACCCTTAGATGTAATAAGTCGTGACCCCCAGCGTTGTAATCGCCAGCAGCCAGAAAGCAGGGTCCTAATGATTTGAAATATTTATTGTATTGGCTTTCTGATATTGGAAATCTAGGTGGGGAGTATAATGATGCAATTACTAGGTTTCGATTTAATTCCTCAACGCAAATGTTCGTTGCTTGGAGATAATCTTTACGATGATCACACATTAAATAGTGTTTTACTCGGTTTTTTATCAAAATGGCAGAACCTCCACAAGCTCTACCTCGAGGGTCCTTGGTATCATATAATATATAACCATTGATTTTAAACGTATTTCTTGAGGTCAGATGAGTTTCAGAAACCATCATAACATCAATTTGTTTATTTTTAAGGAAGTATTCTAGTTGATTTTTATGTTGGCGGATGCCATTTGCGTTCCAAAAGTAAATTTTTAAACAGTTCATGGCTTGTTTAGTACAGCTTGCAATAACATCGATTGCATTCTTAACATTTCTTGCATCATGTTACCCATTGTGTTAGTAAAATTGTTAACTGTTTGCACTAATGTCTCCATGGTTCCATCTAGCCGGGTTAAATTAGAAATGGGAACTTCGTCATTATTTGGTACATCACCTTGCAGTGGCATAGGATAAGATTTAAAGACATTAGCATACGGGGTGTTGTTATTATTTGGCTGTGGTATCTGGACGCCGTACGTGTTTCCTTGATTAGTTGCCTGCGTTTGAGGGGGATTAAGTTTCTGTCCAACAGAACGCTTGACAATCGAATATACCGGGCATCCTCTATAGTTGGCAGTGTGATTACCACCACAGTTGCTACATTTTTTTACATTAGGATCATTTTTGAACTTATCGCACCGGACGACGCAAACAGGGGGTAAATGGCAGTATGCCCTAGTATGACCAAATTCTTGGCAGTTTAAACATTGAACGGGCCCATTTCTTTTGTGCGCCTCTTCTATCGTGATTTTTCTGTACAGGATGTATTTTAAACTGTAAATAGGATGTGTTTCATTTTTTTTAGCTTAACATCGCCGGGCTCTAACTCCACTCGAAATAGTGGTTGGGGATTTTTTTCCCCTATTTTTAATATTTGTAACATTTTTTTCTTCAAAAAATTTATTTATTTCGTCTGGGTCCACGCATGAGTCAATGCCCTTAATCACAACTTGAAAACCTTTACTGCTTTTCAGTTGGTACGTATATAAGCTTTTTTTAAGTGCTTCAAACTTATTAATTATTTTACGAAAATCATTCTCATGATTAATCTGTATTTTTGTCTCGTTTATATTACCACGCTTGATTGCAGCAACGTAAAACGAATTTTCACCTATCACCGATACCAAACTTTTTATTAGCTAACTTGAGTTTTGCTCTCTAAGATAAAGGGTCCGCCAAATAACTTTTCTTTTTTTTTAAAAATGCTATAAAAAAAACTACTGAATATTTTCTCAAATCTCTTTTTTTATTTGAAAGTACAATAATTCCGGTTAATAATGGAAAATAATTTCATTCAAATGGCTGCCTCGGCTGGCCATGCAGTAGCCTACACGATCGGTGCAATTCTTAAGCACATTATCGATTGTGTGCAGCTGTATTTCACCAATGGCTTCACGAATATTGTCCTTTTAAGCGTCAATTGTCCCTGGCTTGTCGGCGTAACACTTATCTTTGACGGCACCCCACAAATAATAGTCCAACGGTGTCAAATCGCAGCTCCGAGGTGGCCAAACGACATCAGCTATGCGGCTGATAATGCGATCTTCAAAAACAGGGCGCAAAACATCGAGTGTAGCTTCGGCTGTGTTGCCAATATCCTCCTCTTAAATTTTTGGGAACAAAAATTCGTTCAACATGACCCGATAACGATCGCCATTGACTGTAACGGCCACTCCTTGCTCATTTTCGAAGAAAAATATCCCAATTATGCCTCTGGACCAAAATCCGCACCAAATACTGACTCGTTTTGGGTGTATCGGCTTTTCAATATATGCGTGCGGGTTTTCTGTGCCCCAAATTCGATGATTTTGCTTGTTTACATACCCGCTAAGATCAAAATGAGCTTCATCTGAAAAGATGATTTTTTTTTTGGCAAAATCGGCATCTTCTGTAAGTCGATCGCAGGCCCACTAAGCGAAGCGAAAACGCATTGGATGGTCAGTTGGCTTTAACTCCTGAACCAATTGGACTTTGTATGGCGTCATACCAAGGTCTTTATGCAAAATTCGTCTCAATGATGTCTCCGAAATGTTCATTTGTTGAGAACGACTGTGAATTGATGTTGATGTCGCTTCACGCACACTTTCTGCTTCAGCAGCAATATTCTCGGGTGTACGCACTGTTTTTGGCTTTTCACGCTTTGGCTTATCGATGAGGATGCCAGTTTCTTTCACTTTTTTCACAAGATAACGAACATACGGAGCTGACGGTGGTTCTCTTCTTCCAAAATCCGTACGCAATTTTCGCACACATTCTGCAACATTACCATGATTTTCAAAGTAATGTCGCAATATTTCCCAGCGTTGCTTAAGCGTATACACAACCATATTCGTTCAGCGGAAGGATAAAACCAATTATCTGTCAAATCAGACATGAGCTAAGTGTTACCATTTACGAAATAAGTACTAGTTGAAAAAAAAGTTAGATGGCGGACCCTTTATATCGGGGGTGGCTTCGACGATTTTATGACGTTAGGTGCTTCAGAAGATTCATCCTCCAGAATTGCAAAACGATTTTGTGAATTTATTCTATCAAAAGATGGAACTTTAGAGGCCGAGGCTACAGCTGAAGAGGCTGGGCTGCGACCCCGTTTGAGAACTTTTATATACCTGTCCATACCAACTTGCACTTGTGGTTTTTGAAAACTTTTTACTTGTGTGTTTTCCATTGCGTCTGTGTTTGAGTTCATGGTATCATTTCCTACTAGGATTGTCTTTGCAATGGTAATACTTGCAGGCGATGGTTTTGCCGTTAGGTTGTTGCTATTGTTTTCTGTTGTTATGTTTATTTCTACATTGCTTTCGCTAGCATGAATATCATTTATTTCTGTTATTGTTTCATTGTTATTACTCATATAGAGAGTTGTTTTTGTTTTTTTTCACCGTTTTTTTATTTTTTTGTTGCTTATTATGTATTATGTTTTTGTAACACCGAAAGAATAAATAATTTTTTACCCAGATTATTTGTAAGTATGTATGTGCGTCCATACATATACTTTTTTTCCTTGTATTTTTTTACTTATTATTTTTTTTGGTTTTTACTTTAATTTTGAGCGTCCAAATTCGCTTGTTAAATATTATTAACAAATTTATGTTAAAAAAAGAGAATCGTATGCTGAGTAAACTACATGAAAGTAGTTCCTTGCGAGTCGCAATGCACGGAGAAAGGTAAAGCGCAAACTGGATTCTGTATTTCTACAGAACAGCAAAAGCTACAATATACAAAAACTAGCTTGGTTATTGTTAGAGAATGGTCAACGCAGTGAACAAATAAAAGACACGACTTTCAACAATTAATGCTTTATTACAACTAACTCCAATTTTAAATAGTAAACAAATTATATAGTATGTAGTAAAGAACAGTACTAAAAGTAGCGGTATTAATTGTGATACAAAATCATAAACGATAAATGAATCAATAAAGAATAAATGATTAACATTTAGTACAACAAAGATTATGTATGAATTTGGGTTGACTTTATGTATAGAAAGATTACATATAAATATACATATATAACATACGCTACCTCAACACATATTCATACATACATAAAATTAAAATGAATTTAAATTTAATAGTTTACAAAAATTTTCATGTTTGATTTTAGACAATAATTTTGTTAACAAATCTGCAACATTTAGGTCAGTCGAAATATAGTTAATACAAATTTCATTTGATGTTATTTTTTCTTTTATATAGTGATATCTTATGTCAATATGTTTACTTCGCTTTAATGTCATCTGATTTTTGGCAAGAAATTGAGCACCTTGGTTGTCACATAGAATTTTAGTTGGCTGGCTCACTTCGGATTTAAAACCCATCTCTTCCAATAAACTGCGGTGAAATGAAATCTCTTTTGCGCCTTGACAAATAGCAATATATTCGGATTCCATCGAGCTAAGGGCAACAACATTCTGCTTCTTTGATTCCCAACTGATAGGAGCACCCGTGAAATAAAGAACAAAACCACTAAATGAGTCTCGATCGATTTGATTCGACCCCCAATCTGCATCAGTGTAACACAGCATTCCTTCATCTTTGCCATATGTTATACTAACATTTGTTGATTTTTTTAAGTAACGAAGAATATGTTTAGCAGCAGAAAAATGACTTTTATGTGGGTGAGAGTTAAACTGGCTTAAGACAGATACACTGTGAGCAATATCTGGTCGTGAAATTGTTGCGAGGTACATTAAGCCTCCAATTAACGATTGGTAGTTTTTGACGTTTTCGCCTTCACAATTTGAATTTAAACACTTTGTGAACACTGTTCCTGATGGCAATGGTGTTGATGCTGATTTCCAATTAGACATGTTCCATTCATTTAATAATTCGATGGTGTACCGGCTTTGATGTATTTTAAACGGTCCTCTTTCACCACCTCGTTCAATTTCTAAGCCCAAATAGTAACTGATTGGTCCACGATCTACAACATTAATGTGTTGAATAAGCTTAAGGATTATTTCATCCATGTCACTTTTATTACTACATGCTATAAGCATGTCATCAACATATAGAGCGATTATGTTAAACGTTTTATTTGTATTCTTTACATACACACAACTATCACTTTGGCAACGGTAGAAACCAAAACTAACTAATATTTCATTTATTTTGTCATTCCAGTCTCTTCCGGCTTGCTTGAGACCGTCTATGGATTTATGTAGCTTACATACTTTGTTTTTGTTGTTTTGATCGACATACATTTCCGGTTGATTCATATATATTTCCTCTTTTAACGTTCCATTTAAGAAGGCTGATGCTATATCCACATGGTTAACTAATAACCTATATCGAGCTGACAACGACAATATTAATCTGACTGTACAGTGACGAACAACTGGAGCAAATGTTTTTATGTAATCAACATAAGGCTTTTGAAAGCAACCTTGCGCAACGAGTCGAGCTTTGTATTTATCAATTGATCCGTCGGGATTACGCTTTGTTGTAAATATCCACCTACAACCAATAATATTTTTGTTTTCTGGACGATCAACAAGACTCCACGTTTTATTTTTTATTAAGGTATCTTATTCCAATTTCATAGCTGTTTTCCATTTTTCTGAATCATTATTTTCCATAGCTTCTTTAACATTCTTTGGGTTTTTATAAATATCATCCAGATTATTTAAAACTTCAGGCGTTCTATCTCTCAAATAATATTTATGCTTTCGTTTGTCTCCATTATCGTTCGTTTCTAATATTTCACTCTGATCTGGCTCGCCAGATTCCGGTTTAATCGCTACTGGCTTCATATTCACATCTTTTGAGCAACCTTGAGACGAAACGCACGTGTTTTCACAGTCTTGAAATTCATTACTAGCAACGAACCAATCATCAACATCTTCTTTATCAATGGTGTGATTAAAAGATTTTTAAAAAAATGAAACGTCTCTTGATATGACAATTTTTTTATGAACCTTGTCATAAAGTCGATAACCTTTTGTAGTTGAAGAGTATCCAACAAACGATAAAACATTTCCTTTTGGTAGTAGCTTATTTCTTCCAGGCTTCTTGTCCAAAACTATAGCATTGCATCCGAAAGTTCTTAGGTGTGAAACAGATGGTGTTCTACCAAACCATATGGAGTACGGCGTGTTGCTTTTTAACACTTTAGTTGGAGAACGATTTCGAATATATACTGATGTGTTTATGGCTTCTGTCCATAGGCTCTTAGGTAAATTTGAGTCTTCCAGCATGCACCGTGCCATTTCTTGTAATTTGCGGTTGGCCCTTTCGGCTATTCCGTTTTGTTGTGGTGTGTAACTATTTGTTGTTTGGTGTATAATACCTCGTTCGCGTACAAACTTGTCAAAATTTTCATTTAAATATTCCCGACCGTTATCACTTCTTAGAATTTTAATTTTACGTCCGGTTTGGTTTTCGGCCAGGTTAACAAAGTCCTTAAAAAAATTAAATGTATCTGATTTTTGTTTTAAGAAATACACCGTCATAAAACGCGAAAAATCATCAATTAGTGTTAAAAAATATACCGAACCGCTTTGAGAAGGAACACGGATTGGTCCACATAAGTCGGTGTGGACAATTTCTAATAGTTCTGTTGAAAATATTTGGTTATACGAGAGAAAAGGCTTAGAGGTTATTTTACACTTTGCACACGTTATACACGGATATTCATTTATTATATTTTTATTTAAGCCACGTACCATTTTTTCTTTTATTAATTTGTTTATATCCCGAAAATTTAAATGTCCAAATCGTTTATGCCATAATTCATTTTCTAAGTCGTTATCTTTTAACATCAGGTATTTATTATTTGATTTTAAATTTACTTTAAATATTCCACCAATTAATTGAGCGCTAAATATTAGTACATTATTTGGTTGCATTACAAATGCTTTATCTTCTGTAAATTTAACGGAATTACCATTCATAATTATTTTGCTAACCGACAAAAAATTCGATTTTAATTCCGGCACAAATAACACGTCAGTAAGTGTGATGTCAGCATGTGCTGATTTTAACGTCACATTACCTATACCTTTAGTTGCTATGCACTCCCCAGACGCTAAATAAATTTGTTGTTGGCACTCTTTTAAAGATGTAAACTGGTTTTCACTAATACAAATGTGGGATGAAGCACCGCTATCTAGTATCCAATTGTTGTCAACTGTATTTAATTCTTCATTGGCACATAGCACGACATTAAAGTTTTTATTAAGAAAATTTCTGCATTCTGATTTTATATGACCACGTTTTCCGCAACCATAACATTTTACATTTCTCTTTCGGGTTTCAATGCTGCATATTCCTCTGGTTTAGCTCCAACAGGATGAGCATTCTCAACAACACTCCAATAATCCAATGATATGAGTAGACTCTTCATCTGGACCGACCAAGATGAGAAATTTTCACAACTCAACTTTTCTATTTGCATTAATTGACTCGACATTTTTTTTTTTTTTTTTTTATATAAGACTAACGGTTAAATAATTATAAATTTTACACTTATTTTACACGCGTAAGACCTGGGCCCATAACCTTTGTTAGAGAATGGTCAACGCAGTGAACAAATAAAAGACACGACTTTCAACAATTAATACTTTATTACAACTAACTCCAATTTTAAATAGTAAACAAATTATATAGTATGTAGTAAAGAACAGTACTAAAAGTAGCGGTATTAATTGTGATACAAAATCATAAACGATAAATAAGAAAGAGTAAATGAATGAATAAAGAATAAATGATTAACATTTAGTACAACAAAGATTATGTATGAATTTGGGTTGACTTTATGTATAGAAAGATTACATATAAATATACATATATAACAGTTATAAATATTTGTAAATAAGTGGGCCTTGTTGTAGCCATAGGCGGGGCACCTCCATTACAAATATTATAAAGATTTCTGTGTAACTGGTGAATGTTTACAGTAAGAGTATTCAAAATTTTTTACAAATAGATTCGTAAACAATGCATGATATCTGTGCTTAAGAAAAAAATTACTTATTTTAATTTAATAAGGGTAGCGAAGTGCACTGGGCTGAGCTTGTACATATATAACAATTAATGTATGTATGTTATCTCTGTGGTTCTCATGGGTAACCGCGTATGTCTTAAAATCAAACATTCTAGATCGAACTATGGGCTAGGTATTGAACTTTTTGAAATTGGTCATTACGTAAGAAAATCGGAATTGGTCCATATTTTTCAGAGATTTTAAAAACCATGCAACGAGCGTTTCAAATTAAGCAATATGGCATAAACATCTCAAAATCGAAAAAATATACATACGCGGTTACCCATGAAAACCACAGATCTGTATGTTTGTAGCAGAGTACCGAAACGTTCACTTATTTTTCAGTCATGAGCGAGCATAAAAATTTAAATATTTTTCCTCTGATTCAACCTCATGAAGGTGAGGAAAAAAATATTTTGAATTTTCTCACTCATGAGGAGTGAGCAAAAAAAATTCACATGTCTTGCATCTACTTTAAAGGCTTCTGGAAGGCCTTCTTAAAAAATTTAAGAATAAAGCTTAATCCCAGTTTAATTGTTGTTGCTAATAATGCGAAGCGAGTAAATAAATAACGAAACTTGCTACACGTTCCAACATAACTAGTAATAAAACGATTTCGACAAAATATTACAAAATATTTATGATTTGGTTTTTGTTTTCAATGCAATTATTTTGCGTTGCGTTTTACATGATTAGGTCCTAAATATTCTGCGTGCGGCAAAAATGGTCACTATGCAGCGCAATGTGAAGAAAAAGATACAAAGGTTGAGCCGAAAGATGATCAAACACATCGGGCTTTCTCAATATCAGATGATTGTGCACTGCGACAGAGCATTTGGAGCGTCGACAACGGGGCATCGGCGCATTTGTGTTTCGAGATAACAAAGGGTCTTCACCTGGGATAATCAGCCTTATTGTGGTTGTCGTGGTCGTTACGATTGTGTCGTTTTCTTTAATCTATTACAAAAAACGACACATTCGTATACGACCACGACAACCACAATAAGGCTGAATAATCTTAATCTTAAACAAGGGTTAC
The DNA here is from genome assembly GCA_943735925.1 of Pollenia amentaria. NCBI lineage: Eukaryota > Metazoa > Arthropoda > Insecta > Diptera > Polleniidae > Pollenia > Pollenia amentaria. The sequence goes on from OX031008.1 coordinate 51,291,014, forward strand.
ATGTACATATATTATAAGATTTCATAATTTACTGATTTTCGTACAGTAAACTTTTCGTTTTTTATTATTTTTTTTAGTTTTTCTTTGTTTTTAGTGTGTAATATTTCTTTTAAGCACTTTTCACAAGATTTACACGATTTGCACTAAAAAATTTAACATTTTAATGATAGCGTCTTATTATTGTATCATATGTATGTGCATTTTTGACATCTCATCTTATAACTGGGCATTTACACATGAAAGTAGTTTCTTGAAAGCCGCAATACACTCACACTTTTTCACTAACACGTTGACATTTTTTTACTTTCAGGCCAACTTTCTGCTAGCTTTTAATGAAAATTTCAAGGAAGCAATTTCATGAAAGTAAATGACAATAACTAAGCAGTGTTACCAATTGAAATTATTTTTTTTCGTATATATAAAGAATTTTAATATATTTTTTCAACTAAATATTAAGAGCACAATTATTCTAATTAAAATTTATAAATATCATGAAAACTAATAAAAATAAATATTATTTTGAACGAATGCCTGAAGTTCGGCGTGAATAATTGGCTCGGCAACTCTTAAGCAAAACAATAAAAGAAGAAGAAGAGACATTTTTGATAGAAATTTGCCCTTTGACGACATTTTGAAAACCAAATTTAACTTTCATGAAATTTTATTATTTTTTTGTGAAATTTGTGGTGATAATACGTATACAGAATGAAAGTACTTTCATGTGTAAATGCAGCGTAAGATAGTTATAAGATTTCTCATAACGATTTCTCATAGCGTAAGAAAGTTATAAGATTTCTCATAACAACTGGAAAATCTGGTAACTCTTGCAAAAAGAACACGTATTTTTTAAGCGGAAAATTTCTAGGAAATTTTTTTTTTTTATATAAAAATTGTGGTTTTCTTGATTAATTTCACTCGAATTTTTATTCGATTGAAACTAAAACGGTGCTTTGGAGATGCATCCAATGGAGTGTGATGATAAGGACAATGACAATGCAACAACAGTAACTAATTAAGACTTGATGGGCCAGGTTCACCAACGAGGATTGATGTATCCTCCTTGAATAGTGGTAATAGCACAATTTCCAAAAACAATTCGCAGAATAGATTTGCGATACTGGGCGACTTGGAGATAGAGGGTGACAACAGCAACAATCGAAACTATAACAACAATCGTAATAATGAAACTGTCAGCGATAGTAACACTGATAGATTAGGAAACAAACCATTTTGTTCTCCAATCATTTTGTATGACGTTAACATGAAGCTCCTGGTTGATTTTAAAATAAAAAATATTAACAGACACAAAAGCAAACTTTTCATTTCAGATATTAATGTTTACAATGAAATGATGGCCCTACTTAGAGAAAAAAAAAATAAATTCCTATTCTTTTACCCCAAAAGAATTGCGACAGTTGTCATTTGTAGTTCGGGGTCTATATTACAAAACCGAGACTGATGAGATAAAAAATGCCTTAGAGATAATGGTGCCTAATGTTATTGCGACAGTCACAAAGTTCAAAACAAATTTTTCAAACAAATTGACACTGGACTTTTTCTAATTTCCTTAAAACCTGGCAAAGGACTCAATGATATAACGCACACAAGATATATATTGAATCAAAAAATGGTATGGGAGAAACCCAAACGAAATGAGCGGGAGATACAGTGCCGTAGATGCCAACTTTGGCGGAACATGGCTAAAAATTGCAACCGTGGTTTTAACTGCGTAAAATGTGAGAAATGCCATGAACCAGGCAAATCCGATAGAGTTAATAAAGATAGTTCCGATCTTATATGTGTAAATTGTGGGCAATCAGGTCATCCGGCTAGCTGGAGGGGGTGCCCGGCGTATCAAAAATACATCACTAATAAAAAAGCAAAAATAAACGCAGCTCGTGAAAGAAGAGTATCTGCCTCCAATAACGTTGGTAGGCTCATTCAGTCTGCACCAATAGGGCAGATCGTATGCTAGACATTTTCATCAACAATCGGAGAGAGCTTCGGGCTCAAGCCAAACAAACATTAAACCACCAGTTGTAATGCTGTTTTTAGAACTGGCAAAATATTTCATGGAACCAGAATACATGACCCTAGAACAGGAGATTCAAACATTTCTCGGCGAATACAATAAAATGCCAAAGGATGTAGCTAAAGTAGAATTTAAAAGGCTACTAACAAAAGTACAGAACTCTTATGACCCGTAGAAGCCTCAAGTTTTTAACATTTAATGTACGCTCGCTTGTGGATACAAGTCGGCGCATAGACCTGCACAATACACTTTTTCAAAATAAAATTAATATTGCGTTTATACAGGAATGTCACCTACGTGGTAGAGGTAACATAAACATTACTGGCTATAACTTTATATACGACCATTCAACAATTTGTGTTGCTGTTTTAATAAAGGACTCTTTAGTATAAAGTCAATTTATCATAAAGGATATTGGTTTTCATTGCTCGTTTATACAAATTGAGATGATTGTAGACAACACCCCGAAAAAAATTCTTGTTGGATCAATTTATATTCCATGCAATTTAAGTGGTTCGAAGATTCAAAATGGTTTGTCTAAGATCTTAAATGTTTCGAGAGGCTTTGATGGATTGCTGCTAGGTGGAGACCTTAATTCAAAACATCCAACATGGGGTGATCTAATGCAAAATAATAACGGTAGGCTTTTATATAGCTGGTTACAAGAACACAGGTTGGACGTTGTACAGTTGTCAGACTCCAGACCATCTTTTCCAAGTGGATGTTACACCTAGACCACTTTTTAATCAGTTCAAGTTTAGTGAATCAAACTACTCCAAATTATAAAATCTCTAGCTTGGTCACGTTTTCGGATCATTTTCCTTTTTTGCTGGAACTAAAGTTTAACGACCTAGAACTTGTTTTAAGGTCTCCAAAATTTTTTTACGTCGTTTAAGAAAACCAAGTAGCAGCTTTTCCAGCGTGACATGCTACTTTTAGTATAATGCCTTCAGAATACCGAAACCTACAAAATGAAGAAATAGATAAATTAATAGAAGAATTCACATCAATCGTAAAGTCTGTCACTAACTCACATTCTGAGAAAGTTGTGATTTGAAAGAATAAAGTCTACATCTCCGACAAATTCAGAAAATTCTTTCGTGTTAAATATAGATGGCAGAAAGATCTGAAGAAAACATATCATAGAGCAGGAAACAGACTAGGATCGGATTATATAGTACTTTCAAAACAAATTCAATTGCTAAAAATACTGATCAAGGAACTGGCTATCTAAAATCAAACCTGGTCCGTCAGCATTCAGAGAAATTTATGGTATTATTGGCAACAAAAAATCTCCATTTTGCGAAAAACTTTGTATTGACAACAGAACAACAATGAACAATGAACAACAGACAATGAAAAATGTGAGCAGTTTCACCAATACTATTCACGACTGTACGCCGAAAAACTTCCTGTAAGTCCTATAACTGATATTGAAGAACGTGTTGCCTCTTACATCACTAATATTCCTGCTTCTATTTACTCTTTTACCAATTCCTTTAACTCAATTGAGAACGAGGATGCCTTTCATTTCGTTAAGCTAAATGCGGTCAAAAAAATTGTAAGTATTATCAATAACAAAAAATCCAGTGGGATTGATGGTATTTCCAATTTTATGATAAAAAAATTACCCGATTCTTCACTAAGTTTTTTAACAGTAATATTCAATAACTGTATAAACAATCGGTATTTCCCACTACACTGGAAGATTGGAAAAATACTACCTCTAAAGAAAAAGACAGATAGTGAGAGGCCGGACGAATTTCGTCCTATTTCTTTGCTATCAAATCTTGGAAAATTATATGACCACATTTTAAAAGAAAAACTTGAAGATGATTTAATAATCGACCCAGTATCATGTTACCAATTTGGCTTTCGACAATCACACTCAACACACGGCGATGTGACAAGTAATTTGAGAAACGAAAAATGTACTGTTGCTGTTTCGCTGGATATCAGAAGTCTTTTGACACGGCCTGTCATAAAGGTATTATGTTCAAATTAGTTGACCTGGGAATAGATCCGTACATAGTTAAGCTATTCATCAGTTACTTCCATGAGCTTAAATTTTATATTCAACTAAATGAGGCATGTTCTGAGCTTGCTAATGTAAATAGTGGTGTCCCTCAGGGCAGTGTACTGGCACCTTTTCTTTTCAACTTATATCTACACGACTTTCCACATGAAGTAGCTGATTCAAAGGCAATCTTGTATGCAGACGACTGTCTGATTTTCTCACATGATGTATCGCCCATCACCACCCTCAACAAAGCTTCAAACCATCTTGCCGCTATACATGACTTCTACAACCGTTAGGGTGTTCAGATAAATGCTGCCAAATCGGAAGCTATTTGCATAAGAAACGCTTCCGGCAAATGTCCAAGATTTGTTGTACCCGAAAGCAAGCAAATAAAGTTATTTCTCAATGGAATTGAAATACCATTTAAGCAAAGCATCAAATATCTGGGAGTTAACTTTGACAAACTGATGAAATTCAATAACCATGGTAGAGCTGTCTTAAATAAATGTCGAAGAATGGTTCGTATGTTTTCCAGATTAATGAACAGCTGCTATCTATCACAAAATACAAAACTTCTTATCTACAAAGTGGCCATTAGATCAGCCTTAGTATATGCATTTCCGATTTGGTTTACAATATCTCCAACACTTGAAGTTTTTGAACGAAAAGTTCTAAGAAGGTGCATTAATAAAAACTTCGAAACATACACCAAACGCATTTCTAATAATTTTGTATATTGAAAATCCGAATTACCCCACTCTGTCAATATGCCTTTTTGCTTCAAAAAAATTTTAGCGACAAACTAAATTTCCATGATAATTTAATGATGAGGGAAATATATGATCTAGAATGCAACACAAACTGGTCAAACGTTAATTATCTTTCTCCAGTTGGGATCCTAACGGAACAAGTTGCACCTGGGCCACAAGTCGCCCTCCAACTACCAGATTTCTATCAGAAGTCTACTCCAGGAACTCAGAGGCAGAGCTCCATTTATAGCACCTTATAAGTACAAAATTTGTATGTAAATTAATTAAAAATGTGATATTTATATTTTGCTTTCACCACTGTAGGTGATTTCGATTTACCGTTAATTATTAACTATCTGTGATAAAATTTTCATGTTTTTATTTGTAACACACTGTTTAACAGGATGTATATTTTAGTGTTAAGTGTTGTTTAGTTTTATTCTCCTCCTTTTAACAGATTTACTCTGTATGAAAATGTCAACGTCGGGAGCAAACATTATTAACTTTATTATAAGTACAAGTGGTACAATCGATACATATTCATTTTGCAAGTTGCATTTCCATCATAATTTGTTAGAGTAAGACGAATATAGCTCTAAGAGTATCATATGTTTTTGACAATTGTATCTAATTTATTGTTTTCGAAGTCTCAATAAAAATATTACTTACTTACATACTCATAACAACAGTCTCGTAACATTTATTATAATATTAATGGCAACACTATTTGAAAGTCCACATGTAAGATAATACTCTCTGCGATTGAATTTGATGTTTGCTGATATAAAAATCTTATATCTTATCTCAGGTGGAGACCCTGTGTAACATGTTTGAAGAATTTGTAGAGCATAAAGAAGAAATAATACTTGCTGGTACTAACAAAATAAGAACAGAAGGAATCCGGCTAGTTTACATAAAGGAGTTTGATATAACATTGAAGGAGGTGATGTATGCGTCGTGTTTGCAATGTAATTTTCTTTCGGTTGGCTATGAGGCTATGAGCAATGGTTGTACTGTCAGTTTTAACGACACAGAAGCTTTAATAAAAAAAGACGGTAAAGTTTGGTTAACAGCTAAGAGTCTGTGGTTTATTTTTATATTGTGTAAGGAATAATGAATGCTTTTTTCATGTGAAACTACTGAGGAGGCGTTGAGATGGCATAAACGTTTTGGTCACTTAAATTTTTCCAGCTTGCTACATCTAAAAAATAAGGAAATGGTTTGTGTCATGAAACTGAATATTCCTGATAACTTAAGCTGTAATATTTGCTTGAAATGTAAATGCAGCGTCAGACCATTTAAACATTCGGAGAACAGAGCCAATGAGCACAACATCCAGTGGCGGTGCAAAGCATATGCTAACGTTTATCGATGACAAAAATCGCTATGTTTTTGTTTATTTTCTGAAAAATAAATCTGAAGTGTTCTGGAAATTAAAAAAATTCTAATCTGTGGTTGAGCGTCAAATTGATCGGAAAATTAAAATATTGCGCAGAGACAATGGAATTGTTCGGCAGTTGACCGTTCCCTATACGCCCCAAAAAATTTCGTTGCGGAAAGATTCAATCGCACGTTAGTTGAGATGGCAAGATGCCTGCTGATCGATGGCGGTGTTAAAGAAAGTCTTTGGGTAGAATCAATTAATACAGCTGAGTATTTGAGGAATCGCTGCCCCACAAAAGCCTTAGGCGACGTAACACCGTACGAGGTTTTGTTTGGGCAATGTCTGTAAAGCATTTAAAAACGTTTGGGTCAATTACTATTGCTCTTGACAAAAAACAACACAATAAGTTTAAACCGAAGGGTAAAGAATACATTATGGTCGGATATTCGGATATTTCAACAGCTTATCGATTATATTTAAATTCTACCGGTAAAGTAATAATAAGCAGATACGTTTATTTTATAGAGACAGAGCAAAAGGAGTTTATTTACATTGAACTGCTGTCAAAGGGTGTCCGGCAACAAATAGTGAGCAAAGAACGATAGAAAATGTCGAGGTGAATACTAAAAATGAGATTCAGCAGATGAATTTTATGGCTTCGAAGAAGTTCCAGAAAGAAAGAGATCTGGAAGATCTGAAAATTATTCGTACTAGCGCACCAGGTAGACCTAGAAAAATATACAACACCGTTAATTTGATGTGTTCTAAAAACATTAACGATCACCAAACCGTTGATGAGGCTCTTTCGAATCAAAATTCAAGTTTCTGGTGGAATGCGATTGAGACTGAATATGATTCACTTAGGAAAAATAAAATATGGAAACTAGTTGAGCTTCCCCATCAACACAAGCAAGGTGTCGTTCAAAGATATATGGGGTTAATTAGGAATAACGTTTTCACCGGTCGTAAGGTAGGAGGGATTAGAATGGTGTTTGCATTTGCAGCAGAGTACGAGGTACACCTACACCAGATGGATTTTTCTACAGCATATCTCAACAGTGAACTGGAGGATGACGTTTGTATCACACAGCCCAAAAAAATTATCGACAAAAGACGACACCACCACGTATTAAAGTTAAAGAAGGCATTATACGGCCTCAAACAATCTGGCCGTCAATGAAACCGTAAGCTAAACCTTATTTTGAACGAAATTGAATTTTATGCATGTGAAAGTGAGCAATGTCTGTATGTAAGGAAAATTAAAAATAAGATAAATGCAATCGCTGTATATGTAGATGACATTTTGATTGCGTGTTCTGATATAAATGATATGAAGTCTATAAAGACTTAAATCGCTAAAATAGTTGAAGTCGTCGACAAAGGACAACTAAGTAATTTTTTGAATATCGAGATAGAGAAAGGTTATGTTCTTCAATCTCTCAATTACAATTAGTCAAAGATCAAACATAGAACAACTATTGAAGCGATATAGTATTGATAGCTGTCGGTCAGTAGCAACACCTTTAGACCCGAATTTTCAAATTGCATGCACTAACGAAAATTGTGAAAGGGTTGATCAAGTAGAATATCAGTCTATGTATGTACCCGACCTAATATCGTACACTCTATTTCGAAACTATCTCAAAATAAGTGTGATCCATATAAGGAGCATTTTACCGCATTAATACGGGTGTGGAAATATCTGATTAAAACCAACAATATGCAACTGAAGTATTATAAGACAGGCAGACCAATCGAATGTTATGTATTTATTAAACAAGATTATTGAATTCTAGCATGTACGTCTGAATTACTATTATTTTTTTTTTTTTTTTTAATTTTTTGCCGTATTCATAAAAAATAATTTATATTTGAAGCGTATTTTCTTAAACTAAATTTCTAAACAAATTTTTCTTAAAGTATTTAGATTACATATTACATACATATCTGTAATTTCCAAATTCTTCATTGGTAAGACTTTGGTAGTTGCATGGTTAAACTAATACTTGCATTTATTTAAATTTTCTTTGAATTCTCTTGTAGGCTCCGCGGTCTTTGCGACAACGTTGAAACAGCTCCTGAAACTTTTCATGATCTGGAAGTGTGTTTGAGCATGAGACAACCGAATCAACAAATGCCATTAAGTATTCGAGTACGTCGAGCACTTGATAGAGATGCACCCTTTCAACTGCGCTATATTGGGCAACCAGAGTTAGATCGTTCAAGACCGACTCTTGTTAGATCTAGTATTGATGTGGGATGTTCGTCTACTGTGCTTGAATTTCTGACTGAATTAGGATGTCGCCTTGACTTTGAATATGTCAGTCAAGGGTATATGTTTCGAAAAGGACGTATGAAGATAACGGTAGCAAAAATTTTTAAAATAATGCCTGGAAAACAGCATGATGGTGAGCCTGTGTGTCATAGCTATCTTGTAGAATTATCAGTATTAGCTCCAAATGGTCAGGATGCTATTGGCGACGAAATGAGAATTTTTGCAGAGCAGTTAAAACCATTAGTACAGCTTGAAAAAAATGATTACAAAAGACTGGGAACGTTACCATAAATTTAATACCATATACATATGCACATTAGACTGATTCACAAAATATTTTGATTATGTTAAACCCCTCAAGGTGTACTTTAATTTATAATGATTCTCAAAATATTTCGAGTCTTGCTTTCCGTTCGTGAGCCTAGATAGTTTTTAAAAAGGTAAATGATTTTTTTATCTTTTGAACATATAGGTTTTTTTCTCTTATATTTTTTTTATTTTAAAGGTCTTCTGACGCTGCATTCAACGAAATAAACATAAACATGTCCCAAGTCTCGTGTTATTTAACGAAACGAATGATTTTTATAAAAATATTCAATATTTTTTTAAACAAAATGTATGTACTTATTGTATAATTACGTAATTAAAAATATTTAAATATCTGCACTTAATCTCGTTCAACTAGAGTTTTCGCGCATGATCATTAAGAGGGTATAAACACAAAATATAAAAATTGTTAGCAGTAGCAAAAAAATTTTAATTAAACTTAATTTAAAAAGTAAAAAAATGCATAATATTTTTACTTGCAGAATAATGTAACATCACAGTTAACATGAGAAGCAAAACGTTGTAAAATGGAAATTATTTATTTATTTATTTATTTATTAAATTTCAGTAACCTAGCCTATTGGCCATAATCGGCTTACAAAATTCTACTTAATAATTAATGGAAATATAAAAGTAATTTTCGAAATTATGTTAGTATTAATACAACGTACATTTAAAATTTTAAATAATTAAATATATTGTTAAATTACAGGTATAATAGAATATTAAGATAAGGTACATGGTAACAAATGCAATGCTGCTCTTAAACAATAAATTTTAATGTGGTTAAATATAATAGTCACACAATTAATATGTAGCATCATTAGGTTTGCGTTGACTTGGTGAACCAAGTTTGCTTTTATGTTGTAGGGCAGGCAGAACTGTAACATATTAACCCCTATCGTGAATAACAAGGGGAATTGTTGTTCCCATGAAACCTTTATTCCCCTCGAAGGGAAAAATGCTGTCTTGAAGCTCCCGCGAAATTTTTTCGCGCTATCAGTTCTCAGTGAATGTAAAAAAGAAGAATGATTAAAAAACATTAAAATATCAAAGAATTTTCTGTTAAAAAATATACACGTATATTTCAAAGACAAGTTAAAAAACAAAACAAAGTTAAATATGTTGTATTAGAGTGAAAGTTGGATTGCACAATAAGCTTATTGCACATTTATGTACATAGTAAAATAATTTCTTAAATTCTGCCACCACGTCTTTGGAAAGCTTCACAAATCCTCCGGCAATCGACCTGTTGTTTTGCATTTGTGCCTTTTTAACGGATCTGGACCTTAAAATTAATTTTGTAAACCTTATTATTCGAATTATGAGAAGAATTACCTATATAAATGATTTGTTCCCCAGCAAAAATAAAGTGAGCAATACAAAGGGAAAAGTGAAAAAATTACGAGGGAAAATACTTGAAAATTTTTTCACGTTATTATTCTCCTTCGAATTAATTTCTTTCATGAGAGTTTTTTTATGATCGCAAATACGTTAAAAGAGATAAAATTACGAGAGAAAAATTATTCACGATAGGGGTGATTATGTATAATTTCAAGTAGTATTTCTCCTGAAAAAATATCAGTATTTAATAAAGCTGAAGAGTAAACAAAATTTAGCTAAACATTTTATATTCCAGCACTTTATAAAAAATTAAAAAAGGCTGTTATTCTAAAAATGTAGAATAAATGTCTTTTTGCGGATATTGATTAAGGCCCCCTTGGAAGGATGTGATTCTAACAAAAATACCAGATTATTTTAAATAAAAGTGGGAAAAAAATATGTCGTTTGTATTAAAAATATTTTATATATTGAAGAAGTTTTCTGATCCCATACAGATTTATTAAAGGCAAGTTCGATGGTATTTAAATATATTAAAAAGGATGTAAGGTACTTTTCGTGGACTATATCGCCAATTTGACTATGAGCCTAATCCTCATATATGCCCCTATGAGGTATATTAGGGAGTTCGAATATAATCGATTTATGTGAATAATATTTATTACACGTCAGCAGTCTTATTGTTCTGTTTCAAAAAAATATATCCTCCCTACAATTATTTATTTTTTCGACAAAAATTAAACAATTTAAGTATTACTCCTTTATATGGTTTGTAGCTTCGAAAATTAAAAGGAACTGGCTACATATTAAAGACCTGCACGAGTGTATCATAAAGTATTGTCAAAACAGATACACCAGATATGTACCTGTTACTATTGATATCAATGAGAGAATGAGTGTAACTGATATTGTATGGTTTTGCTTTTGTCCACTCACCATATCCTAAAAACCAAAACAGTTGCTTATGGTATTGGATTGAGTATATCATAACCTTTTTTTTTTGCTCACAAATATCTGTTGTCACCATGGTATTTTAACAATATCTGTTGTTATCTGTTGTATTTTCAAATATTGTTGGAGAGTTGATGCAAATAACAGAGCTAATAAAAATTTATATACGATCTCAACCAGGGGTGCCTGATGGTTTTGGTAAGAAATCTGCATATCATCAAAAACAAATCGGCAATTTAATTTTAAAAAATTTTAAAAATACCTTTTTTAAACACAATAAAACATATTTTAATGACAAAAAATAACAAAGCAACATTTACCATTACCTAAGGCTTTTAACATAAAAATCAATACAAATAAAAGTTTTATAAATAACTATTAGTTAATTAAAAATTTATATGAATTTTCCATATAAGAGCCAACGGAGACATACTGTCATATAACAATAGATTCGTATTAAAGTGCTCTTTCAGAATCTATGGTGATCTAGAAAAAACGATCTCAACTCCACAGTTAAGACAAATTTTTCAACGAATATATAAAAGTTCGGATTAAACAATAAAAGTAGAGTTTTCTCTCTAAAAAAATTAAATAAAACTTGAGGAGTTTTCAGCCTAAAATAAAACTCACTTGGCTGTCAACAAATAAAACTCTTTTAACGATTTATATTTTTACGTCTTTAATAACCAGTGATGCCATTAGGATACGAAAGATACATTTTTCGTACCTTTTGATGACTTCAAGTACCATGTATAATCCTGATATTTTTCGTATCTTTTGAATCTGTGCGCAAAATGTACAGAAATCAAATTTTAAACTTTCCTACTCTGACAAAGTTTATTTAAGTTATCATTTCGTTATGAATACTAAAAAAAACAGTGACAACTAAATACAAAAATAACATGTATTTTGTTGTTAGGTTTTCTAAGTTTTTCTGTAGCTTGCTTATTCTTGTGTGTGTGTGTTAAGATGTAATTTTAGAAGAAAAATTTATATGATCTTGTTGATATAATCGCCTTAGTATAAACGCCTTAACTCGTATATTAATTTTTAAAAAATGAATTTGTTTTGATAACATCCAAAGATAGTTACATATAATGAATTTTAAAGTTTGCTTACTGAATTTTTAAATTTACATACCTAATATTTATGACTTAAATAAATATAAAAATTAATTTATATGATATCATTTTCTTTATAATATTCATTAACTATGTAAAAAAAATGTTATGTTAATAAATGTTAAACGTTAAAAATGGATTTTCAAATGTTTTCCAATATGTATCATTTTGGAAAAAAAGCGTATCTCTTTGGAAACTAAAATGTATCTTTCTCGAAATTTCACTGGCAACACTGATAATAACACTCATTTTGTTTTTCTTCTTTTTTTAATGACAATTTAATTGCAGCACAAGCTGATTAGATAATACTGCTATACAAATTGTAAAGATCTGACCAGCGGCAAGCTTTGAGTGTCGATCTTTTATTCCTCAACTGAGTTTTAATTTATGACGGCTAAATCGAACTCCCTTTTTAAGAGTTTAATTTGACCTTTTATATTTACGTTAAAGAGATAACTGTTTAAAAAGGACTTTTTTGTTTTTAATTCACAAAATAACTCCGGGACTGAAAATAATAATAATTATTATTTTTTTTTTTTTGAAAGGCTATGAGAAAAATTCCTTTATTTCCAGTTGGGAATTTTTAACCATTATCGCTACATATATTTTATTTGAGTTATCGTAGCCAATTTAAGTAACAATTTTTTTTTGTTATTGATAACTATTATTTCAACCAAAAAATTTTTCGGTTAAAAATATGTATTATAAAAAAGCATTTATTTTTCCATTATAAACAAATAATTTATTTTTTTAGCTGCAATTATCCATTACAAACAAATAAGAAAGTAGTCTGTATGCCCGACCCTACGATGCTCCACACCACAATATTTAGAGATAACTTTTCAAGAGTTAAGCTTAGGGACCCATGAGCAATCATGGACCACGCCATTATTTTATGAAGTTAAGATCCATGTCAAAGTTCTCACCATTGACAATTTGCTTGTTCCTTAGGACAATTATAACCTTTGTACCAAATTTCAGCAATTTATCTTCAAAACTGCGACTTGAACTTTACGTACAACGTTTACATAGACAGACATTTTTTCTATGATTTTTTTTTGTCGCTTATCTTATAACTGTTACGATCCTTGAAATAACTGTTATTAAAGAACTTTTTTGATACCAGTTATAACTGCCACCGTTCCTGGTTAATCGTTTTTATGGATATAAAAAATTTTTGTTTTAATTTTTTTATTATTATACATATATGAGTTTGACACTTTTATTAAATAACTTTAAATATAAGCATAAAAATCGAATTATTAAATTTGAAATAATCTTTAAAAAAAATAATTCCTTGCAAAGATTAATTTTTCAATGGATATCGAAATTTAATTTTAAAGGTGGAAGAATTCTCGCATTTTAAATCTGATTTTCTTTTTGCAAAAAACTTGAATATTTACTTTACTTTCTTAAATTAAATTGGCTACCGGAGGTATAAGCCTTATCCTCAATAGCATATAATCCTATAAAATTAAATATTTACATTGCCAGTGAATATAAATTAAGCTTAACTTTACTCTTTTGTAAGTAATCCCTTTTTCCTTTAGAAAAATAAATTATCTCTTCTTTTAGCTTTGGTCAAAAAATCGTTAAGTTTTTTTCTTTCATTTGGAGTTAATGCTTTTATTCTTTATACCTAGTTGAATATTTTTCATAATGTGTGTGTGTGATGGGCTAGACAAACACTACATACATATGTACATATATGGAATAAATCTAACCCATTTTCCTTAAGTGTAAGCGCTGAATTAATAACAGTTGTCTCTTTGTAACGTTAAAAGTTACCCAAAATTAAAAATGTATATAACACAAACCAAAAGCTACCGTGTTTTAAGTTTTTATCAAAAAATCGGTAAATAGGCACTTTGATAATTTAGAGAAAAAAATCGGCAAAATACCGATAAATCGGTAAATATGGCAGGCCTGATCGCAACGATTCTCGCTAGTTTTGTTGTTGCTCAGCAATTTTCAATCCCACAGCACGAAAAAAACCCATCCTTTTAAGGGCATCAATGAATTTGTTACAAAATCAAAATACACGTGTTGTTTTTTTGGTAATTTTTTTTTATTATATTTTTCAAAAATTTTTGTCTACATGTCTTTTGAACGAATAAACGCCATCCTTTTAAGTGCATCGAAGAATTTGTAACAAAAACAAAATACATGTGGTTTTTTTTGCTTATTTTTTTTCAATAATTTTTGTCTACATGTCTCTTGAACGAAAAGACCCCATCCTTTTAACGGCATCAAAGAATTTGTTACAAAAACAAAATACATGTGGTTTTTTTTTGGTAATTTTTTTTCAATAATTTTTGTCTAAATGTCTCATGAACGAAAAGACCCGATCCTTTTAAGGGCATCAAAGAATTTGTTACAAAAACAAAATATTTTCGTTGAAAGACAATTGAAAAAAACGGCATCGGACAATGAGTAACTCATTGTATTCGATCAGTATCAACTAGTATCTGCTTTTGTAAAACAGATATAAACAGATATGTTACTCTCATTCTCTTTTTATCAACTCATATCCACTATGTTACAAAAAATATCCATATCAACTTATATTAGAAACACTCGACAACTCATCCATACACACTCACTTTAGTAAACACACAGAAACTTGTACAAACAGATATATCTGTGCACGTCTTTAGTACATATTGCTTATGTGACTATAACGCTAATAATTCTCTTTACTTTTGCCCTTACTACCCGCAGATAGATGAAATATATGTATGTCAAATGTGCGTATGTCGCTAAACGGACTATAACGGAAATACTTCCTATTATATTTACTTATAGTGGCAGAAAATAAAGATAACATCGACTATATCGGTTATGTGACTATAAACGAAAATTACTATACATATATTAACTCATAAGGTATTCTATCTTTAAAATAATGGAAGTCTGATAGTATCAATAACACAGGTCAACAGCAAAAAAGGGCTTGAATAACTACTATATAGATTTGATGCAGCATGGTACCTAAGTACAAAAATGGTACCATTTTTCAATTCTATGGATAATTTTTTTTTAAAATAATTTTTAAGTAAAATTGTCAATATTTTGAGACATTTCTCCACTTATATTATCATAACTCAAAAACAACTTGTCCGATTTTGTTAAAATAAATCTACAAAAATCATGATTTACAATCATTAAACGGTGTATACAAATATTTTTAATGCGATCAATAGTTTCAAAGTTATGAAACAAATTGTTAGCCAAAAAATAAAACAATTCGTAAAATTTTATTTTATTTATTTGTAGTAAAGCTACATATCATGTGAATTAAAAAAGATATGGATCATGAAAATCGGTGCATGGTTAAGGTTTTTAATTACAATTAATTGAAGCTGTCGCATATTTACAAGCACTGTAGAAAATGGTATAATGAAAATGCAGAACACAGAAAACGGATTTCGGCAAACCCTCTTTACATGTAGAAAATTGTTTGGAAAAAACCATTATGACATTTTTATGATTTTCAGAATTAAAAAAATAAGTAATAAACGAAAGGTTGTTTTACGATTGCGGTAGCAAACTAATTAACGCTCATAAATGTGCGTGCACGCTGCAATGCTCTTTTTCCGTTGGCTACCTACAACGGATGATTTTTTTGCATAACATTCCTTAATGTTTTTTATGATTCTTGTTTAATTTTTACGATTGCGGTAGCAAACTAATAAAGGCTCATAAATGTCCGTGCACGCTGAAATGCTCTTTTTTCCGTTGGCTACCTGTAACATAACATTCCTTAGGCCCTAATTATGTACAACGCAGCGCAACGCCAAACAATAACATTGAAAGCACAAACAATGTCATAAATATTTTGTAATTTTGTTGTTGCTTTCAACAGAAATTCATGTACCGTTTTAAAATTTTCAACGACACAAGCAATGGAGCGTTTGAAATTTTAAGACGCAATGTGAATTTCTGTAGAAAGCAACAACAAAATTACAAAATATTTATGACATTGTTTGTGCTTTCAATGTTAGTCTTTGGCGTTGCGTTAGTTCTGTGGCGTTGCGCTGCGTTGTACATGATTAGGGCCTTAATGTTTTTTATGATTCTTGGGAATAAGAAACAAATTTGCAGCACACACAAACTGTACCCACATGAAGGGTTATCCCAAATTATAGTATCAGTATTTATAAGAGCTCCTTGAGCCATTTTACTTTATTCAAGAATTGTTTGCGATAACGGAAACATCATTTTATCCCTACATAAAGAGTCATTCAGCTTACAAGTTAAAACAAGTAAGTACAAGTATTAATAAAAATGAGCAAGAAACCAGAACATTTTTATGTAAAAACAATCCGGATTCATTTTGTTATGTGTGCGGCCAATATATCACCGAGAAAAAACGTAACTGCTTCCTAACTTTATTGCAAAAGTCATATGAAGATTGTTATAATATATATCCGCACAATTTGAACCAGCATTGTACACCCAGTACCACATGTATTTCATGTCGATTGAATTTATCTATGAGGTTTTCTAACGTAATAGGTTAATACATTTGGAATATTTCATACTTAAAGTATTTCTTAATTAAATTTTGAAATTTTTTTCATTTTACAGACGACGCTTGGAAATTTCGAAGCCTATGCTATGGAGAGAAACAGCGAGCCACGAATCCGATTGTTATTTTTGTTTAAGTACAAAAACCGGCTTCGGAAAACATATGCGATGGTCTTACCCCACGAGGTCTGCTGATGGGTTTACACTTGCAGTTCTACATTCACCAGAAATGAAATATGCTGAAGATCAGGGTCCAAGCTCTAGTCAAGTGTTTTCATCTTCACCAGGACACTTAACCTCAAGTATGTGTTCCAAATCAGAAAGTTCAAATTCAGCACTGCTATCTACATCTGAAAATGACGAGTTAATCCCACACAAAAATTTCTCGCCGAGACCATGGAATCAAGACCAGCTTAATGATGTAATTAGAGACCTTGGATTGTCGAAAAGGTCTTCGGAATTACTTGCGTCCCGGATGAAAGAAACAAATCTCATAACAAAAGAAACTAAAGTTTCGTATTACCGTACTCGAGAAGAAGGCTTACTTTATTATTTTGATGAAGAGGATGATTTTGTGTACTGCACAGATATTTCTGGTTTGATGACTGCCATGGGCTTCCAGAGATACGATTCAAACGAATGGCGTTTATTTATCGACTCATCAAAACGCAGCTTGAAGTGTGTCCTTTTGCATAATGGAAATAAATTTCACTCCTTGCCGATCGCACATTCAACCAAAGTAAAAGAAGAATACTCTGTAATTGCATTGGTCATGAAGAAAATAAAGCATAATGAACAAAACTGGGTAATTTGTGTTGATCTTAAGATGGTAAATTTCCTCTTAGGTCAACAAAGTGGCTTTACCAAATACCCTTGCTTTTTATGTTTATGGGACAGCAGAGCTAAAGCAGAACATTGGAAGAGAAAACAATGGCCTTCTAGGGAAACACTGGTTAGAGGTATGCCAAATGTTATAAATGTGGCTCTAGTGCCCCGAGATCGGATCATATTACCCCCTCTTCACATTAAACTTGGCCTTATGAAACAATATGTTAAAGCACTTAACAAAGATAGTGAATGTTTCCAGTATATTTCAAGGAAGTTTCCTAATTTGAGTATTGAAAAGCTGAAAGCAGGCATATTTAATGGCCCACAAATTCGCAAATTGGTCAAAGATATTGATTTTGGCAGTTCAATGTCAGAAATTGAGAAAAATGCATGGGATTCGTTTGTATGGGTTATTCAAAATTTCTTAGGAAATAACAAGGGTGATGATTACGTTACGTACGTTGAAGAGATGTTAACTCACTTCCAGAATCTTGGATGCAACATGAGCATCAAAGTACATTACCTGCACGGTCACTTAGATCGTTTTCCTGAAAATCTAGGAGACTTGAGTGAGGAACAGGGCGAACGATTCCACCAAGATATCCGGACAATGGAGAAACGATACCAGGGTCTCTGGGATGCACACATGATGGCTGACTGTTGCTGGAGTATTCAGAGTAACACTTCGTTATTCAACAATAGTAGAAAATCGTATAAAAGAAAATTCCAGAGTTTGTAGTTTATAATAATTATTTATTTATTTTCTTATTTTATTTCTTATTATAAATTTAAATAATAAAATATAAATTTTCTACTGCTTAATACATTTAAACTTATCCAATTCAAATGTTTTTCCGAAGAATAGAAACAGTATTGTAGGTAGGGTTTTGCCAAAAAAATACATGAATGTTACTATGTAATGCATTTTCGATGTGAAAATTGTACATAGTATGTTTTCAAAATTCAATAAATCGAAAGAAGAACATTAATTACTCAATTTTATGTATATCGAGAAAAAAACTAAAATTTTGTGAAAATGAGCGAATTCACTTAATTGTGAATAAATTCGAAAATTATCAATCAATTTTGTGATTTGTGATAAAACAATAAATCTGCACAATTTTTGCCGTTTTCGATTTTTCATGATTTAAAAAAAAAAAATATTTGCCATTTTTACGTAAAAAATATATTTTTGGCTTCAAATTTTTCTTATAACTCCGAAAATAGTGGGCCGATTGAAACACGATGTATAAACGGTTTGAAGGCTATGTAAATTTAAATTTTCCTAAATTTATTTTAATAATATCGGACTAACACTTTTTGAGTTATCATTAATTATGTGAAGAAACGTCTAAAAAAATTTACAATTTTACTAAAAAAATTTTTTTAAAAAAACCTCTCCATAGAATTTTAAATTTGGACCATATTTGTACTACTGGAACCACAATACATCAAAATTGTATAGTGGTTTTTTAAGCCTTTAAAGTTTTTTCGATTTTGTTGCCTTGTGTAATCTAAGAACCTGCAGATGTTGCCATTTGTTCTTGTAAATTCTTAGCGTTTGGGAGTGCAATGGGTTAGGCTGAAGAATTTCTAACATTCCTATGTGGAAGAAGCTGAAAGTCATACTTAATAAAGGTTTTGTAGTACTGCTTTTGGTTTTACTCATGCAATAATTTTCAGTTTGATCACTAATTCCACTAACACCGTAGAAGTGATTTTTTTTTGCGTTTTTCAAATAGGTTTACATACTTAAGAAAAGTCTGCTCAGCAAAAAACCCCACCCAACGTTTTGGTTGGTAATCCAAAAAAAATTTACAATAACAAAATATTCGTTATCTGTTCTTGTAGAATTTTTTTTTATTAATTTTCAAGGAAAAAAACTCACCCTTTTT
This sequence comes from Pollenia amentaria, assembly GCA_943735925.1. NCBI lineage: Eukaryota > Metazoa > Arthropoda > Insecta > Diptera > Polleniidae > Pollenia > Pollenia amentaria. The sequence goes on from OX031008.1 coordinate 51,310,467, forward strand.
AAAGCATAAAAGCAAAATGCATTAACAATGTATTATTAGTACATTCTATCATCAACGATTTTTTTACAATAACAAAATGCATATCGTTAGCTAAAACACAAATCCATGTCTCATTGAAAAATTTTAAATATACTTTTTTATTGATTTCGATTCACTACATCACGTTACATATTTTTTTTAAAAAAATCTTAAACTTTTACCTTAAAAAATAACCAAGTTTTTATAACAAAATTAAAATAACGTTCTTAAACAATATTATGTATAATCACACTCAAGAAAAAATTAGCAGAGTATTTGATACTTTTTTAAAGAACACATTAATTTTTTTAAACGTCAAAATTGGTTATTGTGTTCATACTCCGTGGTTAACTGTTACCACGTTGTTAGTGGAATAAGTGATCAAACTGAAAATTATTGCATAAGCAAAAATAAAAACAGTGTAGTAAAATTATAAAAAAACCGAATCCATATATATAAATTTTGCAGCCTAACCCATTGCACTCACAAACGTTAAGAATTTCCAAAAATAAATGACAACATCTGCAGGCCCTTATATTTTTGCTCCCAGCTGACTGTTATTTTAATGAATTTCTATATTTACAGTACTTTTCGTTTATAGTCACATTAGCGATATAGTCCATTTTATCTTTGTTTTCTGCCACTAAAAGTAAAATAAATAGAAAGTATTTCCGCTAAAGTCCGTTTAGCGACATAAGCACATTTGACATATCTGCGGTTAGTAAAGGCAAAAGTAAAGCAAATTATTAGCGTTATAGTCACATACACAATATGTTGCAAGGAACTAATGCTTAAATTATTTAATTTTTGTCATCAGCTCTCCACTCTAAAAAAAAATACTTTTTAGGGATGAAATACTTTATTTTTTTGTATATAGAACAATAACCCTGCTGTCGTGTAATAAATATGATTTTTTTATTTTCTTTATTTACATAAATTGATTATATTCGCACTCCCTAATATACATCATAGGGACATATGTATATGGAGATTAGGCTTTTAGTTACATTGGCGATATAGTCCACGATTTGGCTGCATCTAAGGGATGTGACGATATGCGTAAAGTACTGTATATCCTTTTTAATAAATTTAAATACCATCGAACTTTTCTATTATGAATCTGTATAATTACATATTTTCGTTTCGGGTTTTCATACAAATTCTACGTATGTGGAAATAATGTTCTGCTTTTCAAATTGAATCTGTTTTAAAATAATATTGATTTTTTTTTTATATATCATTTTTTGGTAGATTCTGTTAATGAAAATTTTGTTAAAATCGGTTGAGTATTTTACGAGTTATATGCGTTAGAAAGTGGTACTAATACATTGAAACAATTCACATATGTGTAAGCAAAAACAATGTAAACAAATAACAGAAGCAGTATGCTTTGTTTTTGTGTTTACATAGTTAAAAGAACAACAACATGCCGAGTTCTCTGCTATGCATTAAATTGGAGAACAGTAGAGAATAAGAAATAAAAAAGAGAAACATAATTTTAAATATTTTGTTTTCATTTTGAAGAGTTGTTTTTAAATGTTATACCGTTGATTTCTTAAATTTTTTGCTTATGAATAATTTTAATGTTATTGTTACATTATTTATATAGTTACATTGTAAAGAATGTGTTTATTGCATTTTTTTTTTTAAATAAAGTGCGATCTTTTGATGGGCTGCGATTTTATATAACAGATACTACCGATCATGGTCATTTGTTATATGATAATCATGTATTTACAAAAAATTTATATATAGAGAGGTTATAACAACATAATTCATCAACGAAATAAATATAAATGGAAAATATAGGTATAAAAGGATTTGTTATACAAATTGAGATTAGGGAACTTATGTTATATATACATTTTTAGAAAAATTGTCACTAAATTTCATATGCCTAAAAGAAATATGCCTCAAAAAATTAAAAAATTTTTTTTTTTGATTTTTATAGGTACCCCAGCATTTTTTAAGAGCTTATAGATTAAAGTATTTTTGTGATTTTTTTTCATATTTTTCGGAAGAGGTTTAGAGGTCGCTAAAATCGAATTTAACCCGAAAATCGAGTTTTCTCGACTTTTTTGAATTTTGCTGATTACTCGGCCAATTAGCACGATTTTCTTTGTTACTAAATTTATATTGAAGTTAAAAAAACTAATGATTCAGTTTAAAAGGCATACAAACAAATCATTTAATGAAGCAAAGAACAAAGTTCAGCAATTGCACGTGGTAAATGATGTCACAGAACGCGGCGTTGCCCTAGCTAATACTTACATTAATCTAACAACCTCTGCAACAGACTTTCAGAATTTATTGCAGGGCATAGAGCTTCATCGTAAAGGCTCTAATAAATAATTGAAAGCTAAAAAAAAATAGTTTTTTAATTTTTTTTTTTTTTGGTATGAGAAGTAAGCTGCCTAGAATTTTTTGGACTCACATTGCGGAAGTATGTGCAACAGAACAAAAAACCACCCATATTTATTATTTTAAAAGAATACCTAACATTAAAACCAATCCGAAGCATAACTGGCAAACATATTACAATATTTTTAATTTCACAAAATGGGTACAAAACTTAAAAAGGGTATAACTTTGGAATTTATGGTAAATTTTTCAAAAAAATTTGATTAAGGGGACCCAAATGAGCAAACAAATAACCGAAACTTTTAATATCTGCACAGAGAAGTAAAGTTTGAGAAGTTTTCTTTAAAAAAATTGACTTAGTAACAAAGAAAATCGTGCTAATGGCCCGAGTAATCAGCAAAATTCAAAAAAGTCGAGAAAACCCGATTTTTGGGTTAAATTCGATTTTAGCGACTTCTGAACCTCTTCCGAAAAATCTGAAAAAATCACAAAAAGACTTCACACTATAAGCTTTCAAAAAAAGGTGGGGCATAAAATAATATTTTTTTTTGGGACACACTAATGTATATACATATTTAATAAAGTTTTAGATTAAATAAATATTAGAAATAACGGTACAAATAAGTAATTTCTAGATTGCAGTCGATTGTGTCGACTGTTGGCCCATACTAGTATCTATAAAAATATAATTTCCCTACGTTTTCAAATGCAGTACTGCCTGCGCTGCATCAGAAAAGCAAACTTGTTTCACCATGTTTACGCAAACCTTCTGATGCTACATAATAATTGTGTGATTATTATTTTTATATGTGCATTTAACCACATAAATTTATTGTTTAAGAGAAGTATTGCATTTATAACCATGTACCGTATCTTAATATTCTATTATACTTATAATTTAACAAAATATTTAATTATTTAATATTTTAAATGTTTGTTTTACTTAATACTTACACACTTTTGTTGATGATACGTCGTTTCGTATCAGAGAATTATATATTTTTAATCCAAATTTAGATATTTTTAATTAGGCTTAAGTTCATTGAATTTAATTTTCATTAAATTATTTTTATGAAGACAGGAATTTTTACAACATGAAATTAATTAAAATTTTTATTGATAATTTTTCATTCTTGACTGCGCTGAGATTTGAACCCAGGCGTTCACGGTCAGGTTGCCCATACTAGTTTCGATTGTAACCACACAATCTCGTCAGTGGGGTTTGCCGTTTTACTCACTCGGCTATTGAGGCCGGGCGACGTCAATAGTCAAACATCAATCCTTAAACCAAATGGTATTTCACCTTAACGTAACACACATAACTAAATAAATAACAATAAAAATAATATTTTTTCCTCAAAAATAAATCGGTTATCGCATTTTTATCCTCAATATTTAAAATTGCTTTTATATCTCAATTAATTTACATTTTACAACGTTTTTTGCATCTCATGTAAACTGTGATGTTACATTATTCGGCATTTTAGGCAGAGTTCAGAAAATACACGCAACATATACACAATGTACTATTCAAAAGCAACACAAAGAATATTAATTTACATTACAATTATATGTGTCTGCAAATTTATTACGATGTCGAACACAACCACAATGGTTTTTTGTTTTAATATTTGGTTGTGTACACGTACTTGTATAGTTCTCGTATTGTAAGATCGAAACACGTGTTTCTTTAGTGTACACTTTAACACATGTACGATTGTACCTTAAATCGTGTACGTGTACGTACAAAAAAGTTTCAACCAAATTTATTTAAAGCAATTAAAATAATTAATAAACTGTTATACGGAATAAATAAAAATAAACGAAAATAGTTCACAAGGAATAAAAAACTAATATTAATTAAAAAAAATAAATAAAAAAAAGAAAATATAGTGCACTCGCGATAATATGAACTAATTAAAACCACGCCAGTTCGCTTTAGCAAGATTGTTAATATTTACGAATGGCAACTAATTTCCCCTCAAAAACATTTTCCGTGTCAGCTAACAGTTATCTTTTTGTCTCTCATATTCAAAAACCATCCGGAGAACGCATTTTCAATATTTGGGTACTCGGAAGGCAGCACGTTTTTCTTTTTCGAGGTCAAATAAACGTATTGTTAGCATTTTTATTTTTTGTCCACATATTGTAGAATATTTCACTACAAATTTATAAGCTAAGTTAGTAAGACTGACACCTTTTTCTAAATGTTCTAAATCTTCTAAAATTTCTGACTTTTTAAAGTTAAAAACTTATGCTATTTGTATGCATATTTAAGAACTATTCACGTTCAAATTATATTTAAAGATGAATATGGAATTCTAGTTGAATATGAGCACTAACTAAATTTAGATTTAGACTTTAACACTGCACACGTAGATAAAATACGTTAAAAATATAAACTTAAGTTGTTCATATTTTAAAGCTTTCGCACAAGTTAATATTTTAGAGTAGTCAATGGAAGAATATAAGCGTTCATATTTTCGGGTGTTCATATATTAGGGGGTTCATATTATCGCGAGTTCACTGTAGTTCATAAACAAAACTTTTAAAGTTAAAAATAAACTGTTATTATTCCCTGTTTTATATTTTAAGGGCTGAGCAGTCGAGAAATTCAAAGCGGATTTTGTTATTAAAATATTAGAAAGAGACTTTTTTGATAGCTTAGATCTTAACTTTGTCAAGACTGTAGCAAGTGCACTAACTGCCCGTTCTACAGCAAGCTGAGGTAATTTTAAACTGTTTTGAGAAATTTATTTCCAATACGTCAGTTTTCAACGGTTCCATTTGTTTCTCACAAATAGCAAGAAGTTCAGTTTTTATGTGATAATTTTGATTTGTTGCTGTTAAATGAGATGTATTTACGAGTAGGTTGATATATTTTGATAGTTAAGAGTGTGCGGCATTTGACGTACTTGGAGTAGTCTTCAATGAATTTGAATATTCCGAAAATGAAATGTGTTCATTTTCGTCTTGCGAAGATTTCAAATGCGATATACGATTAAAAATTTCACAAAAAAATTATTAAAAAGTTTTGGAGATTAAAAATTTAAATTTCAACCTACCATTGCAATTTGCTTTTGGTCGTTGGTAAGCAGTGGAGTTCCTTTAAAATTAAGGCGAGGATTTAAATACAATGATGCGATGAAGGCGTCGTGTTCAAGAAGCTTACGTTTTCTTTTTGCCATTGCTTTATGTAAAGCCTCCGCATACAAGTTTGCCTGGATCATATCTTGTAAATCTAGCTCACATTCCAACCAGTCGCGATAAAAATCATCAGGAATATATTGCTCTTTTTGCATATGTATTGTGCATTCAGCCAATTGTTTAAATGTAGCAAAGCTTTCCACAAATATAGTCAATTGACGTGTACTGTACGGGACGGGAATTACCAGCTGGTTACGGTTTATGACCACAACCAGTGTAGAGTGTGGCCAGACTGTCGGCGGCGCTGGTATGCTGGCGGTTTGCGCGGCTTAAGCTCGCCGGATGGGGTGGTTCTTGTCGACTGGCTGACGGGAATCCCGGGTACAAAAAAAAATATTCATACCAGCTATGCAAGTTAAACTAAAAGATAAAGGGGTCCGAAGTAGCTGGAAAAAAAACTACAGGAAAACCAAATAAAAAAATAAAAACACTTTTCAACACTTCACACATCTCTGGCCGGTTTTATGCCAGGATTAGCCCTCCCACTAGAGACTGTGTCTCTCCGTGACATCCCAAGGAGTTTGGATGTCCCAAAATCTAACCTGCAAAAAAAAGGTATTACACTCCTCTACTTACCCGCCTTTAGAGAAAATTCACCGGATAATCATGATTAAAAACACCAAGGTAAATTCAGTTTAAAACGTTATAAATGATCATATTTTTATTATTAACACAAAATCAATTTAAGAAATCTAAAGATCAAATTCATTAAAAAAAAATTTACCAACAATTTAGCATTTAATTAATTAATAAACTTTTAATAAAAATTTACTTCAAAAAGCTTTAACAATATAAAAAACCCAAAAACTTTTATTTAAAAAAAAATTCAATAGAAACTTTAAAAATATAAAAAAAATTAAGAACAAAAAAACTCCTTTCTTTTTAAACTTCAGGTCATCCTCAGCATATATAAAATTGTGGATATTTGTATTCCTGCCTCGCGGATGAGGCCTGCAAGAACTGCCGTCAGTCCGTTGATTGTGTCCGAAAGTCCTAATTTATGGTAAGTCTAAATGCACTGTACGCTATATATATATTTCACCGGTATTAAAATTTCACTTATCCTTTCCTTAGGGAAACTGAACTTCACGGGTCGATTTGCCCCACCGCGAACGAGTACCTGGGTTTGAGCTCAACCCTAACACCGCCCACTTCAAGCTCTTAACTGCCTAAAGGACTGAGATCTCGGTAAAATTCCCCCAACAAAAACTAGTGCAAATTTCAAACTTAGTTTAATATATACATATATCTTATATGTCTTATATGTTTTGTCCAGAGTCAAGGCAGATACCTGGGCACCCCAAGGCATGGTGGTGCTTGCCGCTGATTGATCCCACGCTGGTGTGGCAAGGACGATGGTGGCGCACTCGGGTGTGTTTGTAACTTTACACTTTAATTTTAAGTTTCTTTACTTTAAAATAATTAAATAAGTCTCTTTTCTTTTTCTTGTTTGTGTTGTTTCAAAACAGTTTTTTTTTTTTTTTTTTTTTTTTATTTTAATTTTACTAAATTAAACTCCCCTCTTGGGCATCTTTTTATCAAATTCAAATTGTTTTCTTTCTTTTATTTTATCTTCTTTTTGTTCAATTACAAGCGCTTTCTTTTTTTATTTTAAGAACTTAAATAAAGTTTACTCTTAGTTTAGAATTTATCTTTACTATAGACAATTAATTTGCTTTAAATTTTTTCTAAATCAGTTTTAAGCAACACCACAAAACAAAATTGTCACCAATAAACTTTATTATTACTTTTTTTCCGCCTTTTGAAGCCTAAGTTTTTTCTATTTCTCCGCTGCCGGTGGCCACTTGTCACACTTATCTCGAACCAAAAAAAAACATTTTCTATCTTTGTCCCCACGGAACCTCGGAGACGCTACTTTCCACCATCTTCAAAAAAGTTTCAGCAATTCCCAATATAATAATATTTTTTTTCCCTGCATCAGTTACCCTGCCTCTACTTGTTTTTCACTCCTCCTCTTCACTCTACAGCTGTTCTGTCAAAACAAAGAAATCCCTTTCTAAAGTTGCCAACCATACACTGCATTACCATTGTAGGGTGACCATAACAAATTTTTTTTTTTTTTAATTGTTTTGTGCTGGCGTTAATTTATGCGAAAAATAGGCTATTGGGTGTTCACCATCAGAATCGTCTTTCTGGAAAAGAACTGCCCCAATACCTACATCCGATGCGTCACACTGAACGTAGAAATGTCTGGAGAAGTCAGGGTGATTAAGAAGTGGGCTCGTAGTCAGAGCTTCCTTGAGGAGATCAAACGCGACCTTAGCTTCATCCGAAAACTTGAATTGCTTCCTCTTTAGCGTTTCAAAGATTGGAGCTGCAATGATAGCATAGTCAGGTATAAATTTTCTATACCATCCTGCTGCTCCCATGAAACTCCGCACTTGCTTGGCTGTTTTAGGGTAGGCAAAACGAGAAATCGTTTCGACTTTAGCCGCATCAGGCTTTAATTTGCCACCGCCAACTATATACCCCAGATACCGTAACTCTTTGAAACAGAATTTAGATTTTGTCACATTAATAGTTAACCCTGCTTCCCGCAACTGAATAGCTACCTGAGTTAACAATTCCAGGTGTGTCTCGAAATCTGGAGATACTATCAAAAGGTCGTCTAAGTAGATGAAAACTCTATCACGCAGTGCTGCGGGGATCACTTTGTCCATTAGACGACATAACCGTTGAGCTGCATTACACAGCCCAAACGGCATGACCGTATAATGGTAGAGCGGTCGCCCTGGCACGGTGAATGCAGTTTTCTCCCTACTAGACGAGTCTAGTGGTATCTGCCAGAAAGCGTCCTTTAAATCGACACTGGATATGAAAATCGTGTCTCCCAAACGACTGAGCAAACCCTCGATGTGCGGCAGAGGATAGGCATCCTTGACCGTGAGTGCATTGAGCTTTCGAGCGTCCAAACACAGCCGATTCTTCTCGCCCTTGCGGACCAGAGTAACCGGATGACTCCAAGGACTCTCGCTAAGCTCAATAACGCCAAGATCAAGCATCCTGTCTAGCTCCGCGAACATCAACTTTTGTACAGCCGGGGAGACAGGATAATGAAGATCCTTTACTGGAATAGCATCTCGGGTGTCTATTGAGTGCGTTTCTAATTTTGTCTTACCTAGGCCGTTTTTCATATAACAGGGAAACTTTAATGTGACCGAATCTAATTTCTGCTGCTGTTCGGCTGTCAAATTATGAGTTACGACATCTGAAGGACTCTCTGCCTCTTCACAGAGATTTACTTCGTTTGTCGTAAGACTATCAAGGCTGGCAATTAATTTAAAAGCCTTCATTAAATCGACACCCAAGAATAGCTCTCGACTAAGAGTAGGCACTAAATAAAAGGTGACAACTTCTCTTTTACTACCGAGACTTACCTCCGCCCGAACACGACCGACAATTTTATGCGCCGTGCCATCCGCGGTTTTGATAATATTCGAGAAATTGTATATTTGAATACCGGTATTTTTAAGAAATTCTAGACAATTTCGCCCCAAACACGTTACCGTGGCTCCACTGTCTAGAAGACCCTCGATTTCTTTACCGCCTAGCTTAATTCTCGTATACAACCTAGTATCTTCGCCCTCATACAACGCCGCTGCCGCGATTTCATTTCTTATCCTCCTTCGAATATTATATCTCTCCCGAGCCTTTTTGATCCTACTAGAAACTTCCCCAAAAATCCTATCTTTAGCCTCCTTATACTCTTTAAGCCTAACATGAAGTGGCTTAAGTTCTCTCAGCCAAGGTTCATGGTTTGACTCTCGAGCTACCCTGTCCTTATCAACTAAAACACTCACCCTCTTCACCTGTATATCTGATTGTTGTTGCTGTACTGGGTCTACACTTCGGTTGGCCTCCCTAGTTCGAGGCGGGTTCCGAGGCCGGTTTCCCTGACACTTAGGGCATTTCGGTGTCACTACACCATCCTTACCACATCGAAAACAAAATTGCCTTGTCAACGGCATATCGTCCTCACATTCCAGCTCATTAACCCGCTGGGAGAAACTTGCCCTTTGCTGAAACATTTGCCTTTGGTTAACCAATAAATTCTCAGCCCGCCTTACTTCTATGCAAAATTCAGACAGAGTTTTAATTCTGGCTGAAAACAACATTTGCGTCAGAGATGGTTTCAAGTTGCCCCTCATTATCTCTACTAACTGGCCCTCCTCGTACGGCTTTTGCTGCTGATTTCGCAATCTGATCACCGCATTATAGAAATCGTCAAACTGTTCCTGTGGCAACTGCCGACGATTTAGGATTTTCATTTGCACCTGATATTCCTGCTCAAATCGGCGATACTGCGCTAATAGGGCCTTTTCCAACTCCTCCCAAGTGTTGATATGAAATATTTTGCGGTAGTCCCAGTAGCAATCCAACGCTGGGCCATCCAACAGCACATGAAAACCTCTTAAAATGTCATTATCGGAACAATTATAGTCCCTCCGTAGAGTTCCCACTCTAAATATAAACTCTTGAATATTCATTGTTTTGTTGGTGCCGTCAAACTTAACCCCCCACTTTTCCAATTTGAACTGGTCCAAGGTGGGATTCGGTCTTGGCATAGACATGGCCAAGTTGTAATTTTGCGGCTGACAAATTGGTGGTTGTACTGTTGGTGCAGACCAGGCATCCTGTGGATAGCCTGTCGGACCATGAGCATGCAATTGGGTCTGATTATAATGCGCCTGTGACGGGTTGGATTGAGGCTGTTGGCCCTGTTGCGGCCAAACTGGCTGCGGTTGATGAGCCGAATGTGGCGGAAATGGCAATTGGGTTTGTTGCTGCAACACAAATGGTTGTTGTTGGTACGACGTCTGACGAAGTGCAGGCGGCACTGATGGCCTATCCCCTGCATATTGGCCTGCTTCAGCGTAATGTGGAGCTGGGACTAAAGGCGGTGGTGGTATGTACGGTGGTTGCATGGATTCTGCTACCGCCGGCATTGCTGTTTGCCCATAATCAAAAACTTGTGGCTCCCTTGACGCTCTAGCGAAAACTGGTGGCTGATAATTTACCGAAGGCGCGGATCTTGGGGGCAGGCTGTGAACGATAGGGCCAAAACTTGCTGGTGGTGGAGCGGATTGCGTGCTTGATGGTTGTGACCTAAGCAATTGCCTTATATCAAAAAAGCGCTTTTTGAATCTTGCCATCCACCTCTTGCATAAACCTGGCTTGACACAGGCCCACAGACGCTTCCACAATTTGTTGGATATTTTCCACACTTCTCGGCGCTCCCCCTATTGCGCTTTCTCTCACTTCGCGTCTTATATTTTGAGCTGTTTCACTATTAAAAGTTGGTGAGACTATTGTCTGATTAAGGCTATCAGAACTTATGGACGCATCATGCGTTGGTAATTGAGTTGTAAGAATTGGGCTGCTTGTAGTGGCTGTTGTCACGATTGTCGTTGTGCTGGACGTTGGGTTGACTAAATTACTGATAGTCACCGATGTAGGGGTATCAGTACTGCAAGTGGCACTTGCTCTGTCGCCATAGTGTTGTTGTTGTCTGCTACCAAACGACTCGAACGACGGGTTAAAACCATTAAAAAATCACAAATTAAAAAAACAAAAAGAAAAATTCAAAAACGTACCTTTAGCAATCGTAGTATTTCAGACTCCAATACTCTATTATACGATGGTATCTATGAAATACAAACTACAAAAACCCAAAAGTTGGCTTATATGTTTTTAAAAGCTACGGGATAAAATTTCAAAAAAATTAAAAAACCAATAAATATTTTGGCGGGGTATTTCGAGGAGATGTAAGATTTTGCAGGTAATGTAACAAAATTATCTATATGTGTGAAGATAGTGTTGAAAAATAGAATTTCCCTTTTTTTTCCCCTAGCTGCAAACTAAACAAAAAAACAAATCAAAATGGAAACTGACCTTCCTTTCGACTGGGTCGCAACTACAGGCAATGATACTAAAATTGTCCCTAGGACTAACCCTAGCCTACGCGATTCTCACGGATGAATATAGCCAACAAATGTGAGTACCACCATGAACTATCAATTATCTGTCTATCTACACTAACATTTTAACAAGGGATGGGTCTTATAAATTTTCCCCACCCTTACCTCACATTTTGAGCCATTAAAGGTCCGATTCTTGCAACCAAGTCCGTGCCTCAAGATGTCAGAAAGGACCGGGAGTAATGAATCGCCAAGTCATCATGCCAATGACGCTCACACATTATGTCGCAGAGCGTGACGGTCTGCCTAGTCAATGAATTCGGGACTTACCTAAACGCGAACGTCATGTTCATGAGGACCTACCTGATTCATAACAACTATTGTGCTTGAAACAAATTAAAACAAAAATTAAAAAAAATAAAAACACAAGGGAATAAAAAAAAGACACAAGTTAACAAAAAAACCTATTTAGCCTCGTCGCGACGGTTTAGGGACTCTTTTTCCTACCTATCCGGACATACGAACCTAAACAGATGATTATTACATTAACTAATACCTCTTCCTTTTATTTTCAGGCTATGAAACTACTTCGGGCCCCACGTTGGGCGCCATTTTGTACTGTACGGGACGGGAATTACCAGCTGGTTGCGGTTTATGACCACAACCAGTGTAGAGTGTGGCCAGACTGTCGGCGGCGCTGGTATGCTGGCGGTTTGCGCCAGCTCGCCGGATGGGGTGGTTCTTGCCGACTGGCTGACGGGAATCCCGGGTACAAAAAAAATATTCATACCAGCTATGCAAGTTAAACTAAAAGATAAAGGGGCCCAAAGTAGCTGGAAAAAAACTACAGGAAAACCAAATAAAAAACACTTTTCAAGACTTCACACATCTCTGGCCGGTTTTATGCCAGGATTAGCCCTCCCACTAGAGACTGTGTCTCTCCGTGACATCCTAAGGAGTTTGGATGTCCAGGATTAGCCCTCCCACTAGAGACTGTGTCTCTCCGTGACATCCTAAGGAGTTTGGATGTCCCAAAATCTAACCTGCAAAAAAAGGTATTACACTCCTCTACTTACCCGCCTTTAGAGAAAATTCACCGGATCATCATGATTAAAAACACCAAGGTAAATTAAGTTTAAAACGTTATAAATGATCATATTTTTATTATTAACATAAAATCAATTTAAGAAATCTAAAGATCAAATTCATTAAAAAAAAATTTACCAACAATTTAGCATTTAATTAATTAAAAAACTTTTAATAAAAATTTACTTCAAAAAGCTTTAACAATATAAAAAAAACCCAAAAACTTTTATTTAAAAAAAAAAATCAATAGAAACTTTAAAAATATAAAAAAAATTAAGAACAAAAAAAAAACTCCTTTCTTTTCAAACTTCAGGTCATCCTCAGCATATATAAAATTGTGGATATTTGTATTCCTGCCTCGCGGATGAGGCCTGCAAGAACTGCCGGCAGTCCGTTGATTGTGTCCGAAAGTCCTAATTTATGGTAAGTCTAAATGCACTGTACGCTATATATATATTTCACCGGTATTAAAATTTCCCTTATCCTTTCCTTAGGAAAACTGAACTTCACGGGCCGATTTACCCCACCGCGAACGAGTACTTAGGTTTGAGCTCAACCCTAACACCGCGCACTTCAAGCTCTTAACTGCCTAAAGGACTGAGATCTCGGTAAAATTCCCCCAAAAAAACTAGTGCAAATTTCAAACTTAGTTTAATATATACATATATCTTATTTTGTCCGTAGGTCGTCTGTCTTATATGTTTGAGTCAAGGCAGATACCTGGGCACCCCAAGGCTTGGTGGTGCTTGCCGCTGATTGATCACACGCTGGTGTGACAAGGACGATGGTGGCGCACTCGGGTGTGTTTGTAATTTTACACTTTAATTTTCAGTTTCTTTACTTTAAAATAATTAAATAAGTCTCTTTTCTTTTTCTTGTTTGTGTTGTGGCAATTTCTTTTCTTTTCAAAACAGTTTCTTTTCTTTTTCTTTTTTTTTTTTTTTTATTTTAATTTTACTAAATTAAACTCCCCATTTGGGCATCTTTTTATCAAATTCAAATTGTTTTCTTTCTTTTATTTTATCTTCTTTTTGTTCAATTACAAGCGCTTTCTTTTTTTATTTTAAGAACTTAAATAAAGTTTACTCTTAGTTTAGAATTTATCTTTACTATAGACAATTAATTTGCTTTAAATTTTTTCTAAATCAGTTTAAGCAACACCACAAAACAAAATTGTCACCAATAAACTTTATTATTACTTTTTTTCCGCCTTTTGAAGCCTAAGTTTTTTCTATTTCTCCGCTGCCGGTGGCCACTTGTCACACTTATCTCGAACCAAAAAAAAACATTTTCTATCTTTGTCCCCACGGAACCTCGGAGACGCTACTTTCCACCATCTTCAAAAAAGTTTCAGCAATTCCCAATATAATAATATTTTTTTCCCCTGCATCAGTTACCCTGCCTCTACTTGTTTTTCACTCCTCCTCTTCACTCTACAGCTGTTCTGTCAAAACAAAAAAATCCCTTTCTTAAGTTGCCAACCATACACTGCATTACCATTGTAGGGTGACCATAACAGACGGATAAAAACATTTGCATTGCTGTGCCAAAATAAGGTTTTTCATTACCATGAATCACTATAATTAGGTGTGTTCATTTAATTTACTAGCAGAAACGTGCAAACAGAGAGTAAGTAGGAATTTAAAGAAATTGCTCTCAAAAATACAAAAAAGTAAATGAACCCTTTGCCAGCCAAAATTTGCATGTTAAAGTAGTGACGAATATGCAGGAATAATTATTCTAAGACTTGGGCAAATTTTATACATTACGATAAAAATAATGTGATTTTATTAATTTATATTTGTTTATGTTAAATAAAATGAATCATGAATTGGTTTTTTTTTATTTAGGAGGTGAAAGAAGAATTCGGGTTTTCATCAATAATAAAAGATAAAAACCCCCTTTGTTAACAATTAAAGTATTTATAAGGCAAAACAAAATGTTTAATTATAGGTGCGAGTATATAAAATTCCAACGTTACGGACTTACTGACAGATTAATCTTCGCACGTGAGTTATAAAGTTGAAATTTTAACCGGATGCTGGTCTCTCACTAAATCGATCCACTAAAAATCGAAGAAATTGCGTAATAGTACCAAAATTTAGTGCATTGCGACTCGCAAGAAACTACTTTCATGTGTATATGCTAGGCAGGCGCGGATTCATGGGGGGATAAAAAAAGGAAAGTCCCCCCACCCCTAAATTATAAAAATATGTTTTGCTTATTTCGTTAATACAGGAATTTCCGAATGTACAAAATTTGTGGAAATCCCATCAAGTTGTTTTTGATTTTTTATTGAATCTCTAATGGAATTTTCAATAAAGCAGACCATACACGATTCAATTCAATTGTCAACTGAGTCGGTTGTTGTCCATATCAAAGCGTGTATGGCCTTGTCAGTTGATTAGTTTGACGGTTTTCGAGTTGGTTGAAGAAAAATCAAAAGATTTTGATTTTTTCAAGTTGAATACTAAGTCTTTCAATTCGATTGTACTGTGTGTGCTCAAGTCTCTTGATCAGCTGTCAAAATGTATGTAAAAAAAATCTAAATTTGACAGTTGAATTAAAATCTTTCAATTCAGTTGAAGAAGTGTGTAGCCAAGTATCAATTCAGTTGAAAGACTCAGTTGACAACTGAATTGAACCGTGTATGGGGCGCATAAGTATCCAAGTATTTATCCTAATAGTTATTTATTATATATTTCCAATGAACCATCTAGTTTACTGTTTTTAAATACATATTATTATACATTCAATCCCAGCAAGTGCAATCTATGTATATCCGAAAAATAAACGTTTGGGTTGAAAATGCGAGCGGTTAAATTATTAATTAGCTGGAGTATATGCAATATTTTTATTTGTGTTATGATAATTATTTATTATATACATTTGAATATAACCGTTTTTCATATCATTGTTTCATCATAGTAGGCTTTGAATTTGAATTTTATATGCATTGGAGCATTCCATAAAAAGAGGGAAATCTGAACAATTTTACAAACATAAACTTTTTTCATATTTTTGCATCTACATAGAGAGATTAGGTTCTCATCTCAAATAATTTACATACATTGTGACGAGTAGATAATTTTTTTCTTAAATACCGTTATTTTCTTGAGAGTATCAAGAATCTAGCTTTTTTATTTCATTTTACACCATTTTTTGCGAGGTCGCTGCCACTACTGTTTTTAACATAGGAACTAAATTTCTTTTCTGCGTCCAAGTGAGTGGTGAGCGGTATTAAACCGCATGATATTTTTTGTTGTAAAGTGCTTTGTTCACGAGGAATTAATTATAATGCAAAGGTACATTTCTATGTCGCACACGTGACGCGTAATTCCTTTTTATAATAATAACTGTAAAACAAGTCAACTGTACAAATTGATTTTTGTTGTTTACAGCTAACTTTTGGTGGCCTAAAATCTGACAAAAAAAATTTGCGCTTAACATTTCACAAATAGTTTTTCTTTCGTGATAAAAAGTGTCTGTACGTGACGCCAAGAATTAAAATATCTGCTACTTACAAACTGTATTTATTATTTACTGAGCTGAATTTGTGACTTATCAAAATATGACTGATCAACAACCTTCCACCAGTGCTGACCGTATGCGGAAACTTCGCGAAAAGCGTAAGACAGATGATCCAAACTTTAGCGCTAATGAATCGAAAAGAATATGTGAGCTTCGTAAGCGAAAAAGAGAAAGTCTTTCAGAAATGGAGTTAAAAACTTTGCGAGCTAAGGAAAGGGATAAAAAAAGACTGCAAAGGGCAAAAATAAGAAATCAAGGTCAACGTATTGATGAACCTTCTGTAAGTACTAAATCCCCTTACAAGTCCAAACAAACTTTATCGAAAGCTGTTCAAAAGGCTCTAAAAGCCCTTCCTCAATCGCCAAGCAAAAAAAGAGCGATAGTTACCGAATTAGCGCTTAAAATGAATATTGCTCTAGCCGAAAGTTCAAGCTTGGACATATCAAATGTTAACTTGTATTACGAGGATGTGAAAACCTTTTATTACCGTCCAGATATAGTATACACCTGTCCAGGTGCAAATGATTTTGTTGTTGTTTGGGAAAATGGAATTAAGGAAAGGCGTCAGAAGCATTATTTAACTATGTATCTACGGGAAGCCTTCCGCATTTTTAAGGAATTTAATCCTAATATAGAGATAGGATTTTCCAAGTTTTGTAGTCTGAGACCTAAAAACGTGCTGCTTATAAAAGACACTCCTTCAGATCAGTGCAAATGTATCACCCATGAAAATTTTATGTACAAAGTGAAAGGCTTAAAACAAAACTACTGTAACGACTGGTGGTGTAAAATTTTATGTGATCCTTCTTTAGATTCTAAGTGCTGGAAAAATTAATGTGACTTCTGTTCTGATGGGAAAAAACTATTACTGTCAATTGACTTAAGCAAAGTCTGCATATGGAAAGAATGGGAAAAAAATTCAGATAATAAGCTACGTTTAACAACCCATGAAACAAGTTCAGGTGAACTGAAAGACAAACTGATTGATTCAATTCATATTATGATGAACCATGTAAATTTGAAAAGAATCCAAGCCGATGAGTTTCAAAAAGACAAACTTAATGAAAGTGTGCGTATCCTTCAAGTTGATTTTGCAATGTCTTTCGCTTGTGAATACCAGAATGAAGTTCAAAGCGCACTATGGTCTCGAACGAGTGTCCTGTTGTTTACCGCTGCAAGTTTTTACAAAGGAAATTGTCAAACATACCTTATATGCTCTGATGCGAATTCTAAAGACAAAGATGCAGTTTTTGTTTTTATAAATAAGTTGTTCGACTTAATACATATGGAAAATGAAGTTTTACCTTCAGCGGAAATAATTTGGAGCGATGGCCCGGCATCGGAATTTAAAAACCGTTATATGGTAAAATTTATATCAATGCTGAGTGAAAAGTACACAAAGCCCTTTTTGTGGAAATATTTTGCTACATCTCATGGAAAAGGTGTAATAGATGGAATCGGCGAAAATATAAAAAGATTGGTAAGAGAGAAAATGATGAGCCAAAACGAACATATAATCATCCAGTCAGCTAAAGATTTTGCTGATTTGGCTTCTCAATTAGTTTCAAAAACCCGGGGAATTTATGTGCCATCCTCTGAACTCTTAGAAAAAATTGAGTCTGAATCACCATGGAATAACACCAAAGCCATAACAGGAATTTCAAACTTTCATTTCATCAAAGCCAATCAAAAGATCGTGGAGTGCAAAAAACATAGCTTATCTGTAGACAGAACTGTAATTAACTATTGATTTTTGTATATTTTTTAAAAATAATTTCAACTGTGTCGCTTACGTGACACAATATGTCTGTACGTGACAAAATAAACAAATTAATTTTTACTTATAAATATTTGTTTTATTAAAAATCTATTATCATCATAAGTAAGCATGATTGTTAGTTGTAATTTCTTTCTTAAACATCTTTTTTCTATATGTAATCGATTCGCTGACATTTGCACTTAACCATTACAATTTTAAATGTTGGTTGACTCAAGCTGTCGCACACGTGACAAAGTTTGTTCACGTTTTTCTTTAATATTTTATGAATTATTAAAAACAAGTTCTATGTAGGGTTGAAGACTAGCATGCGGTTTAATTAATAGAAGAAAAAAAAAATAGAAATCTGATTTGACAATTGGAAGTTGTATGTAAAATAAGTGATAAAAAATAGTTGAATTTGTCTGAACGTGACGGTGGAATGCCCCATTGCCATTCTACCTTCCCTATGTATATGGGAATATATGTATTGGTCTAGTAAAAGTTCACCAAAGAAGAATTCAAGTGCATTAATAAGAAAAGATCTTTAATATACAAAAATACATAAAAATTAGTGAAACAATGGGTAGTCCGTATTTTTTTTAATATAATGTACCTATAGGAGAGAGAAAAAACTTTCTAAAGTCTTTAGTTCTGAATATATTTTAAGTCTGTAAATCCAGTTTTGCTTCATTGCCGACTCTTTATTGGCTTGCAAACCAACTAAAAATAATACATTTATGTTTTACATAGCTTTTTGTACTTTTACAGCCGTATTCATAACAAAAAGTTAGCCACAGTTTGTACACTATGTACAACGAGCTGCTAACTAGAATGTCGATTAAGCTTAGCAGCTTGTTAGCATAGCGTTTATTAATAACAAATTTTATCCGTCTGCTAACTTTTAATAAATCAACTCTGAATATTAATGATGCCACATTACAATACTCAAAAATGCAACACGTTTTGCATGTATCATCGCTGGTTTTGTCATTTCATTTTTTTCCCCCTCTTTATATAAAAATTTGAAATGTTTTTAAGTTAAAATACATATATTTAAAAAAGGACTCTAAACTAAAAAAAAACAGTGTATTAAAAAAAAACAAACAAAATTATTCAACATAAAACGGCTGTTTATCACAAGTTGGCAAACGTTTGGCAGCTTGTTGACAAGAGTTTAGCAAATCGTAAGCAAGAGTTTGGTAAGTGTATTATGAATAAACTTTGTGCTAACTTCATGCCAAATTTTCCTTATGAATACGGCGGTTAATATGTACCTATGTATGTGCAGCCAAAATTATTTTTGTCTTTCCATTTTTGTGTTTCCAAAATTAACTGTAATCAACTTAAACCAGAATGAATATATATCGTTACCTAAAACGCAAAAGGCACTATCTAACATTTTGAAAATTTTACAAGAGAGGCAAAATACTATTTAAAATGGTAAATTGCTTTAAACTGTTTATAATTAATTTTTCTTCTATTTTTCTTGTAAAACCTACCAGTGGCTTTGACAAGTAACAATGTTGCAAATAATGCAAACTGTCTTGTCTGTTATGTCTATTAGCGTTTATCATATACTATTTTGTAGATAGGGCTTTTTGTTTTTGGCTAATAAAATCTCTAATTTTGGACGAAAGATTGCAAAATTTGTTGTGAGCATTTGTGTTGATGCAATACATGAGAATCAATAGCGGAGTTCAGTGTTCGATGCATATGGTCTTGCGAAAGTGCAAATGCAAAATATTGTAGCTTTTGTTTGCAATCCAACAACAAAATACACAGCATTGCAATTGTCACATCATTGCTTTTGCGCAATACTAAAACTGTATAGCTTTTTTTTGCTACGTGTATTGCGTTTGCATCACTGATTCTCGAACAGCTGGCATTTGTAAACAATAATTTAGAATCGTCAAACAAAATTTAAGCTATGCAGCCGGCAACTATAAATAAATAATTAAAGAGAGAAAAACCCAACAAAAAGTGGACGTCAGATGAAATAAATATTGTTCTGGATTATTTGGAGGACGCAGAAAATATAGAGATACATTTTTAAGAGAAGTCTGTAACTTTTAATAAGCAATTTCTCTATTATTCAGACACCAACAGCTCAAATGTTTTATAAAAAGTTGATTGAAAAAAGCGGTATTGATGCAACGTGGGATATTATAAGGTGGAAGGTACGATACCTTAAGGCATCTTATAAAAAGGTCAATGACTGGCGTAGTTCTACTGGGGCAGGACTCTTAGAAAGCGATGCAGGAACTTCAAGTGTGGAAGGTAAGCAAGTACCAATGTCGTTTGTAAAGATTTAAATCAAAAGTTTACATATAAACTTATTTTGATAATTAAAGAAAAAATTCTGCAAATGTGTCCTCATTACCAACAATTTAATAAAATATTTGGTTAAAAAACGCAAAGTGAAGTGTTGTTCAATATTTTAGATACTGGCGAAATGGAAAACTCATTTACCCGACCAAATTATGAAGAAGATTTAACTGGCGATGATGAAAATTGTGTAATTTTTTATCCTTGTGAAGCTGAAATTAGTATCTTAGATGACACCCAAAAAACCGAAGTTGTTCCAGATAATAAACCAAAAAAAGCAAAAGAATTTGCCGAAAAAGTACACCCCAAAATCTTCGACAGCTTACCTTGCCAACTTTCAAGCAGATCGAAAAGAAACAACATCAAAAAGAAGTAGAATTTAATACAAAAAGATTAGAATTAGATGAAGAATAAACCAAAGCGGAATTAGACCTAAAAAAAAACAAGAATTACAACTTAAAACACGAGAAATTGAGAAAGACGAAACACTGAAAATTATGGATATGGAAAAGGATGAGCGAATAAGAAGATATGAGTTTGAAATGAAATATATAAATGTTTTTGTATTAATTTCTGGCTCATAATAGCAATTACACAGTACATACATATGTATTTAAAATTCCTAAGCCATTACCTGACAGTGTAAACATATAAAAGTACAAATCTTTACTTGAAAAAAGTGCCTTGAACTGTTTTTTTAAATCAAATTTTTGTATTTTTTGATAATTTTTATTTTTTATAAAGAAGCTGTTTATTAGTATTCAAGTTATTATTTATTTTCAAATTTCCAATTAATTGAATAACTAACCCACTTAAGTTTTTTTTTACATTTTTGTTTCAAAATGTTTTTGTTTTTATAAAAAGTATTCCAGTTGGATAAGCAATAGTTTAGAATTTAATTAACCACCGTTTTACTTAACCCAAAAGCTGATTGGTTAATAATAATATTATCCAAAATGTAAACAAAAGCATTTTAAACAAAATTTTATGAATACTAACATATGTATATTTATACAATGTATATATTACATACATATGTAGGTATTATATAAATGCAAAATAAATCAATTACAAAACAGTAAAAACTATTCCATTATGCAAAAAAAGTTAAAGTTCACATGACTTAATCAAAACATTAATCCAATAAACATTTGCTGGACTTAATGCGTTGGTTAACTAATGACTACTTTTGCATAAGGGGGAAAAAGTTTACACTCCAATTTGTATTTATTCAAAATCATGATTAACTCATTGATTAGAAATGTACATTGGTGTTTGGTTTTGTGTTTACATATGCTTCCATATATAAATTCATATGTACATACATACTTTTATTCATATGTACATACATATTTGTATGTGTATGTATTAAAGTATTACTGTATATTTCACGATGTCGAAAGAGTTATTTCATTCGAATAATAACATTTAAAAAATTATAAAATTATGTTTTTGTAATGTAATGAAAATTTAAAAAGGAAAACAAATTTCGACATCGTGTGTTACGCAGTTAATTTCATATTTTTTAAATATATTTGTTTGACATTTTTTCATAAAATTATTAATATCTTTTTAAATAATTAATAAAATAAAATAATTTTAAAATAAAATATTTTTTCTTTATTGTCTTTTTATTTCTCCATCAATGTTTGCATCCATTTCTTGCGCTCCTAGTGATTCCTCCTTTACTGTGTTTTCTTCATAATTATTTTCGAGGAAAGTTGTATCGGTTTCAAACTTAGATATATTATGCAGTATATAACAAACTACAAACCATTCGCAGCGATTTTGATGGCTTTCTTTGTTTGCTAAACGCATTATTGCTTAAATCTAGTGACGTCTAGTGTTGTGAGTATGTCGTTTCGCCTAGTAGAGGATATTGAAACTCGATCAAAAATTCAGCGGCGACAAGACATTGCAACATCTATATTTTCCTCTAACTAATGTAGCACATTTTCGCACGCAGCGTCATCATCAAACATTTCTGGAATTAAAGATCATATTTATATATTACCCCTTGATATTTATTAATATACCATCGTTCAGAACTAAATAAACATAGAAATAAAAACTGTTTTACATTCTTAACTTATCCAAAAAATATAAATTTGTTTCTTTTTCGAAATTCAAACATTTAAGGGGTACTTTCTAAACCAAACATTTTTCTCCATTCGTTGCAATATACGTTCTCAATTATGGTCTTCCACTAAAATAATGATTTTTTTTATATTTCAATGAGAAGAAAACATATAAAAAATGGTGAAATGCGGTAAATTAAATGTCTTTGTTTTACTTTTTCAAGTGGTTTTACTTTTACAAGTGGTACCTTTTTAATTTGCTATAATAGATATTAAACCTCTGCACAAATGCATTTAAAAGCCGTTTCAAGACATTCGTTTGTTTTTTAAATACTGATTGTCGCTCACTCTTTGCTAACGAATGAAATGCTATGTTGTGCAAAACACATATAACAAAAAATAAATAAAAACAAACAATTGCAAATTACCCAGGAAAAACTTCTTGAATTTTGGTAATAGGTCGTAGTTATTTCATACATTACCTGGTAAGTAGTTGTCATTACAATTGTCATTATTCTGAAAACCTCAATAAGTACTTGCTTGTAATGACCTCAGTAAGTACTTTTTACTACTATTATTATCAGTTATGAATATTTGCTTACTAATAATCAGCTAAATAACTACTTATTAGTTGTCTTGTTTTCAATACTGAATATTTACTTACTGGTAACAAGCTCCATAACTACATATTAGGTCTCTTAACTAGCGCTTATTAAATAAAAACTAGTTATTTTTTGGCTTCTAGTAAGTATATTGTAAGTACTTACAATTCAACTTACTGGTAGTTAAATTATAACTAAATATTTAGTGACTTCTAGTAAGTGTATTGTAACTACTGAATTCTGTGGACAACTCGAACAAAAATAAGTAGTTATTCAGTCGAAAAATAAGTAGTGTTCATATGTCTCCAATATTACTCGCTAACTTTCCAGGTAAGTAAAGTTTTTGCTGGGTAATTGTAATTAGTGTGTTATAAACGACCAAATACGAAGTGTAAAGAGTACGGAATTTACTCCAAACAGCAAAAAAGCAAAACAAATCACACTAACTAAACCAAATCACACGAAAGAACTGTAGCAAAATAGGTGATAAGTATGAATTATCTTGTTTTTTTTTTCAATTATTAGGTATGACTAGCTAGATTTGTATGAAGCAAAAAACAATTAAAGATGATAAATATTTTTATAGAATATTTAAGTTTTTATTTTAAATTATTTTATTATTACAAAAACATATTATCAAATAATTAATTAAAAGTAAAAAAAAAATTAAAAAGTAATTCTATTACTTGCAAAATTAATATAAAAATAATACATACAACGATCAAAATCTGAGAAACAATCGGCAATAAAAATCAAGATCACACATTGTGAATTGAAAAGTTTACCGTACATAACTGTATTATAGACACACAATTGTTGTATGTTGTTTTTTCGTTCAAATCAAATTATGGATTGAGTTGGTTTATTTAAATCCAACTACTGCTTTACACTGATTTGTTTGAAACGAACTACTGTTTTAACATTGATTTGGTTTTTCATAATGGATCATTCGAGCTGATTCAAAAAAAAATTACAGTAGTTGACACAACAATAATTTGGTGTTGACAACTGTGTACAAGAAACAAATGCATTCGTGCAGGGGTTTAATACATATTAGAAACATAAAATTAAAGGTGCAGAGTCCTGAGTGAATGAGAAGAACCTATAACGTTGGTAATTATTTTAAAACTTAGAAACATAAACTTTGGCAATTAAATATGACCACGAAAGAAAGGTAACGAGGTAGCGGGTTAAGTTATTGTTAATTATAAAATAATTTTAGATATTCTCATTATCTACTTTATGGCCGTTTAATTTGGTCCAAATGCATTTCTTTGGTGTTTGCTTCATAATAAACAAGACGGTCATAAAGTAAACAATGAGAATATCTCATTGTTTACTTTACTAACTAAATTAAATACTACCTTAAACCTTCTTAGAATGCGTCGAATTGCATTGGACGACTAGTGTAAAAAAAAAATATGCCGTTCCGTATTTTTGACGATAAAAGTTTTTTAAAAAAAATTATAGAGCCCTACGAAAAAAATTTTAAAATTACTTTAAACTCAAAAAATATTTCAAATATTCTTGGTGACACCAGTCAACAAATTAAAAGAACCATGGCGAAGGTGGTAGATGTTACATACAGGTATGATTTAACTTGATAAAAAACACACAGTCCAATATTTGAAAGAGAAAAAAATGAAATGTCTGGAATAACACAATATCGACATAAAACAAATTTATTCTAACACTATCGACAATGGCGCCAATGTAGTCAAAGTTTCAAAGCTATTACAAGAATTGCAGGATGATAATTTAACGAAGGCAGAAGATGGTGAATATGACAATACAACAACATATGACGCAATTGAGACCCAACTTTCCTAAATATTTTCAGTGGCGTATGATGTTATAAGAACTATGGACCACAAATCAAGGATGTGCGAAATATTGCAAAAAAGTTTCGATATGATTATTTCCATATTAGGTCTCAAAGAGTATATAATTGAACTCGATGACTACAAATATATCCGTCAATTGGATACTTGTGGAAAGCTTTCCTACTGCATTTGATCCATTGGCTGAATGCACAATACATATGCAAAAAGAGCAATATAATCTTTGTGATTTTTATCGCGACTGGTTGAAATGTGAGTTAGATTTACTAGATATGATCCAAACAAACTTGCATGCGGAGGCTTTACATAAAGAAATGACAATAAGAAAAAGCAAGCTTCTTGAACACGACGCCTTCATCGCAGCATTGTATTTAGATCCTCGCTTCAATTTTAAAGGAACTCCACTGCTTAAAAAAATTTTTAAAAAAATATGTTTAATAATATATTTTTTTTTATCCCTTATTAAAGACATATGAAATTATTAATCGTATATCGCATTTGAAATCTTCGCAAGACGAAAATGAACACTTTTCACCGTTAGAAACTAACGTATTGTAGTATTTGAAATAAATTTCTCAACACACTTTAAAATTAACTCAGCTTGCCGAAGTGGTACTTGCTGTACCTGCAACACAAGTTTCTGTAGAACAAGCAGTTAGTGCACTTGCTACAGTCTTGACAAAGTTAAGATCTAAGCTCTCAAAATGTCTCTTTCTAATATTTTAATAACAAAATTCAACTTCGACTTGCTCGACTGCTCAGTCCTTAAAATATGAAACAGGGAATAATAACAGTTTATTTTTGACTTTAAAATGTTTATTTATGAACAATTTTCTTTTTTTATTTATTTTTTAATTAATATTACTTTTATTTATTGATAACTTTTTTTTTTCTTGCTCACAAATTTCTGTCGTCACCATAGGTAGTTTAATGATATCTGTTTTATTTTAAAATGTTGGTGAGTTGATGTTAATAACAGAAAATTCATATAAGATCGCTACGCCTCTCACTGGTATTGTTGTTGTTGGTCGGCAATTTGTACGACCACAGTACGAACAGCCTGTGTGTGTATTGTGTACCAGTTTTTTTTGTAAATTTTTTTTGGTTGTCTATTTTCGCTCGAAACGCATTTACGTTAAAATTATTGGGAAAAAAACAACATGTATTTTGTTTTTATAAAAAATTATACGGCTGTTTTATCAGCCAAAAGGGTTGGTTTTTATTCGTAGAAAAAATAATTGAAAAAACGGCATCGTACAAAAAGTAACTTATTGTATTCCATCAGTATCTACTAGTATCTGCTTGTGCGAAACATAGGAAAACAGATATGATACTATCATTCCATTTTTATCCACTTACATCCACTCGGTTATAAATAGAGTAGTTTTCCGGTTTAACGAACCAGTACTTTGTCACGCCTATTCGTTAAATCCAAAAATTCTTTATATGCCATACTTATGTCTAGTACCCATGTTATGAATAAATAAATAACTAGAACTGTATTATTTGTCTTTTATTTCGCAATATGTTTACAGATCTGTATAATATATTTAAAATAATTAAAAAAAGATGCAATTCATTACTTATGGCAGAGATTTCCGCCTGCAGCACACTACTGGCATCCGGCAGCCTAAAAGAGACCCTTATGCCCAATTCTTCAATAAAGAAACCTCCATTTACTCTACTGCCCATCTTGGAACCATCAGTATAGACCCTTAGGGCCGGTTCCAGAGATTGCGTGTAATCAAACAGCAGATCACCATTGCCATGATGAACTGTAAACAAAGCACCAAAAAGGGTTCAGGAGTGCAATGTCCAGTCCCGCCAAGTCACTGAATGACCCTAGTCCCGCGTAGACCATAGCCTTATCGAGGAAGTTAGGGCCAGCTGTTCGTCCATGATATCAACTGGCAGCCAGTTCAGCATAGCAAACAGCGCCCTCGTCGGTGTCGACCGAAGTGATCCCATGATTATCAACGCGACTAACCTACATACTTTCTCAAGCACCATGCAGTACCGTCCCCTACCTACAGGGGACGGTACTGCATGCACCACACTATGACCCCATAGAAGAAGATCGGTTTTACCACCCCTCAAAATCCATCCAACGCCCAAGGGCCCAGTTCCTGCCCACGGATCTTCTCCAGGTGATATAGCCACAATGGCCCTTTTAACCCTCGAACGAACGTTGAGTTTCCAAGATAGTTTACTATCGATATTAAGCTCTGTCCGAGGTTATCAGCTCCTTGCCATTTAGCCTAGGAAGTCTGAACTCACCAACCTTGTACTAACTCAGTTTTCTGTGGATTGACTCCGAGTCCACAGGAGGTACTCCAGGAGCTACGGATCTGTCGAACTGACTATCAAGGTGTTTATCGTCAAGTTCCGGAATAGAGGGACAGCACCCCCTCTGCACCAGTCTGCAAACATTGGTAGCACCAATCGTGGATTAAATGATCCTTCCGCCGAGTAGATTTCCGATAAATCTACAGATAACATCGTCGACACCCAACGCCCTCATCGATTTAAAGGGAGTCAGATCTGACATTATTGAAAGCTCCCTCAATATCCAGAAAGGCTACAAGCGAGTATTTCCGAAATTCAAGGGATTTCTCAATGTAGCCATCCAGTGAGTGAATAGACATCCATCAATGACCCTCTCAAGAGTCTTGAAAAGAAATTGCGACAAGCTGATAGGCCTGTAGTCCTTAGGCTTGGTGTGGATGTTTTCCCTCCTTTTGGAATGAAAATTATTCCGTGGTGTTGGAAGGGATTTACCAGGAAAGTGTGTCAATTTACACATCCAACGTCTTCTGACTATTCGTAGTCCAGCTACCATCAGCTTTCTGAATGTAACTAGGGACTGCCGGGCAAGAATACATTATTTTGTGCAATCGGCTTATATCCGAGGGGCCTTCCATGTCGCTGCAGAAGTTCCTCCAGGCATTCCGTTTCGCCGATCTAACTATATTTTTAAACCTATTCAATGCCGACTTATATGCCTCCCAGTTACCCGGACCCTTAGCCATATTAAATAACCTACGACAGTCTTTACGATACTGTGCGACCTCAGGGCTCCACTATGGTGGCTTCTTTCTAACCACTGGTGCTGCTGCCTGACGCAGTGTTTCCGAAAGGAACTCCCCCGCCATTTCAGTCTCCGTAACGCTAGTAATGACTGGGACTGAGCCCAGAGAATCAGCGTGCAGACTAGCCTAATAGTCCCCCATCGTTCTTCTATTCACAGAAATACACGCCCCAAGGAGCGTAAACCTAATAAAAATCAACATATCTGTGGTTCGAACAGGAACAGACATTAGATACCGCCCAATTACTAACTAAGTTGGAGTATTCTGAGCTGACCAGGGTCACATCGAGAACCTCCTGCCTATTGGCTACAATGAACGTATGTTCGCGATTATGGTAGCTATTTCCAAATTACTATTACAGATAAAAGAAAATAGCGACTCACCTCTAGTGTTGGTGTGAGAGCCGCCCCACGTGATGTGCGCATTCGCATCAGCACAGAGCCAGCTTTGGCTAATAAGCCACGGGCGAGCCTATTGGGTGACCATGGTCGTGCGTCATATAGCCCGAGAGGATCCATATTGACCTATCATCTATCTTCGGGGAAATCAGAAAGAACGAAGATATCCAACGTGTTTTTAGCCAAAATACAATATATAATTTTACCTGTTTCTTTGGCATATATTATCTTATAGCCCCTAAGGTTTAATCCGCAAACCCGATCCTTGTGGTTCTTGGATCATTACAAGCTCCTCCTTCCTCTCTACCACTCGGAGAAGCAGCGCAGCGGATGCTGGTTTATCTATGTCACCTTCACCATGCCCAGTATCGACGATCGTTACATTGGCATCCTCCTGATCTGATTCCAGGAGGGCGTCCCCACCAACTCGTACATGCGATCAAAGAGGTCACCCAGCATGTCAGAGACGGACGGGTGTCTTCTTTGTCACATGAATGAACGGAAACGTCCTCAGTCGTGCAGTCTGCATACTGCGTATATTTCGCACCCGTCGGAGCGGGATCGCCCTTGTCATCTCCTCGGTAGACACGGAACAGGATAGTACTAAAACCATAGTAAATCTTGCCCTATTTCTCCCTCAGCGACTTCAAGGAGTCCTGATTCAAAACTACGATCGCCGTTCTTGAGGAGTTGCTGAAACCTTGACAACTTTCCAGTCATGAGTAGAAAATTGGGGGATGCTGCTCTGAATAATCCTCAAGATATCTTTCGATGCAGAAGGTTGAGGTGAGATGTTAGCGATCGATCTAAGTCGCTGTGGTATCTCACTCACCGACACATCGATCCTAGCACCTTCCCATATTTCCCCAATTGCTCCGATGGCAAGTTTAAGCAGAACACACGATGTTAATGACCGCACTCAGTATATGCAATTTATTTCGTAATTAATTTCTTTAATTTTGTAATTCTTTATTTGATATTCATATTTATGTATTTAACAAAATTCATACTTAATAATGCAACAGTGCAAATATTTTATGTAATAATGGCAACCCTGACATAAACCAAGGGACCACCGAATAGGGAACACTTTTATACAATCGTGTTTAATTTAAATCAGTGAAATAAATATTTAATTTAAACAAAACACCTTAGTTTGTTTCTACAGTCCACTTAAGTATCGTACATAATTTTTGGTCCAATCAAACCAGATACGGTTGTGAAAATAGGAAAGGGACGAAGTCGTGAAATAATTTGCATAAAAACAAAAACAATACATACGCGTCGCACAAACGTGTTAGTTTTACTTATGATTGTATCATTTTTTTTCAACTGAATATGTGGCACACATTGAGACAACCACCCTCATAAAAACAAAAGACGCGTCGGTGGTAATAATCGAACACGCGGGTTTTGTCATACGTACAAAATATAACAAAGTGTAACATATAATTATTATGAGTTAATGTGTTTGTCATACATACGGATCTTTAAACAACCAAATTTTGTCATACATACAACACATACCAGAGTCTACATTAGGGATGAAAAACGGGAATTTTTAACATATAAACTTTTATGTACGAAACTGTTCGTTTTTATTGAATTTTTATACTATATACAAAAAAATTATTAAAAATTATATTTGAGTTATATTTTTTATTGCAAACAATTCTTATTTTTGAGTTTAATTTTTGTTTTTGGCACACAGCAAGTATTTAAAATTTTTAATTTTTGCTTGATATATGACGACTATTTCTGGATTTTTGTATTTTTCTTAATTAAAACCATTATTTTAAGTATAAACGATATTTGAAGATTCACATCTCAAGCCTTTTTTACAATTACGTTTAGCAAGTTCAGCTTTGGCTTAAGACATAAACCGAAATGAAAATGATTATTTTTATGCAAAATATAGAAATCAAGAAATAATTGTTATATATCAAGCCAAAAATAAAAATTATTCACGATCCAGTTAGAGTTTTATTCAAAACTATAGAATAAAAGTTGATATAATCATAACAATTAAGTCGTAATATTGATGAAATAGCTCATATTCCTTCCGGTCCAATAATAATAAAAAATTTGCTTAGAAAACATACGGTAAATAAAATATTTTTTTTTTTAGAAATAAACACTATTTGACGTATTCATAAAAAAATTATTTAAACTTGAAATCTGTTTAAGGAAGCATTTGTATAAACATTTTGTTTTAAAATAAATTTCAAACGTACTTAAATTATTGATTATGAATCTCGAGCTCACCCTGGAGGTGTACTGCACTGCAGTCGACATAGTTTTACAGTTTTTAACTCAGCTATCGAGATCGGACTACACTTTGAAGTGTATTAGTGTCGTCACAACTTAATTCACATTAAAAATTGAATTGCTGTCAAAAACCCGAAATGAATTGATCTAGAAAAACTAAGAGATACGTATATTTTTTAAGCTTTTTTCAGAATCTGATCATTTTGATCATGGGTGAGGCCAGTGTTATAAACATATGTATAAAATAAATTGTTTTGTTGTTTTCATTTTTAAAAATTTATGTTACGTATATAAAACCTTTTAAATATTCAAAAAGTGTTGTTTATTAAAAAAATAGCATCTTAAAGAAACACATTGATCCCGAAAAATCCCGAAATTCCGGGATTTTCAAAAATCAGTCCCGATTGGCATCCCTATTCTACATACATGGAATTATATAATTTTGTCATACATACAAAATACCTATAACAAAGTGTCTAAATGCATAGAATTTTGGTGAAAGAAAAGAGAAACACATGGGACAATACATTTGGACAAATAAAGTAAAACTTGTTGCATGGATAAGCAAATTTGTTTGAGAAGGACAAAAGAAAATACATAAGTGCTAGGAAGACAGTGACAATATAGATGTGTTAAAATTCAGTAAAGTAAAATCAGTGCGTCAAAAACCGGAAATCAATATTTTAAAACTCCCCTTTGCTAAAGTGTCCGAACTAAATAGTGCGGGTGCGTAACTAAGGGAAACGTTAACGAACCGGGAATCAATATTTAAAGCTCACCTTTGCTAGGGTGTCCGAACTAAGCAGTGCGAGTGCGTGACTAACGTTAAAAAACCGGAAATTGGAAACGCTTATAAACAAATTGTTCGGGAAATCGGTAATTGTGAAAAGAAAAACGTTCAAAATGGAAAAATTAAAGAAAAATCGCACTAAAGTGAAAAAAAACAATCACCAAATTGTACAACATTATATCTAGTCAAAGTGTCAATTACAATGATATAAAGGTACGTATTGATGAATTTGAAATTATATTCGTAAAATAAAAGGACATTCAAGACGAAATTGATGTCTTATGCGAAACCGATCTTGAAATTGAAAGAGAGGATTCGTATCGTAATGGGATTGAGGAAATATATTTCGCTGCGAAAACAATATATTCGTCGTTTACTCAAGACGGTTAAGATAATACGATTATTAAAGGCGCTGCTGCAAGCACTCCACAACTCAATGATGATTTAACAGAATTATTACAAACAATGTCAACAACGTTGACATCAGTCGTTAATTTGTGGTCATCTTGTATGAATAATTCAAACCACAACAACAATTCAAATATTGGTTTACTGCAAATTGTGATTCCAGACTTTGATGGCAACTTATCAAACTGGATTTTGCTTAGAGATTTATTCAACGCCATGGTTGATGCTAAGAGCAAATTTGTCGGACGTTGAAAAGCTAGAGTATCTTCAAACAAAACTAAAAGGCGAAGCATCGTCCATAATTAAGCATGTGACTCCATCTAATGGTAATTATATAATAGCTTGGGAGCTGGTTAAGAAGAAGTACGACAGACCAGAACAGATTAAGTTCTTGCAGAACATCTGGCCTAAAACATAACACATTATTACATGGCAATGTTAATGATTTAAGAGGTAACGTCAACTGATTGGTTAACAATACTAGTGGCTCCTCTTCGATTACAATAAATTCAAGTCAGTAGACTACAACTCATCAAACCACACTTCTGCCAACAGCAGTAAACATGGTACGTGACAAGAACAACAGCTTCCAACCATGCAGCGCTCTTATAGATTCTGGTGCCCAGTCAACTCTTATTTCAGAAGCATGCGTTCAGCGACTTCAGTTGAATAGGTCCAATTTAAAACTGCTTTATGTGGAGTTGGTGGAAATAACACAAGTTACACCAGAGGAAAAGTACAATTGGAAATTTTTGATTAAAGTACAGAAAAACATATTGCCTTTCAAGTCTAACACAATATATCCCCTCACATACAATGGTTAACCAGCACCTCGAATACTTTCGAAATTTGAAACTGGCAGATCCTGCCTACAATAAACCAAACCAAATTGACATCATTTTGGGAGCTGACGTGTTTCCACATTGCATTTAAGGTAAAAGAATATCGCATCCATCAGTTTCGCTAACTGCACTGAGTACAATATTCGGTTGGGTGATAATGGAAAATGTCAACAAACAGTCTGAAAGATCAATTGTAATAGCTCATTTACATACTGGCCTAGATGAACAACTGAAACGTTTTTGGGAGATGGAACAATGTGATGTTCAATCAAAGCACCTAACTCCTGATGAAAAACATACCGAACAGCATTTTCAGGAAAATACTCAGAAACAACCCAACGTCAATATATGGTTAGATTCCTGTTCAAAGCTAATTATTTTCAACTTGGTGAATCGAAAATAGCAGCGTCCCGGAGACTTGAATCAATGGAACGACAGTTTTGCAAACACGGTGCTCTTAATGTCGAATTTCAGTTCATAAACGAGTACATAAAACTCAACCACATGCAAATGGCTAATGATGAAATAGGAGTACAAGGTTACTTTATGCCACACCATGCAGTATTGAACCCATATAGCACGACCACTAAATTACGTGTTGTTTTTGATGCATCTTTAAAAGTTCCAATAAAACATCGTTAAATGGTCACCTCCTAGTTGGGCCTTAACTTCATAATGATCTGTATTAAATTTTATTAATATTTCGAGAACACAAGCTAGGTTTTATTGCTGAAATGGAAAAGATGTACGGCCAAGGGCTCGTACATCCGGACGAAAGGTCGTGTCAGAGCAATTTATGGCGAGAGTCTCCAAGGGTTTCTCTTAACACATACTAGTTTAAAACGGTTACATATGGAACTGCATCGGCTCCATTTTAGCAACCCGTGCCCTTAAGCAAGTTGCTATTGACAACTCGCAGGAGTTCCCAGAAGAGTCTAACGAAATCATAAACAATTTTTATGTAGACGATTAGAGGTGTTAACTGGGATCAAGACCTACCAGGTGATTTAAAAGCCGATTGGTTAAACCTTCAACATAATGTCGAAAAAATTCGAGATCTACAAATTCCCAGATGGTTTAACTTCAACGTATTGAACTTCATGGATTTGCAGACTCATCAGAACAAGCTTATTCTGCTGATATCTATATTCGGCTGATTAAACCGGATGGATCCATATCAACCAGTCTTATAACATAAAAAACCAGGGTTACACCAATTTGACAGATAACACTTTCACGCTTAGACCATTGTGCTGCTCATCTCATGGTCAAAGTAATGGTTGAGGTGAAACAAGCTTTGGATTAGCAGAAGACACCTACCTATGGTTGGACTGATTAAGCAGTCGTACTAGCGTGGTTAAGTGACCATCCCAGACGGCTGAATTAAAGAACAACGGTTTGTTTTGGCAAGGGCCACATATTTAACAATGTTTCACAATGGAAACAACAAAAAAAAATCGTCAACAGCAACTATTCAAGCAAACGCATTACTGCTTTAATTTTACGCTTTGTCAGTAATTGTAAACTCAAGTCTCAAAGGACAACTGGTTTCATCACTACCATAGAACCCCAAAAATGCGCACAGAGTGCTTGAACTCAACTTGAATCATTTGCAGCAGAAATTCGTACTTCAGCAGCAAACTATCAGCTGGCCTCTGGAAGTAAGCTAGCCAGCCTTTCTCCTTTTCTCAACGACTTTGGTGTTTTGCGAGTCGGTGGTCGTCTTGAGAACGTGTGTATCAGCTATGTTCAAAATCAGCCATATATACTACATAGGAACAACATTCTAACGCACCTAGTCGTTCGACACTATCACACAAAAAATTTACACTCGGTTAAACGTCAGCTTTAATTTTTATTAGGTTTGAAGTACTGGATTCCGGAAGTTTCACAAATAATTAAACGAACTGTCTACCGATGCACAACATGTATGCAGTTTAGGCAAAAACCATTTCAACAACGTATGGGTGATCTTCCCAGCTATCATTTGCAACCTGGCTCAGCATTGATTTCGCTGGACTAGCGTATTTACGATATTGGAAGGAACGTGGTTTTAGCTCTATTTGTTTGCCTCAATACAAAGGCTACCTGTAACGTTTAACCTCAAGATGTGGAAACCCGCTTCACGTTTACACTGACAACAGAACAAATTTCGTTGGCTGCAATCGAGAATTGAAGGAGTTATAAGATTTTCTCCACACAAATTATCCGTTCATTCAAACGGAAATGGCTACCGAACAAATACAATGGCATTTCATACCAACGTCCGCGTCAAGTTTCGGTGGCACATAAAAAATTTCACATAAAGCGTGTGTTAGGCAATTCTACTACATATGAAGAATTAAATACGCTTCTGTGTCAAATTGAGTGCTGCCTAAATTCTCGATCATTATGTCAGAAATTCAAGAGAGACGTCGACCCTTTAACACCAGTACATTTTTTAATACTACGCCCGATGCAATCAATTCCAGACGAAAAAATAATTGACGTCAATGTTAATCGTCTTAGCAGATGGCAACATATACAAAGATTAGTTCAACAGTTCTGGCCTAACCCAGCATTTACACATGCAAGTGCAAGTTCGAAAAACACAATACACTCGCACTTTTTCACTAACACCATCACAATTTTCATACTTGCAGCCTACTTGTAGCTAACTTGCAAGACATTTCTGACGACAGTGATTTTTTGGCACTTGCATGCAAGTTAATGTCAAAAATATAAACAGAGTTGCCAAATTTACTTGATTGCGGAAACAATAATAATAGTTTTAACTTTTTTTAAGTATATTTAAAAATATTTCGTTTATTTTTTTGCAAATAAACCTATAGTAGACAATTGTTTTAATTTTAAAACATCAATCTCAATAGAAAACGTAAAAATAATTAAAGGAAAAGGAAATCCCCCCCCCCCTAAATTATAAAGATATCTTTTGATTATTTCGATAATACTCGAATTAATACAAAATTTTTGGAAATCCCATCAAGTTTTTTTTTTGTTTTTTATAGAATCTCTAATCAAATTTTCAATAAGTATCCAAGTATTTATCCTAATAGTTATTTATTATATATTTGCAATGGAACATCTAGTTTACTATGAAACATCCCAGCAAGTGCCATCTATATCCGAAAAATAAACGTTTGGGTTGAAAATGCGAGCGGATTAATTATTAATAAGCCTTAGTATATGCAATATTTTTATTTGTATTATTTGTATATTTGTATAATTATTTATTATATACATTTGAATATAACCGTTTTTCATATCATATTTTCATCATAGTAGGCTTTGAATTTCAATTTTATATGCATTGCCATTCTACCTTCCCATATATACATATGAATATATGTATTGGTCCAGTAAAAGTTCACCAAAGAAGAATTATATAACTGTCAAATTTCAAGTGCATTAATAAGAAAAGTTCTTTGATATAAAAAAATACATAAAATTTAGTGAAACAATGGTAAGTCCGTAATTTTGTTTTTTTAATATAACGTACCTTTATAAGTATATATCATTACCTTCAGTCGTAAAGGATGTAGTCCAATGTATAAATTTTATAGGAGAGAGAAAAAACTTTCTAAGGTCTTTAGTTCTGAATATATTTTAAGTCTGTAAATCCAGTTTAGCTTCATTGCCGACTCTTTGTTGGCTTGCAAACAAACTAAAAATAATACATTTATGTTTTACATAGCTTTTTGTGACTTAGCACCTTTTCTATTATATATTTTATACTTTTAATGTAAATTTTAGTATGTCAATTTGTAAAAAATAAAATACACTATAAAATAATTTTATTTATTTCAATGTTGACTATTAACAAATTTTTTTTAAATTTTCACATTTTAATGGGCCCTAGCGCTTTTTCTTTAGCATTTTTGGACTTAGAACTTTTACATATCGTTGCATAACAAGAACTAGAAAAAAATATTTGTATTTTTTCAGCAAATGATGTATTTGTGTTTACTCTATTGAACTGAATCAAAAACTTTGTTTTCAAAAAGTGTGGCATTAGCGCATTTACGACTGAAGGTACATACATACACATTTGTGCAGCCAAAATTATTTTTGTCTTTCCATTGTTATAAGCTTTAAAATTCCTTTCTAAATAAAAATTATTTAAATAAAAAAATTAGCTGTAATCAAATTAAGCCAGTATAATTATATATGTATCTTTAGATTAAAACCCAAGCAGTTCAAATAAAATTCATAACTTAATTTTAAAATAAGTGTAGCATATTCCTTCTTCCAAAATTTTGTTTACAATTGCATATGTATTTTTTTTTTTGGTCGAAAAATTGGTCAAACAATTTAGTATTACGTAGTCAAACAAATTGTTTCAAATAAAAAAAAAAACATTAAAAATAAATAATATTATTTTTATAGCCAAAACGTTATTTCAAAAGATTAATTTATTTTAATTTATATTGAACTGATCTTATATTTTATTTTACCTTTTTGTTGAGTTTTTTTTTTAATATAATATAAACATATCGATTTTAATAAACTTTAAAAAACAAATTTTTTACTTGTTTTGTATCATAGAAAAATCCCCCCCCTTCCCCCCTAAGGCTCAACCTGGATCCGCGTCTGCCTGGTAAGGACAACATAGTCAGAGTTGTATCATTGAAAACAACAAAGGGTATACTCAAACGTCCAATCTCAAAGATTTGCCCCTACTTATAGATGGTTGAAAGGAATCCTTTCAAGGTGGGCCGATATGTTGATGACCGCACTCAGAATTTACAATTAATTTCTTTTATTTTCTAATTCTTTATTTGATATTCGTTTTTATGTATTTTACAAAATTCATACTTAACAATGCAAATATTTTATGTAATAAGTGCAACCCTGACATATAACATGGGACAGTAAGGAGTACATGCATAACCAATAGAGAACACTTTTCTACAATCGTGTATAATTATAAATCAGTGAAATAAATATTTAATTTTAATTTAAACAAAATACCTTAGTTTTTTTTCGTTTACACAGTCCACACTCCATCAACTTAACGTAAACCTGGTACCAGCCAGCCTCGTCACATTGCGGGGGTGCTTCTGGTGCTTCTGGACGCGTGGTTTGGTAATTAGAATTGTTTTTTTCTTTTTTTTTTTAAATAATAATTATCTGCGGATATGGATACTCTGGCTAGATAAAATCGTTCCGGCTTGCACAAGCTAAATTGGTGTGTTTCATTACGCCCCAGCTTCATCGCCGCGTAAACATAACTATTAAATTTCCATGCCAAAACACCAGTTGGAAAATAAAAAAAAAAAAAATCTAACAAATAACTGTATTGAGCTACAACGCGCAGGCCATTACTGAAAAGGTGAGTTCACATCTTACAAACCCGAAAATAAACCGATACACGGCCACTAGCTTAATTTACTTTGATTTTGCTCTACGCGTCATAAGCCTCATTAGAGAACAATTACATTCAAAAAAACGGTTTTACTAACACATTGAATGGGTTTGCTTTAACTAACGTAATTAAAACAAAATCAACCAACTGTTTAATGAAAGTAGTGGCTACGTGTAGGGCATCCCAGGTTTATCAAACGTGACCATAGCTTAAGTGACGAGATGTTTCGTCACCTGAGTGCATTTTCCCCTCCCATGGCATACGCCACTGTGCCTATGGTAATCACACACACCCTATGTTTACTGATTGCCCCTACCAAAAAAATTAGTCTTCTTTCTGCCCCATAACAACTTACCTAGCCCCTCCGCTAACCCGGAGCCAAAAGACTTAGAAACTCATTGTTTTCTTCATGTTAATTCAATATAAAATTTGGTTTTTTATTTACAAATAAATTCAGTTTTATATGTGGTATGGTTATAATATACATATGAGGTTGGAATGTGTGGGTACAACCAGTTTTCTTGTATATATTTGCAGACATATACAGTAGGTAGCGGATACACGATATTAAAAAAAGTTGTATACACTATCTATATATAGATGCCTATATATATTTATAATAGGGCGGGTCAAATTGTATGGAACGATTTTTTTTTGATGAAGAGTATAGCAAAAACGTAATCTATAGGTGATTCTGAGAAATGTTGCTCAAGAGACCATAGCTCTAAGCCGGATTTGGAGCCCCCCAAAATTTCAAAATATAAATTTTTCCATATATACATAGAACAATTTAATTAAATTTTTTTATTTTTAGTAGAGATATTAGGAATTTTTTGTCGAAAAATACCCTAAAATGAATTTTTAACTAATAAATTCTGAATTTTCTTCGATATTTTCGAGATTTTTTTTTCTTTTTGAGATTATGAAAGTTCAGATAATTTCCAACAACTTTTATTACGATCAATTTTTTTACGTATGAGTATTTTTTAACTCCATTTATTAACATGCATACGTCACATGCATAAACACTCAAGCTACTTCCAAGACTTTCGGCTATTTCTTCGAAATTTTCTTTGATAATACGTATATACCACTTGCAAGTAATTACTTGCATGTGTTAAGGCAGGGTAAGTGGTCGAAAGAGTATCTAAGCCAACTTCAACAACGGCCAAAGTGGCGCCAAAAAAGTCAAAATCTTCAAATCGATGACATCGTTCTAATTAAAGATGAAAATCTTCCCCCTACACAATGGCTCATTTGAAGAATAACGTGCACATATCCCGGTAACAGGCGCGGATTCAGGAGAGGTGAAAAAAGGAAATTCCCCCCCCCCCTAAATTATAAAAATATCATTTGCTTATTTCGATAATATACGAATTTCCAAATGTACAAAATTTTTGGAAACCCCATCAAGTTTTTTATAGAATCTCTAATCAAATTTTCAATAAGTATCCAAGTATTTATCCTATTATTTATTTATTATATATTTGCAATGAAAGATCTAGTTTACTGTATTTAAATACATATTATTCTACATTCAATCCCACCAATGGCACTTGTGTATATCCGAAAAATAAACGTTTGTCTTGAAAATGCGAGCGGTTGAATTATTAATAAGCCTTAGTATATGCAATATTTTTATTTGTGTTATGATAATTATTTATTATATACATTTGAATATAACCATTTTTCATATCATATTTTCATCATAGTAGGCTTTGAATTTCAATTTTATATGCATTGCCATTCTACCTTCCCATATATACATATGAATATATAAAAGTAAAAGTTCACCAAAGAAGAATTATATAACTGTCAAATTTCAAGTGCATTAATAAGAAAAGTTCTTTGATATACAAAAATAAATAAAAATTAGTGAAACAATTGTAGTGTTGAATGACTAGGTTGTATAAGTGTATATTTAAAATTTTCCTATAGCCCTTGGTTATTTTTACTA
Organism: Pollenia amentaria; assembly: GCA_943735925.1. Classification (NCBI taxonomy): domain Eukaryota; kingdom Metazoa; phylum Arthropoda; class Insecta; order Diptera; family Polleniidae; genus Pollenia; species Pollenia amentaria. The sequence continues at coordinate 51,350,331 of OX031008.1, forward strand.
GCTGTCAGGGTTTCAGCTGATTAAATAGGCGTTCAAAGGAACTGCCGAAAGATTTTGAGGCTTGTAATTAAGAACACTGAGGCAAGATGTTGCCGATTTCGATTAGTAATTTCAAGTCTGGTTTTATTTTGGATTTACAAGCGCTTATATACCATACATGAATTTTTAGCCTAGCCCTTTTTACTTATTCTACTTATCGATAAAGTTCTATTTGTCTTTGTCGATATTATGGACATATGAATAATCACTCTAGTTACAGTTATTTTGACCAATAGGAATGTTTGTGATTACACTCATTCCTATTTGTCACTCAATTTACAATTCTTATTATTATTTGTGTTTATCATATTCATACCCCAAATAACTTGCATTCCAATTGATGTGCGTCACCTGGTAAATGCCGTTATTTGATCTTGCACAATTACCCTACTCTATTTAGGTTGGTATGTATAGATTTAAGAGTAGTTTAAGGGTATGCGGTGGCAACTTATGAGGTACACTACACTCTCACCGCTAAGAGAAAAATTAGGGGATTGATTTTTCTTGATATATTCATAGTACCGACAATGTTCATAAAATAATTCTTAATTTCTATTTACATATGTATGTTATAGTTTTACAAAGTATTTCTTAATATAGTATTTAATATTTTTATAATTTTATAATTTCTATTTACATATGTTATAGTTTTCAAAGTAATTCTTAATGTTGTATTTAATATTTTTATAATTTTATAATTTCTATTTATAGTTTTCAAAGTAATTCTTAATGTAGTATTTAATATTTTTATAATTTCCAATATAGTATTTTTATAATTTTTAATGTTTACTGTATACTTAATTAATGTTTCTTAAGCATATACATATATGGTTTTAATTGATTATTATGGAATTCTTTTTCAATTCCGTGGTAGTCTATTATAGTGTTTACACCGTTATGTCTAATTATTTTATATGGGCCTTTGTACGGGCTTTGATTCTTTTTCCTATTTTCTACTTTTATTAAAACTAAATCTCCTATATTTAGATTTAACCTAGTACTATATATATCTTCTAAAATTCTTTTTGCTTTTATCTTAGTTGTAAGCTCCTTAGCTCTATTTAATGAATATTGTAACTTTTGCTTAAGTTCTTTTGTATAATCTTCATCATTGTATATTTTATCTCCTTCATTGTTATGCAATTCTGATGGTAAGCATGGTAATTTACCATATACTAATTCAAATGGTGTGTAACCAGTGTCTATGTGTGGTGCCGTGTTGTAGGAAAAAGTAAAGTAATTTATCCACTTATCCCATTCGTAATCATTTTCTTTTGTCAGCAAGAATTCATTGAGAACCCTGTGATTTCTTTCTACCGAACCCATTGTTTCATGGTGGTAAGGAGTCGAAAATGTTTTTTTAATATCAAGTAATGAACATATGTTAAGCATAAGTTGGTTTTTGAATTCTGTCCCGTTGTCTGATTTGAGCACTTTAAATTTACCATATTTTAAAATTAATTGTCCTACTAGTGTTTTGGCAGTTGTAAGTGCGCCTTTTGTTGACATTGGGTGAGCAATAATGAATTTCGTTAGCTCGCATTGCATTGTCAATATGTATCGGTATCCGTTTGAAATACGAAGAGGTCCTAAAGTATCAATTGATATTGTTTCAAAACTGTTGCTTGGGGTGTCCGTCAATGTAAGTGGTTCTTTAATGTGTTTGGTTTGTTTGTTTATATTACACTTGTCACAGTATTTTACGACTTGCTTTACCATCTTATTCATGTTTTTCCAAATGTACCGCTGTTTCAATTTAATTACTGTTTTTCTTATTCCTAATTGGCCTGCGTGTGTGGTACTGTGGAATTAATCGATAAGTTTATATTTTAGTACGTCATCTGTTATTTTTGTTGGGGCATTGTAAATTAATATTTTAAGTTGAGTACTTTTGTTGTTTATTCTTATCTTTGCATATGCTTCTTTTAAATCTTTCATTGTATACATTTAAAATATTTTATCATTCTTTGCTAACGCTAGTTCTTTTATATTTTCCTTGTTCATTCTAGATATCCGTTTCCTCAGAATCGAATCTAGTTTCGCTGAGTTATCGCTGAATCTTGTATGCATACTATTTTGTATATTCTTGGCATGTAACTTCTTCATAATCGAATCTTGTTTCGATGAATTATCGTTACATCTTTCATTCATATAATTATTATTCTGGGTACGTGATTTCTTCATAATCGAATCTTGTTTCGATGAATTATCATCACGCCCTATGTGCACAGTATTATTTTCAATTGTTATGTCGACTTCCTCTGTATTTTCAATTTTATTAAACTGTAATTTCTTCATATTCTTGACGTCATTTATGGATGTGCATTCCCTTATTAGAAGTTGATCAGACTCCTGAGAGATGCATTTTTCCACATTATTTCTATTCGTATTATTTCTATTTGCCTTATTTCTATCCGCATTATTTCTATTCGCGCGCGCTTTATTCATATCTATTTCTTCATTATCATCAACTTTATTTGCCTCTTTATTTGTTATTTTATTTTCATTTCTTTTTTCATTGCCCTCGTAATTATTAGTATTTTTTTTTCTTTTTCATCATTTTCCAACGGTATCATTTGTTATAGTACGTCTGAGTTTATTTCTATCCTTGATAATGCGTCCGCATTAGTGTTAATTTTCCCTTTCTTATAAATTATCGTGAAGTCATAATCGCTTAAATCTAGTCTAATTCTTGTCATTTTTTATGAAGGATTCTTATGTGAAAATAGTGATATTAATGGTCTATGGTCTGTTACCACTATGAATTTTTGACCGAATAAATATGGTTTGAAGAAATTAATTCCCCAGTGAATTGCGAGCAATTCTTTTTCAATGATGGGCATATTCATATCATGTTTTTGAAGTGATTTACTTGCGTAAGAAATAGGTAAATCTCTTCCACCTACCTACCTAAGACTGCTCCTAGTGCGTAGTTTGAGGCGTCAGTCGTCAAAATAAAAGGTTTGTCATTAGTGGGTTCATTAGTTTTTCTTTTAGGGTGTCAAAAGCATTTTGGCATTCATTGTCCATAAGAATTTTACTGATTTTTTTAATAGCATATTTAAGTGTTTTGCAATGTCCGCAAAATTCGGTATGAATTTTCTATAATAGTTGCAGAATGCAACGAAACGTCTAACTTCGTCTGCGTTTTTGGGTGTTGGGTAATTTTTAATAACTTCATATTTAGCTGGATCTGTTTTCACAACGTCCTTTTTTATTAAATGTCCTAAGTAAACTACTTCTGGTCTTAAAAAATAACATTTATTTGTATTCAGTTTTAAGTTGTATCGCTGAAGTCTATCTAAAACTTTGACAAGATTTCATTGTGATGGTTCAAGCTACATCCATAAACAATTATGTCATCGACATAAAGAAAAGCTTCTGAATCAAGTCCTGAAAGTGCTATTATCAGCATTCTCTGAAAACTGTTTGATGAAATTTTAAGTCCAAATGGTAGTCTTTTAAATTGGTAATGTCCCTGTAGTGTAGAGAAAGCTGTAAGTGGTCTTGAGTCTTTGTCCAACTGAATTTGGTGAAATGAGCTAGTCATGTTAAGAGTCGAAAACCATCTAGCTCTTCCTAGTTTATCCAAAATGTCCTCTAATCTAGTTAGTGGAAATTTGTCATTAACTATTTTGTCATTTAATTTTCTAAAGTCAACTACAAGTCTCCATTTTCGTTTGTCTTCTGTATTCTTTTTGGGTACCAAAAGAAGTGGAGCATTGTAGGGGCTAGTTGATGGTTCAATTATATCGTCATGTAGCATGTTCTGTACTTTTTCATTCACTATGTCCGTGTGTGAGTGGGGTAGTCTGTAGTTTTTTATGTACACCGGAGTGTTATCTGAGGTCGTAATGTTTTGTTTATAAAAATTGTTTACAGTTAATTTCTCGTTCTCTAAATGAAATACATTTTGGTATCTTTTGAATATGTTTATTAATTCTGATTTTGCATATTCATCAGTATTTTTTAATTGCAAGTCATTTAGAATTTGTTTAAAACGGTCATCATTGTTTGTATTCGTGTAATTTAATATGTCGTAGTTTTTAAGTGGGTCAGTATGCAGTTTAATGCCCTGTTAAATTTGTGTCTTATTTGTTGTGTTTAAAATTTTAATGTGTGCCATTCCGTTTTTTGGTGCTTTTGAATTACTTAAAAAAATACCGCTTTTTAATTCATTATTAAGTATTACGCAATCTTCAGTAAGGTTTAATTTCAATGGTTGTATGATTTCTGTTCGTGGGGGTATAGTAATTTTTAATGTGTCGAATGCTTTTGATTGCATGGGCAGAATAATAGTTTCATTGTTGGTAAACAAAGAAATTGTGAATGTCTCATAATCTATTTTACATAAGTATTCTCTTAAAAAGTCTCTCCCTATTATTCCGTCTGTCTCTATTGGAAAATTGTCATCTACTAGATGGAATTTGTATTTGCATGTTTGGTCTGCTAGTGAAAGTTCAAGTTCACTTGTAACCAATGAATATATTTCTTCTTTAGTGATGGCTGTTAATCTGCATCTATTTTCAATATCTAGCGGTTCATCATCAAAAATTGTTTTATTGCGACATAACGATATGTCGGCTCCTGTGTCGACAAGAGATGTTAATTCTTTATCTTTGTATTTAGCGATTATGTAATTTGTGTTATTATTTGAATCATTAAATACTCTTAATTTTGGCTGTCCGGAATATCCCTGTATTCCGAGCCTTCCTCGTTTCCCTCGTCTTGTAGTACATGTATATTTCTTCTGCTGTTATTGTTAGTATTTCCGTAGTTGTTGTTGGTTCTATTGGAATTATTATTCCTATTGTTATTGTTGTCATTTCTGTAGTCTCTATTGTTGTTATTGCTTCTAGGTGTATTATTATTACGACTGTTGTTTCTAAAATGATTGTTGTTCCTAGGAGAATTATTGTGGTTGAAGTTGTCATTCCTAGTGTAATTGTTGCCTCTGTTGAAATTTGTATTGTTGCCATTATATCTATTAGGAAAATTGTTGTTTCTATTATTGCTAAAATTGTTGTTGTTGCTATTTCTACTACGAGAGTTGTTGTTATTTCCAAAATTATTGTTTTCGCGAAAATTGCTATTGTAATGCCTGGTATGATTTTTATTATGTTGTTGCTTTTGAATGTGCATTACCGCATTATTGTTAAGTTTATTCTCATTTTCCAGTTCTAGTGCAAGTTCTACTGCGTCTTGCAAAGTCTTTGGACGAGCTGCGAAAATGGCTGTATTTAAACTGTCATTAATACCTCTTTTAAAAGTATCTAGAGAAAGCTTTGAGTTTAATTTGATAATAACATTATTCTCAGCTTCTGTGGCGTCATTACCAAGTTCTTCTATTCCTAATTTGTTCAGGTTATCTATTGTCGTCATTATTCTTTCTTTGAATGTATTAACAGACATTTTCCCTTGGTAATAAGTGCTTAATATTGATTGTAACTCTGGGATGGTCTTTGTACTTTTGTACCTCTGTTGTAATAATGCTTTTAATGCATTGAAATTTTCTGGCTTTGCATAACTACCTATTGCCGTTCTTGCCCCCGAAGTTAATTTTGCATGGTATACGTACTGTAAGAAATCTTGTTTTGCTGTTTCAGCTAGAGTTTTCTCAATTTATTTCTGCTGTTATCTAGAAACCTTCTAGTTCTTCATGGTTTCCAGCAAAAAGTGGGAATGCTTTAGACCAGAGAACTGCAACAATACATAATACTTGCGAGCGCACTCGCTGTTTACTAAATCATTTTTAGTCTCGAATACTTTTAGGCACTCGCTTTTACTGATATGTTGGCTCGCTGGCTCGTTCTTCATACAAAGCGAGCTTCATGCATTAAAATATTACACAATAACTTTTTACTTGTACATGTGTTAACTACATAAAGTAGTAAGAGCCCAGAAAAAAGTATGAACAATATCACAACCACTTAAAGCAACGTTTCGTGTTTTTTCTATATTTATATTCGGTAAGTTCTTTGTATTTAACTTACACGACTTAGGTGTTACGACCAGCTCGTAGCAACAACATTCACGGCATATTCATTTAGTATATGTTCGTGTATTTAAAATTTAGTATTAAGTGAAAACGTGGATGCCAGATTTTATGATTTGTCGTAGGTAAGACGATTTTAGGCGTTTAAATGATTTAGTGCATGTTTCGTTATTTATTTTATGGATGAAAACTAGTAATGCTTTTTTAAAGCATTTTATTTATTATTATCTATAAAATTACATTACGCCATGATACATATGTACATATATTAAACCACCTGCTGTCATGAAAACTGATGAACTAAATATAAGATATTAAAACAATTTTCTTAAAGAAAAAAATCAATTAGCATAGGTCCAATACTAACGAAAATTAAAAAAAGTACCAGTTAAAGAACGAGAAAGTACCAAAAAGATCCCTTTAACGAATTCTCATTCACTCAGGACCTTGCATTTTTTATTTTATGTAAATAGGTCTAATTTTAACGAAAATTAAAAAAGTAACAGTTAAAGAACGAAAAAGTACCAAAAAGATCCCTCTAACAAATTCTTATTCTCTCAGGACTTTGCATGTTTAGTTTTATGTGTCGAGGTCTAATACTAACAGAAATTAAAAAAGTACCAGTTGAAGAGCAAAATGTACCAAAAAGTCCCCTTGGAGGTTCTTATCCACTCAGGACATTGCATGTTGAAGTTTATGTTTCTAGGTCCAATATTAATAATAATTAAAAAAAATTGCTAGTTGTGGAACCAAAAAGCTAAAGTAAGAAATTAAATTTCCCGTATTTCCACTTTTTGGTACTTTTTTCTCTCCATTGAAGCATAAAAAATTTCAATACTGTAGTGGGACCCCATCATTTACATCCGAATTTCGAAAAAGTACCAATTTCGTATTTGGATTTTTTAGATAAGTTTCAAATGTGATATAACCTGTTTAATGATGAACCATGTTAATCAAAACACCCGGTGTTTAATGATGACTCATTATAAACACAGCACCCTGTAAAATAGTAACGGTCCTTAAATTGTTATTTACTTTTTCACATTTGTCATTGCACTATTTTTCTATGTACTGAAACTTAGCTTGTAAGATCATTTTTAAAACATTAAAAACTCACTCTAGTTTCGATCGTTAAAGTGCAAACATCAAAACAAACAAAAAACCTTGCAAATAAAAAAAACAGTGTTATACAAAATTAAATAAACAAAATATAAATAAAAAATACAAAAACTAAAATTAAGACAAAGAGTTTTATTTAAAATAAAATAAAAGTGAACCGTGTTTAACTTGAGGTGCAAAAAGAATTTAAAGTTCATCCCTCAACATTTGGTCCTTCGAGCCGGATAATATTTACAAAAAATAAAACGACAATTACCTACCGTGTGTGTAAATTTTATTTTACAAAAAATTGTGTTTGTGACTCTTAATTTTATTTTACAAAAACATTCCCAAAGTGTTTTATTTAACAACAAAAAAAAAGAACCAGCACAAAATCAACCCCCAAACATTTGGTCACTTCGAACCGAAGTAAGTGTAGTTTGTTTAAAAAATTAAAAAATAAAAATTAATTAAATAAAAGTGTTTCCAGAAAACAATTTGCCAAAGTTTAATAGTGAACAAGCTAACGGGACCCAAATTCTTTGGCGCAGTAGCAGCAAGTTCAACAGCATTACTAGCAGACACAGCAACAACAAGAACAACAGAAGAATTAATCAACAAGCAGTGACGCAGAAAAGAAAAAAAAGACCCAACAACAACAAGTAAGTCAAAGTATACAAGACAACAAACAACAAGGAATAAATTCTCTTGCTTGTTGTGTTACTCGTAATATTTTTTACGCTGCATTTTTTAAGAACGAAGAGAACCAACAGGGTTACCACCCCCATCACATTTTTAAACAAATACCGGGGAAACAAATCGCTTTGTGGGACTCTAATTATTTTTAAAAATATTATAATTTTTTCGATACTTGTTGTTGTTTAATCGCTAGCAGGTACTTTTTTGACCCAATTTAAAATAGTTTTTTTCACGATTCTGGTTAATTCAAAAAAAAAATTAATAATGGCACTCGATAAATTTGTTAATTGTACAAATGACCTTTTAGATTTTGAAAGCGAGTATTCAGAATCAAAGGCAGGTGAGGACATTCATAGTTTAGAAGTTCTTCGTGTAGAACTAGACTCACTTTGGCAGCAAATCAAAAGGGCTTATGAAGAGTGTAGGGACAAGAAACCGGAATCGGGCGAACAACCGATAGACAGGCAGAAACTTCGCGATCGGTACAAAAAGGCCCTGGGTGCATACAAAACTTGTTTGGCCTCACTTAACGCGGAAATTCTGGCGCTTTCTGCCCCAACTGATGACACGAATAAGCACGAGCGTTTTTCGTCTGCCGAAACCCCAATTTTAGGAAACAACGACGTTTCGTCTATTCGGCTGACACCTTGCGACATAGATACGTTTTCAGGTGATTTTGTGACATGGCCAACCTTCCGCGACCTTTTTACTGCCCTATATTTAAATAATGCGCGACTTAGTAAAATTGAAAAATTATTTCATTTGCTTCAAAAAACTGGAGGAGACGCTAGAAATATAGTTTCAAATGCCCCATTAACCAACGAAGGCTTCGATATAGCCTGGAAAAATCTTGTTCTTCAATACGAGAACAATCGGATTCAGGTCAACGAACAGTTGAAAATTTTATTTGACCTTCCGAAAGTTACCGAAGATTCAGGCCAATCTATTCAGACACTACAACGAACCGTTAATGGCTGCCTTCAAGCTTTAAATGCTTTAAGGGTAGAAACTGGCACTTGGGACCCTTTTCTTGTATATCTTTGCTCGACCAAGCTCCCCCGAACACTTTTGAAGGAATTTGAAAACTCTCTTCAAGAAATAACAAAGGTTCCGTCGTGGGAACAATTTAACACTTTTTTGACTCACCACTCTAAGACTTTAGAGTCAATAGCGGCCATCACCAAACCCAAACCCTGTCAACAAAAAAAGGAATGTTCTAAGCCGTTCACTAAACAAAAACAGGTTCACAGTTTTCAAACAAACGCGACTCAAACCAATAACGAGTCGAAAACTCAGAAACGTTTTCCATCAAAGGGGGGACAAAAAGACTCTACACACAATTGCCAACATTGTAAAGAGCTCCACCCATTACGATCCTGCCCTAACTTTTTGGAAAAGAATGTGAATGACCGAATTCACATAGTAAAAGTCACAAATTCATGTTTTAATTGTTTGTCAATAAATCATGGTGTCAAGGACTGCTCAAGCAAATATAGTTGTAGGCTGTGCAAACAAAAACATAACACTTTGTTGCACAAGGCAACAGTGACCCAGCCTATAAGTTTACCACCAAATAACGCTGACGAGCAAGCTAGTACAAGTGCTGCAGCGCAAGCCCAATATATACAGTCCACTTCCAGATCAGGTATTCCTAACCTGACTTCCTTGATCCTGCGGGGAAGCAATCAGTCCTCGACACAACTAGTAGACAAAGAAACTTTGTTATTTACTGCAATAGTAAAAATCGAAACTAGAGGCGCAAGATACCAGGCAAGAGCAATCATCGACCCTGGATCCCAATCCACGTTTATATCGGACAAGTTGAAAAACCGATTAAACTTACCTACAAAACGTAATATAGTACATGTTTCCGGCTTGAGTCAGACAGTTTCTGAAACTTCGACCAAAGCCTGTTTGTTTAACCTTTGCTCCAGGGTGGATACATCGTTTAAGTTAGAGGTATGGGCACCAGTTTTGAAGACCCTTCCATCCAATTTACCGCCCCAAACGTTAAACGCAGAACAATTCGCAGAGGCTGCAAAACTAGAACTTGCAGACCCACACTTTCATTAAAGTCGACCCATCGACCTACTAATAGGCCTCGACTTAGGCCCCTCAATATATAGTATGGAAACACCGATGCGGTCCATTGGATCCCTTTTGGCACAAAAAACAGTATTTGGCTGGATTGTGGGGGGACCAATTTGTACAACATCTTCACCTAGAAAAACTATATCGTTACTAAACACATCGTCTCTGGGCCGAATCCTCTCACGCTTTTGGGAGGTGGAGGAGACCCCAAAAAAAAGTTTTGAGGTCAGAAGAGGACACGCACTGTGAAAATCACTACAAGTCTACAACCCGTAGAAGTGATTCGGGTAGATATATTGTTACCCTACCCTTTAAAAATGGCGAAGAAATAGGCGTATCTAGAAATATTGCCATGGCCCAATTTTTGAGAATGGAGCGCATGCTTAGCCAAAAACCAGAACTTAAGACACAATACGACCAAGTTATTGTAGAATACCTCGAGCTAGGACATATGAGGAAAATATCTCCCCTGGAAATTAGTAAATACCCAAATTATTACCTGCCGCATCACGCAGTAATAAAACCCGAAAAGTTGACTTCGAAGATTAGAGTAGTTTTCAACGCATCGAGCCCGTCTTCAAATAAGAGAAGTTTGAATGACATTTTGTATCCAGGACCCATACTTCAACAAGACTTAGTGCTCATAATATTGAAGTGGAGATTCTTCCGTTTTGTGTACAACGCAGATGTCACAAAAATGTATCGCCAGATACTCATTGACCCTACGCAAACAAAATATCAAAGGATATTGTTTAGAAAATCCGAGACTGATCCTATTGAGGATTACGAACTCCTCACAGTGACGTTTGGAGTTAATTGCGCGCCCTTTCTTGCCATAAGAACCCTTCTTCAACTAGCCGAAGATATCGGGACAACTCACCCCCTGGCGTCAAACATCTTACAACACAACATGTACGTAGATGACGTCTTAGCTGGTGGCCACACATTAAACGATGCCATCAAATCACGAAAAGAACTTACAACTGTTCTAAAATCTGCCGGTTTCGATCTGATGAAATGGACCTCAAATGATCCACGAGTTATTCAAGATTTGCCAAATGAGACCCTACTACCGCTCGACTGGTTAAACTTATCCGAGAACGCCGGAACCAAGACACTCGGGATAAAATGGAACATTTCCTCAGACTCTTTTACATTCACTGCCCCAGGTGTTGAATTGAAAGAAAATTACACAAAAAGGGAAGTTCTATCTACAATTGCCAAATTATTTGACCCTTGCGGATGGATAGCTCCAGTAATTGTTGATGCCAAGTTAATCATGCAACAGATTTGGTTAGATAAAGTCGACTGGGATTTTTTTTTTTTTCTTTCATTATTTATTTATTGAATCTTCATATATTAAATATGAACTAACAATAATTAATCAAATCTTATCCTAATATTTGCTTTATGTCCTGCCAGTGCCAAACAAAAAAGATTTCGTCATCACGGTATCTGTTCACATATGTAGGTGTTTATCGCTCATCTGATTGGGTGAGTGCTAAAGTGTCTCTTCTTCTTAAGCGAGTGTGGCCGCCATAATTTAAAATATTTCTAGCTAATGGATTTGGGTGCAGTTCCAGCCTTTTTAAATATTTTACTGCATATTTCGTTATCATAGTTTTTACTAATGGCACATTGAGATCCTTGTGGATATTTGAGTTTTTGACGTACCAGGGAGCGGCTGTGATTATTCGAAGAAGTTTATTTTGGCGCCTTTGAATTTTTTCGATGTTAGAAGCCGAGGCAGTGCCCCATAACTGAATACCGTAGCACCAAATTGGCTTTAAGATAGAGTTGTAGAGTAGAAGTTTGCAATCGAGACTAAGAACAGAATTTCTTCCAATGAGCCAATTAATTTGAATTGCTTTTAGTTTCATTTGAGTTAACTTCGCTTCTATATGCCATTTCCACGTTAAACGCCGATCTAGATGTATACCGAGGTATTTTACATGCGAGTGTTGGGGTATTATTTGATTATTTATTTTAATAGGGGGGCATGTTTCCCGACGCAATGTGAATGTTATATGTGCGCATTTTTGCTCATTGATCTTTATCCTCCATTTTTTTAACCACCTTTCTAGTTCAAATATATGATCCTGTAGATAACGAGATGCTTCTTGACAGTTTGCGTGTACGCTTAGAAAAGCTGTGTCGTCCGCAAATGTTGAGGTATGGGTGTAGCTGTTTGTTGGCAAGTCCGAAGTATAAATTAAGTATAATAGAGGGCCCAGGATGCTGCCTTGTGGGACTCCAGCGCTAATTGGCTGTGGAGGACTTAAAAATTCGCCTTCTTTTATAATAAATTGACGACCGACTAAGTAGCTTTGTAACAGCTTGTGTATATTTGCTGGTAAGTTTTGCTGCAATTTCAGTAGTAAACCTTCATGCCAGACTTTATCAAAAGCTTGAGACACATCGATGAAGAGTGCTGAGCAATATTTTTTTTCTTCAAAGGCTTTTCTTATGACATTAACTATTCGATGAGTTTGTTCAATTGTGCTGTGTTTTCTTCTAAAACCGAATTGATGATTGGGAATACATCTGTTACCATTTAAAATCGGCGTTAATTTAGACACTAGAAGTTTCTCAAAAAGCTTTGATAAATTAGACAATAAGCTTATAGGTCTATATGACTCAACTTTTGTGGGATCCTTTCCTGGTTTAGGTATCATGGTAACTAAGGATACTTTCCACTCTTGTGGGTAGTATTCAAGGCGTAAAATAGCATTAAAAATTAGTAGAATAATTTTCTTTGCTATGCTGGGTAGCTCCAAAAGCATTTTGTTACTGATCTTATCAAAACCAGGGGCTTTCTTGGGGTTTAAATCATGAATAGCCTTCTCGATTTCTCTTACTTCAAACCTTAGTGGAACAGCTGATCTAACAGCAACAGGTGGTAACTCGACCGCAGTATCGAAAGATGTATGAGGGGTAAATACGGTTTTCAAATGATTAACGAAAATATTACCTTTTTCTATGTCATTTCGTGCCCAACGTCCATTTAAGTTTCTTAATGGTGGTTTAGTGATAACTGGTCTTTTAAGATTTCTAGCTGCACGCCATAATGAGTAATCAGATTGAGGAGTTGCATCAAGTTCCTTAAGATATTTTTCCAGAGAAGCCGTTTTTTGAGACTGCAGTAAGTTTCTTAGCCTTTTTGTGCACTCTTTTAGTAAATTTTTAAGTTGAGGGGATCTGTGCAATTGCCACTCTCTTCGAACTCTCCTTTTTTCAGTCAAGAGACGCTCGACATCAGTAGAATATATTTTACTATTTTTGATATTTTTGCGGGCTATGCTAGAATGTTGAACAGCTAGTTTGAGATAATTGTCAAAATTTACAATAGAAAGATTCACATTCTCCGGTGTTCTAAGCGGAATATTTTCAGTGCAGTGGGTACTGAGATATTTTTTATATTTTAACCAATTTATTTGTGTGGCTGACGTCACTAAGTAACCAGACGGTGATACAATTCTATAAGGGTTTGATATGGTAAGAATTGTAGGTGTGTGATCAGAAGATAATTCTAAAGAAGCTTCAACGTGAATCGTTTCTGCGGGGATGTTTTTAACCACGCCAAAATCGATGACATCTGGAATTTTTTGCTGATCAGTAGGCCAATAAGTTGGTTGTCCACTCGCGACCACATTTAAATCCATTTTAGACATTGTATTATACAAAACACGACCCTTTGGTGTAATGAGCCGTGAACCCCAGAAGGTATGTTTAGCGTTGTAATCGCCAGCGGCTAGGAAACAGGGTCCTAATGATTTAAAATATTTATAATATTGGCTTTCTGATATTGAAAATCTAGGTGGAGAGTATAAAGATGAAAGTACAACGTTTCGATTTAGCTCTTCAACACAAATATTCGTTGCTTGCAGATAATCTTCACGATTATCACACATTAAGTAGTGTTTGATTCGGGTTTTTATCAAAATAGCAGAACCTCCACAAGCTCTATCTCGAGGGTCCTTGGTATCATATAATATATAACCATTAATTTTAAACGAATTTCTTGAGGTCAAGAAATTCGACTGGGATGACAACCTAAAACCCTTGACTTGCCTCAAATGGCAGAAATTCGTCAAAAACTGCCCTGCAATAAATACCCTGAAAATTCCTCGTTGGATCCAGTACAGCCCTAATTTAAATGTGGAAATACATGGCTTTAGCGACGCCTCAGAAAAGGCTTATTCTGCGACTCTTTTCGTACGTATACAGTCTGAAAATTCTATATTTACATATTTACTGGCCTCTAAGACTCGTGTTGCTCCCATTAAACAAATATCGCTACCACGTTTGGAGCTTTGTGGATCCGTTTTACTGGCAAATTTAGCCTCAGGAATTCTGCCAAATCTTCAAGCTACGCAAATCGACACATATTTTTGGACCGACTCAACAATAGTACTGGCCTTTAAGAAGCCCCCCTGCACGTGGAACACTTTCGTTGGAAATCGTGTCTCAGAAATTGTAGATAAAGTTGGCAATAGCCATTGGCAACATGTCGAATCAAAAGAAAACCCCGCAGATATAGCCAGCCGGGGATGAACGCCCCAAGAATTAGAAACCCACAACTTGTGGTGGCTTGGACCTTCATGGCTAAAATTACCCAAAGATAAATGGCCAAAATCCAGAAGTCCAGATGACACCAACTTAGAAGCAAAAACCGTAAGAACGTTAACTACTACTACTCAAGAGGATCCATTGAACCGTTTCTCCAATTTGTCACGCGCTTATAGAGTATTAGCTTATGTCCTACGATTCTGGAGGAATACTGGTGTACACAGAAACAGCTTTCGGACATCTTCAAACGAAGTTACACCAGAAGAAATAAAAGATGTCAAAACACGACTCATTATTTTGACGCAAAAACAACACTTCCCAGAAGAATATAAGCAGTTAAAGCTCAAACAAAGGATTTCGTCCTCTAGCAGTATTTTAACTCTCAACCCGTTCATGGACCAACTAGGCGTCATCCGAGCCAACGGACGTCTGGTTCAATCACCAGCGCTCACATATAACGAACGACATCCAATTTTGTTGCCGTACAACTCTAAGCTCACCAGATTGCTGACCGAGTTCACTCATAAAATAACTATTCCTGGTGGAAACCAACTTATGACCCGAGTACTTCGGACGGAATTTTGGATTTTTCGTTTAAGGCCCTTAGTAAAAATGGTGATTAATAATTGTAAAACTTGTGTTTTGTACAAAAAACACACACTGAGTCAAATCATGGCTTCCTTACCACCAGAGCGCACAACACTTTCTCGCCCTTTCACCACAACTGGAGTCGATTACGCTGGACCCTTTACCATTCGAAACTTTACTGGTCGAGCCTGCCTCATCACAAAAGGGTACGTCTGCATTTTTGTATGCTTTGCCACTAAGGCCGTACATTTAGAACCAGTTAGTGATTTATCGACTCAAGCATTTTTAGCCGCTTTCTCCCGCTTCATTGGAAGGCGTGGGTGTCCAGCAATCATATATTCGGACAACGGCACGAACTTTGTCGGAGCAGCAGAACTCATCAAAAAAGATCGTCTAGAATTTCTAAAAACTCTTCAAACCCAAGTTACTCACAACTATAGCCATCAAAATATCATTTGGAAATTTATATCCCCCGGTGCCCCACATATGGGCGGACTCTGGGAAGCCGGTGTAAAATCATCGTGTTTAAACTCTAGACCCTTAAGTCCTGCTAGCGATGACCCAAATGACCTTAACCCATTGACCCCTGGACACTTCCTTATTGGAACTCCATTATTGACCCCAGCCGAATCTGGTGTAAGCAGCGAAAATCTGACCCTCATCAACCGCTGGAAACGCCTAAAGGTCATCTACCACTCATTTTGTAAAAGATGGAAATCTGAATACCTGGCCGAACTGCATCGCAGGTACAAGTGGAAGTCTCAGAGGGATAACGTTAAAGTCAACGATTTAGTCGTCATCAAAAACAACACTTTGCCACCCAATGAATGCCAACTGGGTCGCATCACAAAGACTCATATTGGAACTGATAAAAACTGTAGAGTGGTTGACATCCAGACCAAAAATGGGATCATAACCAGACCCATTTCAAAAATTGTGGTTTTGTTTTGAAATATAGTATAAGTTTTTTACAATTCTCCACACTAATTTTATTCTGAATTCCTACTTACAGGTATGGCATCCCACGAAACATTTCATAGTGTCTCTTCAACAGATTGATTGCCGTCAACATATACAACCTCACACGACCCGCAACCCTGAATCGAATTGAGATCCTAGATGCCATATCTGTCAAATTCATCACAACACCGTGCTACATTGTTTCCTGTTTTATGGACCTTTGGTAAACCTGCACCAAGTCATGGGGGCCGGAATGTTTAATGATGAACCATGTTAATCAAAACACCCGGTGTTTAATGATGACTCATTATAAACACAGCACCCTGTAAAATAGTAACGGTCCTTAAATTGTTATTTACTTTTTCACATTTGTCATTGCACTATTTTTCTATGTACTGAAACTTAGCTTGTAAGATCATTTTTAAAACATTAAAAACTCACTCTAGTTTCGATCGTTAAAGTGCAAACATCAAAACAAACAAAAAACCTTGCAAATAAAAAAAACAGTGTTATACAAAATTAAATAAACAAAATATAAATAAAAAATACAAAAACTAAAATTAAGACAAAGAGTTTTATTTAAAATAAAAGTGAACCGTGTTTAACTTGAGGTGCAAAAAGAATTTAAAGTTCATCCCTCAACATAACCCTTATTCCTATGTTTATGGGGTTAATAGATGGGGTGACAAAAAAGTACCAAAATACAGGTTTTACCCGTTTACTCCGTTAAAGGGCTTAATTTCCAAAAAGTACCAGACACCTGTCCGCTTATTTTTCTAAAGAACAACAATTAGTATTAAATGTTTTTTGTATCTCTTTTAGATTTGGAGATATAAGGTAACCGAATTTACCCGTTTTACCTTTTTTTACCCCCTACACATTCGAATTTCCGACAATCCCATCTTAGTGGATCGATTTGGGGAGAGCCCAACCCCTGGTCCAAATTTCAAGTTTTTAGCTTCAGGCGTTTAGGCTGTGCGATGATGAATCAGTCAGTGAGTGAGTCAGTAACGTTACAATTTTATATATAGATTTATGACATTGTTTGTGCTTTCAATGTTATTCTTTGGCGTTGAGCTGCGTTTTATATGATTAGGGTCTACATTTCAGTAAAATCTCTGAGATAGTTCGGATTGGAAGAAATTGCCCCGTATCTCCCCACGTGGTCCTATTTCTTAAAAAATGCAAAGCTTATGTGTTCATGTACATACGTATTTGTTATGTGTAAAATAAGGCAAACAAATATGAATATATTACCCAAGAGAGAGTGTAGATGTGGGTGTATATGTAATTAGGTGGATGGGATGACTGAGAGTTTATAAATAAATGAAAATGAGTTTGAATGTATGATTGTACTTAAGTTGATACTAGGGAGAGATTTTTGGTAGTATGACCAGTGGTAACTGGGATAAATTATGTAGGAAGTGTGTATACTTGCGTGTTTAGACTATGATGTGAGAGGTGGGAGGATGATGAAGATGAGGACAATAACTGAGCGTTGATAGCAATATCAGGGCGAGCCAATGCGAAAAGGTCCTGCTTGATGGTACAGTGCGGTAGATAAGAAGCTTTCCGTGGATAGGAGTTGAAGTGGCGGCTGGAACACGGTTGTCCCTTTTAAGCTAAATCCGGGATGTGGGAATAAGAAGACCAGCGAGTAATTCTGATGTACTTCAAATGATGTAAGTTTTTATTCCGTAATGATGGCTATAATTTAGAATTTACTTATAATTTATAGATTTATAATTCACAAGTAAGATTACTTAAAGGCAAAAAACAGTAGTTTACACTTCAACGATACAAAAGTAAGTGAGTATAAATTACGATGATTCCCAACCACGAAGTGTGGGTAGAGAAAAAAGATGGTTATCTTACGAGGCGACAAAAATGACAATTGTAAATGTTAGTTTATCCGCGCATTAGCATTAGTTTAAGGTTTGTAAGTGTTACAATCAGTGGCTTTTAAACTGTACAATTAATCAGTAGTAAATTTAAAGGACGGTTAGACTTCAAATTCAAATCAAATATGTAGGATCACTTTATGGTAGTTTAAACAAAATCTAAAAAAAACCAATTATACAAGGTAAATACATTTATACCTCATAGCGTTTATCGTTTGATCTGCTTTTACAAAATTAAGTGCTGGCAGGCACATCTGCGTTTATTTACTGCCAATTTAAAAAATTAAGTTCAAAAAGGGGCACAAAAATACATACGGGGGTTTTAAAAAGACAGTCAAGAGATGGGGAAAAATGCGACTTTAGTCGCATAACGGTAAAGCTGGTTATACGGCAAAAAGGAATGTACATGCACAAAAATTGACAGTTGCCGTCACACTACGGTAAAAAACACTGTGACCAGCTGGCCCTGTGAGGCACCTCCTTATTCCACCATGATTGCAACCCAGCCACTTGTCATCACTTTCCCAAATAGCATCTACATTTTGAAATTTGCAAAGTAAACAAATAAAGCAGATTATTTCTCTATAAAATTAAACACCACAAAGCATACATTGCATAGATATGAAACTCCCTTAAAATTGAAAAATAATATATATACTTCACACATATAGGAACTGTTTGAATTCAACACACTTGTAAAAGATCACCTCCATTTTTTGATGTGCTTGTGCTGATGTGTTTACCGCAATAAATATTGGTTTTCGACCCTAATTTTAGCATACCGATCGACTTAGGATTACCTCCTGAATCGACATAACGATTTCCGTTCATCCGCCTGGGTGTAAAACCTTTGCAGGCAAATTAAAGTTCACAATTTTGGAGACAATTTGATGAATTAAATTATTAAATTTTCATAAAGACGAATAGCAGGAATTACCATACCTTCATAAAGCCCCATAAAAACTTTTTTCCAAAATCGATGGTTTATATGAAACCATCTTATTATGCTGGTATTTCAATTGAACTTGACCCAGAAATATTTTATTCCAACCTTAAACATTTAATCAAATTTTATTTGAATGGGACTATATTTGACCACAGCTACCTAAAAATACCGTCCCCAGCAACCTTATAATATTGCCTTAACAACCTTATAAATATTGGTATTGACATGAAATTTGGTGACGATAAATTCAATGTCATGACATGTAGGTCCAAAATTCACCTTAGGTCCCATACAAACGCTTTCCAAAAAATCTTATTCAGATGTTGATATATACATAATATTCGGCACAAGAACTCGTATAAGTTTATACATGAACCTTAAACTAATAACATATTTTTTTTTTGGCGCGTCCATGATTGCACATTAGTCCCAAATAGGGCACAGTATCGAAAATATATGTTTGGTGTAGGGTATTATGTAGTCGGGCTTTCTCACTTGTGTTTTATAATCACGTAAATATCATTAAAGTGGTGAAATATTCACAGCAAACAATAGAGCTAGGAGTTTTATTTCGACGTCATAAAATAAAACTCATTTGAGGAGTTTTATTTAGCCGCCATAAAATAGAATTCATTTTAGGGGGGCTACTCTCTATTGCGATGCGAAAGAAAATTGTAGCATAGTGATAAGTAC
This sequence comes from Pollenia amentaria, assembly GCA_943735925.1. Taxonomy (NCBI): domain Eukaryota; kingdom Metazoa; phylum Arthropoda; class Insecta; order Diptera; family Polleniidae; genus Pollenia; species Pollenia amentaria. The sequence goes on from OX031008.1 coordinate 51,369,910, forward strand.
TCTTTAATGCGTTTGCGCATTTTTCTTTCTCATCTTTTTATTTTTTTATTTTGGCAAATCATCATTATTTCTTTTATTTAAACTTTCCAATTTAAATTTTTTTACATATGTTGCCATTACATTACTGGAAATCTGGGATGTTAAAGTTGGTTCAATTGTACTTTTTTTGGTACATTTTGACCTTCTAAAGAACCGTGGTACTACCGTGACTCATTTGGTACAATTTTAAAGTTTGTCATATTTCCCCCTTTTTGAATTTTTAGAATAGCAAACAAATTATTGAGTCCTTTTCATTGCATTTATTTTTTAAATTATTATTTCTTTCATCATGATTTAAAAATCCTTCTTTTAAATTGCAATTTTTATTTATTCAATATGCACTTCAAATAATAAGCTTGGTTAATTTAGAAATGCAATCAGAAGATGCTCGAATGCATGTATTTTTACAAAGGCTAACTTTTTTGTTCCGCTAAATAGCTCGTAATTTCATAATTAAAAATTTCACGTAATTTTAGAATAAAAATGTTTTGGATGAATGTGATATCTCTCTATCGTACGCCTTTACAAAAATCACATGCCCTTTGAAGAAATTTATTGCAGAACAGAAGGGGATTTATATACAAATAATGTCAATATTTATATTGTGAAAGAAATGAAAGAAAATGCAAAGCAATTTTATATAAAAGTTTTGAGATCCAAAGTCAATTTTAATAACGAAGTTTTAATGTGTTTCCATAAATTTACTCCTAAAAATGTTATTTCAGTTAAAACAAGTAGTATTGTACTTCTAGTAAAATGTTCCCTAGTGAAATTGCAATGGCAACAGTTTTTTGGGATGCACGTGGGATAATCCACATGGATTACCTTCAAAAGTGAAAAACAATAAACGACGAATATTATGCCAACTTATTGGACCGATTTAACGAGGATTTTCAAAAACGACCCCATATGGCCAAGAAAAAAGTTCTTTTTCATCGAGATAATGCACGGGTGCACACGTGTGCTGTCTCAATGGGAAAAGTACATGAATTGGGCTACGAATTGGTACGTCATCCGCCATATTCTCCGGACTTAGCCCCCAGTGACTATTTCCTATTTCCGAACCTAAAGAAATGGCTCGGTGGAAAGATAATTAGCTCCAACGATGAAATTGTTGGTCAAACAAATGCCTATTTTATGGTATTGAGCTAAAGAGATTATGTTGAAACATATTTTTTTTTTTTTTTTTTTTTGTAAAAAAACTTTTCATTCAAAAAGACACGGACTTATTGATCCGCCCTCGTATAATGTATGTTAATGTTCAGTTTTGTTTTTTTTTTTGTGTACAATTGAATTTTTATGTACTTTTTTGTTGTTTTATTAAAAAAAATGGTACCGTGAAGGTCCAAAAAGAACATTTTTTTTTAAGTTGTTGTGCGCTATCTTTGATTTTTGTACAAGTGCCCATGTTCTGTAACTTCCGCGGCGAGAAACTTTTCGATTGAAATATGAGAAATTAAACAAAAATGCCATACATTGAAACAAACAGCGGTTTTTCTCACTTAACTGCGTTTGTAACATTTTTGGCAAGTAATTGCTGTCACGTAACGAAATTACTCCCCAATTTTAGACAAATTTGGTCGCCGTCAACGATATGTTTGACTGGCGTTCTCAACATCTGCAATTTCATATCGGCTTCGAGTGACATTTATAACGTAACGACGTAATCTATTTTGATAGTTTTCGACATGAGTTACAGACACACTTTTTTCTCACTTTTCGAGAAACGATGGAATATTTTGTTTCACATGTTTTCGATGCGAGAAGTTCTCACCAAAGTTACAGAACATGGGTAGAGTATTGCTTAATTTTCAAACAATTTTGCGAAAGTGAAAGAGAGTACAAGTTGGCATTTAGCTTTCGCATAGAAATTGTATTCGCATCGCAATAGAGAGTAGCCCCCAAGGAGTTTTATTTTGACGTCATAAAATAAAATTCATTTGAGGAGTTTTATCTTTTTCCATCAGAAAATTTGAGTCTTATTTTTCCCGTCAGGAATAAATTTGCATATTCAAACAATTTATTTGGCATTTAGTTTATTGAAAAAAAAAAAGATCAGAATTAGTTTTCAACAAATAGTTGAGATAATTCATGGTCGATGCTGCTTTTTATCTAGGTCAGTAAGACTGGGAAGTTATGTAAGCCTTATTATTCGTCTTGGAGCCAATATACGTCGCCACACAAATGCTTCAAGAGAGAGCAATTATTTTTTAAGTGATTTTTTTAAGTATGGCTTCAAATGAAGCTTGAAGTTCAGAAGAAGCCCGACAGTACTTAATTTTTAAAAAAAATTAGCGTGAGAAAATGCTGCTTAACAATTCAACATTCCTTGCAGCTTTATATTAACATAGATCTTATTTAGTGCATCATAGTAATGGAGCCTTTACAATTAATGTGTGCTCGAAACCATCGTAATGATGTGATCGTTCGGATTTTGAAGTTGGAAAAGAAATTAAGTTTTCTAAGATATTTTATCTATTTTTTTCTTAAAATGGGTTTTATTTGTTTTTCTTTTTGCAGATAAACAACAACCAATGCGATGATCGACCGTCGACAAGCGAGGAAGCTTTACGATCTTAACCGGATGTTATCCCATCATCGCCGAATGTTTGCGATACATCTCAATCTAAAACATCGATTCTGGGCCAGTATTTGAACTTCCTTAATGAAGGTAGGGAACAACAAGTGGAAGAAAATGATAATGAGGACGAAAAAACGCTTTCTATGAAATCGGTTATTTTTCTCTAAAGCAGTTATCGATTGATAAACCCCTTTTTTAATTTTGGGTGGCAAAAAAAACGAGCAGTGTGTTCCTGCAACCCAAGCAAGCGTGGAAAGAGCATTCTCTGCTCTTAAATTGGCATTAAGTGACCTGCATTCATATCTTTCAGCAGAAAATTTGGAAAAATTATGTTTGAGAAACTAAACAATTTAGTGACAATGAATATATAAGATATACTTAATAAAAAAAGACTGTAAACAACAAGAAATAAGAAAATGAGTTTTAATATAAATGCAAAAATAAAACTCTTCAAAAGAGGTTTATCTTATGATGGCGAATCAATTCCTCCAATTCTTTTTTAGACGAAAAAAATAAAACTCTCTTTTAGGGAGTTTTTTCGAGCTTTTATTTTAACGTTGAAAAATAACTCTTAACTGTGGAGCTGAAATTTTTGTTTAATATCCCCAAATATTCTGAAAGATCTCGCCAAGACAAATTAATTTTTTTTCAAAATATCTCTTTCATTTAGCGTTGTTTCACTGGTTTTACTCATACAAAATGTTATTTGTGGTGTTTTTTTGTTTTTCACTGTTTGCTGTGCTCTTAATGTTTTTTTTTATTATAGTATATTATATATTACAATAACACTGTATGTATACCAGTGCTGTTAAAGTTTGTACAATTGTACTTTTTTGGTACATTTTGACCTTCTAAAGTACCGTAGTACTACCGTGACTCATTTGGTACAATTTAAAAATTTGTCATAGTTCCCCCTTTTTGAATTTTTAGAATAGCAAAAAAATTATTGAGTCCTTTTCATTGCATTTACATATGTTGTACAACAAATCGTTAATGTAATGGGTAAATATGCGACTAGTATTGTGGTGTATAAAGAGCATAGTCTCCTTTTACAATGTGGCAAGTGAAAGGCAGACAGGCGCTCTATACACAACAATAGTAGTCGCATATTTAAGCGACTTATGGTACCCACAGACGAGGAAACATTAGTGAAAATCTGAAATTTATTGCGGAACAGAAGTGGCTTTATATATTTCTACAAATAATATCAATATTTATATTTTTAAAGAAATTAAAGAAAATACAAAAGAATTTTATATAAAATTTTGCGAAGTTTTGAGAACCAAAGTCAACTTTAATAACGAAGTTTTAATGTGGTTCCATAAATTTACTCCTGAAAATGTTATTTCATGTAAAACGAATCGTATTTTACCTCTTCTAGTAGAAATGTTTTAAAATGAAATTGCAAATTTTGATTCAATCAATAATCAATGTAGAGCTTTAGCTGATGTCGAGCAACTGCAGTCGTTAAAAACGGAAAACATTTGTAGTTTTTGGTCGGTAGTAGCTAATTTACAAAAAGAGCTGAATGTCCATATGTTTCCTGACATTTCAAGAGTCGTTGCTGGAATTTTATCCATTCCACATTCGTCTGCAAAAGTGGAAAGTTTTTTCTTTTCAAAATATAATAAATCTAAGGAAAGACACAGACAACATGTGCCAACATTATCAAGTCTCATTCAAGCAAATGATTGGTTAAGATCGACAAATTCATGCTGCTTTGATGTAAAAATTCCAAATAGTTTATCAACAAAACAAATAACTGCCTGATTTTCATCTCATATATTTATAAGACTTTTGTGTACCTTATTTTATTCATACATATAATGTTTTTTAATGTTAAGTTTTGTTTTTTTTTGTGTACAATTGAATTTTTATGTACTTTTGTTTGTTGTTATAATTTAAAAAAAAATGGTACCGTGAATGTCCAAAAAGTACATTTATTTTTGGAAGTTGGTGCAAAATTTAAAACCCCATTTAACATCCCTGTATACATATGTACGTATGTTCGTTCATACATAATTATATATTTTTGCTTTTGCTTTTATTTTTCTTTCTTAATATGTTCACTTTGATGTTAAATAATTTAAAAAAAATTATTTTTTCATTCGCTTCTAACGGGATTTTTTTTATGTCATATTTACATATATTGCAAAATCAAATTGAATAATTCAAGTCGTATGAAGAAAACACGTCTATTCACACAAAGCACACTTCGAAACTGAGTTTATTGAAAAAAAAAAAAAAAAAAAAAAAAAAAAAATCAGAATTAGTTTTCAACAAATAATTGGGATAATTCAAGGTCGATGCTGCTCTTTATCTAGGTCTGTAAGACTGGGAAGCCTTATTAGTCGTCTTGGAGCCAATATACGTCGCCACACATATGCTTCAAGAGAGAGCAATTATTTTTTAGTTGAGTCATATAGACCTATAAGCTTATTGTCTAATATATCAAAGCTGTTTGAAAAGCTGTTAGTGTCAAAATAAGCCCCAATTTTTAATGTAAATAGATGTATTCCTAACCATCAATTCGGCTTTAGAAGAGAACATAGCACAATTGAACAAACCCATCGTATAGTAAACGCCATAAGAAAAGCCTTTGAAGAAAAAAAATATTGTTCCGCCCTCTTCATCGATGTTTCTCAAACTTTTGATAAAGTCTGACATGAAGGCTTATTACATAAATTGAAGTTAAACTTACCAGTAAACACACACAAGCTGTTAGAAAGCTACTTAGTCGGTCGAAGGTTTATTATTAAAGAATGTGATTTTATAAGTTCTCCTCCGCCAATTGACGCTGGAGTCCCTCAGGGAAGCATCATGGGCCCACTGTTATACCTTACTCAGACATGCCAACAAACAACCACACCCTAACTTCAACATTTGCTGATGATACAGCTTTTTTCAGCGTACACGAAAACTGTCATGAAGCATCCCGTTACTTGCAGGATCATATATTTGAACTGGAAAAGTGGTTAAAACAATGGAGGATAAAGGTAAATGAGCAAAAATGCGTACATATCCCATTCACCTTGCGTCGGGAGTCATGTCCCCCTATTAAAATCAATAATCAATTAGTGCCCCAGCAATCGCATGTAAAATATCTCATATTCATCTAGATCGGCGTTTGACATGGAAATGTCATATAGAAGCAAAACTAACACAAATGAAACTAAAAGCAATTCAAATTTATTGGCTTATTGGAAGAAATTCTGTTCTTAGCCTCGACTGCAAACTTCTACTTTACAACTCTATTTTAAAGCCAATCTGGTGCTACGGTATTCAGCTATGGGGCACTGCCTCGGCCTCAAATATCGAAAAAATTCAAAGGCGCCAAAATAAACTTCTTCGAATAATCACAGTCGCTCCCTGGTATGTTAAAAACTCTAATATTCACAAGGATCTCAATGTGCCATTAGTAAAAAATATTATTACGAAGTACGCAGCAAAATATTTAAAAAGGCTGGAGTCGCACCCAATTCCACTAGCTCGAAATATTTTAAATGACAGTGGACACTCTAGATTAAGGAGAAGAGATACTGCAGGACTCATCTGACGAGAAGACCGCTAAACATCTACATATGTGAACAGAAACCGTGAGGAGAAAAATTTTCGTCTAGCATTGGCAGGACAAAAATAAATTTTTAGTATAAGATTTGATTAATTATTGTTGGTTCATATTTAATATATGAAGATTCAATAAATAAATAATGAAAAAAAAAAAAAAAAAAAATTTTTAAGTATGGAGCTTGAAGTTCAGACGAAGCCCGACAGTACTGAATTTTTACAAAAATTAGTGTGAGAAAATGCTGCTTAACATTTCAACATTCCTTACAGCTTTATATTTACATAGATCTTATTTAGTGCATCATAGTAATGGAGCCTTTACAATTAATGTGTGGTTGAAACAATCGTAATGATGTGGTCGTTCGGATTTTGAAGTTGGAAAAGAAATTAAGTCTTCTAAGATATTTTACCTATTTTTTTCTTAAAATGGGTTTTATTTGTTTTTCTTTTTGCAGATAAACAACAACCAATGCGATGATCGACCGTCGACAAGCGAGGAAGCTTTACGATCTTAACCGGATGTTATCCCATCATCGCCGAATGTTTGCATCTCAATCTAAAACATCGATTCTGGGCCAGTATTTGAACTTCCTTAATGAAGGTAGGGAACAACAAGTGGAAGAAAATGATAATGAGGACGAAAAAACGCTTTCTATGAAATCGGTTATTTTTCTCTAAAGCAGTTATCGATTGATAAACCCCTTTTTTAATTTTGGGTGGCAAAAAAAAATGAGTTATCCTTACTTATACAAATTGGCAAAAAGTGTGCAGTGTGTTCCTGCAACCCAAGTAAGCGTGGAAAGAGCATTATCTGCTCTTAAATTGGCATTAAGTGACCTGCATTCATATCTTTCAGCAGAAAATTTGGAAAAATTATGTTTGTGAAACTAAACAAATAAGTGACAATGAATATATAAGATATACTTAATAAAAAAAGACTGTAAAAAACAAGAAATAAGAAAATGAGTTTTAATATAAATGGCAAAAATAAAACTCTTCAAAAGAGGTTTATCTTATGATGGCGAAATGAGTTTTATTTTAGACGGAAAAAATAAAACTTCTCCAATTCTTTTTTAGACGAAAAAATAAAACTCTCTTTTAGGGAGTTTTTTTCGAGCTTTTATTTTTACGTTGAAAAATAACTCTTAACTGTGGAGTTGAAATTTTTTTTTAATATCCCCAAATATTCTGAAAGATCTCGCCAAGACGAATTAATTTTTTTTCAATTTAATTCAGTTTTATTCAATCAAAAATTTTTACATTCATCCTTGGTGCTAACGTACCCACGAAGCCTTATGGCTTGTCTGTAGGTAAATACAATTTGGAAGTGTGTTAAAAATTACATTAAATAATAATAATAATTGATAATAACATTGTGCAAGAAATTTACACTTTTTTTCGTGACAAGCTTTTTTTCGTTTTAACATAATTCGGGTACGCTGAATCCAGTGGTGCCCGCGGTTTTTTAAGATTGGCTCTGGTTTTCGAGATATACCGTTATTTCGAAAATGGAGGAGGTTGCACAACATATGTTCGCGTAACTCAAAAACGTTGTAGCTTAATGAAAAAACTTAAAAAACCGAAACTCCTTTAAGGAAAGTAAAACTTCTTTCCAATATCCGCAGTCGTTTTAGAGACATAATTTTTTTTTTGGAAAAAAAAAATAATTTTTTTTAACAAAATTTCGAAATTTTTGTTTTTTAAAAATTCATAAAAGCCATAAATGATTAAAATTTTTCAACTTTTGATTTTATGCACAAAAGTCGACAAATTTTAATTAATTTAAGAATTTCATAAAAGCAATATTTGTATGGGAGCCCCCCTAAAGGATGGTGATAAAGGGAAAGTATAATTTAAAAAAATGTTAAGAACAAAAAACTAATGGAGGTCAGTCATACCTTTTATCCCCCTAGGGGCGACACCTGGGCATTTATGGGACTTTTTCTTCAATATATTTCTAGTCTGCATTGAAAATTTTGTATGGATGCCCCCTTAAGGAGCTAAGAATATGTTAAGAACAAAAAACATTGGAGGTCGATCATACATTTTATCCCCCTAGGAGTGAATCCTAGACCTTAGAAACAAATGATGGGACTGAAAAATAAAGTTGCGCTGGTCATACATTTGGCCCGTCTAGGGGTATCTCAGGCGCTGCAGGTGCAAAATTTAAGGCTAGAGTTCTAGGCGTATAAAAAACATAGTTCCAAACAAAATAAGCTATATGTGATTAAAGTCTGTCTAGAATTTTTGTTTTTTCAGAAAAGATGAAATTTTTTATTTTTTATAATAACCAAACTTAAAAATTTTAAAACATTTATTTTTGTTGTTTATTAGTTAAAGTTAAAGGTTTTATTAAGAAATTTATTCTTCTTCCTCATGCAGATTCCAACAAATATCCCCTAATAGCGAATCAAGTTGTTTGCCGCTATACCAGTGTTCGAGCCTGGCTGTTACTTGGTGAAATCTCTCGCCATGCTCATCAGACTCGGCTGCGGATGTCAGTTCAATACGCGATAGAATTATTTTCAATAGATTTAAAAAAAAGTCGTAAATCGTCTATGGCGATTGAGTGCCCCGCCCCGTATATTTGTACACCTGGTGCTAAAATATTAGCTCGTTTTAATTCTTTTGTCAAGAGAATGCTCTGTCTTTGAAATAATTTTAGACGCCGTACCATTATATCCAGACGATCTTGCGTGATTTCATTGTGACTGCATGGAACCGTGATGCATGACGATTGATACATTGAAGTAGCTGGTGCACCCGCTTCAATAGAATGAATTATTGTGGGAATATGTTCTGTTGGTATTTGGCTATCCGGAACAGGAATTTCATCAGAATGTGGCAGCGGAAATCGAGCATATGCTGTTTCAGTATAAGATATATAAGTAATTTTTCTTCTGTTCATACCCGCTGTATAATTTATGCACGCATAACACTCATCTTCAACATGAACTATGGGATCTCTCCAAATCATTGGAACACCAAATGGCATAGCGTCTCCATTTTTTCCCACTTATTTAAATGGTAAATGCAGTGTGTACACACTATTGATGGTGTCCAACTCTTACCATATATAACACTTAAAGAAAAATATGATTCATACAAGGTACTTGTTTTAATAGTGATTTTACGGCGACTTGGCATATTTTTATATTTCCCAAACACATAACAAAAGTAATTAAACTTTTTACACGCCTCCATCTTAGATATTTCAATATAACTGATTACATACAAGACTGTCAAAGGCTTTAAATTTCACTAATCACTTTCGCAAGCACTTTCCATATGACAGTGAAGGGGTTGAGGAACATTTATACTGTAATTGTTTTAATCAAAGTACCTGTCGAGACCTTCAGGACCATGTTTTGTAAAAAAAAAACAAAGCCAGGACGATTAATATTTCTACCTGTTCCAGGTATAACAATAGAATATGTTATTTAAGTTTTTTACAAGACCGATTAGTGCGGTTTTGACTGCACAATAAAATGCCGATTTGTGTGGTTTTGTAAGCACAATAAAATACAAAGATGTAAGCATTTATGACTTTATTTCTTAATTCTAAGAATTTTTTAATCGTTAACTGTGGATTTTCCAAAATTCCTACCGCAAAGTTAAAGTGTGGTAATATTGCATGCATATTTCTTTGGAATAGCATAAATATGAATATTTGTTCTTTTGTTTTGTATTGTAATTGGCACAAAAACCGCATTTAAAAAATTTTACGTCAAAATGTTATTGAAAATAAGTTTTCTGCATTGGCACATTTTTCATATATACATAATGTTGAATAAAGAATTTAATAATTAAAAAAAATCCTATGAAATGCTCCATATAAATTATATTCTTCATATACAATATTGAAGAAAAAGTCCCATAAATTCCCAGAAGTCGCCCCTAGTGGTATATAATGTATGACCGACCTCAATTAATTTTTTGTGCTTAACATTTTCTCGAGACATACTTGCCTCCTCCACTTCTTAGGGGGGCTCCCATACAAATATTGCGGTTTATGAAATTCTTAAATTAATTAAAATTTGTCGACTTTTGTAAATAAAATCAAAAGTTGCTAACATTATACGTCTGCAAAAAATTAGAAGCCTAGCTGCATTTTTTTATTTTTTATGAATTTTTAAAAAACAAAAATATCGAAATTTTGATAAAAAAATAATTTTTTTTTTCAAAAAAGAAAAATTATGTTTCATATTAGAAAAATTCTTACTTTTCGACTAGCCTAATAATTCGAATTAAGTTTTGAATGTTAATTACAATTTAGCCTAAACATTCAAATTTGCTTTAAAACTTTAAAAAGGTATTTTAGGTTTTCAAATTTTAAATTTTGCCCGAATGGCCAAAACTTAGTTAAATTATTCAAAGTTTGTTTTTCTTTTCTTTTTCCTTTTCCCTTTCAAGGTTTTATTTTTTTTCTCCAAATTTGAATTTAATCAACGAATGTAGTTAAATAGGGTTTAACTATTTAAATTTTGTTTTCTATTTTCATTTTATTTTTTTTTTTTTTTTTTTTAAATATTTAAACTGGAGCTTGAAGTTCAGACGAAGCCCGACAGTACTGAATTTTTACAAAAATTAGTGTGAGAAAATGCTGCTTAACATTTCAACATTCCTTACAGCTTTATATTTACATAGATCTTATTTAGTGCATCATAGTAATGGAGCCTTTACAATTAATGTGTGGTTGAAACAATCGTAATGATGTGGTCGTTCGGATTTTGAAGTTGGAAAAGAAATTAAGTCTTCTAAGATATTTTATCTATTTTTTTCTTAAAATGGGTTTTATTTGTTTTTCTTTTTGCAGATAAACAACAACGAATGCGATGATCGACCGTCGACAAGCGAGGAAGCTTTACGATCTTAACCGGATGTTATCCCATCATCGCCGAATGTTTGCATCTCAATCTAAAACATCGGTTCTGGGCCAGTATTTGAACTTCCTTAATGAAGGTAGGGAACAACAAGTGGAAGAAAATGATAATGAGGACGAAAAAACGCTTTCTATGAAATCGGTTATTTTTCTCTAAAGCAGTTATCGATTGATAAACCCCTTTTTTAATTTTGGGTGCAAAAAAAATGAGTTATCCTTACTTATACAAATTGGCAAAAAGTGTGCAGTGTGTTCCTGCAACCCAAGTAAGCGTGGAAAGAGCATTATCTGCTCTTAAATTGGCATTAAGTGACCTGCATTCATATCTTTCAGCAGAAAATTTGGAAAAATTATGTTTGTGAAACTAAACAAATAAGTGACAATGAATATATAAGATATACTTAATAAAAAAAGACTGTAAAAAACAAGAAATAAGAAAATGAGTTTTAATATAAATGGCAAAAATAAAACTCTTCAAAAGAGGTTTATCTTATGATGGCGAAATGAGTTTTATTTTAGACGGAAAAAATAAAACTTCTCCAATTCTTTTTTAGACGAAAAAATAAAACTCTCTTTTAGGGAGTTTTTTTCGAGCTTTTATTTTTACGTTGAAAAATAACTCTTAACTGTGGAGTTGAAATTTTTTTTTAATATCCCCAAATATTCTGAAAGATCTCGCCAAGACGAATTAATTTTTTTTCAATTTAATTCAGTTTTATTCAATCAAAAATTTTTACATTCATCCTTGGTGCTAACGTACCCACGAAGCCTTATGGCTTGTCTGTAGGTAAATACAATTTGGAAGTGTGTTAAAAATTACATTAAATAATAATAATAATTGATAATAACATTGTGCAAGAAATTTACACTTTTTTTCGTTTCAACATAATTCGGGTACGCTGAATCCAGTGGTGCCCGCGGTTTTTTAAGATTGGCTCTGGTTTTCGAGATATACCGTTATTTCGAAAATGGAGGAGGTTGCACAACATATGTTCGCGTAACTCAAAAACGTTGTAGCTTAATGAAAAAACTTAAAAAACCGAAACTCCTTTAAGGAAAGTAAAACTTCTTTCCAATATCCGCAGTCGTTTTAGAGACATAATTTTTTTTTTGGAAAAAAAAAATAATTTTTTTTAACAAAATTTCGAAATTTTTGTTTTTTAAAAATTCATAAAAGCCATAAATGATTAAAATTTTTCAACTTTTGATTTTATGCACAAAAGTCGACAAATTTTAATTAATTTAAGAATTTCATAAAAGCAATATTTGTATGGGAGCCCCCCTAAAGGATGGTGATAAAGGGAAAGTATAATTTAAAAAAATGTTAAGAACAAAAAACTAATGGAGGTCAGTCATACCTTTTATCCCCCTAGGGGCGACACCTGGGCATTTATGGGACTTTTTCTTCAATATATTTCTAGTCTGCATTGAAAATTTTGTATGGATGCCCCCTTAAGGAGCTAAGAAAATGTTAAGAACAAAAAACATTGGAGGTCGATCATACATTTTATCCCCCTAGGAGTGAATCCTAGACCTTAGAAACAAATGATGGGACTGAAAAATAAAGTTGCGCTGGTCATACATTTGGCCCGTCTAGGGGTATCTCAGGCGCTGCAGGTGCAAAATTTAAGGCTAGAGTTCTAGGCGTATAAAAAACATAGTTCCAAACAAAATAAGCTATATGTGATTAAAGTCTGTCTAGAATTTTTGTTTTTTCAGAAAAGATGAAATTTTTTATTTTTTATAATAACCAAACTTAAAAATTTTAAAACATTTATTTTTGTTGTTTATTAGTTAAAGTTAAAGGTTTTATTAAGAAATTTATTCTTCTTCCTCATGCAGATTCCAACAAATATCCCCTAATAGCGAATCAAGTTGTTTGCCGCTATACCAGTGTTCGAGCCTGGCTGTTACTTGGTGAAATCTCTCGCCATGCTCATCAGACTCGGCTGCGGATGTCAGTTCAATACGCGATAGAATTATTTTCAATAGATTTAAAAAAAAGTCGTAAATCGTCTATGGCGATTGAGTGCCCCGCCCCGTATATTTGTACACCTGGTGCTAAAATATTAGCTCGTTTTAATTCTTTTGTCAAGAGAATGCTCTGTCTTTGAAATAATTTTAGACGCCGTACCATTATATCCAGACGATCTTGCGTGATTTCATTGTGACTGCATGGAACCGTGATGCATGACGATTGATACATTGAAGTAGCTGGTGCACCCGCTTCAATAGAATGAATTATTGTGGGAATATGTTCTGTTGGTATTTGGCTATCCGGAACAGGAATTTCATCAGAATGTGGCAGCGGAAATCGAGCATATGCTGTTTCAGTATAAGATATATAAGTAATTTTTCTTCTGTTCATACCCGCTGTATAATTTATGCACGCATAACACTCATCTTCAACATGAACTATGGGATCTCTCCAAATCATTGGAACACCAAATGGCATAGCGTCTCCATTTTTTCCCCACTTATTTAAATGGTAAATGCAGTGTGTACACACTATTGATGGTGTCCAACTCTTACCATATATAACACTTAAAGAAAAATATGATTCATACAAGGTACTTGTTTTAATAGTGATTTTACGGCGACTTGGCATATTTTTATATTTCCCAAACACATAACAAAAGTAATTAAACTTTTTACACGCCTCCATCTTAGATATTTCAATATAACTGATTACATACAAGACTGTCAAAGGCTTTAAATTTCACTAATCACTTTCGCAAGCACTTTCCATATGACAGTGAAGGGGTTGAGGAACATTTATACTGTAATTGTTTTAATCAAAGTACCTGTCGAGGCCTTCAGGACCATGTTTTGTAAAAAAAAAACAAAGCCAGGACGATTAATATTTCTACCTGTTCCAGGTATAACAATAGAATATGTTATTTAAGTTTTTTACAAGACCGATTAGTGCGGTTTTGACTGCACAATAAAATGCCGATTTGTGTGGTTTTGTAAGCACAATAAAATACAAAGATGTAAGCATTTATGACTTTATTTCTTAATTCTAAGAATTTTTTAATCGTTAACTGTGGATTTTCCAAAATTCCTACCGCAAAGTTAAAGTGTGGTAATATTGCATGCATATTTCTTTGGAATAGCATAAATATGAATATTTGTTCTTTTGTTTTGTATTGTAATTGGCACAAAAACCGCATTTAAAAAATTTTACGTCAAAATGTTATTGAAAATAAGTTTTCTGCATTGGCACATTTTTCATATATACATAATGTTGAATAAAGAATTTAATAATTAAAAAAAATCCTATGAAATGCTCCATATAAATTATATTCTTCATATACAATATTGAAGAAAAAGTCCCATAAATTCCCAGAAGTCGCCCCTAGTGGTATATAATGTATGACCGACCTCAATTAATTTTTTGTGCTTAACATTTTCTCGAGACATACTTGCCTCCTCCACTTCTTAGGGGGGCTCCCATACAAATATTGCGGTTTATGAAATTCTTAAATTAATTAAAATTTGTCGACTTTTGTAAATAAAATCAAAAGTTGCTAACATTATACGTCTGCAAAAAATTAGAAGCCTAGCTGCATTTTTTTATTTTTTATGAATTTTTAAAAAACAAAAATATCGAAATTTTGATAAAAAAATAATTTTTTTTTTCAAAAAAGAAAAATTATGTTTCATATTAGAAAAATTCTTACTTTTCGACTAGCCTAATAATTCGAATTAAGTTTTGAATGTTAATTACAATTTAGCCTAAACATTCAAATTTGCTTTAAAACTTTAAAAAGGTATTTTAGGTTTTCAAATTTTAAATTTTGCCCGAATGGCTAAAACTTAGTTAAATTATTCAAAGTTTGTTTTTCTTTTCTTTTTCCTTTTCCCTTTCAAGGTTTTATTTTTTTTCTCCAAATTTGAATTTAATCAACGTATGTAGTTAAATAGGGTTTAACTATTTAAATTTTGTTTTCTATTTTCATTTTATTTTTTTTTTTTTTTTTTTTTAAATATTTAAACTGTATTTTCACGACTTTGACTTTCGTTTAAAACTTCAAAATTATTTTGTTTTTGTTTTCTTATTTGCTTTGAAATAGTTTAATTCTAAATTGTTTTCGAATTTGATTTTGACAAAAAATTAGTTTTACCCTTTTATTCAGAATGGGATTTTAAATGTCTAAAATGGCATCTTAAATTAAGCTACGAAAAAAAATCGATGGATAATATGGGCTGAGATTATGTCCCCGAAGACGAAAGTGATCCGAATATAAAAAAGTTACCTGTGAGCTGAGGATGTTTCTCATAGTTGGCTAGGGTGTTGACTCACTAAGTTTGTGGCATTTCAATTATTTGGGTGTGGTCATGTGTCATATACGGCCAGTGTGATCCAATGGCAGTGGTGATTTCTGTTCATACGATGTTGAGGTTGGGTTGTGATTTGTTGGAGTTGTAGCAATAGTCGGTGGGCAGCTGTGGCCGTTGTTGTTGAAGATCTGTAGTCTATTCGCTGGTGATTGGCTGCTGATGGTGGGTGCTGGTGAGGATATGGCTACTGGCTGTTGATGGTATGTCTACTGCTGGTCTGTTCTACGGGTGCTCGATCAGTGAAAGTGGTGGTGAACGATTTTATAATTGGTGGTGACCGATTTTATAGTTGGTGGTGACCGCGTTTTTTTAAAGGTTATGTTGAAGTTGGCGTGTCGAGACGCCAAAATTGTCAAGCACATGTGGCGTTTTCTTGGCCGAACCTTCTGTTTCGTGTGACATCGTGTTCTGCCGCCATATTGTTACAAGACACGT
This sequence comes from Pollenia amentaria, assembly GCA_943735925.1. Lineage (NCBI taxonomy): Eukaryota > Metazoa > Arthropoda > Insecta > Diptera > Polleniidae > Pollenia > Pollenia amentaria. Next base: position 51,385,758 of record OX031008.1, read on the forward strand.
GATATTTCCTTCGCCAACATTTATCTTATTTTTTTTTTGCCACTTCTTTTAAACTCACTTTTTGCCTTCCAAGTCACCATCCACTGTCCACTTTTTATTTTCATGGATGTACAAACTTGCCTGTTCTTATTTACCCGATGCTTAAATTCCACCGCCTTATCAAGATGTCTAAATTTCTCCACGTGCACAATATTACATATGTGGTTGTGTGTCTCGAGGAACACAAATCAACGGATTACGTAACTGGGCAAAACAAGCACGTGTTTGGGAAGCTTCCAGTTACACTTTTAAGAGCCTAAGTCCCATCTTCATTGGCCACCTTGTTGCTCAACCGTATTTTCCACCGTATGTATTGTATTACTTACAAACACTTATCCTTAATGAGCCATTAATAATTAATTTTTTCTTAAAAAAAATCTAATTAAAACTTTGAAAAAAAAAAAACTTCACCACTTTTTAATTTCTACAACTTTACTCTTTTCCTGCCACTTGTTGAATGCCCATCCCACGCCGTCTTTTCTTTTTTTATACAAAGCGTCCTGACTTTCCGAACAATTTTTTTAGGAAGTGTTTTGAGTCATATCCACAACTACCGATGACGACCCAAAAATAAACAGTGTCCATCACCCTCGGTCTTCACACGCCATGGAATGATGTCAAGACATGATAGGGTTACGAAAGCGCCTTCAAGACGGTTTGCCTAGAAACGCTTTTAAGACAAAAGATCTCCCAACATGATGGGTCCATACTTGACTCCTACATCATGTGAATGTTAATGTCATGCATTGCATATGAGTTGTAGACCGGATGTCACAAAGCCAGCTCGTTTCACCTAGCCTGTGGAGTGAAACGAATTGGGGAAAACAGTGTATCTGGCAACTCTCATCCCTTTCCTTCGGCCTTGACCGCCGATAGTGTATCAATGTTCCAAAAGTTTCGCCCGATTCTACAGGTGCAAACCAAAATCATTCGAAATTCCTGGCTATTTGTTTTCTTTTAAAATCCAATCCCCCACCGACCAATACTACCTTCCGAATCGCAAGTCTCCTATTGTTTCAAATGCTGCGCATGTATTACTCCTATTAACTGTCCCTTGAGATTCTCGATTTCATACTGACTATTACCTACTGCTGTTCTAATCCTACACTTCAGCCAGGGTCTACAAAGTTTCGCATTTATACCCTTATAAAATTTACTTTGTACAAAATTTTTTCTATAAACTTCCTGACCAGGTTTGTATTTTTTGTCTCGGCATTTCAGGTTATAAGACTTCACATTCCGCAGGTAAGCATCGTGGAGTTTCTCGTTCGCATCCGCGAAGCTTTAGGCAGTATTAGTATGTCCCCATCTTCAGAAGATTTTAATTTCCGCAGTATGGTGTACGCATCGGCGTGAGTAATCATGTTATATCCAGTAAGCGAGAAATCCCAGAAGACGAGTGTACTGATGACCGAAGAGAACATTCAATTTTTGATAAATTTTCGTCCCATTTCGATTGGTCTTTGTCAAGAGAACTTCGGATCGCACCAAGTATTGGTTGGTTCACCCTCTCACTCGCATTTGCTTGCGGTGAATAGATTGGACTACGAAGATGTCTGACGCCAAAAATTTCCAAGAAATCTCGGGAAGCTTCCGAGGTAAATTGTCTGCCATTATCTGAATGCACTACTTCTGGCAAACCAAACTTATGAAATACTTCGTATCTCAGAAACTTTATGACTGCTTTGGTGGTTGCTTTCGTTAGGGCTTTCAGCAATACAAACTTCGTTTTGTATGTTTGGCCAAGAAAGTCGATGTAGATTTTTTGAAAAGGGTTTTGTGTTTTAACTTCATTTCCCATTTGAGGACGTAATACCTGGCTTGGGTTTTTAGTTTCCTTACAGATTTCGCAGTTCGCAACAAAGTTCTGAATTTGTTTAACCATAGAAGGCCAATAAAAATATTCGCGAACATTAAATAATGTCTTCGCTATACCTCCATGTAAAGTATTCTCCACGTGCGATTTTCTTATCAAATTCTGTGTTAACTCTGTTGGTACCCATATCCTCCACCATTCATCCTCACGATCCGTGTCGTTTCTATAAAATTTGACTCTCTTATACACAATCCCTTCCTCCACTTTTAAATCGGGCAACCTTTCCTTATTTTGTTCTACCGTGTCAATAAGAGCCAAATATTCTTCATTTTTGAAAGCGCCCGCATTAAAGTCAAATAAACCGTTATCAACTGCCATTAACTCAGCCATATTCAACCGCGAGAGCATATCTGGTACAACGTTCTTCGTTCCCTTTCGGTGTTCTATATCGAACTTAAACCCTTGGAGTTTTAAACTCCACCTAGCTAATCTACCGTTTAAGTCCTGTTGCCTCATGAGCCATTTCAGGCTGGAATGGTCACTTATGACAGTGAACTCCATTAACTCAATGTATTGCCGGAACTTTTCGATGGCCATTACCACGGCGAGACATTCCTTTTCGGTGGTTGAATAATTCCTCTGGGCCTGGTTCAACTTCCTGGAAAAATATTCAATCGGATGTTCCCCGTCAGCGTCGTCTTTCTGAAATAAGACCGCCCCTACACCTACGTTAGATGCATCGCACTGTACGAAGAAAGGTTTGTTGAAATCCGGACTCGCCAAAATAGGACTGGTGACTAACCGGTGCTTAAGTTCCTCGAAAGATTTTAAAGCCTCAGAAGAAAGTTGAAATTTGGGAGTCTTTTTGAGGGTGTCAGTTAACGGTGCGGTGAGAGTTGATACCATCCTACTGTCCCCAAAATTTTCCTAACGTCCTTCTGTGTTCGCGGTGGTTGAATATCCAATATGGCCGTAAACTTGCCCTCATCCGGCCTGATTTTACCACCTCCTACAATATAGCCTAGATACTTTAATTCTTTATAACAAAATTTCGACTTCTGCATATTGATGGTCAAGCCCGCCCTTGTTAAGCTCTGGCCTATAGTCCGAAGCATATCCATATGCTCTTCAAAATTTGGGGAAACCACCAAAAGGTCGTCCAGATATACAAACACGCGATCTTTTAGCTTAGACGGCACCACTTTATCCATCAATCGACATAACCGCTGTGCAGCATTGCACAGTCCAAAAGGCATTACCTTAAATTGCTACTGTTGCCTAACCGGGACTGTGAATGCTGTTTTTGGCTTCCTCTCCTCCTCGAGTGGAATTTGCCAAAAAGTATCCTTTAGGTCGATTGCTGAAATAAAGTGCGTGTCGCCTAGCCTAGCTAGTAGCATCGAGACATAGCCTGTTCTTGCCGGGTTTCATCACCAAGGTGGTTCGGTTGTTCCATTCGGATCTCGTGGTGACTTCAATCACGTCCAATTCAATCATTCGGTCCAATTCGGTGTATATTAACTTCTGGACTGCAGGGCTAACCGGGTAATGTCGCATTTTCTTAGCAGGTTCCCTGTATCTATACTGTGTTTTTCGAGTTTGGTCCTACCTAAGCCATATTGGGTGTGACATTGAAATGATAATTTAACGCACGCCAGAACCTTACGCTGCTGACAGGTTAGCTGGTGTGCCTCAAGCTCACTCTTTTCCGATACATCAATCCCATCAATCATCTTATCGTTGAAACATACCTTAAGACCTATTTTCCTCCAAAAATCGAAACCTAGTATCAACTCCTGATTCAAATTCGGTACTAAATACAATGTCAAATCAATTGAGCTTCTCCCATACTTAACTTCTACCTGTACTTTTCCCACGATAAAATGTTGCCTACCGTCTGCGGTCTTTACCGAGGATTTATAGTCTATTATTCTCGCGTTCATTCTCCCAATGTTTTCCAAACAGTTCTGACCTAGGCAACTCACCGACGCTCCGCTATCCAACAGCCCTTGAAATGTATCCCCTGTATTTAGACAGGCATGTATGGCCTTATATCATCATCACCGGCTATTATTGTCGAGGCTATATCCCGTCTCTCCTTTTTCCTCAAGCCATATCTGTATCTGGTCTTTTTGATTCTTTCACTAATTATCGGGGTGTAGTCGGCGAAGATTATTGCTCTTTTCTGATTATACAATTCCAGACGTTGATCGTACGAAAGATGTGGCTTCACGTTGCTAACTTGAGTTGAGGGTCTAGTCTCCTCCAGATGTGGTTCCTCCATGCTACATTTTGCCATTCTAATTTCTTTAGATATATGATTCGGTTCCTGACTATCCGTATTAACTGGTTCCTGATTATCCTTATTAACAAATGATTGAGAAAAACTATGCTGTGAGACATTTTCGTTTACTGGGGAGGTGTTTGACTTGAACACGCCGGCCCAGTCTTCCGCATGTTCGACTTGACGTTTCCCGAGCAGCTGGGATATGTTGGAGTAGTGACATCATCGAACCCACATTTGTAGCAAAAGATTCGGCGCTGTACCACTGGACATTCAATAAAGGTATGACCTGGTGCTTTACAGTTCCAGCAAACCAGTGACGTTTCAGGCACTTTTTCCCTCTGCAGAGCTTCCACAAGACGTACCTGCTCGTCTTCTACATTATCGCACACCCGATGAGGCGATCGCTTCGCAATGTTAAGTTCCGCTCGATTGCATTCTTCTAACAGCTGGTCTAAATTGTCTATTTTGATTGGAAAGATTAATTGAGATAATCCGTCCTTTAAATTGTCTTTCACAATCTTTACTTACTCACTCTCCAATACACGAACTATCATTTGGTTCCTGAGTTTGACTATGTCTGTAATAAAAACATCTGCCGACTCATTCGGTGCCTGCCTACGCTCCATGATCCGGCGCTGTGTCTCGAAATCGCTCTCAAAGTTCCTAAATTTCTTTACGAAGTGATGTTTGAAGGTTGGCCAATCACATGCCGGATGTTCCATACGAAACGACCAGAACCATGTGCTGGCAGGTCCAGTCACCAAATGATGAAAGCCTTTCATTACGACATCCCAGAAACAATTGTAGTCTTGCCTCAGTGCCTCTACCCTAAAAACGAAGTCTTTCACTGTTAGCAATTTGTTTGTTCCATCGTACCTGATTCCCCACTTCTCAATTTGATTCGGGGCAATGGGTCTATACCCCGGTAAGTGAGGAGAATTTTCAAGGCCTGGAAAATGTTCAAAGGAGTTCTGCGGAGTATTACCAAATACGGGTTGTGGCATATAAGTGGTATAATGCCTTTGTGGTCGTCTCGGAGGGTTATCGTGCTGAGGACGCTGTGCCTGAGGTGGTCTATTGAAGTTGTTATTGAATGGTGTTTGATAAGCGAAATTTTGATTAAATTGCCGATTATTCCGATTATCATTGTTGTCAAATGAATCCACACGCTCCGAACGCAACGACTCTCTGATCAGCTGTGGTAGCATTAGCTGCATATTCTGCACTTCTCTCATTATGGAGGCCTGTGCTGCTCCTATCGATGCACTTACATATTCCCTTAATCTTGCCTCATCTTCGCTGACCTTCAGGTTCCCTTCCTCATCAACTGGCTCCAGATTTACATGTGGTTGGTTCATATTGCCTAAATTGTATCTTCCCGAGACCGAGGCTTACCCACTAATTTCACAGGCATTTATACTACTGTATATTGGTGTCGGAATGGTAGTATCACTTTCAGGAGAGGTATGATTCTGTGGTCCGAAACCGGGAGGAAATCGGATGGATAGTATCGGGGTAACTGCGTTAGTCGAGACTAGAGGTGTTGTCACGTGGGGAGTAACCGAGGTTGTTGCAATTGCCGCGTCCTCAGCGTGACCACCGACCTGATTACGACTCGATGACCTAAGGCGTCTAGTACTCATCAATTACCAGACTCAGCAATGACAAGCTAGTAAATTTACAATGATGTACCTGACAAAAAACGTTACGACCCTATGCAAAAAAAAACTATAAGTTATTACCAACAAAAATATCCGCAAAAACGGAAACAATTGAAAGGCCCCGTGACCAAACAGGCAAATGAATAAAAGGCAATGCAAAAATTCAAAAGTTATTATTATCGTTGTCCTATGCAAAAAAAATTACTTCGTGCATATAATAGAACCATAATAACTCACTTAAGGCGATATTTATAAAAAAAGTATGGCATATAATAAAAATTGTAAAGAATTTGTAATGATATATAGTTTAAGTTAATAAAGTATAACTAATAGAACTACGTAGAATAAGAAATGGTTAGTTTAGAGATAAGAGTGATTAGATCTGCAAGTATTTTTATTATAGATATAACTACACCTATGTTATTAATACATTACAGGCCAAAATAAATTTTTAAATTGTTATCTCCAAGAATTTAAATGTGATTATAAGTTTACAGGTTTGTCTACATCATTACGAAATTGGTTGAAATATTGGTAACAAGGCGTGATGTGGTAGTGATTAAAAAAAATTCTCATACTCAAGTGCAGTGTTCCCAATCAACTGAACATCCCAAAATCATACGACAAAATCTGAACTCTTCAGAATATTATCGAAATTATTTTTTTATCGTGAACTCGGAAGCCGTATCCCGATCATGTCCAAAAAAAATATTCGCTATATACGCAACGCGCCGTCAAATGTCCTATAGTTTTCCCATCATCAATCTAACTTAAACCAAATACAAAACAAAACTACATAAGGCGAGTCCCCGGGACTTTCCTCTCCTCTCCTCCGATAATGAAACCAAATGATATTCTAGCTATATAGCCGCTATATCATGTCTCTCATCATGGAGTCGATTCGATCCGTTCAACTCTCTTAGTATTCGTTCCCTATGTCAGTTGCCATAGCGACTCAGGTATGGTGTTCTCTTCACACCCCCCAGGGCCTACGTCATCTCCCATAAGGTCAGATCACCGAGATCCCACTACCTAGATTCCCCATACAATGCCGTCGCTACGCAGAAATGTTGTTTACTCAGCCCCTTCTGGGACAATCGTTAAAATAAGAAAAATACCAAGTTTATGGGCTGAACATTTTAAACAGAAATGTTCTAAAGTATGGAAGCCGATGAAGTAGATTTAAAACACCTTCAGGTGAAATTAATTTTACCCAAAGTGTTAATTCACTTTCGAGCCCCACGTTGGGCGCCATTTTGTTGATTTGTTGTAACTAAAGTACGTGAATTTGTTTTCAAAGTCCAAAGATAAAAAAAAACGTTTTCGTTTACCCTCGGCAGAAAAAAAAACTCACCTCCTCAGTGTTGCTTCCTGATGGACTTTGGCACTTTGTTGGTCAGGCTGTAGCTCGCCGGGAATAGGGGGTTCGTGTCCATCGTAGTCACTCACATTCACTTCGATCGTGCCAAATGGAAACGGTGGAATTAACAGAAGCTTTAGGACAGATAACATTGGACAAATACAAACGATATGTAGGCGTGTTAAGCTTAAGATCCCGTGAGAGTAAGACGTGTTTTTATTGAGCTCTGCTAAATCCTTTACACTCTGTAATAAACTTTTTACAAATAAATAATTTCGATTTGTAATAGTTAAGTCCTTGTCGTGTGTTAAACTTCTTTGTTTTAACTTCTTTTAAAAAAAAAAAAAAAAAAAACACAAAAAGAATCGAATCATCATACCTATTCCATACATTATTATTTACAAACATTCATACTTACATTCCAAAATCGAATTTCAATAATAACAATAACAACATCATTGGTGCAAAAATACAAAAAATTGCAAATATCTAGCAAAAACACTTAAACCAAACAGAAAACAAATAACCGCAAACTTAAAACAACAAATAATACATTACTCAATAGCCATACAACAATAACAACAATAATTAACAATTAATCCATATCCCAGCCAACAATAAAATATAAAACAAACCAAAAAATTTTAAAACGTTTAAAAAATAATCATCAATATGGCCTGTTTAGCTAAAAATTGTACCAAAACTGGCGAAGATGACAGAATGGTTGTCTGTTGGCTTTGCCATGAATGCTGTCACTTTAAATGCAGCGGACTATCTGTTGTAGTTGCAGAGGCTGTAGTTAAGAATAAAGGTTTACACTGGTGTTGCGGTAGCTGCAGTGATATTGGTGTAAATTTCTATCGTTTCTTTCAAAATACTAGAACTAAATATCTTGAATTGCAAAATGAAGCAGCTAAGTTGACTGATAGGTTATCAGCATATGGAAAGTTATTTGAAGATTTTAAATCGTTGGACAATTTAAAATCTCCTCCTCAACCGTCTCCTAAACGCCGCACAGTGGCGCCCGTAGAGCAAGCGAGGTTGCAAAAATCAAAATTTTCATGAATGCCGACGAAGTTTTGAATAAACCCATGTTATAGGAAACTTTTCAACGATTTCAAATATGCCACTCTTAATAATATCACATTTTTAGTTTAGAAGATATAACCGTTCAAAGTTGACCGACTTTCGGTTTTCAAAAAAACACACAATTTTTAGTCAATTTGTTGCGATTTCAGGTGTAATATCACGAAAAATAGGTAACGAATCGCCTTATTTTTTGTTTGTATTGATTGATGTATTTATTAAATGTATAATGATAAAAAAAAATTAACTGTTTGCTTTGTGTTTCTCCTGGTAAATCACTATTTAAAAACTATCCGTTTTTTCACTATTTTTCAACTTTGACGGAAAATAAAAAAAAACTATATTTTTCTATATTTGCCATATTTGCAAAACCTGTTCTTTGATTATTTCTTTACATAACTCAAAAGGTTTTATCTGCCCGTACGTGCCCGTTTGGCTTCTAGAGGTAAAAAAGTTTAAAAAGACATGGTTGCAGAAACTGTATGGCGTCCATCCCTTATATGTTTTGACTGACAGTAGTTTGATCTAATAGTTATTATATTAGCAGGTACGTACCTCACATAAACAATACTTTGGCGTACAAATGGTCAGGAACAATATTGACTTATGGTCCCTACAGGTAGGCACAAATCTTATTTGGACACGTGCATAATATCAAAATTGCATTATTCAGCATAAATCCATATGTATGCAGGGAACAGGTAAATTTTTAGGCATGGTAGCATAAGCCTATATATTGCAAAATAAGCATAATGCCTGGATTAGTCTACGCCTGAAAGTTGGCGCAACAATTACTGAAACCATTTAACAATTTAAGTACTGAAAACATGGCGTTGTACAATTTAAAATTATTTGAACTGTTTAGAAAGTCAACCACACCAAAGTTTTTCACGGAAGTGAAAATTCTTCCTGAGAAGTTGACATTGATCAGCAAATGAGGCTGCGATGGATCATCCGGACAAAGCGTTTATAAGCAAAGGATATCTCCCGATGACGCTACAATATCGGACGGAAATATGTTTATGGCATCTGTTGTTCCTTTGCGGCTAAAATCGGATGATTCCCTACACTGGAAAAATCCACGTCCGTCATCAGTGCATTATTGCCGACCAATAATGTTTCAGTTTGCAAGGGAATCGGCAGAACTCATAAGGACTACGGTGAAGGACATTAAAGAACAAATAAGCAAGATTAAGCCTACAAAGCTGCAAATTGGAGAAGGAAAATATATTGAATGCAATTACGAGTTCCACCTGACCATGGTTGACGGAAAAGTCGTAAACGAACTGACAGGAACAACCTCAACAATGTCATGCCCGATTTGCAAAAAGAGTCAGAAGAACTTTTTTCAATTCAATTCAATTTATTTCATATATAATATGTTACATCTCAATTTTATATAATTAGTTGTAAAGAGATTAAGATTAGTATCTTTTTCTGCTTAATTATAATATATTTCAATTAGTTATCATAGACAGAATTATATTGGAGGTAAAAATTTAGCAAAAACCTATCTAAACCCCTTTTTTCGTATTATTTTTATATTTTTTTTATCGATTTTATATTATTATTTGTCAGAAGAACTTTGGTAATTTAAACGATTCTACAAATGAGGAGAATTACGAATATGGAATGTCACCATTGCACGCAAGGATAAGGTGTATGGAATTCTTGCTAAAACTGGCATATACCCTACCACAAGAGGAGGAAAACTTCGATGAAAATACATCAATAAAGGATAAGGAAAAGATCAGAAAGAAGCAAATACAGGATGGTTTTTTTGAAACAAGTTGGACTAAAAGTAGACTGTCCCAAGCACGGATACGGTAACTCTAACGATGGAAACACTTCTAGGAGATTTTTTGAAAATGATGAGGCAGTAACTAGAATCATTGGAATTGACAATCAAATCGTGAAAAGATTGGGAACGATCTTGGATGTTTTAAACTGCAAAGAAAATGTCAATTCTACAAAATATGGAGAATATGCGTCGAAAACTGCATCTCTTTTAGCAGAAATGTATCCACAGAAGAAGTTGACCCCGACCGTCCATAAAATATTGGCGCATGGCAAAGATATAATTGAGTACCAGCCTTTGCCAATTGGAGAGCTTTCTGAAGAAGCACAGGAGTCTCTTAACAAATTTTATAAAATATATATATTGCACAACACATTCAAAGCATCAAGGGTAAGGCCAAATGAGGACCTCTTCAACATGTTGGCAGCATCTTCCGATCCACTTATTTCTTCCCTGCGGCATGTGAAGTCACGAATAGAGTTACAAAATAATTATAGTTTAGAAATGGTTAGTCTTTTAGATATACCTTCTCTTACGAATTGTGATGAATATTTTACAGAAAATTGAAAAAATAAATTTAAAAAAAAAATAATTTTTTTTTTAATTTGTTGGGTAATAATTTAAAACATAAAACCCTTAAGAAAAAAAATAAAAACAATCTAAAAATGTAAAAAAAATTTTTTTTAGTTACCATAAAATTGATTTTTGTACTAATTTTAACTTTGATAACCCATAAGTAGGCCCCTACAAAGCGTAGCACCCTTTCCAAACGCTCATTTCATAGGCTGAACAGTTATCTATCATATGCTGTTTAAACTGTTCAATTATCTTATTCGGTTCAAAAGATATGATTTTTGCAACGAAAAAACTCAAATGGCGCCACTGTGCGCCGTAAGTCGCCAAGAAATATTAATAAAGAAAAATGCGATGAGCTCCATGCTGTTGAACTACAACTTCCATTGTGTACCAAGAACAGTGTGCAACAAAGCACTAAATCACCATTAAATTCAGTTTTAATAACTCCTGTTCTAAATATTCCAGTTGATATGGGTAATAATACAACATATACCTCAAATGTTCATAATTCTCCGGTTTCAGTCGTTAATAATGAACTTTTAACAAGTCAAAATAATAACAATAATATAGTTGCCTGAAATCCGCTTGGTCTTACTTTACCATCTTTAATAAACAACCATGTAGTACATACATAACTCGTTACGAGCTATTCCGCCTAAAAAGGCTGTTTTTGTATCACGTTTAGCTTTTGATACGACTGTTGCAGATGTTGAGTTCTTCATAAAATCCAAAATAGGATCAAATGCAGAAATATCAACATTTAAATTCAAGCATTCTCAACCACGAGAGATAGCGTCTTTTAGGGTTATTGTTCCTGATCAATATTTTAATACAATTCATGATCCTGCCTTTTGGCCTATAAATACATTTGTGCGGGAGTTTACTTATAGAAAAAATCGTAACACGGCTGCTCGTCTTCCATCACGCAACACTAACATTTCAAAAAACTAAGTGCTGCTACTGTGGATCCAATTTCTATAGTTTATCAAAATGTTCGGGGCTTAAATACCAAACTATCCTCTCTTTTTGTTGATAGCTACAATTTTAATCATCAAATCATAATTTTTACAGAAACTTGGCTTACTGAAAACGTACTAAGCTCTGAGATAATGTGTGATAATTTCCAAGTTTTCAGACGTGATCGCGAAAATAATAGGAAATCCGGAGGCGTCCTCATCGCTGTTTCAAACATATTACCCGCTGAAGCATTAAGTTACGAATTACCTTCCAATATTGAATTTACTGGTATAGCAATAAAACTGAAACATAAATGCATATACATTACATGCTCTTATATTCCTCCGTCATCACCTCACGCAGTGTACATCGAACATGCTAACGCAATTAAATCTGTTTGTCGTAATGCTAAACTAAATGATTTGGTTATCTGAGTTGGTGACTTTAACATGCCTTCAATTATATGGAATTACTCACCCGATGATGGGTTCTTTACACCAATTATGTCAACAAATAATTTAATATGTATAGAGTTTCTCAACTCTCTTATGGATTTGTCGCTCTATCAGCTGAATGGTATCTTTAATGATTATGTGGACATCGTTGTTAAGCGCTCTGAGCCAATTACCACCCCGGAAGATCGATATCACCCTACAATAGAAGTAAAGTTACCAATTTGTTTTTCATCTAAATCGCAACTTACTGAGGTAAACTATAAGGAACTGTGTTTTAAAAATACAAACTACTATTTGCTGAATAGCCTTTTGGATAATATAAACTGGGACGAACTATTTTTGCCCTCGAGTATTACTTTGGATGAAATAATAGAACTTAAGCCTAATTAAAAATAGTAAAAATTTGGATTAAAAACCATGAATAGTTCAACAAAATAACCACAATACTAATTATAATAAAACGTTTTTATACAAAAATGTATTCTCTTATGGAATTGTGTATCCCTAAACAATCTCTTCGCAAGCCTAGTGGTCCTCCCTGGAACACAAAACATCTGTCTGCAGCAAAAAATAAGAAAAATAAGCTGTATAAAAATTACAAAAAGACTGGCCGACTTATCGAATACACTAAATATGTAACTGCTCGTGCTGAGTATATTGCGTTAAACAAATCTTGTTACACTAATTACTTGCGTAAAATGAGGAATGATTTTAAAAATAATCCTAAATCATTCTACAATTTTGTAAACTCCAAAAGAAGATCTACCGCATTTCCTACAGTAATGAAGTTTCAGGATAGGGAGGCCTGCGATGACCTTAACATAAGTAACATGTTTGCCGATTTCTTTTCTACGACCTATTCTGATGCCGATTATAATGGCTCTATTATTCCTTCATGTTCTCAATCAGCTAATCAAATTATCTCAATTCCATTCTTTGATACTGCCACAATTTTATATAACTTAAAAAAACTTAAATTTTCTTATAGAAGTGGTCCTGATAATATTCCTAGCTGTATATTGATAAACTGTGCCGAATTTCTCGCCGGACCATTAACACGCATTTTTAATATGTCAATAAAATATGGATATTTCCCTAATATATGGGAAAAGTCTTTTATTATTCCGTTTTATAAATCTGGCACTAAGTCTGACATTGTTAATTATCGAGGGATTGCTAAACTGAGTATTATTCCAAAACTTTTTGAAATGATGGTAACTGATTTCATTTCTCATCATGTATCATCTCTATTGTCATCTGCACAACATGGCTTTCGAAAAGGCTGCTCTACTACGACAAATCTTTTACAACTAACAACAATTATAAATCGGGAGTTTGTGCAACGGAAACAAACTGACATCGCAAGGCGTTTGACAAGGTAAACCATAAACTACTCTTGAAGAAACTTAACACAATGGGGTTTTCATATAACTCTCTTAAATGGATTGAGTCTTATTTATTAAATCGAAAACAATGTGTCCGTTTTAAAAACGTCACATCTAAATCGATAAATGTTTTATCTGGAGTGCCACAAGGTAGTCATCTTGGACCATTGCTGTTTACCCTTTTTATTAATGATCTTCCTAACGTGATTAAATTTTCTAATGTTTTAATGTATGCGGATGATGTAAAAATCTTCCTAAGCTTTAATCAATATGCAGATCACAGTTTACTTCAACAAGACTTGGACTCATTTCAGTCATGGTGTAACTTGAATTTGTTGGAGCTTAACTTGAAAAAATGTAAACATATGACTTTCTACAGAGGAAATCATATAAATGTTAATTATTCTTTGGGGAATTACCAGCTAGAAAACGTTGTTACAATTTTGGATCTTGGAGTATTGTTGGACGCTAAGTTGAACTTTATTAAGCATATTTCCATAACTGTAAATAAAGCACGGTGTATTCTTGGTTTTATCAAACGATGGGCTAAAGAATTTAAAGACCCATATGTTACAAAGCAACTTTATGTTTCCCTCGTGAGACCTGCCCTTGAATATGCATCTATAGTTTGGGACCCTATATATATGACTCACAACAATTACATTGAATCTGTACAAAAGCAATTTTTGTTATTCTGCCTTCGTGGTCTACACTGGAACCCATTAGATCTTCCGTCATACACCAGCCGTCTTGCTCTAATCAAACTTCCAACTCTTAAAAGCCGAAGGACAATGTTGAATGTGTCGTTTATATTAAAGTTAATTAATGGGGATATTTGTTCTGATTTCCTGCTCGATAACATTTCATTTAATGTTCCTCATCGTCCATCTCAACACTTTGAATTGTTATCAATTAAATACTTCAGAACAAATTACGCAAATGCTGATCCATTTCGAAGGATGTGCAGTCAATTTAATAAATTTTATAAAGTTATAGATTTTTCTTTAAATGCAAATGCTATTAAACGTAATATTATCGTCTTATTAAACAATCAATAATTTTGTATTTTATATGTATCAACAATACGTTATTATATTGTTTTAAATGTCTGTAAGGATATGATATCCATTGACAAAGTTGTAAATAAATAAATAAAACCAGCGGACAGACGATTGACGATAAAAAAAAACCATTTTTTTTGCGAGACATGATCGCTGCACGAGTTCTCAGGACAAGTTGGTAACGTCCTGGACAGGCGGCCCACCCCATATGACATTTTGATTGCCATCCGTGGCACTACTCATTGCCTGAAAAAAAAACATATTCGGAGTAATGACCCAAATCGTGACTCACCACTTTGTTGTACACCTGTTACCTTTCAACCATTTTCCCACTTAATCAATACATCATTTATATTTTCATTCAATGTTTATTTTTAGTTATCTATGCTACGTAAGGTTAACAATAATTACAAAATCTATGTAAAAAGATTCATAAACAACAATTATTTATAAACCGATATCAATTACTAAAATATAGTTCATACAGTTGTTTTCAGATCTAAAAGTCATTAGTAATCTCAAATAATTATCTAAAAAGGATTTTAGATAATAAATTTAAAATCTATTACGATCTTGTTCAATTGCATTTTTTTTTATTTATTTTTTTATTGTCTAATTTAATTATGCTATTTTTTTTTTATATAGAATCATTCGATTTAGTTATTCATTTAATTTCTATATTATTGATTTTTTTTATGCCTTAAGTTATTTATTTTTGTATATTCATCAAATTATTTCCTTAGGACTTTAGGATCTTATATTACTTTAGCTATCCAAATTACTTAGTTAAATGATTATATATCTAAATCTTTTTCATTTGCCTAGGTATTTAGTTTTTTAAAAATCTGGTTAAATTTAAGAGAAATCAGGTATTTATAAACTCATGTGGTCCTGGATTTATGAGCTGAATAGCTAAGTTATACTATAGTTTATTTTTTCGAGTGTTAAATTTAACTTAGTTAATAAATTCGAATTTTTAGTTTAATAATTCTAATTTGAATTTATTTTTTTTTAAGTGTCTAACTAAGACTTACGTATTAAATTAAATTAAGTCTTAAAGTGGAAATTAATCATCCAAATTTAAATCAAGTATTTGAATTCGTCTTAGATATTCTCTGCTAATTTTAGTCAACGAATTTTATGCTCATACTTTCGTTCACGGATTCGAGTGCAAATATTGGATTTAGACTTACAATCAAGATTCAAAACTCAAATTTCGAACTTACATTCAAATCTAACTTAGTTATATAAATTCAAATTTATTATAGCTCTAAGCCTTGGTTTAAAATTTTCAAATTTGAATTTAGAATTCGCATTAGATATCAAGTTCACATATACTCTTAGAAATTTTAATTAAAATTAACTTTAATAAGTCTTCAAGTTCGAATTTTGTTTAAATTCAAAGTTATTACACCGATTCAACTCTCTTTTATTCATTTAGCTCTAGCTTATTTATCCAACCTTCATTAAAATACCCAAATTGGATAAATCATTTTAATAACAGTTAGGTCTTTAAACTTGGTTTGAATCTATGCCTTTAATTTACTTTGCGAATTAGAACTCCGAATTTAGCTTAAGTACTTGAACTCAAATTTAGAATTGAGGGTCCAATTCACGTGTTTAAAATTGGATTTAGAATTTACACGCAACTGCAAATCAGGTGTATAAATTTAAAATTCGGATTCAGTCCAAATATTTAAACCAAAAACTGCAATTTAAAGTTTAAATTCAAAACCAGTTCATAGATTCTCAGAAAGTCTAATAATATAAATTAATCATTTAGTCAAGATAATTAAGCTTAAGTTAAGTCTGTCCCTATAATAATTTATTAACCTAAATAGTCTGTCCCTATAATAATTTATTAACCTAAATAAAGCATTTATCCAGTTATTATTTTCCACCTATCCGGTTATGTTCGGTTATATGTTTGGTTATATTCAGTTATGCGTGTGGTTATATTTAGTTATTTAGTCTAAGCTACTTATTTAGTTGGTGTAGGTTATTTAGTTTAAGTTATATAGTTTTAGTTATTTAGTTTTATTTCTTTACAACTATTTACTACCCTATTAATTAATGCATTAATGAAGGTTATTCAATAATTAATTCGTTAAGTCCTTCCTTAGACAGTTATTTATTAATTGAGGTATTTATTAGTTTAGATTAAGTATTTAAATATAGTATTAGTCTTTAGCTTTAGTATAGTAGTTTAAATTTAGAATTTATCCCGAGTAGTTAAGTTATGGATAAGTACCTAACCTAGGCTTAGATATTGAATTAAGTTCATTTGGCCAAACTCAGCCCAAAGATTTAAATTTGTTTCAACCGTTTAAATTTAAGGGTCACGCTTTAAAATCAGATTTGGGTTAGATAGTAAAATTTAGCTTAAACGAATCAAATTTATTTTAAAACATTTAAATTTGAATTGTAAGTATCCTGATTTGAATTTGGCTGGCGTAGTTAACTCTTGGTTTACTTTTTTTCTTTTAAATGTTTTGTTTCCTTATATTTAAATGATATGTTACGTTTCCAATTAGGCTTAAATATTCAATTGTGCTTTTCAAATTTGTATTTTGCTTGAAAAGTTAAAATTTTTGTTTAATTATTGACATTTAAAAATATTTAAGATCGTATTTAAATTTTCTCTAAATTTTGACTTAAGCTCTATTTTGTGTGTTTTTTTTTTAGTTTTTTATTTAGTATATGATTTAAATTAGCCTTAACTGTTTACTTTTTGTACATCACGTTTTTCTTAATTTGAATCGATTGACACTAAGAATTCAAGGTGGTCTTTTTCAAAGTTTTCGTTTATTTTAATTTGAATTTATTTTACGTCGTTAAATTCAGCTTAAATATTCAAATTTTTCTAAACTATTTAAATTAAACTGTTACATCGTCTAATTAGAATTCGGTTTAGGCAGTTGGTTTAAGATAAAGTAGTAAATTTGCTTTAATATTTAAATTTTTATGTAGTTGGGTTTAAATGCATTTCAAATGGTAGAAATATAGATGCATTATACAAATAGGTTTATGAAATACCGAAATAACATTTCAAGTTTTCAAATCTTAATTTAACTTAAGTAGTCAATGCTTATTTCTATTACCCAACTTTGTTCTTAAATATTTAAATTTGTTGCTAAAAAGCTTTCCGAAAACCCCGTTAAGGACTAGCTTAATAATTCGAATTAAGTTTTGAATGTTAATTACAATTACAACATTCATATTTGCTTTAAAACTTTAAAAAGGTATTTTAGGTTTTCAAATTTTAAATTTTGCCCGAATGGCCAAAACATAGTTAAATTATTCAAAGTTTGTTTTTCTTTTCTTTTTCCTTTTCCCTTTCAAGGTTTTATTTTTTTCCAAATTTGAATTTAATCAACGTAGTTAAATAGGGTTTAACTATTTAAATTTTGTTTTCTATTTTCATTTTATTTTATTTTTTTTTTTTAAATATTTAAACTGTATTTTCACGACTTTGACTTTCGTTTAAAACTTCACAATTATTTTGTTTTTGTTTTCTTATTTGCTTTTAAATAGTTTAATTCTAAATTGTTTTCGAATTTGATTTTGACAAAAAATTAGTTTTACCCTTTTATTCAGAATGGGATTTTAAATGTCTAAAATGGCATCTTAAATTAAGCTACGAAAAAAAATCGATGGATAATATAATAGGGCTGAGATTATGTCCCCGAAGACGAAAGGGATCCGAATATAAAAAAGTTACCTGTGAGCTGCGGATGTTTCTCATAGTTGCCTAGGGTGTTGACTCACTAAGTTTGTGGCATTTCAAGTATTTGGGTGTGGTCATGTGTCATATACGGCCAGTGTGATCCAATGGCAGTTGTGATTCCTGTTCATACGATGTTGAGGTTGGGTTGTGATTTGTTGGAGTTGTAGCAATAGTCGGTGGGCAGCTGTGGCCGTTGTTGTTGAAGATCTGTAATCTATTCGCTGGTGATTGGCTGCTGATGGTGGGTGCTGGTGAGGATATGGCTACTGGCTGTTGATGGTATGTCTACTGCTGGTCTGTTCTACGGGTGCTCGATCGGTGAAAGTGGTGGTGACCGATTTTATAGTTGGTGGTGACCGCGTTTTTTTTTTAAAGGTTATGTTGAAGTTGGCGTGTCGAGACGCCAAAATTGTCAAGCACATGTGGCGTTTTCTTGGCCGAACCTTGTGTTTCGTGTGACATTGTGTTCTGCCGCCATATTGTTACAAGACACGTGATATTTCCTTCGCCAACATTTATCTTATTTTTTTTTGCCACTTCTTTTAAACTCACTTTTTGCCTTCCAAGTCACCATCCACTGTCCACTTTTTATTTTCATGGATGTACAAACTTGCCTGTTCTTATTCACCCGATGCTTAAATTCCACCGCCTTATCAAGATGTCTAAATTTCTCCACGTGCACAATATTATGTGGTTGTGTGTCTCGAGGAACACAAATCAACGGATTACGTAACTGGGCAAAACAAGCACGTGTTTGGGAAGCTTCCAGTTACACTTTTAAGAGACTAAGCCCCATCTTCATTGGCCACCTTGTTGCTCAACCGTATTTTCCACCGTATGTATTGTATTACTTACAAACACTTATCCCCAATGAGCCATTAATAATTAATTTTTTCTTAAAAAAAATCTAGTTAAAACTTTTAAAAAAAAACTTCACCAATTTTTAATTTCTACAACTTTACTCTTTTGCTGCCACTTGTTGAATGCCCATCCCACGCCGTCTTTTTTTTTTTTATACAAAGCGTCCTGACTTTCCGAACAATTTTTTTAGGAAGTGTTTTGAGTCATATCCCCAACTACCGATGACGACCCAAAAATAAACAGTGTCCATCACCCTCGGTCTTCACACGCCATGTGTTGAGGCGCCCTCTGAGGAGATGATGTTAGATCAGGAGGACGACTTTCTTGATCTAGACATCGAGCCCCTGCGGTAGGTTGCTATTGTGAATGCAGTTTGACAGAGGGGATTCGCCTTAATGGCGGGGAGTTTTGTTGTTGGGTGTTGTGACATTTTTTTTGGCATTGTACAAAGTTACTTGCAGGTGCACTAGCTCCATTTTTTCTACATTTTTTACGTACAAATAAAAGTCTTATAACGTTTAATCACTTCGAGTTTTCTTGAATATAACCTTGGTTGAACCGTGAGTAGAACTTACCTCTTACCAAATTTAACTTCTTTATGATTTGGTTTTCCTGCTTTTCAACCCCGTTGAAAAGCCTACAACAACGGATTTCTAGCCAAAAGGTTGCAAATCTGTTTATGGTCCTTCGAACCGGATATGAACCAGTGACCTATGGATACAGTCCATATGTAGCAATTGCCATTCACCAACTCATTTGAATAAGGATTGTAAGAGTATTTTTCGATGCACCCAGTGTAAGAATAAGCATCATAGCTTATTACATCTTCAGCAGAATAACAATGGTAATCAGGTGACGAAAGGCAGTCAGGGAGGAAATAGACAGGTGGATTTATTTCATACGGAGTCCACACTATATGGTAGGGACATGAACGAAAATGATTGCGATGCAAGACTACAGTGCCCTTCGGGTAGTAGTTCAAATCCGACGAATGTTCAAACTCATTTGTCGGTAAGTCACGATGACATTCTGTTACCGACTGCTTTGGTGCAAATTGATCACTTGGGCGATAAATTTACAATAAGAGCCCTGATAGACTCTGCTTCAAAAAGGTCGTTCTTAACTGAACGAATACAAAATAGATTAAACCTGAAAACGATACCAGCAAACTTCCAGGTATGTGGGTTAGGGGGAACGATAGTTGCTAACTCAAAGAAGCTTTGTAACATTAAACTATGTGCTGAGAAACATAATTTTATCCTTGATACTCAAGTAGTGATTGTACCAAACTGAACAAGTTTGATGCCGTCAACGACAATTTCTAATCCTGATCTCAACGAAATTGGAGACTTAGAATTGGCGGATCCTACATTTTATGTTTCTTCTCATATTGATATGTTAATAGGAAGCGACATATTGCCATATATTTTACTGGAGGGAACGAGGCAACATATTTTAGGAAATATGGTGGCCCAGAACTCGGTATACGGCTGGTTTGTGTATGGAACTTTCAATATTAACTCTTTGTCACTCGTGACAGTTGATATAAGGGAAAGACAGGAGGAAACAAATGAGCTATGTATACAACTGAGAAAATTTTGGGAAACGGAGGAAATTTTAGAAAATTCAGTTTTATCTGAAGATGACCTGTACTGCGAGGAGCTGTATTCAAAGACCACATTTCGACGGGCAGATGGTCGCTATGTAGTGAAACTTCCGTTCAAACGAGAATTTCCAAGGGTATTATATTTATCTTCATCTCGTTATGCTGCACGGAAGCAATATATTCAAATGGAAACTAACTTGGGCAAGAAACAGGGTCTGCTTGATACATATAATGAAATTTTAGGGGAATATATTGATCTAGGTCATATGTACAAATGTGGCTCTACGGAGATTAATAAAGATGGTAAATTCTTTTCTTATTACCTACCACACCATGCGGTATTAAAACCTGATAGTGCGTCTACAAAAGTTCGCGTCGTATTTAACGCATCACGCAAAACAAAAAGTTCATGTTCATTGAACGATGTATTAAATAGAACGATGTATTAAATAGACTCTTCAGTCGGATCTTATGACTATAATTTTAAACTGGCGAAAATATAAATACGTGTTCAATGGCGATATAGAGAAAATGTACCGCCAGATAATGATTGACGAAACAGATAGACCATACCATAGAGTTTTATTCAGAAATAATGCAAGGGATGAAATACAAGATTACGAATTGGCTACTGTTACCTTTGGTGTAAATTGTGCACCATACTTAGCCATTCGAACACTGCTTCAATTGGCTTGTGACACGGAGAGTGAGAATCCATTATCATCCACAATATTGCGGAGGGAGACTTACGTTGATGATGTGTTGTCCGGAGGACACACAATTGAATCAGCTATAGAGTCTCAAAAACAGTTAAGTCAATCACTTAATTCAGCAGGATTTCCGTTAAGGAAAATTACTGCAAATCATCCAAGATTGTTGGAACACATTCCAAATGAAAATCTTTTGGATGAAAATTTTTTGAAATTTGACAGTCCTAGCGCTACAAAGACTCTTGGGATTCTTTGGAATGCGAAAAGTGATACTTTCACTTATAAAATTAAAAAAAATGGAGAATAGCGAAATTATAACGAAAAGGCGAATTTTATCCTGTGTGGCACAACTTTTTGACCCGGCAGGATGGCTTACGCCTATAATTATCAATGCGAAAATTTTGCTTCAAGAGTTGTGGCAAGATGGGGTCGATTGGGATGAGGGTGTGAAACCTCACATTCTTGTCAAGTGGCAGACCTTTGTTGAGAATTTAGTACAAATTGAGGATATTAAAATTCCTCGTTGGGTAAACTTTCAACCTGATAATGATATTCAACTGCATGGCTTTTGTGACGCTTCTGAGGTTGCATACTGTGCTGCACTCTACATTCGATCAGAAGACTCAGCGACTAGGAACTCTCATTTATTAGTCTCTAAAAGTAAAGTAGCTCCGCTAAAAAAGTGAGTCTTCCTCGATTGGAATTGTGCGGCGCGTTACTTCTTTCAAAATTGGTGAGGCATATAGTATCCAAGGGTTCCTTCCCAGACGCCTCCATTCATATGTGGACTGATTCCACTATTGTTCTTGCCTGGCTTAAAAAACCTCCTTCAACGTGGAAAACATATGTCGCAAATCGTGCTACTAAAATTCTTGAAAATGTCGGTAACGCCACGTGGAGACATGTATCAACTGGTGAAAATCCTGCTGATATTGGAACAAGGGGATGTAAGCCACAGGAGCTGTTAGATAATCCATTGTGGTGGCATGGGCCTATGTGGCTTCTAAACTCTCAGAACAATTGGCCTGTTTCGAGGCCCACATTGCAAATACCTCCAGAACGAAGGAAAATCATTCAAAGCAGTTGTTATTATACTCTGAATACTACTTTGAATATGGAGGGAGTATTGCGGGACAACGTAAACCCACCATCGAATACCCAACTATCCCGAGCGAAAAGAGAGACTTCGGACGATTTCTGTGTTATTAATAGGTTCACGAGGTATCACAAGGCCCTTCGGGTCATAGCCTACATGTTTCGGTTTTTAAATTTAGCCTTGCGCAAATTGCGTAGGGGCAGCGGAAAGTATAGGGGCGCACTATCTTATGCGGAACTGAATCACTCTGAAATTATATTACTCAGAATGACTCAACGGGCTTACTATGCTAATGAGTATGCCGATTTGTCTAATTCTAGGCCAATCTCAAGGAAAAGTGCGCTTCTGACGCTAAATCCATTTCTAGATTCCCAGGGACTTATTCGAGTAAATGGTCGCTTAATTAATTTTTCTTTGACTTACGACGAAAGGTGTCCTATTATTGTTCCTTACGAATCAAATTTGTGCGAAATGATTCTCGATTTTATGCATAAGAATTTGATGCACGCGGATGTCTCTCTAATGATCAACATGGTGAGATATCAATTCTACATTCCAGCTCTTAAGAGAGCTGTTAAAAAATGTATAAATAAATGCCTGACTTGCGTTCGCTACAAACAGCGGGTTTTATCACAGATCATGGCAGCTCTACCAGCGGAGAGAGCTACGTTCTCTTTACCATTTACTTTTACAGGAGTGGACTTCGCTGGTCCGTTTCAGATAAAAGCCGGCACTCTGAGAAATTCTCCATACATGAAGGGCTATGCTTGTATTTTTGTATGTTTTGCAACACGGTCTATTCATCTCGAGCCATGCTCTACTCTTTCGTCAGAGGCCTTTAGGGCTGCATTTGACAGGTTCGTGGGAAGACGCGGTTGGCCAAAGCGCGTGATGTCTGATAACGGCACTAATTTTGTGGGTGCAAGTAGAGCATTACTTGAAGAATATTCAATATTTCTTAAAGAATCAGCCAAAGACGTATCTGAAAAGTACGCTGTCCACGGCTTCGAATAGAAGTTTATACCACCTAGTGCGCCGCACATGGGAGGCCTGTGGGAGGCTGGAGTAAAGAGCTTTAAGCTTCACTTTAGGAAGGTTGTAGGCAATCAAAGATTTAATTTTGAAGAGTTCTCTACACTTTTAGTACGAATTGAAGGCGTTTTAAATTCCCGGCCGTTATCTCCGATGACTGAAGATCCTGACGATTTAAACGCATTGACGCCCGGACACTTCCTACGAGGGGCACCGATAATGGTTCAGCCGGAAAGGCCAGCTAATGACTTGAATATATCTCTTCTTAACCGATGGGAAAGGCTGAAAGCCTTTGCGCAAAGATGGAAAACCGAGTACTTACAGGAGTTGCATAAACGATACAAATGGCGCCATCCAAAAAAAGAATTACTTGTTGGCGATTTTGTGATTATCAAGGACGAATTACTTCCCCCTTGTGATTGGCGATTAGGGCGTGTAGAATCTGTTTATCGCGGACCAGATAAACGTGTAAGAGTGGCTGACGTAAGGACCAAGTACGGTATCGTTACTCGGCCTATCGTAAAACTCTGTTGGTTGCCCATTATGGATAAATAACTACGTTAATCCTATATTATGATTCAACATTTGTATTTTTAATTTATTTTCAGATAAGAATGGAGCCTATTCGTCGCCCTGAAACATGCCTCATCTGTTTCCAAACCCATCACTTACGGTTTTGTAAGGTTTTTGCCAGTTTTACTGTCCCACAAAGGGTATATAGCGTACGAGTCCATGGCTATTGTAGCAACTGCTTATCTCAGACTCATAAGAGTGCTGACTGTAACACTTCCTCTGTGTGTCGTAAATGCGGTAATTTGCACCACACTTTGCTGCATAAGGAGCGGCAAAGGCCTACGTCCGGAAGTGGTTCCGGCCAGCGGAGTCCGGTACAGGAGCGTCTTCAACTTCCTCGTCGAGATGCCAGCTTGCAGGACCAAATGGTGGCATCGCCCCCCGTCCGTCGATTGCAGCGCCGTGCACACCATACGAGCCTTAGCGATGAGTCCTCTGCGGGAGCAGTCCAAGTCCTCACCGCTCGACAACGGCGTTCGAGAAGAAGGCCGAATCCCATTCAACGGCATCTGGAGCAGCAAGCGGCTGGGCAAGCCACGACTCACCAGCTCCTACGCCAAATGGTGGCTACCATGAACCGACTCAGCGAAGCAATTCTCGTTGCACCCTTGCAAGGGGGGCGGCATGTTGAGGCGCCCTCTGAGGAGATGATGTTAGATCAGGAGGACGACTTTTTTGATCTAGACATCGAGCCCCTGCTGTAGGTTGCTATTGTGAATGCAGTTTGACAGAGGGGATTCGCCTTAATGGCGGGGAGTTTTGTTGTTGGGTGTTGTGACGTTTTTTTTTGGCATTGTACAAAGTTACTTGCAGGGGCACTAGCTCCATTTTTTCTACATTTTTTACGTACAAATAAAAGTCTTATAACGTTTAATCACTTCGAGTTTTCTTGAATATAACCTTGGTTGAACCGTGAGTAGAACTTACCTCTTACCAAATTTAACTTCTTTATGATTTGGTTTTCCTGCTTTTCAACCCCGTTGAAAAGCCTACAACAACGGATTTCTAGCCAAAAGGTTGCAAATCTGTTTACCATTAAATGATGTCAAGACATGATAGGGTTACGAAAGCGCCTTCAAGACGGTTTGCCCAGAAACGCTGTTAAGACAAAAGGTCTCCCAACATGATGGGTCCATACTTGACTCCTACATCATGTTAATGTTAATGTCATGCATTGCATATGAGTTGTAGACCGGATGTCACAATCTGTATGGTTGTAACATTACACTTATTAGTAATAACACTCAATTTAATCACGAGATTCATTACCATATATAGTAATATTCCTTGTTTTGGGAAAGTAACATTCGTTGTCTTTTTCCCACCGACGATCAGACTTAACAATCTTGACATTTTTTCCTTTTACTCTGCCGCTTCTTTAATTGTTATTACGCATTATTTT
The DNA here is from genome assembly GCA_943735925.1 of Pollenia amentaria. Taxonomy (NCBI): domain Eukaryota; kingdom Metazoa; phylum Arthropoda; class Insecta; order Diptera; family Polleniidae; genus Pollenia; species Pollenia amentaria. The sequence goes on from OX031008.1 coordinate 51,411,246, forward strand.
CTTTTGATACGCACTTCGTTAAGTCATAAGCTAATTCAAGAGCTTCATTACCAAAGTTGCAGTGATTGAATAGACACATATAGTAGTGATTCAAATAGTGCGTGGAAAAAAATTACATTTTTTTTTTATATTAATAACCACATAAAAAATTAAAAAACTTGGAATTGTTATTAAAATTTTAATTGGTTAAAGTTTTAATTTTGTTAATAAAAAGTTTAAACAAAATTTAAAAAGAAAGTGGAAAAACAGAAAAGTTAAAAGGTAAAAATAAAATCTTGGAAAAAGGAAATTAATAGTGAACAAATTTTAATATTCGGTATTTTGTTTTATAAAGCTCCGATCATTCCCTTTATGTTATTATCTGGCCTGAGACGATACAGGTTATTTTATCCCAAAAGTAGCTGAGGGAATTTTGGTCCTACTTTCATGAGTTTTAGATGATAAAACCAAACATAACCACGTTTTTATTACGTCATTATTAGAAACGATCGCTAAAAGTTCACCAGGGATGATGTAATCCAACACCAAACCAGTTCAAGAGTAATTATGTTACCAATTCCCAAAAGGAAAGTTATATGCTAAGTATTAGAATTCCGTTCAAATGTTTAATATGTAATAAAAACACTTATTTAACCTATAGTTTATTTAAAATAACAAATATTTTCTAAAAACTATTATAAAAATAGACTTAAAACTATAATGTATTTTCCTACTCAAACAGTAGTACATGTATCAAATAATTCCGTAAAATTACCTAATAAAAAAAAATGAAAAAAATATGATAAAGGAGAAACAAGTAAATAAAAACTTTCTAAAACATAATAATTTAACCCTATAATTATATCCTAAAACTATAAATACAATATACAAATTCTCTATTTTCTTACTTAAGAATTAATCAAATATAAACTTTAAAATATTAAGTTTAAATTAGCAATTAGCTAAACTAAATACATTAGTAACTATAGATAAAAAAGGGAGAACAATTTAAAAGTATTTGAAAACCAAACAAAAGAATAAATAATGAATTTACATACATAATACATAAATACTTTTAAATTTTCTTTAATCATGCACTAAAACCTATTTTAAATCCATAGTTAAAGTTATTATACTAACATATTTGTATGAGTGTAATTTATACATATTTTTTATAATACTCATGTATCTTAAACTCTTATTACAAAAATAAGTTTTTTTTCTTTTGTTAAAAGCAGCAACAACATCACCACTATCATCATTATGTAACGATTGCTGGGCCCTACAGTCAGAACATCATGATATTAAAACATCAATATAATGCCTTGTTGTGAGTAAACCATTACATCTTTATTTTTGTAATTATTGCTTTAGTTATCATTTACTCTTATTATTTTTATTAAATCTCTTTTGATTGAATCGTTAGTATGATCCAATATGGTTCCGTTATTTAAATTTTGTAAATAATAAGAGCATCAATACTCATGTTAGTTATTTTTTTCTCTTAAAATTATTCCATCTATCATGTGGTTGGCTTTGTTGTATTTTCACTAATTTTACTTTCCAATTATTCCAAATAAACCTAAATCTGAATTTTTAATTGTAACTAAACCAAAAATATGCACTTTTAATTCTTAGATACAAAGGGAAGGATAGCTAAGACGAAATGTTTCTTATAAGGTAGAAAAAGTTAATGTCAGTTATAGGGACGGAAGTATTAATATCGGTACGCATTCTGTCTAGTTGTCTTTCAGTCTATCTGTCAGTAGAGTGGGAAATATGTACCCCTTTGGCTTAACATCTTGACATTGTGGATTTATTTGAGATTTTTAATTCGGAATTTTTTTTTTTTTTACTCTATGGTAATCTAAGGCAAATGAGTATTTTATTTATATTGTTAAGCGTTAAGAAACCGGGTTGAGAACCACATTACCAGTTGCTGAGCTAGCCAACATCTATATTTGCCTTTTTAACTCGCTTGTTTTCATTAAACGTATACTTTTTTTATTTGAATTTTAACAAGTTTTGTTATTCTTCGACATATACGACGCTTAACATATATGGCGCCCAACGAAAAGGCCTTCATGACGATGAATAATTATGCGATTTGGCTAGCGTTGTGTAGGTAGTCTGGTTGACGAAGTAGTCAAAAGAAGGTCACATTTCATGAATTTTAAATTCCTGAATTTCATAAACCATGTCTTTTTCTTTCTTTCTCCAATTAACTAATAAATTTTTTTTCGCTTTGTTTTATGCTCAAATAAATTAGACATAGTATGATTAGTAACATCTTTTACTACAAATTTTATATAGGTCTTACGAATTTTGTGAATAGAATTTAGTTCTGGATCTAATTGCGCTAGAGTCAAAGTATTAGGTGAATCGTTAACTGGGTTACTTGACAGTGGGGCAAATGTTTCCGTTTTAGGAAAAAATTGTTTGTCCTTCATAAAAAGATTAAATATAACATATAAAGGTGTGAACTCAAAAATACGTACGGCTGATGGAGCTAAGCAAAATTTTGTTGGGTTTTGCATTTTGCCAATAAATTTTAAGGAAGTAACCAAGAATATTCAATTCTACTTAGTTCCCGCATTGAGCCAATAGGCATATTTTGGTATAAATTTTTGGCGTGAGTTTGCTTTAGCCCCTGAAATTATTCAGTCTACCTTCTTTAACATTTCAGAATTGTCGGATAATACATTTAAACAACAGAGTATTCATAAACTTAGCACAGAACAGAAACTTGAAATTGAAAAAACTATAATCGAATTTCCATCATTCGAAAAGCTTGGGTTGGGATGTACTTATTTGTTAGAACACCATATTGATACGGGAGATGCAGTTCGCAGTGTAAACACTCCCCGTTATCACCCCCTCGGCAAGAAGAAGCATATAGTGAGGTTGATAGACTTCTTAAAATGGGTGTAATAGAAGAGTTTACTCACCCTGGTGCTCTCCAGTGGTCCTTGTTAGGAAGCCCGGCAAAGTTTGACTATGTATTGACTCGAGAAAACTGAATGCCGTTACTAAAAAGGATTCTTATCCCCTGCCTCATATTAACGGTCTCTTAAGTTGGCTTAAGGACACCTTCTTTATTAGCGGTATAGATTTAAAGGATGCATTTTTGCAAATCCGTTTATCTGAATCTTCGAAAGAGAAAACTGCATTTGCCATACCAGGTAAACCACTATATCATTATAAATTTATGCCATTTGGCTTATGTAATGGTCCCCAAACAATGAGTCGATTAATGGAAAAGGTAATACCTTCTCGATTGCGAGAGAATGTATTTATTTACATAGACGACTTGTTGGTCTGCAGTCATGATTTTCAATCCCATATGGACATTTTATCAGAAGTCGCTTCATGCCTTAAAATGGCAAAACTAACAATCAACGTTAGCAAAAGTAAATTTCGCTAAAAAGAAATTCGGTACTTAGGATACATTGTGGGTAACGTTTGCCTTAAGGTAGACCCAGAAAAAGTCGACTGTATCAAAAATTTTCCCTTACCCAAAAGTCCCAAACAGATAAGGCGATTCGTGGGAATGGCGAATTGGTATCGTAGTTTTATAAATAATTTCGCTGATCTTTCAGGTCCCTTAACAGATTGTTTGAAAAAAACAAATAAATCCTTTGTTCTTACGGAAGATGCAAAAATTTCTTTTGAAAAGCTCAAATTAGCACTTTCTACAGCCCCCGTATTAGCACAGCCAAATTTCAAGGAGGTTATAATCCAATGTGATGCTTCGAGAATCGGTGTAGGCGGTGTCCTTTTTCAACATGACGATGATGGCAAAGAACATCCCATTGCTTACGTATCGCAAAAACTAAATAAATCACAGAAGAACTACATTGTAACTGAACTCGAGTGTATGGCTGCTTTAGTATGTGTAAAAAAGTTCAGGCCATACATTGAAGGGTTACCTTTCCGCATAATAACGGATCATGCGTCCTTGAAGTGGCTAATGTCGCAAAAAGACCTTAGTGGCAGATTGGCCCGTTGGAGTCTTAAATTACAGGGATTCGATTTCCGCATTGAACATAGAAAGGGATCATTGAATGTAGTTCCAGATTGTTTGTCCCGATTTGACATAGATCGATTGACATCGGAAAACAATAATTTTGAAATTAATTTATTATCCACTGAATTTGAGAACGAAGATTATGTGCAAATGATAAGAACTATATCGGAAAATAAAAATTCCTTACCTGACCTTCGTTTATCTGCAAATTTAATACTGAAACGCGTAAGGTTTAGACATGGCATTGACGATGAGGAAGATGGCCTATGGCGTATTTGGGTGCCAAAGACTTTAACACATTTAATTATAAAATCTGCTCATGACTCTGAAACATCATGTTATGGTGGATTCACGAAAACTTAGTTTCGAATTCGGTCTAAATATTTTTGGCCTTCAATGGCAAAGGATGTAAAGGCTTATTTAAAGTCCTGTGGAATATGTAAGGGTATAAAATCGACAAATGGAATTTCAAAGCCTAGTATGGGAAATCAGTTCATAACTTGTCGTCCATTTGAAAGATTTTACTGTGATTTTCTCGGTCCGTATCCTATCACAAAAGCTCAAAATTCAATGATTTTTATTTGTCTTGACCATATGACAAAGTTTGTTTTTTTAAAACCACTCAGACCAGCAACTTCTGCTAGTATAATTCTCTATTTTCAAACGGAAATATTTCCGACATTTGGTGTCCCTCGATTCGTTCATAGTGATAATGGTAAGCAATTTGTTTCTAAAGACATGAAGGACTTCTTTCAATCATATGATATAGCCATATCACTACAGGGTTTTAAGCCCCACACTCAAATGCTTCGGAAAGAGCAAACCGGGAGACTATCACGAAAATTAGGTATTTTTTGCGCGATCATAAAGAACATCGAGAACATTCCACAAATTCTGTCAATACTGAGGAGTGATTTTCATAGTTCAATAAAATGTTCATCTTATTTTGCCGCTTTTGGCCAAAATATGGTCCAGCATGGATCCTCTTATTAAATTTTAGACAAATTAGGATGCCTATCTGGAGAGGATTTTTCTATTTCAGACCATGCAGACAAATTAGCGTCTATCGCGCTCGTTGAAGATAGACGTGTTTTCTAAGCTCGGCATACGGTTTATTTTTTTTTTATAAAAACGTGAACAAATAAAGTATACAAAAAAAAAAAGTAAATAAAAGAAAAAAATACATGTATGTACATACATACATAAACATACACATTTTTTATTCTCGGTGTTGATAAACAATAACAAATAAGAAGAGCACAACTGTAAACAGTAAAAAAAAAAAACTCTTATGAGTGCAAACAGTGCAAAAACAATTAAGCATAATGATAGAAATGCATATATCACAGTGAGTGTTAACGAAACAAATGCAGAAATAAAAAAAAAGAGTCGATGATAGCAAATACCTAACGGCTAAACCTATTACTCGTACGCGATCCCTCTCACCTTCTGTTTTTAATAATACGGTTGATACACTAACAAATATAAAACCTTCAAGCATTGCCTCAACGGCAAAAACAATTTTAATAAGTGATAAAAATATTAACCCTCAATCAGGCACAATAGAAAACTCTGTATCACCTTCGGTGTCTAATAATACGGTTGATTCAAATACAATAAAAAATATAAAACCTGCAAGCGGTGCCTCAGTGGCAGAAACGATTTTAACAAGTGATGAAAAGATTACCCCCAAATCAGGCATGATGGAAAACTCAGTATCACAGGTGAAAAGCGGTCAAAAGCCTCAAGTACAAGTTGGAATGGATAGGTACATAACAGTGCTAAAACGGGGTCGCAGCCCAACTTCTTCTGCAGTTGCTTCTGTCCCAAAAGTTTTAAAAGAGGGTACAGCTGATAGAATAAGTTCTCAAAATCGGTTTGCAATTTTGGAAGAGGAATCCTCGGAAGCACAAAACGTTACAAAATCTTCTAAGCCACCCCCGATATATCTTAGAGAGCAAAACTCAAGTGATTTAATAAAGAATTTGATCTCGGTAATAGGTGAAAATTCTTTTTATGTAGCTGCAATAAAACGTGGTAGTATAAATGAAACTAAAATACAAGTTAATCGTGAAGATGATTTTCGTAAAGTAATAACTAAATTAGAAGCACTAAAAAAAAACTTTTATACATACCAACTGAAGAGCAGTAAAGGTCTTCAGGTAGTGATAAAGGGCATTGATTCATGCGTAGACCCAGGTGAAATAAAAACGTTTTTAGAAGAGAAGGGCTTTAAAATTAAAAATGTAGTTAATATTAAAAATAGAGAAAAAAATCCCCAGCCACTATTTCGAGTGGAGTTAGAACCCGGCGACGTTAAGCTTAAAAAAAAAGAAACTCATCCCATTTACAGTCTGAAATATATCCTGTATAGGAAAGTAACGATAGAGGAGCCGCATAAAAGGAACGGTCCCGTGCAATGTTTAAACTGCCAAGAATTTGGTCACACTAAGGCATACTGCCATTTAACACCTGTTTGCGTTGTATGTGGAGAATTGCATGGTACAGCTCTCTGCGATAAGTCTAAAAACGACCCCAATGTAAAAAAATGCAGCAACTGTGGTGGTAATCACACTGCCAACTATAGAGGATGCCCTGTATACTCTATCGTCAAGCGCTCGGTTGGACCAAAACCTAATCCACCTCAAATTCAGGAAACACATCAAAATAATACTAATGACATTCAGGTACCGCAGCCTAGTAATAACAGAACATCCTACGCTAACGTCCTAAAATCAAACCATATGCCAATGCAAGGTGATTTGCCAAATAATGATGAGACCCCAGTTTCTAATTTAAGTCGTCTAGAAAAAACCATGGAAACACTAGTACAAACTTTACGAATACAATGGGTAATATGATGCAGGAAATGTTAAGAATGCAATCGATGTCATTGCAAGCTGTACTTAACAAGCCATGAATTGTTTAAAAATTTGTTTTTGGAACGCAAACGGCATTCGCCAACATAAAAATGAACTAGAATATTTTCTTAAAAGTAAACAAATTGATGTAATGATGGTTTCTGAAACTCATTTGACCTCAAGAAATACGTTTAAAATTAATGGTTATATATTATATGATACCAAGGACCCTCGAGATAGAGCTTGTGGAGGTTCTGCTATTTTGATAAAAACCCGAATCAAACACTACTTAATGTGTGATCATCGTGAAGATTATCTGCAAGCAACGAATATTTGTGTTGAAGAGCTAAATCGAAACTTTGTACTTTCATCTTTATACTCTCCACCTAGATTTTCAATATCAGAAAGCCAATATTATAAATATTTTAAATCATTAGGACCCTGTTTCCTAGCCGCTGGCGATTACAACGCTAAACATACCTTCTGGGGTTCACGGCTCATTACACCAAAGGGTCGTGTTTTGTATAATACAATGTCTAAAATGGATTTAAATGTGGTCGCGAGTGGACAACCAACTTATTGGCCTACTGATCAGCAAAAAATTCCAGTTGTCATCGATTTTGGCGTGGTTAAAAACATCCCCGCAGAAACGATTCACGTTGAAGCTTCTTTAGAATTATCTTCTGATCACACACCTACAATTCTTACCATATCAAACCCTTATAGAATTGTATCTCCGTCTGGTTATTTAGTGACGTCAGCCACACAAATAAATTGGTTAAAATATAAAAAATATCTCAGTACCCACTGCACTGAAAATATTCCGCTTAGAACACCGGAGAATGTGAATCTTTCTATTGTAAATTTTGATAATTATCTCAAACTAGCTGTTCAACATTCTAGCATAGCCCGCAAAAATATCAAAAATAGTAAAATATATTCTACTGATGTCGAGCGTCTCTTGACTGAAAAAAGGAGAGTTCGAAGAGAGTGGCAATTGCACAGATCCCCTAGTACACGGCATGTAAAAAGACACATGCGCATGTGGTTCTGACGTAATTTTGACGTCATCACACAACACGCAATGTTTATTGTGGCTTTGCATTGATGTCAAAATTACGTCAGAACCACATGCGCATGTGTCTTTTTACATGCCGTGTACTATAGGCTTAAGAAACTTACTGCAGTCTCAAAAAACGGCTTCTCTAGAAAAATATCTTAAGGAACTTGATGCAACTCTTCAATCTGATTACTCATTATGGCGTGCAGCTAGAAATCTTAAAAGACCAGTTATCACTAAACCACCATTAAGAAACTTAAATGGACGTTGGGCACGAAATGACATAGAAAAAGGAAATATTTTCGTTAATCATCTTTCGATACTGCGGTCGAGTTACCACCTGTTGCTGTTAGATCAGCTGTTCCACTAAGGTTTGAAGTAAGAGAAATCGAGAAGGCTATTCATGATTTAAACCCCAAGAAAGCCCCTGGTTTTGATAAGATCAGTAACAAAATGCTTTTGGAGCTACCCAGCATAGCAAAGAAAATTATTCTACTAATTTTTAATGCTATTTTACGCCTTGAATACTACCCACAAGAGTGGAAAGTATCCTTAGTTACCATGATACCTAAACCAGGAAAGGATCCCACAAAAGTTGAGTCATATAGACCTATAAGCTTATTGTCTAATATATCAAAGCTTTTTGAGAAACTTCTAGTGTCTAAATTAACGCCGATTTTAAATGGTAACAGATGTATTCGCAATCATCAATTCGGTTTTAGAAGAAAACACAGCACAATTGAACAAACTCATCGAATAGTAAATGTCATAAGAAAAGCCTTTGAAGAAAAAAAATATTGCTCAGCACTCTTCATCGATGTGTCTCAAGCTTTTGATAAAGTCTGGCATGAAGGTTTACTACTGAAATTGCAGCAAAACTTACCAGCAAATATACACAAGCTGTTAGAAAGCTACTTAGTCGGTCGTCAATTTATTATTAAAGAAGGCGAATTTTTAAGTTCTCCACAGCTAATTAACGCTGGAGTCCCACAAGGCAGCATCCTGGGCCCTCTATTATACTTAATTTATACTTCGGACTTGCCAACAAACAGCTACACCCATACCTCAACATTTGCGGACGACACAGCTTTTCTAAGCGTACACGCAAACTGTCAAGAAGCATCTCGTTATCTACAGGATCATATATTTGAACTAGAAAGGTGGTTAAAAAATGGAGGATAAAGATCAATGAGCAAAAATGCGCACATATAACATTCACATTGCGTCGGGAAACATGCCCCCCTATTAAAATAAATAATCAAATAATACCCCAACACTCGCATGTAAAATACCTCGGTATACATCTAGATCGGCGTTTAACGTGGAAATGGCATATAGAAGCGAAATTAACTCAAATGAAACTAAAAGCAATCCAAATTAATTGGCTTATCGGAAGAAATTCTGTTCTTAGTCTTGATTGCAAACTTCTACTCTACAACTCTATCTTAAAGCCAATTTGGTGCTATGGTATTCAGTTATGGGGCACTGCCTCGGCTTCTAACATCGAAAAAATTCAAAGGCGCCAAAATAAACTTCTTCGAATAATCACAGCCGCCCCCTGGTACGTCAAAAACTCAAATATCCACAAGGATCTCAATGTGCCATTAGTAAAAACTGTGATAACGAAATATGCAGTAAAATATTTAAAAAGGCTGGAACTGCACCCAAATTCATTAGCTAGAAATATTTTAAATTATGGCGGCCACACTTGCTTAAGAAGAAGAGACACAGCAGCACTCACCCAATCAGATGAGCGATAAACACCTATATATGTAAACAGAAACCGTGATGACTAAATCTGTTGTGTTTGGCACTGGCAGGACATAAAGCAAATATTAGGATAAGATTTGATTAATTATTGTTAGTTCATATTTAATATATGAAGATTCAATAAATAAATATTGAAAAAAAAAAAAAAAAAAATAAGAGGGAAATTACGGGACAATTTAAGTCAAGCACATACAAAATCCGCAAAAACATACAATCTTCGAAGTAGAAATATGGATTTTCACAAAGTACAAACAGTATTCCGGAAAAATCATGTTCTTAGCAATCTGTCAAAGAGTATAAATAAAAAGGTTTTGAATAAGTTTCTCAAGTGTAAAATAAGACAGAGGATAGGAAATAATCTTTATGAAATTGAAGATGAGAAAGGGAAGTATGTGGGAAGATTTCATGCTTCCGACCTGAGATTTTAATAAAACCCGGCTTTCCTGGGTCGTGCCACACAAAATGTTGCAAAATTGAAGAATAACAAAAATTATTTTTTTCAAGAACACAGGAAAATCGGTTTACTGTTCGTCTTACAATTTAGGCTCAAAATATCAGAACGAAGCAGTTTTGTTACGGTTTTTTTTTAACAAAAGTTTTCTTTAATATAGTGAGCAATCCCTTGAGTAGAAAACTTGCCGACTTAATTTTTATGTTACACGTTAACATATATTTATGAGAGTTACTTCCCATATCATCATATGCTTGTAAATTGCATTTAAATTCTCACTCTCGATGAGTGTTTATGTAGATCTGTATGGTTGTAACATTACACTTATTAGTAATAACACTCAATTTAATCACGAGATTCATTACCATATATAGTAATATTCCTTGTTTTGGGAAAGTAACATTCGTTGTCTTTTTCCCACCGACGATCAGACTTAACAATCTTGACATTTTTTCCTTTTACTCTGCCGCTTCTTTAATTGTTATTACGCATTATTTTCTTTTGATACGCACTTCGTTAAGTCATAAGCTAATTGAAGAGCTTCATTACCAAAGTTGCAGTGATTTTTTTTTTATATTAATAACCACATAAAAAATTAAAAAACTTGGAACTGTTATTAAAATTTTAATTGGTTAAAGTTTTAATTTTGTTAATAAAAAGTTTAAACAAAATTTAAAAAGAAAGTGGAAAAACAGAAAAGTTAAAAGGTAAAAATAAAATCTTGGAAAAAGGAAATTAATAGTGAACAAATTTTAATATTCGGTATTTTGTTTTATAAAGCTCCGATCATTCCCTTTATGTTATTATCTGGCCTGAGACGATACAGGTTATTTTATCCCAAAAGTAGCTGAGGGAATTTTGGTCCTACTTTCATGAGTTTTAGATGATAAAACCAAACATAACCACGTTTTTATTACGTCATTATTAGAAACGATCGCTAAAAGTTCACCAGGGATGATGTAATCCAACACCAAACCAGTTCAAGAGTAATTATGTTACCAATTCCCAAAAGGAAAGTTGTATGCTAAGTATTAGAATTCCGTTCAAATGTTTAATATGTAATAAAAACACTTATTTAACCTATAGTTTATTTAAAATAACAAATATTTTCTAAAAACTATTATAAAAATAGACTTAAAACTATAATGTATTTTCCTACTCAAACAGGTAGTACATGTATCAAATAATTCCGTAAAATTACCTAATAAAAAAAAATGAAAAAAATATGATAAAGGAGAAACAAGTAAATAAAAACTTTCTAAAACATAATAATTTAACCCTATAATTATATCCTAAAACTATAAATACAATATACAAATTCTCTATTTTCTTACTTAAGAATTAATCAAATATAAACTTTAAAATATTAAGTTTAAATTAGCAATTAGCTAAACTAAATACATTAGTAACTATAGATAAAAAAGGGAGAACAATTTAAAAGTATTTGAAAACCAAACAAAAGAATAAATAATGAATTTACATACATAATACATAAATACTTTTAAATTTTCTTTAATCATGCACTAAAACCTATTTTAAATCCATAGTTAAAGTTATTATACTAACATATTTGTATGAGTGTAATTTATACATATTTTTTATAATACTCATGTATCTTAAACTCTTATTACAAAAATAAGTTTTTTTTCTTTTGTTAAAAGCAGCAACAACATCACCACTATCATCATTATGTAACGATTGCTGGGCCCTACAGTCAGAACATCATGATATTAAAACATCAATATAATGCCTTGTTGTGAGTAAACCATTACACTCTTTATTTTTGTAATTATTGCTTTAGTTATCATTTACTCTTATTATTTTTATTAAATCTCTTTTGATTGAATCGTTAGTATGATCCAATATGGTTCCGTTATTTAAATTTTGTAAATAATAAGAACATCAATACTCATGTTAGTTATTTTTTTCTCTTAAAATTATTCCATCTATCATGTGGTTGGCTTTGTTGTATTTTCACTAATTTTACTTTCCAATTATTCCAAATAAACCTAAATCTGAATTTTTAATTGTAACTAAACCAAAAATATGCACTTTTAATTCTTAGATACAAAGGGAAGGATAGCTAAGACGAAATGTTTCTTATAAGGTAGAAAAAGTTAATGTCAGTTATAGGGACGGAAGTATTAATATCGGTACGCATTCTGTCTAGTTGTCTTTCAGTCTATCTGTCAGTAGAGTGGGAAATATGTACCCCTTTGGCTTAACATCTTGACATTGTGGATTTATTTGAGATTTTTAATTCGGAATTTTTTTTTTTTACTCTATGGTAATCTAAGGCAAATGAGTATTTTATTTATATCGTTAAGCGTTAAGAAACCGGGTTGAGAACCACATTACCAGTTGCTGAGCTAGCCAACATCTATATTTGCCTTTTTAACTCGCTTGTTTTCATTAAACGTATACTTTTTTTATTTGAATTTTAACAATTTTTGTTATTCTTCGACATATACGACGCTTAACATATATGGCGCCCAACGAAAAGGCCTTCATGACGATGAATAATTATGCGATTTGGCTAGCGTTGTGTAGGTAGTCTGGTTGACGAAGTAGTCAAAAGAAGGTCACATTTCATGAATTTTAAATTCCTGAATTTCATAAACCATGTCTTTTTCTTTCTTTCTCCAATTAACTAATAAATTTTTTTTCGCTTTGTTTTATGCTCAAATAAATTAGACATAGTATGATTAGTAACATCTTTTACTACAAATTTTATATAGGTCTTACGAATTTTGTGAATAGAATTTAGTTCTGGATCTAATTGCGCTAGAGTCAAAGTATTAGGTGAATCGTTAACTGGGTTACTTGACAGTGGGGCAAATGTTTCCGTTTTAGGAAAAAATTGTTTGTCCTTCATAAAAAGATTAAATATAACATATAAAGGTGTGAACTCAAAAATACGTACGGCTGATGGAGCTAAGCAAAATTTTGTTGGGTTTTGCATTTTGCCAATAAATTTTAAGGAAGTAACCAAGAATATTCAATTCTACTTAGTTCCCGCATTGAGCCAATAGGCATATTTTGGTATAAATTTTTGGCGTGAGTTTGCTTTAGCCCCTGAAATTATTCAGTCTACCTTCTTTAACATTTCAGAATTGTCGGATAATACATTTAAACAACAGAGTATTCATAAACTTAGCACAGAACAGAAACTTGAAATTGAAAAAACTATAATCGAATTTCCATCATTCGAAAAGCTTGGGTTGGGATGTACTTATTTGTTAGAACACCATATTGATACGGGAGATGCAGTTCCCATTAAGTGTAAACACTACCCGTTATCACCCCCTCGGCAAGAAGAAGCATATAGTGAGGTTGATAGACTTCTTAAAATGGGTGTAATAGAAGAGTTTACTCACCCTGGTGCTCTCCAGTGGTCCTTGTTAGGAAGCCCGGCAAAGTTTGACTATGTATTGACTAGAGAAAACTGAATGCCGTTACTAAAAAGGATTCTTATCCCCTGCCTCATATTAACGGTCTCTTAAGTTGGCTTAAGGACACCTTCTTTATTAGCGGTATAGATTTAAAGGATGCATTTTTGCAAATCCGTTTATCTGAATCTTCGAAAGAGAAAACTGCATTTGCCATACCAGGTAAACCACTATATCATTATAAATTTATGCCATTTGGCTTATGTAATGGTCCCCAAACAATGAGTCGATTAATGGACAAGGTAATACCTTCTCGATTGCGAGAGAATGTATTTATTTACATAGACGACTTGTTGGTCTGCAGTCATGATTTTCAATCCCATATGGACATTTTATCAGAAGTCGCTTCATGCCTTAAAATGGCAAAACTAACAATCAACGTTAGCAAAAGTAAATTTCGCTAAAAAGAAATTCGGTACTTAGGATACATTGTGGGTAACGTTTGCCTTAAGGTAGACCCAGAAAAAGTCGACTGTATCAAAAATTTTCCCTTACCCAAAAGTCCCAAACAGATAAGGCGATTCGTGGGAATGGCGAATTGGTATCGTAGTTTTATAAATAATTTCGCTGATCTTTCAGGTCCCTTAACAGATTGTTTGAAAAAAACAAATAAATCCTTTGTTCTTACGGAAGATGCAAAAATTTCTTTTGAAAAGCTCAAATTAGCACTTTCTACAGCCCCCGTATTAGCACAGCCAAATTTCAAGGAGGTTATAATCCAATGTGATGCCTCGAGAATCGGTGTAGGCGGTGTCCTTTTTCAACATGACGATGATGGCAAAGAACATCCCATTGCTTACGTATCGTAAAAACTAAATAAGTCACAGAAGAACTACATTGTAACTGAACTCGAGTGTATGGCTGCTTTAGTATGTGTAAAAAAGTTCAGGCCATACATTGAAGGGTTACCTTTCCGCATAATAACGGATCATGCGTCCTTGAAGTGGCTAATGTCGCAAAAAGACCTTAGTGGCAGATTGGCCCGTTGGAGTCTTAAATTACAGGGATTCGATTTCCGCATTGAACATAGAAAGGGATCATTGAATGTAGTTCCAGATTGTTTGTCCCGATTTGACATAGATCGATTGACATCGGAAAACAATAATTTTGAAATTAATTTATTATCCACTGAATTTGAGAACGAAGATTATGTGCAAATGATAAGAACTATATCGGAAAATAAAGATTCCTTACCTGACCTTCGTTTATCTGCAAATTTAATACTGAAACGCGTAAGGTTTAGACATGGCATTGACGATGAGGAAGATGGCCTATGGCGTATTTGGGTGCCAAAGACTTTAACACATTTAATTATAAAATCTGCTCATGACTCTGAAACATCATGTTATGGTGGATTCACGAAAACTTAGTTTCGAATTCGGTCTAAATATTTTTGGCCTTCAATGGCAAAGGATGTAAAGGCTTATTTAAAGTCCTGTGGAATATGTAAGGGTATAAAATCGACAAATGGAATTTCAAAGCCTAGTATGGGAAATCAGTTCATAACTTGTCGTCCATTTGAAAGATTTTACTGTGATTTTCTCGGTCCGTATCCTATCACAAAAGCTCAAAATTCAATGATTTTTATTTGTCTTGATCATATGCCAAAGTTTGTTTTTTTAAAACCACTCAGACCAGCAACTTCTGCTAGTATAATTCTCTATTTTCAAACGGAAATATTTCCGACATTTGGTGTCCCTCGATTCGTTCATAGTGATAATGGTAAGCAATTTGTTTCTAAAGACATGAAGGACTTCTTTCAATCATATGATATATGCCATATCACTACAGGGTTTTAAGCCCCACACTCAAATGCTTCGGAAAGAGCAAACCGGGAGACTATCACGAAAATTAGGTATTTTTTGCGCGATCATAAAGAACATCGAGAACATTCCACAAATTCTGTCAATACTGAGGAGTGATTTTCATAGTTCAATAAAATGTTCATCTTATTTTGCCGCTTTTGGCCAAAATATGGTCCAGCATGGATCCTCTTATTAAATTTTAGACAAATTAGGATGCCTATCTGGAGAGGATTTTTCTATTTCAGACCATGCAGACAAATTAGCGTCTATCGCGCTCGTTGAAGATAGACGTGTTTTCTAAGCTCGGCATACGGTTTATTTTTTTTTTATAAAAACGTGAACAAATAAAGTATACAAAAAAAAAAGTAAATAAAAGAAAAGAAAAAAATACATGTATGTACATACATACATAAACATACACATTTTTTATTCTCGGTGTTGATAAACAATAACAAATAAGAAGAGCACAACTGTAAACAGTAAAAAAAAAAAACTCTTATGAGTGCAAACAGTGCAAAAACAATTAAGCATAATGATAGAAATGCATATATCACAGTGAGTGTTAACGAAACAAATGCAGAAATAAAAAAAAGAGTCGATGATAGCAAATACCTAACGGCTAAACCTATTACTCGTACGCGATCCCTCTCACCTTCTGTTTTTAATAATACGGTTGATACACCAACAAATATAAAACCTTCAAGCATTGCCTCAACGGCAAAAACAATTTTAATAAGTGATAAAAATATTAACCCTCAATCAGGCACAATAGAAAACTCTGTATCACCTTCGGTGTCTAATAATACGGTTGATTCGAATACAATAAAAAATATAAAACCTGCAAGCGGTGCCTCAGTGGCAGAAACGATTTTAACAAGTGATGAAAAGATTACCCCCAAATCAGGCATGATGGAAAACTCAGTATCACAGGTGAAAAGCGGTCAAAAGCCTCAAGTACAAGTTGGAATGGATAGGTACATAACAGTGCTAAAACGGGGTCGCAGCCCAACTTCTTCTGCAGTTGCTTCTGTCCCAAAAGTTTTAAAAGAGGGTACAGCTGATAGAATAAGTTCTCAAAATCGGTTTGCAATTTTGGAAGAGGAATCCTCGGAAGCACAAAACGTTACAAAATCTTCTAAGCCACCCCCGATATATCTTAGAGAGCAAAACTCAAGTGATTTAATAAAGAATTTGATCTCGGTAATAGGTGAAAATTCTTTTTATGTAGCTGCAATAAAACGTGGTAGTATAAATGAAACTAAAATACAAGTTAATCGTGAAGATGATTTTCGTAAAGTAATAACTAAATTAGAAGCACTAAAAAAAAACTTTTATACATACCAACTGAAGAGCAGTAAAGGTCTTCAGGTAGTGATAAAGGGCATTGATTCATGCGTAGACCCAGGTGAAATAAAAACGTTTTTAGAAGAGAAGGGCTTTAAAATTAAAAATGTAGTTAATATTAAAAAATAGAGAAAAAAATCCCCAGCCACTATTTCTAGTGGAGTTAGAACCCGGCGACGTTAAGCTTAAAAAAAAAGAAACTCATCCCATTTACAGTCTGAAATATATCCTGTATAGGAAAGTAACGATAGAGGAGCCGCATAAAAGGAACGGTCCCGTGCAATGTTTAAACTGCCAAGAATTTGGTCACACTAAGGCATACTGCCATTTAACACCTGTTTGCGTTGTATGTGGAGAATTGCATGGTACAGCTCTCTGCGATAAGTCTAAAAACGACCCCAATGTAAAAAAATGCAGCAACTGTGGTGGTAATCACACTGCCAACTATAGAGGATGCCCTGTATACTCTATCGTCAAGCGCTCGGTTGGACCAAAACCTAATCCACCTCAAATTCAGGAAACACATCAAAATAATACTAATGACATTCAGGTACCGCAGCCTAGTAATAACAGAACATCCTACGCTAACGTCCTAAAATCAAACCATATGCCAATGCAAGGTGATTTGCCAAATAATGATGAGACCCCAGTTTCTAATTTAAGTCGTCTAGAAAAAACCATGGAAACACTAGTACAAACAGTAACAAACTTTACGAATACAATGGGTAATATGATGCAGGAAATGTTAAGAATGCAATCGATGTCATTGCAAGCTGTACTTAACAAGCCATGAATTGTTTAAAAATTTGTTTTTGGAACGCAAACGGCATTCGCCAACATAAAAATGAACTAGAATATTTTCTTAAAAGTAAACAAATTGATGTAATGATGGTTTCTGAAACTCATTTGACCTCAAGAAATACGTTTAAAATTAATGGTTATATATTATATGATACCAAGGACCCTCGAGATAGAGCTTGTGGAGGTTCTGCTATTTTGATAAAAACCCGAATCAAACACTACTTAATGTGTGATCATCGTGAAGATTATCTGCAAGCAACGAATATTTGTGTTGAAGAGCTAAATCGAAACTTTGTACTTTCATCTTTATACTCTCCACCTAGATTTTCAATATCAGAAAGCCAATATTATAAATATTTTAAATCATTAGGACCCTGTTTCCTAGCCGCTGGCGATTACAACGCTAAACATACCTTCTGGGGTTCACGGCTCATTACACCAAAGGGTCGTGTTTTGTATAATACAATGTCTAAAATGGATTTAAATGTGGTCGCGAGTGGACAACCAACTTATTGGCCTACTGATCAGCAAAAAATTCCAGTTGTCATCGATTTTGGCGTGGTTAAAAACATCCCCGCAGAAACGATTCACGTTGAAGCTTCTTTAGAATTATCTTCTGATCACACACCTACAATTCTTACCATATCAAACCCTTATAGAATTGTATCTCCGTCTGGTTACTTAGTGACGTCAGCCACACAAATAAATTGGTTAAAATATAACAAATATCTCAGTACCCACTGCACTGAAAATATTCCGCTTAGAACACCGGAGAATGTGAATCTTTCTATTGTAAATTTTGATAATTATCTCAAACTAGCTGTTCAACATTCTAGCATAGCCCGCAAAAATATCAAAAATAGTAAAATATATTCTACTGATGTCGAGCGTCTCTTGACTGAAAAAAGGAGAGTTCGAAGAGAGTGGCAATTGCACAGATCCCCTAGTACACGGCATGTAAAAAGACACATGCGTATGTGGTTCTGACGTAATTTTGACGTCATCACACAACACGCAATGTTTATTGTGGCTTTGCATTGATGTCAAAATTACGTCAGAACCACATGCGCATGTGTCTTTTTACATGCCGTGTACTATAGGCTTAAGAAACTTACTGCAGTCTCAAAAAACGGCTTCTCTAGAAAAATATCTTAAGGAACTTGATGCAACTCTTCAATCTGATTACTCATTATGGCGTGCAGCTAGAAATCTTAAAAGACCAGTTATCACTAAACCACCATTAAGAAACTTAAATGGACGTTGGGCACGAAATGACATAGAAAAAGGAAATATTTTCGTTAATCATTTGAAAACCGTATTTACCCCTAATACATCTTTCGATACTGCGGTCGAGTTACCACCTGTTGCTGTTAGATCAGCTGTTCCACTAAGGTTTGAAGTAAGAGAAATCGAGAAGGCTATTCATGATTTAAACCCCAAGAAAGCCCCTGGTTTTGATAAGATCAGTAACAAAATGCTTTTGGAGCTACCCAGCATAGCAAAGAAAATTATTCTACTAATTTTTAATGCTATTTTACGCCTTGAATACTACCCACAAGAGTGGAAAGTATCCTTAGTTACCATGATACCTAAACCAGGAAAGGATCCCACAAAAGTTGAGTCATATAGACCTATAAGCTTATTGTCTAATATATCAAAGCTTTTTGAGAAACTTCTAGTGTCTAAATTAACGCCGATTTTAAATGGTAACAGATGTATTCGCAATCATCAATTCGGTTTTAGAAGAAAACACAGCACAATTGAACAAACTCATCGAATAGTAAATGTCATAAGAAAAGCCTTTGAAGAAAAAAAATATTGCTCAGCACTCTTCATCGATGTGTCTCAAGCTTTTGATAAAGTCTGGCATGAAGGTTTACTACTGAAATTGCAGCAAAACTTACCAGCAAATATACACAAGCTGTTAGAAAGCTACTTAGTCGGTCGTCAATTTATTATTAAAGAAGGCGAATTTTTAAGTTCTCCACAGCTAATTAACGCTGGAGTCCCACAAGGCAGCATCCTGGGCCCTCTATTATACTTAATTTATACTTCGGACTTGCCAACAAACAGCTACACCCATACCTCAACATTTGCGGACGACACAGCTTTTCTAAGCGTACACGCAAACTGTCAAGAAGCATCTCGTTATCTACAGGATCATATATTTGAACTAGAAAGGTGGTTAAAAAATGGAGGATAAAGATCAATGAGCAAAAATGAGCACATATAACATTCACATTGCGTCGGGAAACATGCCCCCCTATTAAAATAAATAATCAAATAATACCCCAACACTCGCATGTAAAATACCTCGGTATACATCTAGATCGGCGTTTAACGTGGAAATGGCATATAGAAGCGAAATTAACTCAAATGAAACTAAAAGCAATCCAAATTAATTGGCTTATCGGAAGAAATTCTGTTCTTAGTCTTGATTGCAAACTTCTACTCTACAACTCTATCTTAAAGCCAATTTGGTGCTATGGTATTCAGTTATGGGGCACTGCCTCGGCTTCTAACATCGAAAAAATTCAAAGGCGCCAAAATAAACTTCTTCGAATAATCACAGCCGCCCCCTGGTACGTCAAAAACTCAAATATCCACAAGGATCTCAATGTGCCATTAGTAAAAACTGTGATAACGAAATATGCAGTAAAATATTTAAAAAGGCTGGAACTGCACCCAAATCCATTAGCTAGAAATATTTTAAATTATGGCGGCCACACTTGCTTAAGAAGAAGAGACACAGCAGCACTCACCCAATCAGATGAGCGATAAACACCTATATATGTAAACAGAAACCGTGATGACTAAATCTGTTGTGTTTGGCACTGGCAGGACATAAAGCAAATATTAGGATAAGATTTGATTAATTATTGTTAGTTCATATTTAATATATGAAGATTCAATAAATAAATATTGAAAAAAAAAAAAAAAAAAATAAGAGGGAAATTACGGGACAATTTAAGTCAAGCACATACAAAATCCGCAAAAACATACAATCTTCGAAGTAGAAATATGGATTTTCACAAAGTACAAACAGTATTCCGGAAAAATCATGTTCTTAGCAATCTGTCAAAGAGTATAAATAAAAAGGTTTTGAATAAGTTTCTCAAGTGTAAAATAAGACAGAGGATAGGAAATAATCTTTATGAAATTGAAGATGAGAAAGGGAAGTATGTGGGAAGATTTCATGCTTCCGACCTGAGATTTTAATAAAACCCGGCTTTCCTGGGTCGTGCCACACAAAATGTTGCAAAATTGAAGAATAACAAAAATTATTTTTTTCAAGAACACAGGAAAATCGGTTTACTGTTCGTCTTACAATTTAGGCTCAAAATATCAGAACGAAGCAGTTTTGTTACGGTTTTTTTTTAACAAAAGTTTTCTTTAATATAGTGAGCAATCCCTTGAGTAGAAAACTTGCCGACTTAATTTTTATGTTACACGTTAACATATATTTATGAGAGTTACTTCCCATATCATCATATGCTTGTAAATTGCATTTAAATTCTCACTCTCGATGAGTGTTTATGTAGATCGGTATGGTAACGATTGCTGTGCCCTACAGTCAGAACATCATGCTATTAAAACAGGGATGTCAGCGTCATACACAATTGTGTCAGAAAAACTCACATGTACGCTTACGCTCTTTTATTTTGCGAGCGTAAAATATAATTGTTTTTCTCAAAACACTCTCATTCAGCGGGAAATATCGCACGATCGCACGGCCTGTTTTGAGGCCTCTAAGCAGAAATAATATATTTATTATTTATTATCTTTGTTTCTGTTTTGTTTTATTTCTGTTTTTAACATTGCACAGTGATTTAAAAAAAACAAATTGCTTGTGGTTTTTGTACGAGGTGTAGTGTACTTGTTGTAGTATCAAGAATAACTGTGATGAATTCGCCTTGATGTTGTGTTTATTGAGCTTCTGTAAACTTCAAATTTGAATTTTATTAATTAGTCTTGTAGACAGCGATAACGAGCATACAAGCGGATGAGTTTGTTAAAAATTTAATCATCCAGATAGGGAAAATATTATTGAGTTCTGGAAAAATTTAGACGGGGCACTATATCCTGTATTAAAAAAAAATTCCTTCAAATGTTTGTCGCTTTTTTTCCTCAATATATCTTTGCGAACAAATATTTTCCGATTTGAAATACATTTGCTCAAAACAACGCAATAACTTAACGTCCGCAACCCTAAAAAATGTTTTGTTGTTTCGAAACTGCAATATAAATTTAGAAGATATTATTGGTAAATAAAAGTATATTTTTATAGGCTAGTAAAATCTTCTCTTTTTATAATGGTGGTTAATAATTATAGAATATTTTTAAACTTAATGGGGTTATTATTTGCATTAGTATGTGCAAATGAATTTTCATTGTTGGCATTCGCAAAGGTATGTTGAGCACAAAATTAAAATTATTGGAAAGAATTGTATAAGGTTGTAAAAAGACTTCAAATATTATCAAATGCTCAATTTTTCCAAAAAATAAGCAAAGTTTCTGCGAAATGCAGGTTCCAAATTAAATTTATTTAAATAATAACTGATTGTGTCTGTCCATAACTCAACATTTTTCGTTAATTGTATTATTATTAATTGCTCTAAAGTCTGCCTCGCAACCGCAGATTCCTCCCGCTGGGAATGTAAGAGACAAGAGTATTCGCACCAACACAATCATAATTGACACCACTGTATTAAAACATCAATATAATGCCTTGTTGAGAGTAAACCATTATAGCATGTTCGCACGGTGCTTTGGATTACTTCGCTCTCTGTTTTTATTACTTATTTGAATTACCATGTTCGCACGGCACTTTCGTAATCGGTTTTGACAGTTCCTCTTCTTCTTCTAATTTTTGTTTATTGCTAAATTTAATCGTTTGTTTGTGTTCAGAATGGAAAGAAAAAGTAAGTAAAAAATATTATTTCAAACAAATATATAAATTAATTATCTTTTCAGTAAATAGAAAATCTGTAAGCAAATGGACCCAATGCAGCGAGCGGGCATTGTTGGAAATATGGAGAGAGAAAATGGGCGAGCTACGTGGTTGCCGAAAAAATAGCCACATACTTCAGGAAATGGTTTATGAGCTCGAAGCCCAAGGGTATAAGTATACAGTGCTCGAGCTCAAAACAAAGATGCACAATGTGACCGCGCGGTATCGGTAAGTTTTTATAAAAATATGTATATTTGTACATGATAATAAAAAAAGTGTATATGTATTTACAGAAGAGAAAAGCAGAAAATTGGTACAACAGGTGGTTCACCCTCAGATTGGGACCTTTTTAATGACGTACAAATCCTGTTGGCTCCATTTAAAAGTTACCACTCTGAAAGTCTAGTAGTCGACAACATATATAGTAAGTAATAAACTCTTTGATTGTTGAGATAAAAATAATAATTTATTGAAATAATTTTTTAAGACATCAATTCATCAATTAAAACATGCAGTATTTCACGGCCATCATCATCACCCATTCCTGCAGCATCATCATTATCACCCATACCTGTAGCATCATCATTATCACCCATACCTGCATCTTCATCATCCTCTCCAATAATAACTACGGCTTCATCACCATCGTCACCCATGCCTACGGCGTCATTATCATCGTCGCCATGCATTCCATCGACTTCGACCGCTGCAAAGAAAAGAAATGAAACAATAGAGAAATGTTTTAAAAACTTGGAAAAAAATATGGACAAAATACACGAAGATATGAAAAAAACCTCACAGAAAGCACTAGCTATTGAGGAAGAAAAGAAGGAAATTTTGAAGGCATATGTCGAGAGAGAAGCCAAGATTCAAGAAGCCCTTCTTGAGTTTTTAAAAAAAGATTAGACCTTTTATTGCCTATTTCACCGTTACTAGTTTTTTTTCATAACATAAAGGAATTTGTTTTTTTAGTTTGATTTTTTTTATTTTATTAAGGCCATGAATTAATTTTTAATTTAATTTTAAGTTTGTTTTATTATTTAATTTAGGCCATAAGTCTGGGTTCACAATATGAAAGTTTTCTTCCAGAAAGTCTGATTACATTGGTTCTTTCCCCTTTCATTAATAAACTCAGACTTTTTGAAAGAAAACTTTCATAGCGTAAACCCAGAGTAAGTGAATTTGCTTTGTTTTTAATTTTGTATTTTGTTTTTTATTTAATGTAGGCCATAAATGAATTTGTGTTTTTTTCACAATTGGTACTTTGTTTTTTTTTTTTATTAAGGCCATAAGTGTATTTTAAAAAGGCCTTACATTGATCTCATTTTTATATATAACTATTAATAAAAACTTACATAAATAATTAGAAATTGCCTTTCTTATTATTTCTGGATTTTGTTTACTGCTTTGGTCTGTAATCGACACAATGTGCTCCGGATAGGATCGGTTTGCGTCCATTGCCTCTAAAGTGTGCAACCATTTTTCATTTATAACGTCATTATTTTCGTTGAGAAAATTATGAAGAGCACAACAAGATAAAATTATGACGTTGGTGTTTCTTATAGCATTGTCGATACCTTTTCCAATGCGCCTAAAACGAGCTTTCAGATGTCCAAAAGCATTCTCAACCACTCTACGGGATTTTGATAAAGCGTAGTTGAAACTTTTTTGCTGATGGCTTTGCGACACTTGAAAAGGGTAAGGCTTCATTAGTTTGTCGCTTAACCTAAATGCTGAATCGCCAATTACAAATAGTGGAACATTCACACCTGAAATATTTTTCCTTAAATCTTGCAAAAGACTGCACTGATCTAATTGTTGCTTTAGGGAAGATCCTTCAAATATTTGTGAATCGTTGCAACGTCCAGGACTACCACAACTTACGTAAATAAAACGGCATCTGAAAATAATAAAAAAAAAATATACATACATATGTACATAATTTTAAATGAGTGACGAAAATATTTGAATGAATCTTCTAACCTAGCGTCCACCAAAGCTAGTAGTACTGTTGAATACCATCCTTTATAATTGTAATAGTCTGTTGCGTCTTCTTGGGATGGGTGGATTTCAATGTGGCAACCATCTATAAACAATGATATAAATAAACAATAAATAATAAAGCAATACAACTATTTTTATGTTTTAACTAACTTACCAAGGGCTCCTATGCATTGGGGAAATCCAAGTGCTTCAAATTCTTGAGTTAATCCCTCAATTTTTTCTCTTGTCAATGGAAAGTTATTCAAATACATTGGAGCCAAAACTCTCCACACCACATCACAAAAACTTAACAGAATTTCGCATACAGTGGTTTTTCCCACACCAAACATGTTTGCAATTGTTCGATATTCTGCAGATGAGCCTAAGGCGTATAAACCTATCGCAACTCTTTTTTCTAATGGTATTGCTTCACGCATATTTGTATCTTTTTTTTTAAGTTCATGTAATAATTCGCATAACTTATAAAATGTCCGTCGGTTCATCCGAAAATTGTTTTTAAAAAATGAGTCATTTGCCCGCTGGCAGTCTATCTCCCAAAAGGATCGAGTTCGTTCCTTAAAATAAATAGTATTTGGATTTTTGATCACATTTACAACATATTTAGTTTTATCAAAAAAAACTTACTTTTTGCCAAATCAATTTTTCAGGGCTTATTAATATTTTTACAGTATGAAGAACTTGCAGCTCTTTCAAAAGCTGCAAATATGTCTCCTGTACATTTAACAGGTTGTCTATAACCATACTTGTGTCCTCTGCCAATTTTGCGAATAACCTTCTTCTTATAAATATTTTTTTTATAATTTCTTTTTTTGATTTCATTCCTTTTTTTGATTCCATTAAAATTTTATAATTTAAATTAAATTTCTTTACCTTTTTGCTTGTTTACTTTTCTTTGTTTATGTTAATATTTGTTTTTATTTTTTAGTGCTTTGACAGCTGGTGATAATAAAAAACCGATAAAAATTAGAGCTCACACTGATTTTAAAGTAATCCACAGGGTAATAGAAATAGAATTACGTACAAATGAGATAATCCGCTCTCAAAATTTTGTATGACGAATTATGTAATTTGGACCATAATTGGGCTGTGAATTACGAATGAGAGAGCGAATTACGAAAATACGCTGCCGTGCGAACATGCTATTACACTCTTTATTTTTGTAATTATTGCTTTAGTTATCATTTACTCTTATTACTATTATTAAATCTCTTTTGATTGAATCGTTAGTATGATCCAATATGGTTCCGTTATTTAAATTTTGTAAATAATAAGAACATCAATACTCATGTTAGTAATTTATTTTCTCTTAAAATTATTCCATCCATCATGTGGTTGGCTTTGTTGTATTTTCGCTAATTTTACTTTCCAATTATTCCAAATAAACCTAAATCTGAATTTTTAATTGTAACTAAACCAAAAATATGCACTTTTAATTCTTAGATACAAAGGGAAGGATAGCTAAGACGAAATGTTTCTTATAAGGTAGAAAAAGTTAATGTCAGTTATAGGGACGGAAGTATTAATATCGGTACGCATTCTGTCTAGTTGTCTTTCAGTCTATCTGTCAGTAGAGTGGGAAATATGTACCCCTTTGGCTTAACATCTTGCCATTGTGGTTTTATTTGAGATTTTTAATTCGGATTTTTTTTTTTTTACTCTATGGTAATCTAAGGCAAATGAGTATTTTATTTATATCGTTAAGCGTTAAGAAACCGGGTTGAGAACCACATTACCAGTTGCTGAGCTTTATTTGCCTTTTTAACTCGCTTGTTTTCAGTAAAACGTATACTTTTTTTATTTGAATTTTAACAATTTTTGTTATTCTTCGACATATACGACGCTTAACAGCATATAACAGACCTGTTATTACAGTTTTCTTTAAAAGGAATATAAAATTTCAAATGTGTTTCGGAAAATTTTACTTTATCAACAATTTTGTAAAAAAAAAACAAGTAAGGAAGTATAGTCGGACAAGCCCGACCATATAATAGCCTACACCACAGTATATAAGAACAAATTTTTGCAAGTTGGCCTTATCTGGGACCCATGGACAATTATGGACCATTTGGAAAAAAATATGTTATTAGTTTAAGATTCATATAAAAGTTATTATTAAGATATCCTCATCTACATGAAATTTACTAGCGGATACGCGGCGTGTGCTACTACGCCTTCCTTCCCTCGTTGTTCTATTAAAAAATTCGTAGCTAATGTGTCCGTAGAAATTGGTAAATATCTATGTTTTAAATTTCAATACAATCTGCTAGATAGTTTCGGAGAGGCAGAATTTGCCCCCTAGCTCCCCTCGTGGACCTTGAAAAATGCATATGTAATGTGGCTATATGAGTAGGGATCTATCTATGTTTTAAATTTTATTAAAATCGGTTTGATAGTTTCTGAGAGGCAAAAATTGCTCCCTATCCTTCATCGTGGTCCTATTTTTTAACAAATGCATAGCTTATGTGTCCATAGAAATATAGATCTATATATGTTTTAAATTCCATTAAAATTGGTTTTATAGTGGGCACAAATATACTATTCCGGAAATCAGCTTGTATGGGGGCTATATCAAATCTTGAACCGATTCGCCCCAATAAGCTCAGTCCTGGTGGAAATTAGTACCTGTGTACTGAATTTCATGAAATTATCTGCAAAATTGCGACCTGTACTTTGCGCACAAGTTTACATGGACAGCCAGCCAGCCGGACGGACATCGATAGAAAGTCGATCGGTATACTTTAAGGAAGCTCTAGGACCAATATTTTCAGGTGTTACACACTTCAACACAAATACATAATAACTTCTCCACTATTGCGGTGTGGGTATAAACACAGTATAAACGAAAATATGTCTTAAATTGGTTCTTAATGAGTTATTAATTTTTCATGTTTAATAAACCAAATAAAAGGTATTTTAAGCACTTTCCAACGATAGCTTCATTGTTAAAATCAAATTTATACTGAAAGAGATAGTAAAAAAGAAATTCAAAATTTTAATGGGCCATAACTCCAAAACAACTCGCGCTGGTGTCAAAAAACTCCGATTTCTAAAACTTCATTTCAGAGTACTAAAAAGTTATTTGGCATTCAAACTAAAAAAATATAAAATTTTATACCGAAAGTTGAAAAGCAAAAATATTTTAATGCTACATTTAATTTTATTAAGCCATATCTAAGCTTATTCCCCATCTTATTTCGTTTGTTTGCATAGTTTACTTATTAAAACACAATATACAAAAGCTTAGAAAAACATTACCATATGCATTATAGTGTTACACCAACAATAAGCATGTTGTTTTTTGCGTTAGATATACAATCACCTTGTTATTTAATGTATATCACATGAAGTAAGGTTTAACACAAACAATACGCCTGTTGTTGTTGCGTTTGGTGTAGAAATACAATCACCTTGTTATTTAATGTAAAATATCGCGGGCTTTTAAACTTTACATTCCTAAAAAAAGGTTTGTCCGAAACCGGGAAATCTATATGCTTAGTATGGCTATGTAAGAAAGCACATTTTAACTTTAAAAAGCCAATTATATCAATAAACAAACATATATAGATACAAAATTAGGTTTTGTAAATACAATTCAATACGAGGAATAAATTTAACTAAAAAAAAATTTTTGTTGTTGTAAGAGGATAAAAAGAAAAAAAAAAAAAAAAAAAAAAAAAAAACAAATTGCTTAATAAAGGAACTTTATTTTTTATTTGGCGGGTACATGCAAACTTATTATCAAAAGTTATTTTTGGGAACACATAATTTAATATTAATCAATTCATTTATTAATGACGTGCTAAATTCCCAATTTTTATTTATGATAAAAACACTGAAATTTATTGTTGTGAGAAAGCTAGTAGTATTATACAAATAAGACCATAAAGTGAATAAGAATTTTAAACACTCAGATCTTACTTGTAACATTATCAAAGCTTCAGCAAAGCCACAACAATTGGAAAGATAAATTCACTGATTAGTGTTGTGGCTTTGTTGAAGCTTTGATAATGCTGGGCTAGACTTGCTATATTTTAATAAATAAGTTGGTTCTTGTTAATATTGTTCCCCTTTGACATTTAATAAAAATAATACATTTTATGCTCTACTTTACTATACATATTTAAAACTAATTAAGTATATATTGCATTGCATTATAATAAAAAAAATTTGTAAATAGTTTCTTTTAAAACTATATATATTTTAAAGAGCTTTAGCTTAAGCTTTTTTTGGGTGCCCCGGTAGGCTAGCTGGTAGTGAGCTAGTCTATCAGTACCGGGGTTGCGGGTTCGATTCCCGCCAGAGACTCTGGTCTCCTGCAGACAAGCAAAAAGCTTCGCGGGATTTAGTGTAAGAATAATAAAAAAAAATAACTTTAAGTGCATTGTAAGTTTTATTTGAATTAAGTAATATATAATATTGTTACGTTACTGCCTTTTCAATAACGTTTTTGGTTTATTTCCTTTATAATAAACCTTTTGAGTTCTTTTATTGCAACTTTAATAAAATAAATAAAACACTTTAAACACTTAACTTTATAGCTGTACTATAAACTTTTCACGCCACTTTATTTAGAACTTAGTCAATTTTACCACTTATAATTGCGATGTACACACTTAAATAATCGTACTAATACTGAATATCGATGCCAACCTTCGCGAGTATTTATACTCTGTTCGCTGTCATCTAGATGTCTCTAGATCATTCTACTCGGCGAAATGTCTGTAACATTTTCGACATTTCTGGGCGAATCGAGATTTTATTATCTTACAGCGAATATCATTATGCATTAACACTGTGGCTGAATTTAAATTGATTTATACATCAATAAACTAAAGCATACTTTATGGGTTAAAGATAATCTCAACACTATTATGTTATACATGTATCTACAACAATCATAACATTACATTTGTACTAGAAAATTCTGTACAGTGGGTTTACATTAAAAATATGCGTAACTTATACAATAACATTTTAAACTAATAAAATTACTAATAAACTAAACTTATTCTTAACTAAAGTTACTTTCGTAACATTGCCCCCCACTTAAGCCTGTTCGTCCCGAATAGGCTCAGAATCACCTCTTCCATAAGGCGCTAATCGTTCCAAATGAACAACTTTCATTTTTGCCCTTGGACTTTTGTGTTTCTGTATTCGATAAACAACGTCATTTAATTTCTTTATCACCTTGTATGGCCCATCCCAATGTGTCTGTAGTTTGGGAGATAATCCTTTTTTTCGTTGGGGATTAAAAAGCAAAACCAACTGGCCCTCCTTAAATCCTTCCGAATTTGCCGCTCGATCGTATCTGGCTTTCATCTTGTCACTTTCATGAAGCTCATTAAGAGTTTCTTGTTCTTGTGAGGTGAAGCCTTCATTGTTTTCACCCGTTGGTATAGGCTTAACGCCAAACTCTAGATCTCCTGGTAGTCTGAGCTCTGTTCCAAATACAATTTTGGCGGGTGTACGAGAGGTGAAGTCGTGAACCGCTGATCTATACGCCAACAAGAATTTTGAAATGTGCTCATCCCAGTCTTTTTGTTGTGTGCTAACTACTTTTCGCAAATGTTCCTCTAATGTACGGTTAAATCTTTTAACCATGCCGTCAGATTGCGGATGCAATGGTGTTGTTCTTGTTTTCTTTATTCCGTACAATTCACACAATTCTTTAAATATAGCAGATTCAAAATTTCTGCTCTGGTCAGAATGCTATTCCAATGGAACGCCATAGCGGCACATTTACTAAAGTAATCAATGACTACTAGCACATATTTGTTGCCGGCATTACTAACAGAGAATGGCCCAGCTATATCCATTGCAATTCTTTCAAACGGGGCACCAGAATGGTACTGTTGTAGCGGCCCACGACTTCTCCTTACTGGACCTTTGGCGGCGATGCATTGTGCGCAATTGGTTATCCATTCAGTTACGGCTTGTTGACAGCCAACTTAATAGAACCGTTGTTTTAATTTTTCTAAGGTCTTTGTCACACCAAGATGACCACCACTTGGACCGTTATGAAATTCCCTCAGAACTTCTTTTACTTTCACTGACGGCACTACTAAAAGGTTTTTAACTGATTTTCCATCAGGGCTTTCCCACGTACGGTATCAGCAGCCATTTACTACTTGAAGGCAGTTCCACAGAGCCCAGTATGCTTTCATCAATGGACTTTCTGGCGTAATTTCGTTTCGAGTGGGTCTTCTGCCCTCTTCCTTGGCTTTCAGAATTTTTGCTAAAATTGGGTCATTTTTCTGCGCCATTGACCAGTCTTCATGGGACTCTATCTGCAATAGACGAACATCACAGAAGTTTTCTTTTCCTTCAGCCCTTACACAATGCTTGCATTCCAGCTTACAGGGTCGCCTAGACAAAGCATCCGCATTGCCATGTTTTCCACGTTTTCTATGTTCAATGCTAAAATCGTAGCTCTCAAGGCGCTCAATCCAACGCTTGCATCGGTATCTAGCACAAATTTCTTTCCCGCGATTGGAGAAGCCAAAATTGGTGCTGTGCACAATAATTCTTTAAGCTTCTGAAATGATTGTTCCTGTGCTTCATCCCAGTTATATACCTGTGCCTTTTTGGTCAATTCATGCAAACTGGCAGCAATATTGGCAAAATTTGGTACAAAACGCCTGTAGTATGTACATAAGCCCAGAAAACTGCGCAACTCATGTAGATTTTGAGGGCGAGGCCACTCTATGACTGCTCGTATTTTCTCTTCGTCTGTTGAAATACCGTCAGATGTTACACGATGCCCTAGGTATTTCACTTCCTTCTGGAACAGTGAATATTTCTTAACACTTAACTTGAGTCCGGCTGTAGATATACGTTTTAACACCTCTTCGAGATTTTTCAGGTGCTCATCAAATGTTTTTCCCATGACAATTATGTCATCAAGGTACACCAAACATGTCTTTCGGTGGAGGCCTTTCAACACCTGTTCCATCAAACGCTCGAATGTAGCTGGAGCATTACAGAGCCCAAATGGCATTACATTAAACTGCCATAAGCCATCACTTGCACTAAAAGCAGTTTTCTCTTTATCCTTGTCTGCGATTTCTACTTGCCAATAACCGCTCTGCAAGTCTAATGTGGAGAACCATTCTGTTCCAGCTAACGTGTCTAGGGTGTCATCAATCCTTGGCAATGGATAACTGTCCTTCTTGGTGACGTCATTAAGTTTCCTGTAGTCTACGCAAAATCTAGTACTTCCATCTTTCTTTTTTACCAGAACCACCGGTGAACTCCAGGGACTTGATGATGGTTTTATTATGCCATCCTGTTCCATTTCATTAACCAGGTCTCTAACTTCATTTCGTTTTGCTGGAGGAATGCTTCTTGGGACCTGTTTAATTGGCTTAGCGTCGCCGGTGTTAATTTCGTGTTTCACGATTGCCGTTCTGCCCTGGTTTTAACCTTTTGACGCAAATATAAAGGCATATTTCTTTAGCAATTGTCTTGCCTTATTTCTCTCGGGCGGCCTTAGATATCCGGTCCATTTTCGCACATGTTCCTCTAGTAGTTCCTGGTCCTTGGTACTCTTTTTAGCTGCGTCTGGATGGTTCTCGCAACTTTTTATTGCCTCCGTTGAAGCACATTTTCCAATCTTAAAATTCTGCGTAAGGACCTTTTCGCTGTTGGACAAATTTAAAACTCTTACAGGAACTAAGCTGTTGCTGGTTTTATCGAGGGCATTCGCTGTTACTATATCACCTGTAATTGCTGTTGGCTCTACCACCCACAATCTGTTGTTGTCCTCACAATCTCCCTCCATTCTCGCCCATACAATGGTTTCTGACTTAGGTGGCAATTTTTCATGTTCAAGGGCGAGTAACTGTCTTACATTTGCCTTGATATCGTATCCAACATCAAGGGGAATTTCAACATTACGCCAAGTCATAATTTGTTGACCCATATCCAGTTGAATACCTTGTTCAATCATAAATCGTTTTTATATTTCGTCCGCTGTGTCTGTGTCAATTTGTGAAAATACGAAAGTGTCCGTGTGTGTCTGAGATTAATTAAAAGAAAAGAACTTACTTAAAAAAAAAATTTAAATAAAAAAAAAAAACCGCAACCAAATACAAATAAATAACAACATTAAATAAATCAACCAAAATAACAAACATACAACACAAATTAAATATAAAAAAAACAAACAACCGTTGCAACATACAGAAAAGAAAAACAATAACAATATAAAAAAACGAACGAAATAACATAATAAACAAACAACAATAAAAACAATCTGCCAGTGATGGTCTTTTTCGGCGTTGACCAGATCAGGGCTTTTATGGTCCTTTTATGGCATTGTCCATTGTGTACCCCCTATAACCGTCCATCATATTCGTGTTAGTACGGATGTATTTGTGTTAATCGTTGTTGAACTGTTTTGGTGATGAAGGTATAACACTGATCACCAAACAGTTTCTAAACGGCAATTAGCATAGAGATATCCGTACTTTGCGTTTTATTTGAATTTTTTTGTGTTGTGATGAGAGGTCGGTTTCGAATCGACTTCTGTAACATACGTGGGCTGAGAACGAATTTTTTTTCTGTATACGCTCACGTTTGTCTCCATCGGCCGGATGTTTTCGCCTTATGTGAAACACAGGTGTCTGAAAATTCCGATCCACTGGATTTTCAGATTCCTGGGTATCACCTTCTATCCCTATTTTATCTTCATCGGGGTCTTGCTATATATATACGCAATGAAGTTGTGTATCAATGCCAGCAACCAGTGGGCATGTTTGACGCGGAATTTAACTGCCTTTGGGTTAAATTCAAAATCAATACGCACTTTTTGCATTTCGGGTTTCTTTACAGAAGTCCAAGCGCGGGAAGGGATATCACTTTATCGCGCTTCGACTCCCTTTCCGACTCAATATCGAAGATTCTTGAGAATTGTCCGGACAGTGAAATCGTTGTTGCTGGTGATTTCAATGTCCACAATTCTTCTTGGCTTCACCACTCGGGCCGCACAACCTATGAAGGCCAATATGTTGAGCTATTTGCTGCACATAATCACCTCGTGCAATTGGTGAATGAACCAACACATATTCCATGTGTTGATGGGCACCAACACAATACCCTTGACCTCTTCCTCTCTTCGCACCCTCAAAAGTACGAAGTAGAAGTTCTAGCACCTCTCGGTAACTCGGATCATTGCACCATTTCTGCCTCTTTTCCGTTCTCCGAACTTCGGAACGTTTCACGACAGGCTATGAAACGATCAAAATTTGTTTACGGAAAAGCACGTTGGGTTGAACTCAACAACTTTTTTCGGCATTTTAATTGGAAACTTTGTTTCGTTGACAATGACGTCAATGCCATGGCGAAAATGGTTGAAAATGTTATTATGCTAGGAATGAAAATGTTCATTCCAGTTAAAAATGCTTCGAATAAACCTAGATCTAAATCTTGGTTTAATCAGACGTGCAAATCAGCAGTCAGATCCAGAGAGGAAGCATTTAGAAATTGGCGTGACAATAAAACCGCTGATACTGAATTGCTACGCAAAATGGCAAGGTCGTCGTGTGCCAAAGTGCTAAGACGGGAAAAAGCTCTTCACGAGCAACGTCTTCGTGCTGAAGGAAAGTTGCTAATGTAACGCCAATTCCTAAAAAAGGAGTGGCTAATAACCCTGAAAATTACCGCCCAATTGCAATTTGTTCGGCACTTTCCAAAGTTATGGAGAGTATGGTAAATCACCATCTTGTAAAATTTTTACAGTCAAATTACCTACTAAGCGACCGTCAGTATGGCTTTCGTAGAGGTCGTTCTACTGGAGACCTACTGGCCCTGTTATCAGAAAAATAGTGTCGTTCCATTCACCATTTTGGCGAAAGTAAGGTAATTGCTTTAGATATTTCCAAGGCGTTTGACAGAGTCTGGCATGGTGCACTCTTGTCTAAACTTGTTGCATTTGGTGTCGGTGATAATTTCTCTCGATTTATATCGAGCTTTCTCAGAGATCGCACTATACGGGTTGTTATAGATGGGGTTTCATCAAACGAGTTCAAGATTCATTCAGGGGTACCGCAAGGCTCCGTTCTTTCTCCTACTCTATTTCTTATTTTTCTAAATGACCTCTTATGTCAAACTTCCAACCCTATCTATTCTTTTGCAGATGACAGCAACCTTTGCCATTCGTATTCATTTGGTTACAGACCAGGCGTGTCTGATGTTTGTGCTATGAGACAGAACATGAATGATACGCTTGGCCGTGACCTAGACATAATCTCAGAATGGGGTCGTGCGAATAGGGTCGAATTTAATGCCCGAAAGACCCAATGTTGCGTACTGACGCATAAACGCGCGACGGATCAAGGTGCCTCATCTGTATGTATGGGTGGTATAAATATTGAGGAAACAGAATCTCTTGATGTTCTGGGCATGAGGATACAATGTGATGTCCGATGGACTGAACATATATTTAAGGTGTCGAAAGAAGCATTCAAGTGCCTCGGTTTTTTGAAACGGTGTAAGATATACTTCACTCCATCTGATCTCCTTACTATTTATACCACCTATATCCGACCGCGAATGGAATACAACTCTCATGTGTGGGCCGGTGCTTCAGTCTATTTTGGAGCTTCTCGACCGCGTGCAGGAGAGGGCGAAGGTTCTCATCGGCGACAGTAGGGTATCCAATTCTATTGACTCCCTTGAGCACCGTCGCAATGTGGGTTGTACTTGCCTATTTTATCGTTACTACAACGGGATGTGTTCTGATGAAATTAGGGATTTGGTTCCCGAAACCCATAGCTTTGTTCGTAATACACGTTTTTCCTCAAGAGCCCATCCTTTTGTGGTCGATTGGCCGGTGAATCGTACAACGCATTACAGGGAAAATTCGTTTTTTGGCCGGACTGTTCGTATGTGGAATAACCTTCCTGCTGAAGTCTTCCCTCTCACTTACAACATGAATAAGTTCAAGTCGAATGTTCACAAGCACTACTCCCTCTTTCCTCCTTCCCATAACCTATTTTCCTAGTTCCAACACAATGCAATGCATTAGTAGGGGTCATCCCCTGAGTGCTGGTCCTAACAAAAAAAAAAAAAAAAAAAAAAAATCTGAGCCAATGATTACTTCATCTACAATATCAGCCACAATAAACACATGGTGGGCGCTTATATTGGCCATACATAATTTAGCTCTTACTTTCCCATAGACAGTGGCAGGCTCCCCCGTAGCTGTTCGCAGACTTACACCACATAGTGGTTCGATGGACTGTTGTATTAAATCAGGCCTAATTATTGAATGAGATACCCTAGTGTCCACAGTCAGAACCCGTTTTTGACCGTTGATATAGCCACAAGCAGTAAGATTTCTGTTGCATTACTGAGATGGAGATGTGGGAGCTAGCTCATGCCCCGCAGTGCTAGCTCTTTTTAGTTTAACGGTGACTCCTGCAATGAGTGGTGATTAGCCCCCTGGTTGTTTCTGGGCGGTGAAGCAGATCTTGATCGTTTCTTTTGTGCTCTACAGTTTCTCTGCATGTGACCAATCTTTCCGCAGTTATAGCATTTTAGTTTGCTTCCCGCTTAAAGCTTCCATAACTGCCTCTTTTAAATCCTGCACAATATCCCTTTCACAATTGGTGGTCACATCGAGCCTTCGCACCTTGCCTACTTGTGGTCTTGAAATAATTCTAGCGGTTTTCTGGGCTAGGGCAAATGAAACAGTCTCTGCAAAGGTAGACTTTTGTGACATACATACCGCAATTTTTATATCTGCATCCCGAATACCGTTTACAAATGCCTCAGTTTTGAAGTGATCCAAGAATGAATGACTTTCACCAGGATAGGTAAGCTGCACCAACCGCTCAATCTCCAGTGCGAAGCCCTGTAATGTCTCATTAGCCTTTTGCATTCTACCACGTTATTCCATTTTGCATATTTCCTTTTTGTGGACGCCACCATATTTACGCTGCAGTGCCATCATCACGTCATCATAATTGTTTCTGCAACTTACTGGTACACTTTCTAGAATTTCAGCTGCAGTCCCCTTTAGTGAAAGAATTAGCTCTATGGCCTTTTCATCACTGTTCCATGCATTTCTGTTAGCAACTGTATCAAACTGGAACTTTAAATGGCATACTACCATCAAAACAAGGGGCCTTTATTCTACTCGAGACTTCTGGCAAAATTCGTACAGCTGCCTCCTGGCATTGAATGTTATTTACTTTTGCCTCCAGATGGTGTAGTTTTTCATCAACTTCTATTTTTACATCAGACAACTTTTTGTTGAATTCTATTTCCAGATCGTCAACTCTTTCATTAATAGTAGTTGAAATCTCTTGCAGCTTCTCAAGTTTTTCATTAGTAGCCTGAAGCTTATCGTTGGTAATTCTAGAATTCTCTTGTATTTCAGCTAGAATATCGCTCGAATTTTCTTTTATCATCATCAACATGCTTCTGGAATTATCGTCCATTTTTCTAGAATTTTCTTCCGACATTTTTTCCATTATTGCCATCATAGCAGCAAACATTGTGTTTAAGTCCATACTGCTAGCAACTGCACGTGTACATACCTCTATTTCTTCTTTATCGTCAAATTCGTGGTTACCAATGTCGATATTGCGTCGCTCGAATTCATCTATTACCCTCTTCTGCAGCTCTGCTTTATTTCCTGCAGTTGGTAGATCTAACTTTTTTTTTTTTTTTTTTTTTTTTTAATTATTTATTTATTGAATCTTCATATATTAAATATCAAATCAAATCTTATACTAATACTTTATTTTTGTCCTGCCAATGCTAGACGAAAATTTTTCTCTTCACGGTTTCTGTTCACATATGTAGATGTTTAGCGCTCTTCTTGTCTGATGAGTCCTGCTGTATCTCTTCTCCTTAATCTAGAGTGGCCGCTGTAATTTAAAATATTTCGAGCTAGTGGATTTGGGTGCGACTCAAGTCTTTTTAAATATTTTACTGCATAGTTCGTAATAATAGTTTTTACTAACGGCACATTGAGATCCTTGTGAATATTTGAGTTTTTAACATACCAGGGAGCGGCTGTGATTATTCGAAGAAGTTTATTTTGTCGCCTTTGAATTTTTTCGATATTAGAAGCCGAGGCAGTGCCCCATAACTGAATACCGTAGCACCAAATTGGTTTTAAGATAGAGTTGTAAAGTAGAAGTTTACAATCGAGACTAAGAACAGAGTTTCTTCCAATAAGCCAATTAAGTTGAATTGCTTTTAGTTTCATTTGTGTTAGTTTTGCTTCTATATGGCATTTCCATGTTAAACGCCGATCTAGATGAATTCCGAGATATTTTACATGCGATTGTTGGGGCACTAATTGATTATTGATTTTAATAGGGGAACATGACTCCCGACGCAAGGTGAATGTTATATGTACGCATTTTTGCTCATTAACCTTTATTCTCCATTGTTTTAACCACTTTTCCAGTTCAAATATATGATCCTGCAAGTAGCGAGAAGCTTCATGACAGTTTTCGTGCACGCTTAAAAAAGCTGTATCATCAGCAAATGTTGAAGTTAGGGTGTGGTTGTTTGTTGGCATGTCTGAGGTATATATTAGGTATAACAGTGGGCCCATGATGCTTCCCTGAGGGACTCCAGCGTCAATTGGCTGAGGAGAACTTATAAAAGCACCTTCTTTAATAATAAACTTTCGACCGACTAAGTAGCTTTCTAACAGCTTGTGTGTGTTTACTGGTAAATTTAGCTTCAATTTATGTAATAAGCCTTCATGCCAGACTTTATCAAAAGCTTGAGAAACATCGATGAAGAGGGCGGAACAATATTTTTTTTCTTCAAAGGTTTTTCTTATGGCGTTTACTATACGATGGGTTTGTTCAATTGTGCTATGTTCTCTTCTAAAGCCGAATTGATGGTTTGGAATACATCTATTTACATTTAAAATTGGGGTTAATTTTGACACTAACAGCTTCTCAAACAGCTTTGATATATTAGACAATAAGCTTATAGGTCTATATGACTCAACTTTTGTAGGATCCTTTCCTGATTTAGGTATCATGGTAACTAATGATACTTTCCATTCCTGAGGGTAGTATTCAAGGCGTAAAATAGCATTAAAAATAAAGAGAATAATTTTCTTTGCTATGCTGGGTAGCTCCAAAAGCATTTTGTTACTGATCTTATCAAAACCAGGGGCTTTCTTCGGGTTTAAATCATGAATAGCCTTTTCGATTTCTCTTATCTCAAATCTTAGTGGAACAGCTGCTCTAACAGCAACAGGTGGTAACTCGACCGCCATATCGAGAGATGTGTGAGCGGTAAATACGGTTTTCAAATGATTAACAAAAAGATTTCCTTTTTCTATATCATTTCTTGCCCAACTTCCGTTTAAATTTCTTAATGGTGGTTTAGTGATAACTGGTCTTTTAAGATTTCTAGCTGCACGCCATAATGAGTAGTCTGATTGTGGAGTTGCATCAAGTTCCTTAAGATATTTTTCAAAGGATGCAGTTTTTTGGGACTGCAGTAACTTTCTTAGCCTTTTTGTGCAGTCTTTTAATAAAGTCTTAAGTTGGGGGGATCTGTGCAATTGCCACTCTCTTCGAACTCTCCTTTTTTCAGTCAATAGACGCTCGACATCTACAGAATATATGATATTGTTTTTGGTTTTTTTGAGGGTTGTGCTGGAATGTTGAACAGCTAGTTTGAGATAACTGTCAAAATTAACAATAGCGAGATCCACGCTCTCCGGTGTGCTAAGCGGAATATTTTCTGTGCAA
Source organism: Pollenia amentaria (assembly GCA_943735925.1). Classification (NCBI taxonomy): domain Eukaryota; kingdom Metazoa; phylum Arthropoda; class Insecta; order Diptera; family Polleniidae; genus Pollenia; species Pollenia amentaria. Next base: position 51,450,483 of record OX031008.1, read on the forward strand.
TGGGCACTAAGATATTTTTTATATTTTAACCAATTTATTTGTGAGGGTGATTTGGATAAGTACCCAGACGGCGATACGATTCTATTTGGAATCATTATAGTAACAATTGAATAGATCTAACTTGCTCAACTCTTTCTTGAGCTGGTCCACTTTAAGTTCTTCAAATTTCATTGCTGTCTAATTTTTTTTTTTATTTTTATTTTAATTTTTTTTTCCTAATATATTTTATTTTTGCAATTTCACTTCTGACACCAATTGTTACGTTACTGCCTTTTCAATAACGTTTTTGGTTTATTTCCTTTATAATAAACCTCTTGAGTTCTTTTATTGCAACTTTAATTGTTACGTTCGTAACAATATTTTTTAATTTACAGATGAAAATAAATACAATATTGTTTTAGAAATAGTTAAAAAAAATATGTATGTAAGTATATATATAAAAACTAGCTGACCCGGTCCGCGTTGCTGGCCCTAAGCAAACATTAGTGTTGTATTACCAGACGATTTAAATTGATCTTTAAACGAAATTTACGGCACATTGTTAAGAGGATAAGTGTCTATATGTGAGTGCATTAGAAAAAATGTCCTCAAAATAAAATTGATTTTATTTCACGACCGCATTCTCTGGCAAAATTTCATGTCAAACTGCATGTAAAACATCGTTCATCCCCAGTTCTGTTTCATCATTATAATATTATAAATTAAAATGTTGTTCATATACATATGTTTAATTTACATTTGATTTGAAAATACATATGGTTGTATGTATGTATATATATACTGTGAATCTTACGAAAAAAGTGGGCGGGGCAACATTTTCTTACCGCAAAACCTAAGTTAGACCATGGCGATCATTTTAAAGAAAAACTCGTCCAAATCGGTCAAGCCGTTCTCCAGTTATGCGCTTAATAGAAAAAGTGGGCGTAAAAGTAGGCGTGGTAAATTTTTCTTTCGATGAAAACTTAAAGTTGATTAATACGAACATTTGAAAGAAAAATTAGTCAACTCGATGGAGCCGTTTTCTGATTTTAGGTAAATCGAAAAAAGTGGGCGTAAAAGTGGGCGGGGCAAAATTTTCTTTCCGTAAAAACCTAAGTTAGACCATGGCGATCATTTTAAAGAAAAACTCGTCCAAATCGGTCAAGCCGTTCTCCAGTTATGCGCTTAATAGAAAAAGTGGGCGTAAAAGTAGGCGTGGTAAATTTTTCTTTCGATGAAAACTTAAAGTTGATTAATACGAACATTTGAAAGAAAAATTAGTCAACTCGATGGAGCCGTTTTCTGATTTTAGGTAAATCGGAAAAAGTGGGCGTAAAAGTGGGCGGGGCAAAATTTTCTTTCCGTAAAAACCTAAGTTGGACCATGGCGATCATTTTAAAGAAAAAATCGTTCAAATCGGTCAAGCCGTTCTCAAGTTATGGATTTTGCCACGCCCCTCCGCCCCCAGGCCATTAATTTAAATAATAACTATCCTATCATCTAAGTTGGACCAAATTAAATATATATGCCAATTTTCATCAATATCAGTTGACTCGTTTTTGAGTTTATGCGAAACATACACAGTGACACGGATTTTTAATATATTAAGATATATTAAAATGAAAATTTTAATATTTTTTTAAGCATTGATGGAAAAAACAAATTAAGGTTGGCAATATATTGTTACGAAAGTAACTTTAGTTAAGAATAAGTTTAGTTTATTAGTAATTTTATTAGTTTAAAATGTTATTGTATAAGTTTCGCATATTTTTAATGTAAACCCACTGTACAGAATTTTCTAGTACAAATGTAATGTTATGATTGTTATAGATAAATGTATAACATAATAGTGTTGAGATTATCTTTAACCCATAAAGTATGCTTTAGTTTATTGATGTATAAATCAATTTAAATTCAGCCACAGTGTTAATGCATAATGATATTCGCTGTAAGATAATAAAATCTCGATTCGACCAGAAATGTCGAAAATGTTACAGACATTTCGACGAGTAGAATGATCTAGAGACATCTAGATGTCAGCGAACAGAGTATAAATACTCGCGAAGGTTGGCATCGATAATCAGTATTAGTGCGATTTTTTAAGTGTGTACATCGCAATTATAAGTGGTAAAACTAAGACTAGGCTCTGAATAGAGTGGCGTGAATGGTTTATGGTACAGCTATAGAGTAAAGTGTTTTATTTATTTTATTAAAGTTGCAATAAAAGAACTCAAGAGGTTTATTATAAAGGAAATAAACCAAAAACGTTATTGAAAAGGCAGTAACGTAACAATTGGTGTCAGAAGTGAAATTGCAAAAATAAAATAAATTAGAAAAAAAAAAATTAAAATAAAAATAAAAAAAAAAAAAAAATTGACAGCAATGCAATTTGAAGAACTTAAAGTGGACCAGCTCAAGAAAGAGTTGAGCAAGTTAGATCTACCAACTGCAGGAAATAAAGCAGAGCTGCAGAAGAGGTTAATATATGAATTCGAACGACGCAATATCGACATTGGTAACCACGAATTTGAGGATAAAGAAGAAATAGAGGTATGTACACGTGCAGTTGCTAGCAGTATGGTTTTAAACACAATGTTTGCTGCTGTGATGGCAATAATGCAAAAAATGTCGGAAGAAAATTCTAGAAAAATTGATGAAACTTCTAGAAAAATGGAACAGAAATCGAGCACCATCCTGGCTGAAATACAAGAGAATTCTAGAATTACGAATGATAAGCTTCAGGCTGCTAATGAAAAACTTGACAAGCTGCAAGAGATTTCAACTATTATAAATGAAAGAGTTGACGATTTAGAAATAGAATTTAACCATAAGCTGTCTGATGTAAAAACACAAGTCACGGATGTAATAACACAAGTCACGGTTTTTGATGAAAAACTACACCATCTGGAATTAAGAGTTAATAACATTCAATGCCAGGAGGCAGCGGTGCGGGTTATACCAGAAGTTTCTAGCAGAGTAAAGGCCCCTTGTTTTGATGGTAGTGTTCCATTTAATGTTTTTAAGTTCCAGTTTGATACAGTTTCTAACAGAAATGCATGGAACAGTGATGAAAAGGCCATAGAGCTAATTCTTTCACTAAAGGGGACTGCAGCTGAAATTCTAGAAAGTGTACCAGTAAGTTGCAGAAACAATTATGATGACGTGATGATGGCACTGCAGCGTAAATATGGTGGCGACCACAAAAAGGAAATCTACAAAATGGAATTACGTGGTAGAATGCAAAAGGCTAATGAGATATTACAGGACTTTGCACTGGAGATTGAGCGGTTGGTGCAGCTTACCTATCCTGGTGAGAGTCATTCATTCTTGGATCACTTCAAAACTGAGGCATTTGTAAACGGTATTCGGGATGCAGATATAAAAATTGCGGTATGTACGTCACAAAAACCAACCTTTGCAGAAACTGTTTCATTTGCCGTAGCCCAGGAAACCGCCAGAATTATTTCAAGACCACAAATAGGCAAGGTTCGAAGACTCGATGTGACCACCAAAGGTGAAAGGGATATTGTGCAGTATATAAAAGAGGCAGTTATGGAAGCTTTAAGCGAGAAGCAAAGTAAAACTAAAGTAAAATGCTATAGCTGCGGAAATATTGGTCACATGCAGAGAAACTGTAGAGCACAAAATAAACGATCAAGATCTGCTTCACCGCCCAGAAACAACTAGCGGGCTAATCACCACTCAGCACAGGAGTCGCCGTAAGTATGGAGGGAGTGCTACCATTCGCATCTGAGGACTCGACAATAAATTTGGTAGTGCAAAAGAGCAATAGAAGTGTAACAACATATGGTTACATCGATGGCAAAGTGCGCATTTTGACTATCGACACTGGTGCAGGATTTTCAAATATCAGGCATGACTTAGTGAGCGGAGCTGTCGAACCACTAAGCGGAGTAAGCTTGCGAACATCAACAGGTGAGCCTGCTACTGTCTATGGAAAAACACGTGTGGTGTTAAGAATTGCCGATATAGTCACTTTTCATGAGTTTCTTGTGGCTGACATTGTAGACGAAGTACTGATTGGCGCAGATTTTATGATTCGTCAAAACATAAGTCTGGATATGGGAAAACACATCATGTATTTGGGTGATGTTGAAATACCCCTTGATGTTGGGAATGGAAGCCAGGCTCGTGTGGGACAGCCTCTCGCTTGTACTCGTCCGACATCGTCAGCTCGCAGAAAAATTGATAAACGTGGAAAAGCGGTTGCTTATGTAAGACAGCTAAGTAAATTGGAGGACAGGCACTATACGGAGTCCGATAGAAGGGAAAGCATCAGTGAAGGTTGCTCATTGCAGGTAGAGCCCAGTAAAGACTGGATATTAAGCTGCAAAAAGTGTGTTGCAGCCAGGGGTACAACAAGTGGAAGTTGTGCGCCGCTCCAGCAGTGCAACTCTGGTGCACTTAATGTACAGGAAGATAATGAGGTATCTTCTTTGGAGCGGAGAAGTCCTTACGAACCTCGTAAGTACGAACGTGTGAGCACTAATTTGTCCAGATATGATCGGGCGGTGAACTCTGAAGGATTCAAGAAGGGCCAGTTGGTTATGCTGAGAAATCCACAACAAAAGAAAGGATTATCCCCCAAACTACAGATACATTGGGATGGGCCATATAAGGTGATAAATAAATTAAATGACGTTGTATATCGAATACAGAAACACAAAAGTCAAAAGGCAAAAATGAAAGTTTTTCATTTGGAACGATTAGCCCCTTATGGAAGAACAGGCTTAAGTGTGGGGCAGTGTTACGAAAGTAACTTTAGTTAAGAATAAGTTTAGTTTATTAGTAATTTTAAAAAGTTTAAAATGTTATTGTATAAGTTTCGCATATTTTTAATGTAAACCCACTGTACAGAATTTTCTAGTACAAATGTAATGTTATGATTGTTATAGATAAATGTATAACATAATAGTGTTGAGATTATCTTTAACCCATAAAGTATGCTTTAGTTTATTGATGTATAAATCAATTTAAATTCAGCCACAGTGTTAATGCATAATGATATTCGCTGTGAGATAATAAAATCTCGATTCGCCCAGAAATGTCGAAAATGTTACAGACATTTCGACGAGTAGAATGATCTAGAGACATCTAGATGTCAGCGAACAGAGTATAAATACTCGCGAAGGTTGGCATCGATAATCAGTATTAGTGCGATTATTTAAGTGTGTACATCGCAATTATAAGTGGTAAAACTAAGACTAGGTTCTAAATAAAGTGGCGTGAATAGTTTATAGTATATCTAAGAAGTAAAGTGTTTAAAATGTTTTATTTATTTTATTTAAGTTGCAATAAAAGAACTCAAGAGGTTTATTATAAAGGAAATAAACCAAAAACGTTATTGAAAAGGCAGTAACGTAACAATATGTAATTGTACTTTATGTCAAAGGTCCGGAAGTGTTTTGGACATTTCTTGTACAAAAGCACAGTAACGTAGTTAAAAAAGGTGTAGAATATTTCCTTTTGATTCATTAATAGACAAAAAAAAATGCATTTACATACATAATGGTTCTTTTAGTACAATAGCACTCTGGGGGCTACCGCGTATTTCGATTTTTCGAAAGCAAATTCAAAAAATCGTCAAAGCACCTTTTAGTTCTTTTCTTGTATTTCATTAAAAATATTTAGATATAAAGCTAAATCGACACGATATCAGCTAGGAACATATTGCTATGAACACAACTGGGACGAACGACAAATTTCGCCCTACACGACGAATTTTTCCATAAAAATTCGCTGAGTAAATTCGTCGTATGAAGCACAATAACGACGAATAGCTGGCAGCTTTTATAATTGAGAAAGTTGATTACTGTTTGTGCAAAGAGCGAGAAATAGTGAGACCATATTCAAAAAAATAATGCTTAAAAATAAAAACATAATCAAAAACACAACTAAAAACTATTTTTATAGCCAACTACTTTGTATACTTATTTTATGTGTTATACAATAAAAAAAAAAGTTATTAAACTAAAAAGGAACTTTATTTACTAAACTACTTCTTAACTAAAACCAAACATGGTCACCTAGTACTGATTTGTTCGTCGTTCGCCGGCGTATGAAATAGAATTAAATCGATTTAAAGTTCGCCGCGTCTGGCGAATTTTCGCCGGCGCCCTGATTGTGTGCATTTTTATATACCCAAACGTCTTTTATTTTTGGCGACGAATATTCGCGGCCAAAAATTCGTCGTTCGCCCCAGTTGTGTTCCAAGCATATGTTTGGCATTTGTTAACGATGTCAGCAAACTTTTGTTCACTATTATAGCATATCGTCTAGACATCATATTTTTTACTTTTCAATCAATTTTCTACGTATGTATGTTGACAAATATATTATTTGTTGAAAGGCGTATGCAAAATATATAAAAAGTATTCATTCAATTACTTGTTACCGACGAAACTTTGTTTTAGAGTAATAGATCATAAAAGTTAATCAATTCCTAACCAATATCTCTTGAAGTATAAATTGCATCTCGCAATATGGGTATTGCTGAAGGGTGTTTCCAAATGCCTGTCACATAGTATATAAAACATTGAATTACTAACCTATTAAAATCCAATTTCAAAAAATATTTTTATTTACTAATGCATTTTATCAAAATGGCTCTAATCTCTAAATTTTGTCAATATAAAAGTATTTTTTTTACATAATATAATTTTTAGATAACGCTTCAGGCTTTCATAATATATAATGCATGTAAATCTTTTTCTTTAAAAAGTAGGTTTAAGTATACATACATTTGGATATAATTTATATACTTTATATAATTGTTTCAATATGGGTATTATTCAACGCGCTGGTATGACATCTACCGGCTTCTCTTATTTGGAGAAGATCGGCCTACAATTTACCATAGGCTCCATATAAAGCCCACTCTAAGAAATCATTTTAATACGCCTGAAACTAACAAATATCGATGTTGTGAACAAATTTAGTCAAATTCAGCTTTAAGTGGCAAGAAATAACAAGAAGGAATTTTGTGATAATCGACATAAAAATAGAAAACTCACTATAGGTCCCGTATAAAGCGGGACTTTAAAACGGTTAAAAAATTGTATATTTGTCTTGAAATTTATTCCAATTTTTGTTTTTTAATTCCAAAAATTACTCAACCGAATTTTTTCGACGATCGCCCCAAAAATCCGTTTAATACGGCTAAGCTAATACAAATCATGATAGTTTATTCAAATTTGGACAAATTAAGTTATATATTATTAACAATTCGGTCAATCCCAACCATATAATGCCCTATACTATAGAATATATAGACAAATATTTGAGACTTTTATTTTGGAATCCTAGGCAAACACACAGAAAAAATTATCGGTAGTTTTTTTTTTTTAAATTGGCAAACAGAAGCAAATACAAAGTGTTTAATTTGTGTTATAAATAGATATTTAAATCTTGTTACCTGAAGATTTTAACTTAAGGTAAGGGAAATATCGGAAAAAAATTAAAAAATATATAGTTTGATTTTGTTTTTTCATAAAAAAGACCTTCAACTTAAATAAAAATACGTTCATAATATTACAATAAAACTAGATAAAAATTATTATTATTTTAAAATATATTTTCGGATGATAGGCGTTTGGAAATAGTAAAATTGATTTTTAAATAATCAAAACTTACTACTATAAATGAAATTGTTAATTGTTTTTTTAAGTTTATGTACATATTCAACTCTGTAAACCGTGTCGAAGTCAAAGTCTGGCAATATTTGCTATCTGAAGGGAAGGATGAAATTTAAATAACTTTAGATTTTTCTTCTGTCGCCAGGGCTACCAGATTTCACGATTTATCGTCATTTCGAAGATTTTTTGTTCCAAAATTAGCAAGGTGCAAATTTTTTTTTCTAAAAAGTGAAGATTTTCTTCTGCTCCAAAAGAAAACAAAAATTTTAATTTTTTAATATTCTTAGATATTAAGCAGCACAGGAAAAAATTTTCTGCCATTGTAGAGAAAATTTCGAGTCAAGTCAATCAAAATAAAACAACAAGTTAAAGTGCACTATACGGCTGTTTTGAATCGTATATACCCTTCACAATTGTATTGAAAATCGTATCAAACCCTTAAATTATAGTATGGAGACCAAGTGAAATAATGTACCGATTAGCTATTTTTTAATATATAATACTATATAGAAAAAATGTGGGCCAACTAGCCAACTAGCTCACATAAGCGCTTTTATGCTACATTTATAATGAAAAAAACTAGTTATTTGTCTATAACTAGGTCGTTTATGAACCGATTTTTGTTATTTTAACTAAAAAAAATAAAGTTCATAGATTATAAGAAGACATCAACAAGTTAAGGTTTATAGGTCAAAATTAGATTAATATTGTACAATTAAAAACCTAATGATAAAAATTAACTTGTATATTTTGATTTTTATCTCAGTATACGTATGTAAATTAAATAAGAACATACTCAGCTAACATAGGCTGTTTGTTAGACGAGTGGTTGATTACACAAATCCTAAAATAATCTTCTGATGATGTTCTGACGAGAAACAATAACAAAAACATTTCCCGCTTTTTAATTATTACTTTTTTATATATTGTCTGACACGTTCATCTTTTAATCTTGAACTAATTATGTTTTTATGAAGCAATTATTTTTTGTTTGATTGCTTTTTTTATAAAAACAAAATTTTGAGTTGTCCGATTTTTCAAAGCGAGAAACAAGATTTTTTTATTTTTTCTCAGGAAATTTACGATTTTTCACAAATTTATCTGGCAGCCTTCTCTGTCGTTCTCTTACTTGGAGGCCACACGATCAATTTTTGTCTTTCAATTCCTTTCAATTTGCTCTCACTCTCATTTTTATCACTAAAGCCTATAGTACACGGCATGTAAAAAGACACATGCGCATGTGGTTCTGACGTAATTTTGACGTCAATGCAAAGCCACAATAAACATTGCGGGTTGTGTGATGACGTCAAAATTACGTCAGAACCACATGTGCATGTGTCTTTTTACATGCCGTGTACTATAGGCTTAACACACTCACACTTTTTAAATTGATCATGAGATTGCTCTCAATTTTGACTATCCATATGTTTGGCAATTTTACGTTCAATTTAACAGCTGATTAGAAGCTTAGTGAGCAAATTTTTCGTTCGTCAGTATAAATTCTTTTCTTGATGACATATTGAAAGTAAATTGCGTGCAGCCTACGTCACAGCTTTCAATTTATGTTAATTTTGACAAACAGTATATGTAAAAGACTATCAACAAAAAGTTGATCGTGTGGCCGCAAGGTTAAACAAAGTCGAATTGAATGCCTATAAGAAACAAATTTAACTAAAATTAAAAATAAATCAAGAAATTAAAAAAAATTACAAAATTTAAAAAAAAAAAATAGTGAAATTAAAATAAAAATTTTAATTTTTGCAGTGAAGTTTCAGTTTAAATTTTTTTGGTAAGCCTTAACCTGTTCAACGATTTGGAAAGAACAACTTCGATCGCATTCTAAGCGATCGAAAACGGATTTGGGTTCAACTAACTCTATTCTGTACGATTATTCGAACGAACGACAACTCGAAAGAAAACGTAAGTACTTTCATACAAAAAGCGGTTAATCAATATCGAAGGTATCACCAAGATTACGAACACAAATGTCAAAACCACTCATTTGTTGTTTTGTTGTCGAATCGTTGAATTTCAAAAAACAAGAAATATTTATAAGAGTAATTAAAATAAATAATAAATAAAAATGGAGCACATTACCACTTGTCACATATGGACATATGTTAAACAAAAATATTTTATTGATTGTTTAAACATAAAATTATAGTTTAAACAAGTAAGAAAGTATAGTCGGACAAGCCCGACCATTTGGGACCCAAATTTTAGAATGGGGGTTTATATGGGAGCTATGGTTTATTTTGGACCTACCAGGATAACATTTGTAAGGAAGTTATGGCACTAAAAACCATTTTCGGGAGTATTATTTGTATGGGAGCTAAGGTCAAATATAAACCGATTCCAAAAAATTTGGTAAGATGATTTTGATTGCAATAAATTAGTTTGGACAATATTTAATCTTAATATCAGCATAATAAGATCATTTATCGGAACAAAAACCCTATCCGGGAAGAATCTTGTATTAGGGCTTAGTTAAATTATGGACCGATTCGGCCCATGGTCCTTCTGCCAATTTGAACCTATGTGCCAAATTTCATCAAATAATCTCCAAAATTCCGACCTGTACTTTGCGCACAAGGTTACATGGACAGCCAGCCCGCCTGCCAGCTGGATGTACCAACGATGTCCGTCCACCAACTACGCGTTCTATTGCAGAGTAGAAAATGGTAAACCACATTATATTTTAAGGCAAAAAAAAAATTGTCGGCTTGAATTGATTTTGAAATAATATTTATATTTACAGACAGGGGCGGATTTAAAATGTAGGACAAAAACAAAAATTGCAGAAAACAACAAAAGCCTGCAAAAAACTGGTCGCGGTATTTACAAACGAAACTATTTAACTCTCCTAGTACAGAAAATAATCGGACGCTGATTTTATAATTTTTTAATTGGTTATTTATTTGTTTGCATGATTTATTTATTTTTGTGCTTATATATTTTGTTTTTGATTACATTTAACCTTTGTGTACTCTTTTTTTCTGACATTTCTATACAGCTGATAAAATTTCAAACACAGTTGTATTTGTTATCAAGCAAATAAGTATTAATTTTAATACTTTTGAACAAGAACGCAAAAACTTATAGAAATATCTCATATGGCAATACTATATTTTTTTACTACGTAAGTAACAAATATTGACACTCGTAAGAGCAAGCGATCGAAAGCTGTCGAAATGGTTGAACCCAATCTGTGCCCATGTTCTGTAACTCCCGCGGCGAGAAACTTTTCGATTGAAATGTGAGAAATGAAACAAAAATGCCATAAATTGAAACAAACAGCTGTTTTGCTCACTTAACTGCGTCTGTAACATTTTCGGCGAGTAATAGCTGTCACGTAAGGAAATTACTCGCCAATATACTGAAAAAGTGTGTCTGTAAAATTTTTGTGAGAAAGTTCCCGCTTTGAACTGCCAAATAAACTCACGCATAAAAACGGGGTGAGAAAAAATTTTAACACTAAAAAATAAATTAAAAATGCAACATGCAATGAATATTAACATGGAAGAGATAAGCAATTTTGTAATCAACAAGTTGCACTTTACATTTTTTGGTATAGCCGACGGTTGTATTTTCGCCGCCGTCGTTGAAAATTTTTCAATTTTAGTCAAATTTGGTCCCCGTCAACGATATGTTGGACTAGCGTTCACAACATCGGCTTCGAGTGGAATATTATGACATTTATAACGTAACGACGTATTCTCTTTTGATAGTTTTCGACATGAGTTACAGACACACTTTTTTCTTACATTTCGAGAAATGATGGAATATTTTGTTTCACATGTTTTCTATGCGAGAAGTTCTCACAAAAGTTACAGAACATTGGTACTGATTCGAAATCGAGCGAATGGATTGCGATCGCTTCGATTTGCTATCTAGATCGTTGAACAGGCCATTAGTGTTTTGTTGTAACAAATCTAGTTTACCGCCGCAGATCCAAATAAAAACAGTACCTAGGTTGATAGAAAATGAAAAAAATATAAAGTAAAAAAGTGGCGTAAACGCATAATTTAAGACCCAAATTTTATATCGAAATGTTGCAGAAGTGCATTAGATAAATATGTACAATGAACGACAAAATAATTTGTACAAAAGCATTAATAATTTCATACGAATTGTTGCTGAAGTAGAAGTAGACTCAACTTTAAAAAAAAAAAACTTTAGTTAAATTTTTGTTCAAAAAATTAAAGCAAAATATATGAAATACTTTGGGAAGAAATAAGATAGAAGAAGAAAAGAGAACTTTTCTGCCATTGACAGACTATATACAGTATGTGTATATTTATATCCAGTATGCGATTACAATATTTTGACATGGTAAAAATAGTAAATGTTTTCAATAACAAAGCAGTGTACAATATTTTAAACCGATTAAAATTATATTTTTATATATTATTAATTTTTTATTACGCTAATATATGTATTTCGAACTTAAAAAAGACACGTATTTTTTCAAATAAAGTTCTTTTATCAAGGAATATTTATCAAGAACAAAAAAATTGTGGTTTTCTTACTGTTAATAAAAAAAAACAAGTAAAATTGTTATATTCGGCTATGCCGAATTTTATACTATTTACATAGTATTTATCGATTAATGTATTTTATTATTCGTGCTTTCGTGCTATTAAATATATTATTACTTGGCAAATTTGGTCATAACTGTGATTTTTGATTTTTAAGTAACTGTGATTAAATTACAGGTACATAAATATCGATCATTTCTAGTGTCCGACCGAAGTCACTTTTTAAGACCGACGTCAGTGCCGAAGTTCGGAATAATTTGTTGAATTCGGCCGAATCAAAGCCGAACTTCACTTACCCAAATTCAAAACAAGAAAAAACTTTGAAAATTTTGAGATCAATTAATATATTAAACAGAAAAACAAAAAATTGTTTATTACAAGTACATAGTTATATTAATGAATCGGTCCTTAATTGCAACATAGTCATATCTCAATAAAATCAAAACTCTTACTTTTATGCATTGATACCAATTTAGCTGCGTTCGAAAACACAAAAGTTTTTACTATTTTTTACTGAACTTTACTGCATTTTACTACATTGCGTTCGCGTACACAAAATACAGTAAATGAGAACACAAATTGAGAGCGTAAAGTGACAGTTCTTAACTGAGTACTTACAAATTTTTACTGCAGAAATTTTTGCAGTAAAATTTAGTAAAACAAAAAAACATATGTTTCAAAAGGTAAACAAACAAAAGTAGCAAGCAAAAGGCATAAAAATTGTGAAAAAATTGTTTAAAAAAAGAAAAGTTGAAATAAAACTGTAATAAAAACAAAAAATTAATAAATATTAATTAATTAAACTTGTTTGTGAAGATTTTATATGGCTAAATACCAACTTTTAAAACTTTGTTTAGTTATGCTAATTTTTTGGAGTTGTAAAAGTGTCAAGTACTTGTTTTTAAAGTTATCAATAGTAAAAAAAAGTATTCTTGTACTATTGATCAAATTTGGCCGGACACAAATTAGCAAATTCAAATAAAATAAGAAACAAACAAATATGAAAGATTACATAAAATAATTTGTTTGTATTTTCCAAAAATATTCGTGTTATAAAAAGCATTTAATCGAGTACCGATAAGAAAACGAGTTAAGTAGTCAAAAGTGTAAACATTTTTTAACACTTCAATTACTTGCCATCAGCTGTTGCCTTTATTTTACGAAATTTTACAAATTTTGCGTTCGCGTACTTTTTTGGACAACAGCTTTATGTGAGAGCAAATTTTTAAGTTTACTCATTTACTGCATTTTACTGTAAAAGTACTCAAACGCACCTAATGTTACTTCTGCGATTGGAATAAATCTGCCCAGCTGTAATAAACAGTCGCTCGCTGGCAACATCAGTTGGTGGTGCCGACACATATATCACTCCATTTCAATACTTAAATATATTAATGCGTATGGGCTTATTTACATAAATACGTGATTCCTTAAAGAAAATATTTTCATTATTTTCTTACACTTCAATGTGAGGAATTAAGTATTGCTTTTGGCTTATTTACATTAATACGTAATTCCTTACAGTATAGAGAAAAGTTCGGCCTTCGCTAAAATCGTCCAAATTAATTCCGAACCCCGATTAGCAATATTTAGCCGATACAGAAGCCGATTAATCGGCCGGACACTTACTAATCTCTAATGGCCATTATTTAACTTTATAAGTGTAGCCAATTGCAGATTTTCTTTAAAAAAATGATTCCTAATAACCAAAAACTTTCGGATATTTTGCAAAGAGAAATTGATATGGGAATGGATGTTGGTACCCTAAAGGTATATGCTTTTATTCGACTATTTGATGAATACAACAACGATCTTTCCAAATGTTATATACTTGCAAATAACTTAAAAAACCGAAAAATGATTTTAAAAAGAGGAAGACAAGTAGACGTAAATTGAAAACATCTACATTAGTATAAAACTTTTCTTTATTTCAGTTACATTTATTGAATAAAACAATCACAAACACATCCCTTCATGACAGTAATTCGAATTTCTCCCATATTTTTGAAGGATTTCATAATTTAGAAAGCACTCAAGTTTTTTTTCACATTTTACGTTCATTTAAAAAAACTTTTAATATTTGTTTGTAGAAAAGTGATATGTCTTTGCAGGACTTAAATATTACCGAGGATTTAAAGTCAAAAGTTGAGAGTGAATTAACAAAAATCTGCAATAGAGCCACTACTTTTGCTCCAAAAAAACAAAAAAAGTGTGTAAAACAACACTTAGAAATTGTACAGAACATGCACAAATTGCAATAGAAAACAATACTTAGTAAAACAATACTAAGTAATTGTACAGAGGATGAACAAATTGCAACAGAACTCTAAAATAATTATTCAACTTGTTCTGTTAAAGAAAGGGTAAGTAATAAGGATTGAAGTTAAACAATTGTAAAATTAATTAACGCTTAATTTTTAGATCTCGAAAACTAGTTCCTTATATAGTGGGCTAAACCAACTGGTAAGACAATTAAAAACTTTAAATAATGATGTTAATTTTTTTTTTTTTTTTTTTTATTCAGTTTATTTTCAAAAAAAAAATATATTTTACAAAAGATAGAAAGAGCCTCAGCGCCACTTGGACATTATTGAGGCGAGTTGGCAAAAAATATTACATAAGTTTTACTTGTGTAATAATAGCAATTAAAAAAGAAAAGAAAAAAAAATGGAAAAAAAATTAAGCAGAAAAAGAAAAAAAAATTGTTACATATCAAATAAGTTTTCACAATAAATTTTTACAAGAGAAGCATTTCTAAATTTTGGAGAAGAAACTCTTTTAAACTTTTTTTAAAAATTGAAATCCTTTCAATGTTTTTCAAATTCTGAGGAAGGTTATTGAACTCAAAACTACCCATATGTTCAACTCTTTGTTTCGTTGTTCCCAAACGACATTTTGCAACTCGAAGATTCATGTTATTTCTTGTGTTAAATACTGTTTGATTCCTAACAAAAGATATTGTATGATGACCTATATTATGTATCGATTTGAAAACATACAACAGCAACTGCAATTTATACAATCCATAAATAGGTAGAATCGTTTTTGATATATCCCTATACAATGTTATTGTGGAATATGTTAAGGGCTTATTAAAGACGACTTTCAATGATTTATTCTGAATTCTTTGTAATGCTTTTAACTCATTGCTTTTTTTATAAGCATATATAATGGGCAAATAATTTAACTGACTGTGAATTAATGACTGGTATATAATTAGCTTAGTTCTCACATTAAACTTGTTCTTAAATTTATGAAGCATACCAATAACCGATGTTATCTTCGTTTTCAAGGTCTCAATATGTTTATCCCAGGAAAGATTGTTTCGTAGATAAATTCCAAGATATTTTGTTGAGCAAACTTCAAAAATTTCCTTCCCATCAATATATATACTAAAATTTTGGTTATCTGTTACACATGGTCGAAATATTAACAATTTAGTTTTATCTGAATTTAAAATAAGTTTGTTTAGCCTCACATACTCTGCAATTATAGCAGCATCATACTCCATATACGTCTTTAAAACTAATTCGTGCTTATATGGGTACAACATACATATATCATCTGCATACATGTACAGATTTCCAAACAATTCTAAATTTTTTATATCGTTAATATTATATTAAATAACAGAGGACCCAACACACTCCCCTGTGGTACCCCATACTCTACTACACCAGTATAACTTTTACAGTTTTCAATATCTACATATTGTCTCCGATTTGATAATTAGTTCTTCAACAAAACCAGTGCTTTTTCATTAACCCCATAATACTTTAGTTTTTCAATTAATATTTTATGGTGTACTAAATCAAACGCTTTAGAAAAATCGTAAAAAATTCCAGCCACACCACTGAACCCATTATTCAAACCTTGACAAATATTATTAACTACTTCTGTGCCACAAGCTTTTTTAAATCCGTATTGACAATTATATAATAAACTATTATTATTCAAATGTAACGACAACTGTTTATAAAGAATTTTCTCAAAAATTTTATTGATTATCGGCAGCAAAGCAATAGAACGGAATTTTTCTAACATTGAAGCATTGTTTTCCTTCGGTATTGGAACAATTTTAGCAAGCTTAAGATCGTCTGGATATGTCGAAGTATCAATTATCCTGTTAAATATTCTTGAGAGAAATGGAGAGACAAGATTTTTGCATTCAAATAGCATCCTGGTTGATATTTCATCCCAACCAGAGCTCTTTGTTAAATCTAGGTTTGAAATCATATGTTTAATTTCTGAGGAATTAGTATATGAAAAGCTAAATGTTGTTTGACAACGTGTTAAGGTTCTTAAAGCGTTACATGAATCAGCAGGTGAATAACTGATTTGTTCCTTTAGTGTTTTTGGAATTTCAAGAAAATACTGATTAAAGAGATTACTTTTAAGTTGATTGTCAACTACCAATATATCATTCGAATCTTTAACATTTATTTGGCTCTTTGTTTTCCTACCAAGATTTTGATTCAAAAACTTCCAGCATTTCTTCGGTTCCATCTGAATTTTTTCTAAATGGTTGTAGTAATAATTATTCATTAACTCTCTACACGATTTCTTAATTACGTAACTTATTCTCTTTAACCTATTCTCTGTATCAGTACTTTTTCGTTTTCTTCTCATTTTTAATAATTTATCTTTATACATTATCAGGGCTTGTAAATTTTTATTTATCCATGGTACCAATTCATTCTTAAAGAACCTTTTACCATTTTTATTCTCAGTAGCATTTTGAGCCGAATTTCCCATATAAGATATAATTTGTGACAAATCTGTACATATATTATCCGATTCCTGATATACTTGCAAGTAGTTGTTCAGATTTTCTCTTACTTTATCATAATTACAAATTTTACGCACTGTTTCCACATATTCAGAACAATTGCTTTGGCTCTCAACCTTACATGAAATTAAATTGTGATCTGTCAATAAACATTCAATTGTATCTGTAAAAACAGTTTCCGTAATGTTACTAAAAACATTGTCAATAGATGTTCCAGATTTTGGCCTAGTTATCAATTTATGACAGTTTCGATAATTTAAACTTGATATTATTTCTAACAAATTTACTGATAAGGGACTTTTTAGAAAATCAACATTTGAGTCGCCAACAATAATACTAGGACATCGTCCATAGTTGGTAACTAAATTTTCAATAAAACCTAAGAATTTTACAAATGCACATTTCTGAGACCTATAAAACGAAGTTACTTTTAAAGGTTTTCCCCTGATCTTAATATTTTCTAAAGTAACTGTAATCGTTTCAATAAAATTCTCACTTTTGCACAGTTCAATACTATAATTAAAACAATTTCGAATATAAACCGACGTTCCACCCTAACTATCCGTTATACAGCAATGCCCTACATTATATCTCGGGATATTATAAATCTGAACTAAATTTGTACAAAACCAAGTTTCCTGAACAGCAATTATACTGGTTAGTTTTGAAAAATTTGAAATCATAAGTTTAAACTTATTAAATTTGTCAATAGCTGAAATGCTTCGTATGTTAACAGACACAATGTTTAATAAAGGAAAATTTATTTGATTAAAATAATTATTAAATGAAACAAAATTAAAAAACTGATTATTATTAGACATAAAAAAAAAGAATAATAAAAAAAAAGTTTTATGCAAACTAGGTTATACTTAAGTTTTTAATTAGGTGACAAAAAAGAAGCACGGTTATCCTCATCATCAGTATCTTCCTCAGGTATAACAGGCTGTTGGATATGAAGACCTGATCTGCGTCTTTGCAATCTATTTGTTGTAGCTTCCATAAGCAAATCATCAACATCATCCTCACTCTTTATTGGTCTTGGCTTTGATAGTTCACTTTTTCTTACATAAACTCTTCCGTTGAAAGTATAAACTGACTGGTATCCAACTTTTTTTAAAGATTTGGCATGGTTAAAAACGTTAAAAGTTTCCTTGCCCAGGCAATCGTTAACATAAATTGACTTAGTTTTCTCATTCTCTTTAAGTTTTGATTTTGCTTGCATAAGCTTATCCTTAGATTTTTTGGTTTCAAATTTAACAATCATGGTTCTCTTTTCACTTGCGTTTTTATAATCTTTCTTTTTTAAAAAATATGCAGACTCAACGTCACCTTCATTTAAGCTTAAACCAACACATTTAGAAATATCCAATAGAGTATCAATTGTGTTTGAATTTTCTTTAATTTCAACACCACTAATCAGGCAATCTTTACTAACTCTTTGATCATTAAGTAGTTTCACAGAATCTTTTAACGATTTAATTTCCATTTTTAATAAACGGTTTTTTTTCACAACACCAATTTGGCGTTTTTTCTCAGCCACCCCACGTATTATTTCATCAAACTTCTGTGACATAAAATTCATTGTCTCATGTAACTCAGACAGCTGATTGAGCTTATTAAGTTGTTTTTTTATTTGACTTATTTCTTTTTTTACTGTACCTCCACCTTCGTTACATACATTACAAAAAAACTGCTCGCTCTCATATTCTAACAAGTGTTGAAATTGAACATTGAGCATGTAAATTTTTGGCGCATTTATCGCACTGTATATACTCTTCGTTTCCTTTTATCTCCATTCTGCACTGACCACAAATGAATTCTGGATTTTTAACACTTTTTCGTCCCTTTGGAGGCATACTTTATTTTTATGAGATTCCTCACCAAAAAATGTATTTAATATTAAATATTTGGGGAATAAATACTTGAGTTAACCGCCTTTTTTTTTATAAATAAAAAACCTTGTATACGAACGTGATAAATTTTGACTTTTACACGACAGGGTTGTCAACTTAGTAAAAGTACTCAAACGCTCCTAATGTTACTTCTGCGATTGGAATAAATCTGCCCAGCTGTAATAAACAGTCGCTCGCTGGCAACATCAGTTGGTGGTGCCGACACATATATCACTCCATTTCAATACTTAAATATATTAATGCGTATGGGCTTATTTACATAAATACGTGATTCCTTAAAGAAAATATTTTCATTATTTTCTTACACTTCAATGTGAGGAATTAAGTATTGGTTTTGGCTTATTTACATAAATACGTAATTCCTTACAGTATAAAAAAATTCGGCCTTCAAAATCGGCCAAATTAATTCCGAACCCCGATTAGCAATTTTTGGCCGATACCGAAGCCGATTAATCGGCCGGACACTTACTAATCTCTAATGGCCATTATTTAACTTTATAAGTGTAGCCAATTGCAGATTTTCTTTAAAAAAATGATTCCTAATAACCAAAAACTTTCGGCTATTTTGCAAAGAGAAATTGATATGGGAATGGATGTTGGTACCCTAAAGGTATATGCTTTTATTCGACTATTTGATGAATACAACAACGATCTTTCCAAATGTTATATACTTGCAAATAACTTAAAAAACCGAAAAATGATTTTAAAAAGAGGAAGACAAGTAGACGTAAATTGAAAACATCTACATTAGTATAAAACTTTTCTTTATTTCAGTTACATTTATTGAATAAAACAATCACAAACACATCCCTTCATGAAAGTAATTCGAATTTCTCCCATATTTTTGAAGGATTTCATAATTTAGAAAGCACTCAAGTTTTTTTTCACATTTTACGTTCATTTAAAAAAACTTTTAATATTTGTTTGTAGAAAAGTGATATGTCTTTGCAGGACTTAAATATTACCGAGGATTTTAAGTCAAAAGTTGAGAGTGAATTAACAAAAATTTGCTACAAAAAAAAAAACAAAAAAGTGTGTAAAACAACACTTAGAAATTGTACAGAACATGCACAAATTGCAATAGAAAACAATACTTAGTAAAACAATACTAAGTAATTGTACAGAGGATGAACAAATTGCAACAGAACTCTAAAATAATTATTCTACTTGTTCTGTTAAAGTTAAACAATTGTAAAATTAATTAACGCTTAATTTTTGATCTCGAAAAAAAGTTCCTTATGTAGTGGGCTAAACCAACTGGTAAGACAATCGAAAACTTTAAATAATGATGTTTATTTAATTTTTAATGTTTTTGTTTACTTTTCAGCACCACGAATGCGATTCTGAAAACAAGATTCATGTTATTAAGAAACTATTCTCAAGTTTTTTAAAAGATTTAAAAAAAAGTGTTAAATGATGGATTAGAGAAATTTTCCAATATTAATTTAATTAATTCTAATAATAATTTTAATGAAAATAATAATAAAATTATTGATACATTTCCAGAATCTTTGTCTTATTCAAGAAATAAATTTGTCATAGATGTAATTCGCCAAGAATACTTACAAATTAATAATTCGTGTGTTATCTCTTAATATAACATAAAATACTCAGTTTCAGGACTGTTAGCTCATGGATATTGCACCTTTCCAGATTGTTGCAAATATCGATTGAAAATAAATTTAAACGGTCCTGTTTCAGTTCATAGAACAGGTGAAATTTTTAATGGGCAATGGCAAAAACGTGTTGCACAAATTCGTGGTGTCATGCGAGCTCTAGTAAAAAAATCACTCAAAAATAAAAGTG
This sequence comes from Pollenia amentaria, assembly GCA_943735925.1. Classification (NCBI taxonomy): domain Eukaryota; kingdom Metazoa; phylum Arthropoda; class Insecta; order Diptera; family Polleniidae; genus Pollenia; species Pollenia amentaria. The sequence goes on from OX031008.1 coordinate 51,471,163, forward strand.
CTTATATACGTATATAGAAAGGAAAAAACTATTGAAGCCGCTGATGAAGTAGTTTAAAGTGGAAATTTCCAAGATATTCATAAATTATCAACAGTACGTAAAGCCAAGTCAGAAGGAAATTTTGATGGTTTTTATGACCATAACCCATTTATTGACGTTTACCTTATGAAACAAGGATATTATCATGTATACGTACAGTACCTAGCGTCACCACTAGCAATACATTGTTTGGAAAATAAAACATTCGAAACTTTTAGCCATAATTCTCAAATTTTAAAAGACGCCATTCACACAATACATGTGGATGCAACTGGGCAAAGCGTGAAACAAATCGAATGCGCAGAAAAGAGAATTTTTATAAATAAAGAAGTAATACGGATTGAAAAGTTAAAAATGATAATTCCAATAGTGACCGCTATACTGTCTCGCCACAAAATTATTGATATTTGCTACATTTTCGAGAGACTAGAAATGTATTGCAAAGAACGCATATATAAATGGCCATTTTTTTTAAAGAGTTTGCACAGATGAAAGTTATGCATTATTTGGAGGAATATTAAATTGTTGTAATACACAAAATATTTCAGAATATCTTAATGATTGCTATAACTACTTAGAAAATCCAAAAATTGCAAAAAGACCTAAAGTGGCCGTTCAGTATATGTAAGGATTTAAATAATAAAATTGGTAAAAATCATAAATTGTGTCATTTATTAAAGAATATTTTAACTTTGGCCTTCGATTTAAAAACAGTGAATGATTGCAAATTTTTGTTTAAAAACATTTGTATTGTTCTTTTAAGTCCTAATAAAAATCATGAATTTAGAGAAAGTTACACTGTTCTAAAAAAAACGTTATAGATATTAATGAAAACGACTTCGAGAATTTAATTGTATTTAATGATGAGGACCAGAATAACTTGGAAACAATTGCTTCTAGAAGTCTGTTTGAAAATATATGTATTTGATAATGTGTATGACGATATAAAGAACGAAGCTGTAAAATGTGACACCAATGACTACCATAATGAGGATATATGCTGATTTATAGTTAAAAAAAATTGTTCATTTCTACCTATGTGGACAAATATAATGGGAATAACGCTGGATCCATCCGGTGATCATATAAGCAATGCTCCAGTTGAATTTAATTTTTTTTTTTGCAAAAACACATTCTTTTAAATTATAAATCAGTCCAACCAGGAGATTTTATAAAAGTTGACAGAAAAGACAATATGAGCTCTTTAAAAAAAACTTCGATACCATTATGACATGTATGACAAGCAAGAGAGAGATAGTCAAAATTATATAAAATCGGATAAGACAATAATAAAAATACAGATTTATTGTCAATATCTAAAAAGCACGACTATGAATTAATAGAAGTTTTGGAACGAAAAGAAGAGACCTAAAAAGCTTAAACATGCTACCACAGACGTTCAAGATATTATAAAGCTTGATGTTGATGTGTAGTATTGATAATGCATCGCGAATTGTAAAAGACTACTCATATCAACAAGGCGATAAAAATAATACGCTTTTAAATAAGAACATTAAAGATATTCCTTTCTATCTTTTTAGATACGATAATTTGTTTAAAACAATGTATCCAAAATTAAGACAATTAGACATTGGCTTTTACAATCTATTGGATATTGAAGATTGGAAATCTTTTAAAAAAAGGAAGCCAGTTAACAAATTTCGTCGTCGATTGCACAGTGCTCTGCATTGTAAAAGAGAATTTTTCTAATATATTAAGTTTACCCTGCCAAATTAATACCATTTTGTCTCGAAAATGTTAACAAAATCATGTCATATAAGCCAAAGTTTATTATAATTCCAATTTTAAAAGGCGGAGACTTTAATCTTTGCATTTTAAATTTGATGACTCGCGAATTCATATTGATGCTTTGTATTATAAAAGCGGAAAAGATCATTATAATGACTTTGTTTCTTCACATGATATTTCATGGAAATGTCTGGAAATTTCGGAAATAAGCAAACAAAGTGATGGTGTTAGCTGCGATGTTTTCGTAATTATGATATTTTACATTATTTAAGTGGTAAAACATTAAAAAATTTACCAATTCCAAACCGCTATAGAGATAATATAAAATCGATTTTGATGCGCAATGCAGACAATAGTTCTCTACTTTGTTGCCATTGTGGAAATGTTAAAAGTGTTAAAATTAAATGCTGCCTTTGTGAACATACAGCTTGTAAAGAATGCCAAATAAATGTACACAAAACATTAATGCCAGTTACTGTGTTGCAATATCTAACCTGTGATATAATTTTTTAAGTTTGTGTTTAACTTAATATTTCATGTTTAATGTTTCTTATGTTTGTCTACAACAAATAATTGTTCAATGTAATAAAAAATTAATTCTTATTACGTGTCCCTTGATAAAGTGAACATAACATTCACGAAACGTTGGGAAAATATGGATTAAATGCATTTTTAATTACATATAGAACCAGTGTTTAAAAAACTTAAGTCAAAAGTCGAAAAGTCGCAAAATTTTAACCATTCAATGCTTTTACTTTTCTCTGCTTTTTAAAATCAAACATTCTGTTAAAACTTATGAAAACAATCGGCAGTCGTGTGCTAAGTTTTCTTCTGCTTTTGATAAGTTAAAAAATCAAAATCACAAGCAGTGTCTTTGCTTTTGAAAGTTATCAGAAGTCGCAGTCCTAATGCTATAAACACAATCAAGTCCACCGACCATCGACTTCAAGATGTCAAAAATAGAATACATGCGTGCTTATGAGAATAATTCTTTTAGCCGCTACACGACACGGCTACTTTTGTAGCCTGTAGCCAACTTAGGCTAATTTCTATTTTTCTTGGCTACAAAAAACCGATTAGTGCTGCCAATAAAATAAATGCATGAAATGGTGGTTTTAAAAACCGAATACATTAAATATCGCTATTAAAAACGCGAAAAACTATTATAGTGGCACCATTGAAAAATAATAATCATTTGTTCATTTGTTTACATTTTCATTTACTTTTTATTTTTTTTTTTTTTTTTTTCTTTTCGTTATTTATTTATTGAATCTTCATATATTTAATATGAACTAACAATAATTTATCAAATCTTAACCTAATACTTTATTTATGTCCTGCCAGTGCCAGACAAAAATTTTCTTCATCACGGGTTCTGTTCACTTATATAGGTGTTTATCTCTCATCTAGTTGGGTAAGTGCTGCAGTGTCTCTTCTCCTTAAGCGAGTGTGGCCGCCATGATTTAAAATATTTCGAGCTAAAGGATTTGGGTGTTGTTCAAGTCTTTTTAAATATTTTACTGCATATTTTGTAATCATAGTTTTTACTAATGGCACGTTGAGATCCTTATGAATGTTTGAGTTTTTAACATACCAGGGGGCTGATTATACGAAGAAGTTTATTTTGGCGCCTTTGAATTTTTTCGATATTAGAGGCCGAGGCAGTGCCCCATAGTTGAATACCGTAGCACCAGATAGGCTTTAAGATAGAGTTGTAAAGTAGAAGCTTGCAATCGAGTCTAAGAACAGAATTTCTTCCAATAAGCCAATGAATTTGGATGGCTTTTAGTTTCATTTGAGTTAATTTTGCCTCTATATGGCATTTCCACGTTAATCGCCGATCCAGATGTATACCGAGATATTTTACATGCGAATGTTGAGGAATAATTTGATTATTGATTGTAATAGGGGGGCAAGATTCCCGGCGCAGGGTGAATGTTATATGTACGCATTTTTGCTCATTGACCATTATCCTCCATTGTCTTAGCCATATTTCTAGTTGAAATATATGATGCTGTAGGTAACGAGATGCTTCATAACGGTTTTCGTGGACGCTTAGAAAAGCTGTGTCGTCTGCAAATGTTGAAGTTTGGGTGTAGTTGTTTGTTGGCATGTCCGAAGTATAAATTAAGTATAATAGAGGGCCCAGGATGCTGCCCTGTGGGACTCCAGCGCCAATCGGCTGAGGTGAACTTAAGGAATTTCCTTCTTTAATAATAAATTGACGACCGACTAAGTAGCTTTCTAACAGTTTGTGTGTGTTTGCTGGTAAATTTTGCTTCAATTTGTGTAATAAGCCTTCATGCCAGACTTTGTCAAAAGCTTGCGAAACATCGATGAAGAGTGCTGAGCAATATTTTTTTTCTTCAAATGTTTTTCTTATGACATTTACTATTCGATGAGTTTGTTCAATTGTGCTGTGTTTTCTTCTAAATCCGAATTGATGGTTTGGAATACATCTATTTTCACTTAAAATCGGTGTTAACTTTGAAACTAATAATTTCTCAAATAGCTTTGACATATTTGATAATAAGCTAATAGGCCTATAAGACTCAACTTTCGTATGATCTTTACCTGGCTTTGGTATCATGGTAACTAAGGAAACCTTCCATTTTTGAGGAAAGTATTCAAGGCGTAAAATAGCATTAAAAATAAAAAGAATAATTTTCTTTGCTACGCGAGGTAGCTCTAATAGCATTTTATTGCTGATCTTATCAATGCCAGGTGCCTTCTTAGTGTTTAAGTCACATATAACCTTTTCTATTTCTCTCATCTCAAATCTTAGGGGAATAGCTGCTCTAGCAGCAACAGGTGGTAAATCGACCGCAATATTGTGAGATATATTAGGTGTAAATACGTTTTTCAAGTGGCTTACAAACAGATTTCTTTTTTCAACATCATTTCTTGCCCAACTTCCATTCAAGTTTCTTAATGGTGGTTTAGAGACAACTGGCCTTTTGAGGTTTCTAGCTGCACGCCATAATGAGTAGTCCGATTGTGGAGTTGCATCAAGTTCCTTAAGATATTTTTCCAGAGAAGCCGTTTTCTGAGTCTGCAATAACTTTCTTAATCTTTTTGTACACTCTTTTAGCAAGTTCTTAAGTTGAGGAGATCTGTGCAATTGCCACTCTCTTCGTGCCCTCCTTTTTTCAGACAAGAGACGCTCGACATCTGTGGAATATATTTTAATAGTTTTTGTTTTTTTGGGGGCAATATTGGAATGTTGAACAGCTAGTTTCAGAAAACTGTCAAAATTATCAATAGAGCGATCTACATACTCCGGTGTACTGAGCGGAATATTTTCTGTGCAATGGGCACTGAGATATTTTTTATATTTTAACCAATTTATTTGTGTGGCTGACGTCGCTAGGTAACCAGTCGGAGATACAATTCTATTGGGGTTCATTATAGTAACAATTGTAGGTGTGTGGTCGGAAGATAATTCTAGGGAAGCTTCAACGTGAATCGTTTCTGTGGGGATGTTATTAACCACGCCAAAATCGATGACATCTGGAATTTTTTGCGGGTCAGCAGGCCAATATGTTGGTTGGCCGCTCGCGACAACATTTAAATTCATTTTAGAGATTGTATTAAACAAAACACGACCCTTTGGTGTTATTAGTCGTGACCCCCAGAAGGTATGTTTAGCGTTATAATCGCCAGCGGCCAGGAAACAGGGTCCTAGTGATTTATAATATTCACAATATTGGCTTTCTGATATTGAAAATCTAGGTGGAGAGTATAAAGATGAGATTACAATGCTACGATTCAGCTCTTCAACACAAATGTTCGTTGCTTGGAGATAATCCTCACGATGATCACACATTAGGTAGTGTTTGACTCGATTTTTTATCAAAATGGCAGAACCACCACAAGCTCTATCTCGAGGGTCCTTGGTATCATATAGTATATAACCATTGATGTTAAACGTATTTCTTGAGGTCAAATGAGTTTCAGAAACCATCATGACATCAATTTGTTTATTTTTAAGAAAGTATTCTAATTCATTTTTATGTTGGCGGATGCCGTTCGCGTTCCAAAAACAGATTTTTAAACAGTTCATGGCCTGTTAAGTACAGATTGCAATAACATCGATTGCATTCTAAGAATTTCCTGCATCATATTACCCATTGTGTTCGTAAAATTAGTTACTGTTTGCACTAATGTTTCCATGGTTTTTTCCAGACGACTTAAATTTGAAACTGGAGTTTCATCATTACTTGGCGCAGCACCTTGCGTTGGCGCATGGTTTGATTTTACGACGTTAGCATAAGAGGTTCTGTTATAACTAGGCTGCGGGGCCTGAATGTCACCAGTGCTTACTTGATTTGTTACCTGCATTTGAGGGGGATTAGTTTTCGGTCCAACTGACTGCTTGACGATGGTATATACAGGGCATCCTCTATAATTGGCAGTGTGATTACCGCCACAGTTGCTACATTTTTTTACGTTGGGGTCGGTTTTAGACTTATCGCAAAGATCTGTACCATGTAATTCACCACATACTACGCAAACAGGGGGTAAATAGCAATATGCCTTAGTATGACCATATTCTTGACAGTTTAAACACTGAACGGGACCATTTCTTTTGTGTGGCTCTTCTATAGTTACTCTTCTATAGAGAATATATTTCAAATTGTAAATAGGGTGCGTTTCATTTTTTTTAAGCTTTACGTCGCCGGGTTCAAACTCCACTCGAAAAAGTGGTTGGGGGTTTTTTTCTCTATTTTTTATATTTACTACATGTTTTATTTTGAAGCCTTTTTCTTCGAGGAATGTTTTTACCTCTTCTGGGTCCACACATGAGTCAATTCCCTTAATCACTACCTGGAGACCTTTACTGCTTTTCAGTTGGTATGTATAAAAGTTTTTTTTAAGTACTTCAAATTTGTTTATAATTTTGCGAAAATCATTCTCATTATTGACTTGTATTTTTGTCTCGTTTATACTACCACGCTTGATAGCAGCTACGTAAAACGAATTTTCACCTATCACCGATATCAAACTCTTTATGAGCTCATTTGAGTTTTGCTCCCTAAGATATATCGGGGGAGGCTTGGACGATTTTATGACGTTTGGTGCTTCAGAGGATTCATCCTCCAGAATTGCAAATCGATTTTGAGAATTTATTTTATCAAAAGATGGTACTTTTGAGGCCGAAGCAACTGCTGCAGAGGTAGGGCTGCGACCCCGTTTAAGCACTGTTATGTACCTGTCCATACCAACTTGTACTTGAGGCTTTTGACCACTTTTTACTTGTGGAGCTGAGTTTTCCATCATGCCTGATTTGAGGGTAATATTTTCATCACTTATTAAAATCGTTTTTGCCGCTGAGGCACCGCTTGCAGGTTTTATATTTTTTATTGTATTAATATCAACCGTATTATTAGACACCGAAGGTGATACTGAGTTTTCTATTATGCCTGATTGGGGGTTAATATTTACATCACTTATTAAAATTGTTTTTGCTGTTGAGGCAACGCTAGCAGGTTTTGTATTTGTTATTGTATCAACCGTGTTATTAAATACAGACGGCGAGAGGGATCGCGTACGAGTAATAGGTTTAGCCGTTAGGTATTTGCTATCATCGATTCTTTTTTTTATTTCTGTATTTTTTTCGCTAACACTCACTGTTATATATGCATTTCTACTGTTTGCACTCATAAGAGTTTTTTTTTTTTCTTTTACTGTTTACAGTTGTGCTCTTCTTATTTGTTATTGTTTATCAACACCGATAATGAAAAAATGTGTGTTTATGTATGTATGTACATACATGTAATTTTTTTTTTTTTCTTTTTCTTGTATTTACTTTTTTTATACTTTATTTGTTCAAAAAAAAAAATAAACCGTATGCCGAGTTTAGAAAACACGTCTATCTTCAACGACCGCGACAGACTTTTTATTTGGCGCATTTTTCATTTACTTCTTATTTGTCAAATTTTCCATTTAGTTCTTTTTTCATCAATATCTAATTTGTTTCATTTATATTTATTTTTTGGTTTTTTTGTTGAAATTGGTAAGTATAAAATAGTCATTTTTACTGTTTATATGTATTTATTATATTGTTTAATGTAAATGTTTAGTTCAATTTACATGCAAATATGGATGTGGACGAGCAGCTAATAGAAGAAGTACGCGGCCGGCCAATACTGTACGATCTGGGCCAAGAAAACTATAAAAATATAAAGCAAAAAGATATTGTATGGAGGGAAGTAGCAGATGCTGTTAAAATAAGTGGTAAGTAGGATTACAATATAATATTATTGATTTTATTTAGAAGTGATTTTACAGAAATGGATTGCAAGAGAAGGTGGAAGGGGCTGCGTGACACTTACAAGCGATGTAAGAGGTCGATGAAAGTTGCTTCTCGGAGTGGTGCAGAGGGTCCCAAAAAAAGGTGGCGACATTTTGAGGCGATGTCATTTTTAGATAACGTCGCATGTTCTAGGCGGTAAGTTTTTTTTTTGCCTTAGAACCTTTTATTTTACTTCTCTTGTATTTTCCAGCTCCATTGGGAATGTAAGAAGTTGCTCGCTATCCGAGGATGACATCATTGAAGAAATTGATGACTCCAGTGACGATTTTGTGTCTATTACATCTCGTTCCTCAACAGCATTGAAAGAAAAAAAGGTAGGTAATTAAATGACGTGTTGTGTCCGGAATACTTTTTTAAATGGTTAAAAATTTTTGCTTGCAGAAAACTGACAGCGAAAAATTCCAGCAGTTTATTGATTTTGCATCGTCAATCATATCAGAAAATTGTTTTGTATTTAGCAAACAAAAGGGAGAGGACTCAACCTCTTTATTTTTTGCAGGCTTGGCTGCTAAAATTAAAGCAGCAAACATGCCACCAAGTGTGGTCAACAAAATTGATGCTAAGCTGTCTGCTTTAGTTTGCGAGGAAATAGATAGTTTTTATTCGCAACAACAACAGCAGCCATAAGTAACTTCATTGAGTTAAAAATGTGATGTTTTATATATGTATGTAATATTATTGTAGAACAATATTTTGAATTTATTTGAATTTTTAGTTTATTTGTTTATTTATTTTATAGTTTTTATTTAATTTTTATTAAATATTCCAAATATCCAATTGAAGATGAAAAATTTAAAGCAACTGTTTTATTTCAAAATAAAGATTGTAGTGAAGTGGTATTACAAACCATTAGCAATGAAGTCCTTTAGACTATCCCTTACTTAAAAGGCATTTGTGGATGAGCGGTTAGCTGTTCTACCGTGATATGATGGCAAAGATTGTGCTTCTTCCCTCCACTGACCTCGAATATCTCGATTTTCAACAGAATGGTCAACAAGCACAAGTGTAAAATAGTTCCTGTCATTTCTAAGCATTAGAAAGTTATGCAGAACTACACTGGCTAACACAATTTTGTCTGCATTTTTTGGAGACATATGTAATGTCGTATGTAATACTCTCCATCTATTAGCTAAGATACCAAAAGCGTTTTCTATGTGCACTCTAGCTTTGGACAATGTGGTATTAAATTTGTCCTTATCTGGTGGCAAATGATGTCCAGGATAAGGTCTCATTAAATTATTTTTTAGTGGAAATGCGGCGTCCTCAACAAAATAGCACGGAAAGTTAACAGATGTACCCGGTAAGTTAGCACTGCGAGGTACTTCCAAAGTTTCATTTAATATTTTTTTGCCGAATAAACTTCGAGCAAGTACACCACCATCGCTCTGGCTCCCTAAAGCCCCAACGTCTACATATGTGAAGACATAGTTAGCATCACAAGCCGGCAATAATACGATGCTAAAAGTTTTTTTGTAGTTGAAATACAAAGAGCCACTTTTTCTTGGACAAACAACACGAATATGTTTGCCATCAATGGCTCCTAGGCAATTTCGCATTCCAGTTTTTACGTAAAACTTATCCGATATCATTGAATACTCATTTATATTTGGAGCTGACAAATATATACCGTGAAGATCATCCCAAATTGCTTCACATGTCTCGTAAATAATTCTCCTCACAGTCGATATGAAAATTTTGTATGCCCAAGCAAGAACTTGTACATTGCATCCTTGCCCCAAGAATCTGAAATTAAAAGTTTATTTACTTCAAATTCTGATAAATATAGAGTTTACTTACGTTAAAGTAACTGCCAAGCGAGTCTCAGCATCTATAGGTTTTCTCTGGGAAAATCGGTCCAATTTGTTTTTTAAAAGGGTCAGCAGTAAATTGAAGTTCGCTACGCTCATCCGGTATGCTTTTAAAAAAGTGTTCTTCATCTTTTTCTTTCAGCTGAAGGACACATGTTCGATAAAATCCTTCTTCATCTCGCGTTATATTTACTGGCCGGACCCACCATCTTCGGTTACTTTTGTTCTGATGTTTTTTATACACTTCATACACTGAAGTCGTTGTTTCCACTATTTTAGCAATAGTACTTATAAAGTTAATTAAAATTTCTTGAGACATTTGACATTTTTTTTTTCACACAAATTCATTAAAAGAAATCAAGTTTGTTTTGGTTAACTTTAAAACATATGTATGTCAAAACAGATGTTTATTTTTTGTAGTTAGTGGTCGGTAGTCGTTAAAAGAATTAAGTAGCTGGCGACTTGGCTATTTTTGTAACCAGCTACTTTTGTAGTCGGTAGTCGATGGTCGGTAGCCTTTGATTGTGTTTATAGCATTAAGCAGGCAATCTTTTAAGTGGGGAACAGAATAGTCGCTGTAGTATAACGTTACGAATAGCGCTAGAAGCTGTGAAAATTTAAAAACGACAGTTTTAAAGGAGTGTCAACAGAATAAGCAGTTGTAGTAGTCGTTGCAGTTGAAGTTGAAGCGCAAAGTTCGAAATTTTAAACTTTGTCGCGCTACAGAGCGTTTGTCACCTTCAGCTACTACTACAACTACTTTATTCTGTTCCAGGCCTTAGTTTTGTACATTTTTAAGAGAAAAATATTCTCTTGTTTTTTTTACATTTATTCTTACTCACACACAGGGGTGCCAGATGGTGTTGGTAAAAAATCGGCATTTTTTCAAAAAAAAAAAAAAAAAAAAAAAATCGGCAAATTAAAAATGTCTATTTTAAACACAAAAAAACATGTTTTCATCTAATAACAAAATCGAAAAATTCAGCATTACATATAAAAAGTAACAAAGTAAACGTTTTACAACGGCTTATGTAAATTTATATATTGTAAAGTTCAGCCCTATTTAATTACATTCAAAGAAAAATTCAATGAAGCGGATTTTAGCGATACGGAACAAATTTTTTTTTGTGGATTTATAAAAAAATATTTTTAATTATTCTAAACATACAAATATTTTTCTCAAAAACTAAAAAATAAGTGCTATGGCGATTTTTGACATTGAATTTGGCGAAAAAGTTCAAAATCAATCTGACAACCCTGATTGGGACTTATAATTTGCAAATACAAAAACTTTTTGCTTCTGCGACTGTTTGCGACTTACAAAAGCAAAGAGATTGATTTTATTTTTACTTGCGAAACTGTTCAAAAGAAAAGAAAATCAAAATCACAATTTTTAAAACAACTGCTGGCAAAAGTTTCGTTCAACTGTTTGTTTTTCGTTTTGTGATTTTGCTTTGACTGAATCTGTTGTTGATTTCAGAAGCACAAGCAGAAGTCAAATCAAAAGAAATGAAAGTTATTGCAGTTTTTTAAACACTGTATAGAACTTTAGGCCGTATTAGCTGAAATAAAATCTAATTTAATAAATGTTTATAATAATAATTTTAATGTTTGCAAAATATGTAGCAATAAAATTTTAAAAAATAAAATAATATAACAAATTTAAAATATGTTATTATTATAACACATCTAATTTCAAGCTTTAAGTCCTTGAAAAAACAAATATGTTGTATTTTTGTATAAGTACCCATAAAAAATTATAGCTATTAAGAATAGCTGAATAAAAGAAGTGTGTTATAAATACCAGCAATGCCATCAGTAAAAGTTATTTTATTTATTTATGTTTTTATTTTAAAATTTTTTATAATGCATGATATAAATGATTGACAAAAACAAAATAATCACACTTCTCAAAAAGCACTCACAAAACTATGCTAAATTGCATCATAAAAAACAGGCATACAAACATATTTATATATTAATAAAAGAAGTGTATTACAAATGCCAACAATGCCATCAGTAGTAGTTATTTTATTTATGTGTTTAATATTTTTTATTTATCGCACTTGTTTGGCAATAGTGTATTAACTCAATATTTATATTTTTCCACTTTTTGGAAAAAATCGACACGTAATATTTATATGTATATGTATGTATTAACGCTGTTAAAATATCGTAATTATTATATTCACACTTTGGTAATAAAAGGGTTATATAAAAATAATTTTTCATGTTCATTTACGGCCAATTTCACCAAGTTGAGAGATAATTAACTATCAGTTATAATTGTCAAAACGTACTGTTAACTGGAAGTTAAAGTAATATTTAGTTTTAACTGAACTTAGTGAAACTGACCGTTAATGTAAATATGTAGTTATTTTTTACATATTTTTGCATGCTAATTTTTTTTCTAATGTAAACTTGTATTTATTATAATGCATGACAAAAATGAGTGACAAAAAAAATCACACTTCTCAGAAAAGAACTCATAAAAGAATGGCAAATTGTATCATAAAAAAATCAGGAATACAAACATATGCATTTTAAAAATGGTTTAGGCCTATGTGTAGTACCTCAAAGGTAGTGTGGAAACCTGCACAAATAAGTAAGTAATCTGTTTTTTATTATTTGTAAAAAAATATTTAGTTGATTATATAATTTAGTGTCCAAAATTTTTTTTATTTTCCTAACGTTTTTCTCTTATTAATATATAAGTACATAATAACACAGTACAACACATGATTTCGGGACTCAATTCTGATAATTGTTTATGAAAGCAGACCCAAAAAGAAGATATTCTGCATCATTAGTTTGGTCAAGGTACATCAAATAATAATTTTAAAATTAATTTGAAGTTAGTAAGTATCGTATAGGAGAATTTGTCACGTTTAAGGCGCTTTTTCTTTTTTAAGAATTACAGTTTCTTTAATCTGTTCATACAACGTTTCGCTACATAAGCAACAGTTTCGCAGTTATAAATAAATGTATGAAGAAAAAAATATTTTTTGCCCAAAAAAATGAAATTTTTTATTTTTAATTCATAAAAAATCCATTGGAAAAAACATTGATGACTTTTTTATAGATTCTTTATTTTGCATGAAAATAAACATTCCGATTCATATTTCATAAACATTCCGATTCTTACATAAAAAATATGCGATTTTCATATGTTATCTATGCATGGAAACCAAATTTAGAACATTTTCAATTATTGTCACTATCCATCCTCGTTGAAGTTGACGCTTGTGGTTCTGATGACCTTATTTTCTTCGTAGGTTGTTCATATTCATGTTCTGAGTCTGCATCATCATCCGAGATAGACGTAATATTCAAGGGCATGTTTTGTTCAGTGTGTCCACAATTTTCAAACTGCATTTTAGAACTCCCCCAACAAACCTCTGCAAGCAATGCAACCAATTTTTTGCCTTTGAATCGCTTTTCCATTGGTATGGTCCCCTGGTGGAACCTCTCTCCTTGTTCGTCCGATTCCTGAGGTAATTATGCCTAAAAGCTTTCAAGGTGGAAATGAAAGAAATGTAATTTTAACGTCATGGATGCATTGATTTTTTCAAAATAATACAGCAAGTTGTCCACTCGTGTCTGTATGCCATCTCTTTGTACACATTTCTTTCCTAAAACGCCTTCGCTGACTTGTTTCAATGCGTCCCATGCACATAGGTGGTTATAATGGTTCGAAAGCATTTTTGTGAAAGATTCGCTTTTCATTAATTTTCGTATATCCGGTCCATTGAGAATACCTGTATGAAATATAAAAAAAAAACATTTACGAAAAAATTATTGGTAATGCGAATATATCGAAGTGAACAAATTTAGATATGACAATATTAAAATACTGACAACTATACGTACCTTTTCTAATTTTAGCTTCACTGAGTTTTGGAAAGATGGATTTCAAACCGTCATAGGCGTCATCAATATCTTTGACTACCACTTCGACGAATTTCCCAGCTATTCCTAATTTCATGTGGAGCGATGGCAACAAAATATCATCTAGATCCTTTATCAAAGGTTTATTCCGTAATTTTAATTGTTTCTCGAGCTCGGGAGTTCTTGCTTTCCAATCTTTACATTGATATTGATTTCCTGTGTATCGTGAATCCCAATTACAAAGGAAGCAGAAGTATTTTGGAAAACCGCCCTTTAATAAAACGCCGTTTATTATGTTGACAACCTTTAGATCGCAACAAATCTTCCATTTGTGTACATTGTAGTTGATTTTCTCCAAAATTTCGCCCAATGTTTCATACGTTTCCTTCATAGTTGTGCTGAATTCCAATGGCATGGACAGTTTTTGGTTCGTTTTGTGCAATAGCACAGCCTTCAAACTTGAAACTGAACCATCGATGAATAAACGCCAGTCGCTAGCGATATAATCCATTCCCAATTTCGTCACTAAGCCTGGGATATCATGGGAGTAGGTGAACGTATTTTCTTCGTCAACGGAATAAAATTTCTGAAAATCAACTATGCGTTGTCGGTATGATGTTGAGCTGACATTTTGGTGTGTAAGTTTTCTGCTTTTCAAAAATTATGTCAACATTTCGGAGTTTTGTTGCGATAGTCCCATCTTAGCCACAATGTAATCCATTTCGATTTGTGTTAGCGGTTGTGGTCCATTATTTTCAATATAGGGTGTCCAATCAGCATCATTCAAATTGGTCGGATTGGTGAAAACGATTTCGGCTTGCAGGGACACAGTATCCAGACTCGGAGGTTTAGGTGCATTGGTACCAGCAGCGCGTTTAACTGGAAGTGTGGCAGTAAGAGCAGCAATGTATGCTTCTGTTTTCAATTGTTTTCTGTTTAATCCATGACGAGAATTTATGTATGTGTAGCACCTGGATTCATCATGTCCAGTTAGGTCTTCCACCCAAATTACTGGCTTCATAAAAGAAAACTGTCCTCCTTTTCCATGTATCCACATTATAAGGGTATTATAACAATTTTTGCACACTGTGTTCGGCGTAAAATTTGCACCACTTAAATCTGTTTCATCAAAATAATGTCAATACGCTGTTTTGAATTCCTCAGTAATCAATTTTTTCGATCCAGTTGGCCTCTTTTTGGGACGATATGACCACAAACGTAACAAAAATTATCCAATTGTGGGCACTTGTTATTTTCCATATATTGTATGTTTTGTTGTTATTCACTTTTTAAAGCCGGAGAAAAATTCAGTTTTACTTCTTGCGTTCGTCGATTCTTGTTAAATGACAAAAAGCACCTATAAATACTGCAAATATTTCAATATTTTACTGGCAGGTACTTATGAAATATGTTTTCGAAACGTTCCAAAACATGAGCACTCATAAATGTGAGTGCAATTTCTGTGAAAAATTCATACAGGTAACTAACGGAAAACCCCAAATAATTAAAAATGTGCACTTTCTTTTTTTCCTTTTAATTGTCCATTCACATTTATTACTTTGATGCAGAAGTTCTTCTTTTTGGGTCTTCTTTCATAAACAATTATCAGAATTGAGTCCCGAATCAATCACCTGAAAAATGTTGTACTATGTAATTGATTGATTTTCTTTATATTGCTGATTTTTTTTTTTTACTTTTGCGAACAAAACTTCAAATTAATGTCAGCAAATGTCAAATCACTGTCCATTTTGCTGTCTGCAGGACAGTAGACAAGACAGCTGGAAAAATGTATATGTATTAAGGTGCCCGTAGACGACATGTTTTTTACATCTGACTTGTCAACTTTTCAAGACATATGTAATTGTGAATGTCTGTCAAAATTGCTGTTTTACAGAAGGTTAATAAGATTTGGTCACAAACGTACATGTAATTTGCTTCTGACATTGTCTATGTTTTTTCTCTGTAGTTATGGAATAAACCAAAGTAGTTCTTGGTTTCAAAATAGCGTGTTGCCGCCACAAAAATTTTTATTTGCGCCGTAAAAAAGTTCAACCATCTAAACGTTTGTTTTTTCTTTAAATTCGAATATACCAATTTAGGATATTATAAAGATGCGTTTTTATTTATATATGTACATAAGTTCTATTCAATGGTGAAATGATTATACATATATCGGTATTGTAAAATATTAACTTCAGCCGGCTAATGATTCCGTCAACAATGCACCGCCGCTGCGGGTTTCTTGCCGGCATAGATTAATGACACAGCTGATGTCAGATGGTTTGTCAGAAGGAAATAGAGCACGCTCTAATTGAAATTTTGTCAGAAAGGTAACACACGACATGTATGTATTTTGCAGTGGGAAATTTGACAAGTCTGATGTAAAAAACATGTCGTGTACATGCAACTTTAGTGAAAAAGCTTGGCTGTATTGCAACTGTCTTCCCAGTACTGGTAAATGTAGGCATCGTGTTAGGTCAGACTAGCGGTTACAATTCCGTTTCTTATTTATTTAATGAGGGTTTTAATAAGCACGAAAGCTAACACTACTGTTTGTGACACAGCGCTGACGCTCTTGTTTAGGCATGATGGAATAATGAGGTGGCCTCAGAAAGCCAGCTGGTCACAGTGTTTTTCGCCTTGGTGTGGCGGCAACTGTCATTTTTTTTGTTTATTTACATTCATTTTTGCCGTATAGCCAGCGTTACCGTTATGCGACTAAATGCCAGTATTCACTATCCTACACAAACGTACGATTCATTCAACGAAAATCTGATGCAATTCTACCCGACATTACAAAATGTTTGCGAAATCTGCTGTCACTATCCCACAAAAAAGATGCAAAAAGAAAATTGCATAGAATGTATCATTTTATTACTTGTCAAAAATCTGTCACTGAATTCATTTTGAATCCACACTATTATTCTTTATTAGTCACACGATTTTTTTGGCAAATCGTACTACTGAATAGGATAGTGTATCGCCGGCTAGTGTATTTGCCCCTCTTCTGACTGTCTATATTCTTGTCTCTTTGTTAGTACAGTTATACTACTTTAAGCTCGTCCAATTAACAAGTAATCAGTAACTGTTTTTGTATAAATGATTAAATAAAAATTATATGCAACAGTGGCACAAAATAGATTTCTTTATATCTGATGAACGGCATTAGGTGAAGTTTCCAAATTTCGTACAAATAGAAACGGTAAACGATATTGATTGATGCATTGCATGCTCCGATGTAGTTATACTCTTTAAGACGTCACCCGCTTAAAAAAATAGCTAAGTTATATTGGGTTAAATGTAAGATTTTCTGAAATTTTTTTCGTTTTTTGACAATTTTTTTCCTTTAAAAAATATGTTTATTCTCACATGTAATTACAAAATCCATGTTCTTATAAATTAATTGTATAGTTCATTTGATTACACAAATTTTAAGTCATAATGAACCGAGATCGGATAAAAGCTAAGAATCCTATAATAAAAATACATTTATTCTAATGCAACAATGTTATAAATTGTGCTCTTATTTAAAATTTAAAATGTTCATCAGAGCGATTTTCGAATTTAAAAAATAAATAATATGTTATGCAAACCAAGTGTGTATCAACCATAGTTGGGGGTAGTGCACTAAATGTTGATTTAAATCAGCAGTCACTAAATAAAACTGCAAAAAATTAGTTTGCACTCTTTTTTACCAGCTTTAGTGATGATTGCTATTTTTTTTTAAATACCTCTAAAAAAATTTAGTGATATTGCAAATTTTTTCACTATCACTGAACGAAGATTAAATGCAAAAATCTGCACTCAATTCAAATATTGAAAAATTTGAACTTGCAATTAAAAAAGCTGCATATAAACAGACTCTCACTAAAATTTAAGATATGTAATATTGTATGCGCAAAGTTTTTGATTCTTGTTATGATATGCATAAGCAGATGAAGTTAAACAACATGAAATTTTGGTAAAAACGGAATAATTATTGGCTTTAATCATGACAAAATAAGTTTTTTGTTTGTAAATTTAGATAAATATAATTCATATCTCTAACGTTTTTATATAAAAGAAAAATTAAATAATTTTGTTGTACATTATTATGAAAGGTGAAGTGGGAAGTATGGGGTAGGTAAAGTATTAGATTTATTTTATGTGGTTTTCTGGGCTGTCAACCGAATTCTAACTGGTGGGAAGGCTTAGGTCGGGTGTAGCAGTTAACATCTTACGCTACATCCCATTCATCTTCAAGCTGAACTACTTTCCTATTATTTCTGTATGGTTTATCGCGTTTTCGTTTTTGTAAATTATCATTACTAATACTACCCTTGTAAATAATAATCAGAATTAATTTTACATATGTTAGTCCAAATTTTAACGATTGATCATTTTCAAATAATTACCGAGTTCTAAATTATTTGATATATGTATATTAGAACTTCGTAAATTAAACATAACTAAAGAACTTAATTGTCAACTTAATAACTTTAAACATAACTTAACTAAATAGATAAATATAATTCATATCTCTAACGTTTTTATATAAAAGAAAAATTAAATAATTTTGTTGTACATTATTATGAAAGGTGAAGTGGGGAGTATGGGGTAGGTAAGGTATTAGATTTATTTTATGTGGTTTTGGGTTTGTCAACCGAGTTCTAACTGGTGTAAATAATAATCAGAATTAATTTTAGAAATTGTAGTCCAAATTTTAACGATTGATCATTTTCAAATAATTATCGAGTTCTAAATTATTTGATATACATTAGAACTTCGTAAATTAAACATAACTAAAGAACTTAATTGTCAACTTAATAACTTTAAACATAACTTAACTAAATAGATAAATATAATTCATATCTCTAACGTTTTCATATAAAAAAAAAAGCAAATAATTTTGTTGTACATTATTATGAAAGGTGAAGTGGGGAGTATGGGGTAGGTAAAGTATTAGATTTATTTTATGTGGTTTTTGGTCTGTCAACCGAATTCTAGCTGGTGGGAAGGCTTAGGTCTGGTGTAGCTGTTAACATCTTACGCTACATCCCATTCATCTTTAAGCTGAACTACTTTTCTATTACTTCTGTATGGTATATCGCGTTTTCGTTTTTGTATGCTACCTGAAGTTAAGTTCTCATGTATCGATTCAGATAGTTAGTCAGTATACCTTCCATTGGGAACCTGAACACACCCCAACCGACTATGTAAACTGTTCCCAATGAAATGCAACCAATCCCAATCCAATATGGCGCCCAACGTGGGGCCCGAACCCACGACCCTGAAGTTAAGCGTCTCACGCTCAACCGACTGAGCTAGCCGGTTGGAGTATTAAGGTAACTATGTAGGTTGTATGCCCATATGAATAAAATGTTTGGTTCTGTTTATTATACAATTCACATATTTATAGGTATGATGAGCGTTATTGTATGTATGTTTATTTGACTAAAGCAAATGTATTTATTAGAGGAATATACAAATAAAATAAACTAGGTGACCATTTCACGACTTAAAGTTAACAAAGAAAATTAAAATTATTTAAATTTGAGTTTGCATTTAAGAAAATGTACAAAAAAAAATATATTAACGCAAATTAAGAAAAAAATTTAAGTTAATTAGTATTTAAGTTTAATTTACAAATGTATTTCTTAATTTCTTGGGAGATTTAAGTTTGACTAGTCCATCTTGTCATCCCAAATTTGGGTAACGGTTATGATCTTCTTCTAAAAACAAATAAAATTACACAATTATTAAGAGAAGGGTGGTGATATGTAATAAGAACATACATATATACATATGTGTATATATATGGGGGATTTCATGTCAAGTGACCCAACTTTTGAAATCGATGTCTTCCGATTTAGATGCACCAAGGTTAGACCTATTGGATAGTATCATATGTACAAATTTTCAACAAGATCGGCCAACAAGTTTCTAAGTAAGGGGTCAAAATTTGACATTTTGGTCAAACAGGTGTTCTTTCTCATCGATGTAATTTATTACCTATTGGTGCTAGCAAAATTTGTCCCAAACAAATTAGATAGCTATTTCTTCAATCTTTCTTAAAAAATAAAAAATTATTTTTTTTAAATAAAAAAGTGACAAGTATTACGAAAAATAAATTTGACATCCGATTCGATTAATCGCCAAAATTTTACATTTTGGCCAAACAGGTGTTCTTTCTCATCGATGTTATTTATTACCTATTGGTGCTAGCAAAATTTGTCCCAAACAAATTAGATAGCTATTTCTTCAATCTTTCTAAAAAAATTATTTTTTTTAAATAAATAAGTGACAAGTATTACGAAATATTAATTTGACATCCGATACGATTAATCGATATTTGGAATTCTTGACTTATTCGATTAAACGAATAAAATTTTAAAATTAATCGATTGATCGAATAATTCTAAATCCAGAAATTGTATAAATTAAGAGATTTTTTTTGTCGATAATTTTAGAAAAAATTGGTATTTGAGTAAAAAAACATTATAAAGTGTTTTAATATTTTATTAACAAAAAAAAAAAAAAAAAACAAAATAACCGTAACAATTCATACAAATTGATAAAACCTTTACAACGATAAAAAAAAATAAGACTTGTTGAGATCATATAATTTTATATGTTCAAACAATTAAGCAGATCTTTTAAAATAATCTTTTAATAATAAAATGTTGTTTATATGTTTTGCTTTACTTGGAAACCACACGATCAAGTTTTGTCTTCCCTTTTAATTTGCTATATTCTCTGACTTTTTTTACTAACGCACTCACACTTTTTAAATTGACCACGAGATTGCGTGAAAAATTTTTACATAAAGGGTACAAAACAGGGTAAAAATTCATACTTTTGGTACTTTTTATAAGCACGTTTTTTAAAATATTTTTGCGATGTTTAAACAAATTTCACAATGTCGCAATAAAAGTACATTTTAAGAGTCGACGCCTTAAAGTTTGTAAAATAGGAGTTTTTGGTACATTTTAATTAAGCTTATTTACACTGCACAAATTTAAAAGTTTAATTAGTTTTCTGCCTAAATAAAAATATAAAAGTTAAGGCATAAAACTGGGTAAAAATTTGTAATATTTGCCAACACGGGGGTTTTAAAAATAATTTTGAGCAAACTTTAAATCTATGTTTTTTCACATAAAGGTAGCAAACAAATATAGTACATTTGAGTAATAAAAGGGTAACAATTCGTACTTTTGGTACTTATTGTTAACACACTTTATTCGAAATAATTTTACTCAAACTTTAAACTTATGTTCTTTAACATAAATTTGAGGGGCAACAATTGTTGAAAAATTGAACTCTTGGTTCTTTTGTGGTAACACGGTTTTGAAGTAATTTTTAATTAACAACATTTATATACATATAAGTTAAGTATTTACTTTATTTAAACCATTTAAAAAAAATACTTTTTTTTTCTATATTTAATTTTTTTTTGTTTTTTTATTTTTTATTATTTTTTCACACTTAATTACATCTAGATACTTAAACTAAAAATTATAACTAACTCTAAATTGATTTTAACATGTATCTTATAAATACCAAAATTGCCGATCCACTAACTTTTTGGTGGCGTGTTTTCTTTCCGAGAATATGATTGCACGAGCCGGATGTCTTTGCTGGTAATTGAACTAATATCGCTGACGCATTATCAGCGATTTGTTTAATGTCAATTTAATTTAAAAAAACTGCTTCCGTTGGATTGCTAATATTTATGGTGTTAACTCATCCCTTCTCAAGTGCTGACGTCCCTGTCGGCATGGGATTTGTTTTAAGCATCGTGATCTCTTTTTCCTTAGAATTTAGTACTAGGTTGTGTCTTAATTTATTCTTCCGAAATCTAACTATTAATAATATACTTAGTATGATAAGTATCATCACTATACCAGTGTTAAAGGTGAGATTAATTTTGCTGCTTAAATCAACGTTTGCTATTTTATTTCGTATCTCGAGGTCTTTAATCATTTTCAGGGAAAGGGTTTCTTCAAGGGAGTTTATAGATGGCGCTCTGATAATTTCTGGTAGAGGCTTAAATTGTACTGTTTCAGTGAAGCTGTACTCTTGGTCTGCGATTTTAAGTGATGTGTTTCGATATTGAATCAAATAAGTTCCGGTTAGGTTAACTCGTTCCTCGTTGACTTGTAGTGTATTACCAAGAGTTCAAGATGAAACTGACTTTTTTATTAATTCATATTTCTTTTGTCATTTACATTTTTACTTATTCTACATTTATGGTGGAGATGCCAGATTTTGTTATTAAGTTCAATATCTAAAATACCAGAATATCAATATCTAACACGCTCCCCTATCAGGTTGTAACTATATATATAAAGTTCGAAAAGTTCAAAATAAAAATCAATAGCTTAAAATACAATTACATCAGTTCTTAAAGTTACAAATCTAAAATTATATACATATTGTTTAATAAGAACGATCATAATTGCCCATTCAATACAATGAAAATTTCGTTTATAAATCAATCAACTTCAGATATCTTAACTACCTTTCCCTTGCGACGTGGTCTTAACTCTCTACCAGCTTCAGATGATGTCACATCGCTTGGCTCTTTAAATGCTACATTATCTTGTTCTTGTACATTTGTTTCGCTCCCTTCAGTTTCCCTATAACGAATTTGGTCCAAATGACGTTTTATTTCACGGTTATTGTGAGTTAAGATACAGGTATAAGAACGAGGACCGAGTTGCTTTTTAATAGTGGCTTGAGACCAAGTTGGCTTATTTGGATTTTTATAATCACGTATTAAAACATTTTGTCCACTTGAAAATTCTAGATTTCTTTTGCCTTTGTGGTTTAGAACACTTTTTATTTGAGAGTCTAAAATTTTCTTTCTTGTCATTGGAGGTTTCAATTTACTAAAACGGGTTTTCAACGATCGGCCAAAGAATAGCTTGGCAGGTGATTCACCTGTGGTGCAATGTTTAGTGTTTCTATAATCTTCCAAGAATCTATTTAATGCTGTGTCTATTGAACAATTGCTATCTGATTTCAAATTTGAGATAATAGACTTCTTTAAAGTTTTAACTAAATTTTCCGCCTGACCATTAGTGGCAGGATGGCCAGGAGACGTAAAAATATGTTTAACATCATTAATCTTCATAAATTTTTGAAATTCATCAGACGTGAACTGTCTACCATTGTCGCTTACCAATATATCAACTAGCCCATAACGACAAAACAGTTCTCTCAGCTTTGAAACTGTAAAAGCTGATGTAATCTCTTTAGTCTTAAAGACCTCAACAAATTTTGAAAAAGAATCTACTACGATAAAGAGATAGACAGAATCCTGTGGACTCCATGGAATTAGGGAGCTTTTTTCAGGAGAAGATTGTAGTTGTTGACAAGATCTACATGAATTCACTAGGATTTCAATATCCTTGTCTAAACCTGGCCACCACACATAGGACCTAGCTAAGGCCTTTGTTTTCACTATGCCAAGATGGGACTCATGTAGCTGCTGTAATAAGGGTTTACGAAGTTTAAAAGGAACAATGACACGGTAGCCCCACAAAATGCAATCATGTTCAACCGAAAGCTCGGTTCCTTTGTTGCGATATGGCGTGAAGTCATCATGTCTCAGATCATCAATAGTGCCACTAAGTATCGCATCACTTAATTTTGATAATATCGCATCACGTCTTGTTTCCCGAGCAATGCTCTTGAAATTTATATTGAAACTATTATCATGCTCAACAAAATTTATATAATTGCTTTCTTCAGAATCTTTCGAGGAGAAATATTGAGGCATACGAGACAGTCCGTCTGCATTATTTAAATCGCCCTTTACATATTCAACTGAATAATTAAACCCTGACAACACTAACGCCCACCTTTGCATACGAGCAGATGCCATAATGGGTAAACCTTTGTGCTCGCCTAAAATTGTTATTAATGGTTTATGATCAGTTCTCAAAATGAATTTGTGTCCTAACAAATATTGTCTCAGTTTTGTTACGCAAAAAATTATGGCCAGTGCCTCTTTTTCCAATGTGCTATAATTTACTTCGCTTTTAGTTAAAGCTCTTGAGACAAATGCAATCGGTTTTAAATTATTGTTTATCCGATGAGACAGAACACCAGCAACAGCGTTGCCACAAGCATCTGTTGTTAGTACAACTGGCAGTTGTGGGTTAAAATGTACTAAAACCTGATCAGACGTAATGTCTGATTTAATTGTTTCGTACGTTTTCTGACATTTTTTTGACCAAATAAATTTCATGCCCTTTCTTAACAATTCATATAAAGGTATCATCTTCTGTGAAAAATTATTTATAAATTTCGAATAGTAGTTCACCATTCCAATAAAAGCTCTCACTTCTGAGACATTACTTGGAACTGGAGCGTTAATAACACTTGAAATTCGTGATTCATCTTTACTCAACCCATTCCTATCTATGGAAAATCCTAAATACGATATCTTAGGTTGGAAAAATTTACATTTTTTTTGATTTAATCTTAATCCAGCTGTTTTCAGTTTCTGCAAAACTTCTTTTAAAGTATTCAAATGCTGTTGCAAATTTTTGCCTGTCACAGTTATATCATCTTGATATACTACAACGTTTGATATACCACGAAACAAATTTTCCATTGTTTTTTGTAAAATAGCGGCGGCTGTTTTAATGCCAAAAGGCAAACGCTTTACTTTAAATATGCCAATATGTGTACTCCAGGAGCACAAAAGTTGTGAATTCTCATCTAAAACAAGTTGGTTGTAAGCATTTGATAAGTCGAGTTTAGTAAACAGCTCTCCGCATTGAAGTGAAGCAAAAATTTCCTCTATACGAGGGAGGGGATATTTGAAATCGACTAAATATTTGTTTAGAGTAACTTTATAGTCACCACATATTCTTAAATCACCACTTGGTTTTAGTATGGGGACTAGTGGTGTTCCCCAATTTGAGTTGTCAGTAGGCTCTAAAATGCCATCTTGGACCATCTTGCGTAATTTTTGTTCTACTGTAGCCCTCCACGCTAAAGGTACTGGACGTGGCTTAAAAAATATAGGTTTTGCCCCCTCTACAATGTCTAATGAAACTTTGTCCGCATTATATGCACCAATAGTGTCACTGAAAACTTCAGAAAACTCATTTTTAATTTGACCAACAATGACAGACAAACTGTTGTATTGTTGAATAGAGCTCACTTGTGTCAATTCAAAGTTAAATGCTCTCAAAAACGTACGGCCTAATAACGGTGGTCCGTCTGTATTGGTTACAACAACAGTCAAAATTGTTGACCTACCCTCGTATGTTATCTCTGCATCGTACTCACCAATAAGAGGAATTTTGTCCCCACTATAACTAACATATGGAATTTTGCACTCCCTGAGAGGTTTTTTATTTGGTATGTCTTTATAAAACAGTGCTGAAACCAACGTACAAGGTGCCCCTGTATCACAAGCTATGTTTAATTTAACACCATCAATTGTCACTGGCAAGGAGTACATACCACAAGAAGATTTGTTTCTAATACTAAAAATAGAGTAATCAAAAATGTTATTTACAGTGACATCACTGTCTGAATCTGATAAATAATTAACAAAATTGTCTTTTTCTCTTCTACAGACCGATGCCAAGTGACCAATCTTTTTACACGAATAGCACCTACTCTCTCTAAATTTGCAAGATATTGAATCATGGTTTTTCCAGCCGCAATGTTCACATGGTTTCTTACTTCTGCCGCTGCTGTTGTTTCTGTTGCTATTTTGTCTGCTTTCACCAACTGCGCTGCCGTTTGATCCGTTATACTTCTTTACATGTCTATCATGTTTTTTATTTTTGTTTATGTAACTTACACTAAAATCCTCACACGTGGGTTTTGAAATTAATTTAGTTTCCATTATCATGGCCTTTTTTAATGCCTGATCCAATGTAAGATTTTCAGTTTCTTCACACAGTTTTTCAAATATTTGTGGTGGAAGTCCAATTATAAAACGGTCCAGAATCATTATAATAAAAAATATATATATTTAAATGTTCTTTAAATTTGCAGTTTAAAGCCAACTTTTTTACTTTGGCATACCATTCACTTACTGACTCTCCTTCTTCCTTTTGAGCGTTATGAAATTTTCTTCTTTCGCTGAACACAATTGTTGGTGGAGTAAAATGTGTTTCAAGAATTTGAGACAGTTCCTTATATGTTTTTTTAACCGGCGAATCTGGATCACATAAACTGTGTAGAACTGAATACGTTTCGGCCCCTAAAGACTTTAGAAGAATAGCCTTTTTTGCATTTTCTTCGGAACAATTTATTTCACAAAAGTGAATTTCTAGTTGCTCATTCCAAATTTTCCAATTACAATTTGAATTAAATTCTGGAACTCCAGAAGTTTGTAAAACTGTCACCGAACTCGTCGCCATTTTTGTAGTGTATTACCAAGAGTTCAAGATGAAACTGACTTTTTTATTAATTCATTTTTCTTTTGTCATTTACATTTTTACTTATTCTACATTTATGGTGGAGATGCCAGATTTTGTTATTAAGTTCAATATCTAAAATACCAGAATATCAATATCTAACAGTCCCGTTAAACTCATTTAGCATTACTAATCCAGGAATTACGCTTTCTGTTTCTGGTATGTGAAATCCATTTGTTGTGGGACAATATGATTTTCTTCCTTTTAGTAAGTTAGGCAGGCATTTGCTGTTATATCTAGTACATCATTTTTATAACATATTTTTAAATCGTTAAATGTTTTACATTTCTTTGTTATTGCTACAATTGTTTCATTACATTTTAATATTTCATTATATTTTATCTTAAAAACAACATTATTTTTCTTTACTGGTTTTACTAATTTAGACTCACAGATCTCTTTATTTGTAATTGGTAAACTTACAATAAAAACTATTTTTTTATATTCTACTTTTTCCTACCTAATTGATTTCTTTTATTTATATTTTCCTAACTATATGAAGAAATCGTACGCCTATGGCATATTGGTCGATTTTTCTTAATTACATTTCTTTCTAATTTCCATTTATTTAATATATTTAATCAATATTTTTATTTAGTATTTTTAATTTTCATCGTTTTTTTCTTAACTTTACTAGGAAATCGTACGCCTATGGCATATTGCTCGATTTTTCTTAATTACATTTTTTATAATTTCCACTTATTTAATATCTAGTCAATATTTTTATTTAGTATTTTTGATTTTCATCTTTTTTTTTTTAATCGTGCTTCTATGTATATACGTATATTCCTAATTGTTACTTTAAAATCTTTATTTTATTACTGATTTTATTATGATTGGTACTACTTAATTTCTATCTTTACTAATTCTTTTATTACTTTTATTACTATTTATTGTTCCTTATATGAGACTTATGAACGATTCTTCTTGATTCTGTGAGAATCGTTCGTCCTCTATCTTCTTTCACTATTTCTTTTTTATATCTAGCGGTTAGTTTATTTCCTAACCTCTTATTTATTTTCACATATACGACGTCCTTTGGGTTATAACAAGGGAAAGGTGTTCTTCTCTTGTTATGAAACTCAAGATCTCTATTCTGTTTGTCGATAAGTTTCTTCACATTATCTAGCCTATCCTTTTCTATCTGTTCTGGGTCAGTGCATACAGTCCGTCCAAAAAATGCTTATATTGGTTTCTTTTTAATTGTCGAGTGTATTGAATTATTATATTTATGTAAGGATCTAAAGAGTAATTCTTTGAAGTTGCTGTGGGTGTTTTCGGCTTTTACGCACCTCATAATTTCGGAAAGAGTTGAATGGAACCGTTCTATTTGGCCATTAATTGTACTCTTGTACGGAGGTGTCCTATATATTTCTATTCCGTATTGGTTTTCGAGCATAAAAGTAATAGGGGCAGAATTCAGAGAGTTTTCATTGTCTATTACTATATATATTTTTATATATATATATATATTTTATTGGGTGTGCCTAACGATATCAGTAGTTCCTGTAGGGGTAGTCTTATGTCTTCTACTGCTCTAGAATGAACTAATTTAGCCTGTGCATATTTCGAAAATTTGTCTATGGCGGTTAAAATAATTTTGTTATCGGTGTGATAGATGTCAATGTGTGCAATGTGTCCCGGATAATCAGGAATGGGAGTAGCGTGGAGAACTGGCGTTGCTGGATGTCTTTCATATTTGTTTTCTTGACATATTTTACATTGCTTTACGATCTCTTTGATTTTTGCATTCATTTGAGGAAAGTAGCAGTTTTCCAACAATTGTGCTCTATTTTCGAGTGAATTTCTGTGTGCTCTATTATGTTCCTGAATTATCTTGGCTTCCTGGCGTGCTTCATCTGTTATGTCCTCTACAATTTTCCTAGTGTATCTTGTCCTGTAATTGGTGAATTGTAAGGGGTATATGGCTTGAATTTTTCCTAAAATATGGTCATCGGTAAAAATACCGTTAGTTACCGAAGGGTTTAAATATCGCTTCAGGATGTTTACAAGGTTGTCCTCGTCAAATTGGGGTTGAATTATTATGTGTCTATGATAGGTTGGGAAAATAATTTTGAACTGATAGGAGGGTATATCTCCTATTGAAAGGAATAGTTGATTTTTGAATACGTTAACTGGTACGTCTGTGTATTGTATTAAATTTTGTGAAGAACTGTCGTCACTGTGCTGCGTAGCCGTCAATGTGTTTACTTGTTGCTTATTGTCTGGAATTCTAGAAAGTGTGTCTGCTACAACGTTCGTTCTACCAGGTTTGTATTTAAGTTCGTAGTTATATTCCTCCAATATCGCTTTCCATCTTTTATGTTTGCTGTTGCTATTTTTGTTACTAAGTGCGTAAGTTAAGGGTTGGTGATCCGTGAATATTTTAATGTCAACTGAACCGTAAAGGTAACCTCGCAAAGTTTTTAATGCCCAAATAATTGCGAGCATCTCTTTTTCGTTTGTTGCGTAGTGCTCTTCGCATTTTGAAAGTGTTCTTGAAATGAAAATAATAGGTTTTCCTTCCTGCTCTAGTACTGCGCCTAGTGCATAATTGGAAGCATCTGTGATTAGATGGAACTCCTTTTGGAAGTCAGGATATTGTAGCATTACTTCACTTGAGGTAAGGGACCTTTTGATTTTATTGAAAGCTTCTATCGCGTTACTACTAAGAGTTATTTCCTTTTTTGCGGACATTCGCTTGGACAATCGTCCCTCCTCCCCTCTCAAAATTAGGGTAAGTGGCTTTGCCAACTTAGCATAATCCTTAATAAAACGTCTGTAAAATCCAGACATTCCTAAGAATGATCTAAGTTCTTTGAGAGTTTTTGGTGTAGGAAAATTCTCAATTGCTTGTACTTTTGCTGGATTTGCCTTAATCCCATCGGCTGTTACAATAAAGACTAAAAATTCAACTTCTTTTGCAAAAAATTTGCATTTATCTAATTAAATCTTCATGTTTGCATTTTGTAATACCCCGAAAATGGTTTCCAAATCTTTTGAGTGGTCTTCTTCAGTTTTGCTAAAAATTATGATATCGTCGATGTAGACGTAACAAATTTTTTCTATGTGTAATCGTAAAATGTCATCTAATGCCCTCTGGAAGATCGCAGGAGCATTCTTTAATCCGAAAGGAAGGCGAGTAAACTCGTATTTTCCATTATTAACGAAAAACGCGGTTTTCTCTATGTCAGACTCTTTTAAAGGGATTTGGTGAAATCCACTTTTTAAGTCGATAACGGAAAAAAATTTGTTGCGTCCCAATTGCGCAAGTACCTCATTGATATCAGGTATTGGATATCGGTCGCTAATTGTTACTGAATTCAATTTCCTATAGTCGATTACTAACCTATACTGCTTATTTCCTGCAGAGTCTGGTTTTTTATTCACTATCCAAACAGGTGAATTGTAGGAAGAGCGGGATGGTCGAATTATGCCATCTTCGAGGAGTTTGTTTACTTGCTCTTCCACCTCTGATTTCAACGAAATTAGGTACGGATAGTATCTTGTATAAATTGGGGATTCTGTTGATGTTCTTATCTCACCAACGACTGTTGTTGCATACGTTAATTTTTTGTCCGGTGCAGCAAACAATGTTGGAAATTGGTGTATCACAGATTTTATTGTGTTTTTTTGTTCTAAACTCAAATGTTCAATTTTTACATCAATTTTGTGTACAGACTTTGACAACTGCTGTTTAATTGGTACCCTTATTTTATTTTCTATAAGCATATAGTCGTCCGATGTAAATATAGTTGCCTTAAGCTGCTTCAAACTGTCATTGCCAATAATGGCGTCAAAGGATTTGAGTGTTGGTAAAATGAAAAATGGAAGTCTTTAAGTCCGAAAAGATGGAGTTCGATGTGGTGCGAAACTTTAGTTTTGCCGCCTATTGAATCTGCAAAAAATATGTTTTTGTTTGGTTTGGGGTGTTTTGCTAACGAAGTCTGAATATAGTTTTTATTCGAGCCAGTGTCTATAAGAAATTTTAAAATTTTTCCATCACTTGTCCTACATTCAAAATAGGGTAGTGATGAGGCGTTTAATCTAAAAAATGAACGTCTACAAATTGATTGGGATCGTTTTCATGATAATGTTCTTCTTGCTTTTCGTATTCTTGTGAATACTCTTGCCAAGATTGTTCATTACCATGTTCTTGCCAAAATTGACCATTGCTGTCTTGAATTTTGTTATCTTCCCTATCGTCTGTCTCTTGAGATATATGATTTATTCTCTGGTATTTATTTGGGACATTTTGCTTAAACTGGTTCGATGGTGGTGGTGGTCGTTTTCCTGCAAATGCGTTGAAATTTGGTCGGTTCTTATAATTAATGTTTCTAGTCTGTTGGGAACTATCTATTTCCATAGGTGTTGGCTTAGGTAGTGGTTTTGGGGCAAATGGCCTTGGGGGTTGAAAGTTTTGATATTGCAAGAAATGATTAGAGTTCTGTGGAAACACAGGATTAGGTTTGAAAAAATTATTTTGATTTATTGGGGGCCTAGAGAAAGAGTTCTGAATAGGTTGCATTGCGTGTGGAAGGAACCCTGTTTGTGGATAAAATGGTGGGGTCCTATGCATCTGCAGTACTTGTTGTTGTACCTGGGGTTGTTGAAATTTCCGATTTTTATTTTGGTTATATGTATATTGTGCCCTATAACCCTGGTTTTCGAGTTTCATGCACAAGTGCAGAGCTTGCGGTAAATCGGATGGCTCTTTCATACCTAGTAGTTTCGGAAGGTCTCCATTGAGTCCCCTGATAAACGTATCCAACGCTTTATTCCTATATGTTTGGGTAAGCAAATGAAGAGCTTCTTGACCCATTTCTAAGCTTGAAAGCTTGCTAAGTATAAGTGAGAGGTGGTTGTAAACCTCTTGATAGAATTGAGGAATAGAATTTCTACCTTGTACTAAAGACGCAAGTTGGCACTCGAGAGTTGTAACGCCGCGTCTATCGGCATAATGCAGATTTAAGCAATGAGAAATTGCTTTCCAATCCAATGGCACATTGTATGATTCCAGAACCATATCGGCATTCCCTGTAATTTTATTCCTGATAGTATTAATAATACCGTAGTACCTTGGCGAACCTTTTGTGCTTTCGTATAATTTTAGGACGCGGTCGACGCTTTTCCTCCACGAACTAAACTCTGCTGGATTTCCTGAAAAATCCCTAAGGCTACGTATTATGTCCGGTATTTTGTCTAAGTCACCTACTTGACCCTGATGTTCCGGTCTAATTGTTTCGTCCGTTGCGGTCAAAAGAATGCTATCGGGGTTATTTCTATCATTATCTTCTTGCACTACCCTTCTTACAATATTACCTATAAGGATTTCCAAGTCTGGTAGTGACAAGGACTGTGATGTCTGTGGTGGACGCTGTGTATTAGATACGCTAGGTGTATTTGGAGAAAACATTGACACCTTTTTCATGATTCTGAGAATTAAAAAAAAAAGGAATAAACAAAAGGTTATTTGATTTTTATGATTGCGGTAATAAATGTACGTGGACAATTAAACGGAAAGTGGACCTTTTTATTATTTGGGTTTTTCCGGTGGCTACCTATATGATTTTTTTACAGAAATTGCACCCACATTTAAGGGTGGTCATTATTCGGAAACTTTTGCACAGTTTGAAACGTACAAGTGCTGAATCAGGTATATAGCCAGCCGCCCTTAAAATATGCGCCCATTTATAAGTACCTGGCAGTAAAATATTCAAAAATACGTAGTATTTATAGGTGTGCATTGATCGATTTTTGGCATTCAGCCAGTGCCGACGAACGCGAACAGTAAAAGTGATTTTTCTCCAGTTTTTTAAAAGTGAATAACAACAAAACATAAAATATATCAATATGGAAAACAACAAGTGCCCATATTTGGATGAATATTGTTACGTTTGTGGTCATATCGTCCGAAAAATACAGAAAAAAGATCGAACAAATTTGTTTACTGAGCATTTCAAAACCGCGTATTGTAATTATTTCGATGAAGCAGATTTAAGTGGTGCAAATTTTACGCCGAACACAGTGTGCAACAGTTGTTATACTACCCTTCTAAAATGGATTCACGGAAAAAGTAGAAAGTTATCTTTTATGAAGCCAGTAATTTGGGTGGAAGACACAACTGGACATGATGAATCCAGGTGCTATGCATGCATAAATTTTCGTCCTGGATTAAACAGACAACAATTGAAAACAAAAGTATACACTGCTGCATTTACTGCCACACTTCCAGTGCAACGCCCTGCTGATACCGATGCACCTAAACCTCCGAGTGCGGATACTGTGTCCCTGCTAGCCGAAACCGTTTTCACCAATCCGACCGATTTGGATGATGCTGATTGGATACCCGATATTGAAAATAGTGCACCACAACCGCTACCACAAATCGAAATGGATTACATTGTGGCCAACACGACTCCGAATGGCTGACATCATTTTTGAAGAGAAGAAAACTCACACAGCAAAATGTCAGCGCAACATCATGCCGACAACGCCAAGCTGATTTTCAGAAATTTTATTCCGTTGACGAAGCAAATACGTTCACGTACTGCCATGATATCCCAGGTTTAGTGAAAAAATTGGGAATGGATTATATCGCTGGCGACTGGCGCTTATTCATCGATGGTTCAGTTACTAGTTTGAAGGCTGTGCTGCTGCACAAAAAAAATAAAAAACCATGCATTCCATTGGGATTCAACACAACTATGAAGGAAACGTATGAAGCATTGGGCGAAATTTTGAAGAAAATCAAATACGATGAACACAAATGGAACATTTGTTGCGATCTGAAGGTGGTCAACATACTACAAGGGGTTATAGAAAAGGGCGGATATCCAAAATACTTCTGCTTCCTTTGTAATTGGGATTCACGATACAAAGGAAATCAATATCAATGTAAAGATTGGAAAGGAAGAACTCCCGAGCTCAACAAACAATTAAAATTACGCAATGAACCTATGATAAAGGACCTGGATGATATTTTGTTGCCACCGCTCCACATGAAACTGGGAATAGCTGGGAAATTCGTTGAAGTGGTGGTCAAAAAAGTTAACGGCGCCTTTGACTGTTTGAAATCCATCTTTCCGAAACTCAGTGATGAGAAAATTAAAAACGGTACGTATCGTACTCTGTATTTCAATATTGTCATATCTAAATTTGTTAATTTCTATACATTCGCATTACCAATAATTTTTTCGTTTTTCTTATGTATTTAAAACAGGTATTCTCAATGGACCTGATATTCGGAAATTGATCAAAAGTGATTCTTTCACACATTTGCTTTCAGAGCATCACGACCACCAACATGCATGGAACGCATTGAAAGAAGTAATAGAAGGCGTTCTAGGAAAGAACCGTGTCCAGCGAGAAGAGATACAGCAACGAGTGGACAGGTTGCTGTTTTATTTCGAAAAAATCGGTGCATCCATGACGCTGAAATTGCATTTCTTGCACCACCACCTCGATACTTTTTTGGCACAATCACCTCAGGAATCAGACGAACAAGGAGAGAGGTTCCACCAGGTGACCATGCCATTTGAAAAGCGGTTCAAAAGCAAAAAATTGGATGCATTGCTTGCGGAGGTTTGTTGGTGGAGTTCCACAATTATGCAGTTTGAAGAAAGCACCGAAGATGAAGACATTGAAATTGGTGGACACAGTGAAAGAAACACGCCCTTGAATAGTATGTGTATCTCGGATGACGATACAGACTCAGACCATGAATATGAACAACCTACGAAGAAAACAAGATCATCAGAACCACAAGCGTCAACTTCTACAAGGATGGATATTGCCAATAATTGAAAAAATGTTCTAAATTTTGTTTTTATGCATATTATAATTGCGTATTAATTGCATATTATTTTATTTTCATTAAGTTTTTATAAATAAAGTTTTTTTTTGCATGATAATTTTTTAATTTATATTTTTATTTTTATTTTAAGGGTGGTGGCTATAACTGATTTTTGAAATTCATACCTTTACTCAATTGCGAATAAAAGCAAAACGCGTGCATCGATTTTTATGATCTTTGTCTCATTTTGCTCATAGGTTATGTGACTTTGCGAAAAAATAACTAGACTTGAAACTTTTTTCCATTTTGGATTTTTTATGTATTTTTAAAAAAAAAAATTTAAATTTTTAGGCAAAAAATAATTTTTTCCCTTCATACATTCATTTTTAACTTCGAAAGTGTTACTTGTATAGGAAAACAATATATGAACAGATTAAGGGAATTGTAATTCTTAATTTTTTAAAATTTATTTCAACTAAATTGGGCTAGGGGTTGTCGAGCTATGTCAAACAACAGGGCCTAAAACGTGATAAATTCCCCTATACGATAGTACTAACTTCAAATCGATACTAACTTCAAATCGCAGGTAAGAAGACAAAACGAATGATGCAGAAATTCTTCTTTTTGGGTCTAATTTCACATACAGTTCACAGAATTGAGTTGGCAAATCATGTGTTGTACTGTGTTATATAAGTGAGACATTTAGTAGCACTTTCTACTGATACCCATGTTAGTCAGATCAAATTTGTACTTAAAGAGATATTAAAAAATTAAATTTGTAAGGTCCATAACTCCTTAACTAGGTAATTAGGCTCAAACCAACTATTTCAACAATTTTAATGTTCAAAGCATTTATTTAATGCTGTACAATGTACATACACAGTGTACATATATATATATGTAAAAATATTAAAGAGCTGCACAAGCATAACAAATATTGCTTACAAGCAATTTCATTAAATTCAGATAGTAGGTGTATATTACACTCTCATTACAAAACACATACTTCCAAAAACAATTGTTTTGCTTTACGATCAAAATATAGAAGAATAGAACAAAACTGCACAAGAACAATGCTGAAGAGCAATTCCATATGAAAGCGATCACCTTTTGGACGACCCCTCTCCGATTTTAAAATAAATAGTCTCAATCGATTGCCCAGCAAAAAATAATGTACCTACATTTTTTTTTTTTTTTTATAGTGACTGGTTTAGTGGTGGTGTACACCACTGTCATGTGACAAAATTGAAGAATTCTTCATAAGGGACCTCATTGAAAAAAAACTACTAAAGCGATCGCCATGAGTGATAGCTCGTTGGAAAGGTATTGAATCAGGCTTTAATTGAAAAATAAAATTTTCCTAATTTTTCTTAGAAATTTACCTTTAAATTTTCCCAAGAAAATTAAATTTTCCGATTTTCCACAGAAGCTCCTAAATTTTCCGGCTTTTTTGAATTCCTCATAATTTTTGCTTTAAGAATCAGCAATAAAAAAATGGGCCCCGACTCCTTGTTTGGACATTAGAAGAGCATTTAAGAGACCACCTTGTTAAAAATACATTTTAAAAATTATTTTACAGTTAAAAATACATTTATGAAGAAAAAATCAATTTTTTTTAAGAGCCCCAAGTTGAGTGTGTAGTGAATATGGTCTGCCTGCCTTCACAAGATCGGCCATAAATCCATGGATAATAGCAGCAGTGGCATGTAATGGCACACCAAACCCGACTGAGGCTACAGGTCATAAAATGTTTTGTAACTTTTTTAAATTACCAGGTAATAAATATTTCGCCTAAAATTACACGTGCAGAAACAAGTCATAAAACACGGATTTTCCATAAATATGGCAAAATATTTATTACCTGGTAATTTAAAAAATTTGCAAAACATTTTATGACCTGTGGTCGGCTTATTGGCAGTAACCAATTAAGTCCCTTTTAAAAAACATTTTATGACCAGTAGTTCACGCAAATTTTCCTATTAAAGAAAGGCAAATATCGCTTATTTTTTTTTTTACCTATTTTTTACCAAAAAATAAATATAAATACTTCACACACTCTGAGTCAAATTTCAGTTGAATACTAAACGTGAAAGTGTTAAAGTGTTTTTTTTTGTAAAGTAAAGAGTGAAGCTGTAAAGACAATTTAAAGTAAAATGAATAAATTTTGCTGCAATCCGTTTAACAAGAGTGGACATCGTTCGAAAAAGATAAAAGTATTAAAATTAACTGGTGTTTCGAAGCGATACATGAATGAATTAAATATACAATACAATGAAGATATGATAACGAATGCAGTCAAGCAGATGACGTTGATGACGGCAAACAAATGATTGAGCAGTTGAAAAGAAAATTCAATTTAGCGACCACTTTTCCGGAGAAATATCTTATTTTATCTGTGCTGCCTCAATCATGGTCTATACGC
Organism: Pollenia amentaria; assembly: GCA_943735925.1. NCBI lineage: Eukaryota > Metazoa > Arthropoda > Insecta > Diptera > Polleniidae > Pollenia > Pollenia amentaria. The sequence continues at coordinate 51,507,611 of OX031008.1, forward strand.
AAGATTTCTGAACAGTTTCAAACATCTTTTTACATCGCGAGAAGAAGCAAAAAATTAGTTCGACAGAAGGGCATATTGGCGACTCCCACCAAGAAATTTGGCTCAAGGACCCTCAGCGAAGCAACGGTGAAATTGATTCAATATTTTTACTGCAATGATGACAACAGCCGCGCCTGCCCAGGTACACGTGACTATGTTATCACACGTGAAGATGGAGAAAAAGTACACAAGCAGCGCAGATTATTATTATGTAATCTATCCGAAGCATACCATCAGTTCAATGAGAAATACCCAGCAGAAAAAGTGGGATTTTCTAAGTTTGCCATCCTACGACCAAAAGAATGCGTGCTGGCATTAGACAGGCACGGAACGCATTCAGTCTGCGTTTGCATGTTTTATCAAAACATCAAATTAATTTTCTTTCCATGCAAGAAATTGAAAGTATTTCACGGTGAAATTGAAACATATAGGGACCTCCTGTCGAAGTCGTTGTGCGCATACCCCACGGAAAATTGTCATCTGTCCAAATGCGACAATTGTCCGAAGATTGACGAGCTAGAGCAATATTTGGCGGAAAAGTTTGAACAGCTGTTAATTCAGGAGGTGCATTTCAAACAGTGGATAATTAGCAGCGGTAGATGTTCCCTTGAGACCGTGGTAAAGCAGATTCCGGAATTCATCGAGGAATTCGGATTCAAGTTGAATGAACTGAAGGCGCACCATTTCATATCCGAGATGCAATCGAAATTTCTAAAGGAAAGTAAGGAGAAATTAGCCCAAAATGAATTCATTGTGATAAGCGACTTTGCCGAGAATTACACTTTTCTCGTTCAGGATGAAACTCAGGCTTATCACTGGGCAAACGACCAGTGCACGGTGCATCCTTTTTGCATTTATTTCAAAAACGAAGATAACGAACTACAGACCGTAAGCCTTGTTGTTGTCGCGGAGAGTTTAGCTCATAATTATGTGTCCGTTTATTTATTTCAAATGAAACTGTTTGAATTCTTAAGATCAAAATTCGATGCAATCGACAAAGTAACGTTTTCTCAGACGGCGCGGCTTCTCAGTACAAGAATAAAAAAAATTTTTACAATCTTTGCATAATTGAAGAAGAACAAAACTGCAAGGTCGAGTGGCACTTTTTCGCGACGTCCCACGGTAAGGGCCCGTGCGATGCGTTAGGGGGAACCCTAGCGACTAAGGCAAGTTTGCAAAGGCCATATACTGACCAGATCTTAAATGTACAACATTTGTTTTCGTGGATTCAAAGCAAGGAAATTGCCATTAACACAGTTTTATGCACTCAAAAAGAACACGATGCCATGGAGCGACGAATTCAAAACAGATATAATAATGTCAAAACTATAACTGGAACGCAAAAGTTTCATTGCTTCATACCAAATATTTCTGATATGTCAATTAATGTAAAGCGGTACTCTTCGTCTGCCGACGTGCTAAATTTAAAGTTACTTTAATTTTATAATGATGCCAAGACAATTGAAATTTTTAATAAATATTGTAATTAAGTATAAGCAGCAAAATAAGAAAGATTTTTTCTTCATAAATGTATTTTTAACTGTAAAATAATTTTTAAAATGTATTTTTAACAAGGTGGTCTCTTAAATGCTCTTCTCCTGTACAAACAAGGAGTCGGGGCCCATTTTTTTATTGCTGATTCTTAAAGCAAAAATTATGAGGAATCCAAAAAAAAAAATTAGCCGGAAAATTTAGGAGCTTCTGTGGAAAATCGGAAAATTTAATTTTCTTGGGAAAATTTAAAGGTAAATTTCTAAGAAAAATTAGGAAAATTTTATTTTTCAATTACTGATTCAATACCTTTCCAACGAGCTATCACTCGTTGCGATCGCTTTAGTAGTTTTTTTTTTAAACAACTTTCAATGAGGTCCCTTATGAAGAATTCTTCAATTTTGTCACATGACAGTGGTGTACACCACCACTAAACCAGTCACTATAAAAAAAAAAAAATATGTAGGTACATTATTTTTTGCTGGGCAATCGATTGAGACTATTTATTTTAAAATCGGAGAGGGGTCGTCAAAAAATTTGCCAATTTTGATCGTTTTCATATGGAATTGCTCTGAACTAAAATAAAGCTGAATTAGAACAAAGATGAAGTAGAACATTAAAACAGAAATAGAACATTCCAAGCATGTTTGAATGTTTTGATTGCAAACATAAACCAAAGAGAAAATTGCAAAAGGAGAAACTTTTGATTTAATTTCGTTTGAGTGGTTTTCAATGGGTTCGGTTGTAGGTTCCTTTAAAATATTATTAAAAATTTAGGAAATAATATAACTAAATTATTAAGCTTAAAGTCTTTTTTTTTTATTTTTATATAAAACTTTAAACGTTTATTTAACCAATATTTCGGCACTCCTTTGAGTGCCTTCTTCAGGGTTTTTTCTTCCTTATTTTATAAATTTTTATTATCAAAGTTGTTTTTGGGAATACAAATATTTATTAAAAGATTTTGTTTGTTGTGCTTAATTCCCTTTTTTAATAATTGATAAAAATACTGAAATTTATTGTTGGAGGATAAGCTGTTCCTATGCGCATTTCACTGGTTGCTTAGGCCAGATCGTCAGGAAACGTTCTCCTAAATAATTTTAGAAAAGCCAAAGCTATCAGCAAACAAAACTACAGAAGGAATGAGAATAACCTACAATACCCTCAAAAAGTTTTATTTGCAACGATATCAAAGCTTAAACAAAATACCAAACAATAAAACAGTGATGAGTTTTTATCTTTTCTTACATTTCCCACTACAATTAGTTAGAATTCTCCCAACATTAATTGTAGCTGTAAGTGGGTAAAGAAAAAACATGTTAAAAACAAAAACAAAGTACTTTTATTGTTTTCGTAAGAAAACAAAATAAAAACAATTTGTCCGTTCAGTTTTTTATGCACGTGCACTTGCAAAAATTTATTATCAAAGTTGTTTTTGGGAATACAAATATTTATTAAAAGATTTTGTTTGTTGTGCTTAATTCCCTTTTTTAATAATTGATAAAAATACTGAAATTTATTGTTGGAGGATAAGCTGTTCCTATGCGCATTTCACTGGTTGCTTAGGCCAGATCGTCAGGAAACGTTCTCCTAAATAATTTTAGAAAAGCCAAAGCTATCAGCAAACAAAACTACAGAAGGAATGAGAATAACCTACAATACCCTCAAAAAGTTTTATTTGCAACGATATCAAAGCTTAAACAAAATACCAAACAATAAAACAGTGATGAGTTTTTATCTTTTCTTACATTTCCCACTACAATTAGTTAGAATTCTCCCAACATTAATTGTAGCTGTAAGTGGGTAAAGAAAAAACATGTTAAAAACAAAAACAAAGTACTTTTATTGTTTTCGTAAGAAAACAAAATAAAAACAATTTGTCCGTTCAGTTTTTTTTTTTTTTTTTTTTATGCACGTGCACTTGCAAAAATTTATTATCAAAGTTGTTTTTGGGAATACAAATATTTATTAAAAGATTTTGTTTGTTGTGCTTAATTCCCTTTTTTAATAATTGATAAAAATACTGAAATTTATTGTTGGAGGATAAGCTGTTCCTATGCGCATTTCACTGGTTGCTTAGGCCAGATCGTCAGGAAACGTTCTCCTAAATAATTTTAGAAAAGCCAAAGCTATCAGCAAACAAAACTACAGAAGGAATGAGAATAACCTACAATACCCTCAAAAAGTTTTATTTGCAACGATATCAAAGCTTAAACAAAATACCAAACAATAAAACAGTGATGAGTTTTTATCTTTTCTTACATTTCCCACTACAATTAGTTAGAATTCTCCCAACATTAATTGTAGCTGTAAGTGGGTAAAGAAAAAACATGTTAAAAACAAAAACAAAGTACTTTTATTGTTTTCGTAAGAAAACAAAATAAAAACAATTTGTCCGTTCAGTTTTTTATGCACGTGCACTTGCAAAAATTTATTATCAAAGTTGTTTTTGGGAATACAAATATTTATTAAAAGATTTTGTTTGTTGTGCTTAATTCCCTTTTTTAATAATTGATAAAAATACTGAAATTTATTGTTGGAGGATAAGCTGTTCCTATGCGCATTTCACTGGTTGCTTAGGCCAGATCGTCAGGAAACGTTCTCCTAAATAATTTTAGAAAAGCCAAAGCTATCAGCAAACAAAACTACAGAAGGAATGAGAATAACCTACAATACCCTCAAAAAGTTTTATTTGCAACGATATCAAAGCTTAAACAAAATACCAAACAATAAAACAGTGATGAGTTTTTATCTTTTCTTACATTTCCCACTACAATTAGTTAGAATTCTCCCAACATTAATTGTAGCTGTAAGTGGGTAAAGAAAAAACATGTTAAAAACAAAAACAAAGTACTTTTATTGTTTTCGTAAGAAAACAAAATAAAAACAATTTGTCCGTTCAGTTTTTTATGCACGTGCACTTGCAAAAATTTATTATCAAAGTTGTTTTTGGGAATACAAATATTTATTAAAAGATTTTGTTTGTTGTGCTTAATTCCCTTTTTTAATAATTGATAAAAATACTGAAATTTATTGTTGGAGGATAAGCTGTTCCTATGCGCATTTCACTGGTTGCTTAGGCCAGATCGTCAGGAAACGTTCTCCTAAATAATTTTAGAAAAGCCAAAGCTATCAGCAAACAAAACTACAGAAGGAATGAGAATAACCTACAATACCCTCAAAAAGTTTTATTTGCAACGATATCAAAGCTTAAACAAAATTACAGCTACAATTAATGTTGGGAGAATTCTAACTAATTGTAGTGGGAAATGTAAGAAAAGATAAAAACTCATCACTGTTTTATTGTTTGGTATTTTGTTTAAGCTTGGATATCGTTGCAAATAAAACTTTTTGAGGGTATATCGCGAATGGGTAGTCATCTTGCCGCGATGCGAGGGCTTAAGTACAAGGACGTTTAGAGTCATGCTGGCGGTAGTGACGTTAGTCAAGACCGGTAGGGCCTCCCATGCCAGAAGGGTCTAAACCGAGTACGAACCAAGAACTACCCCCCCCTCGTCTATTAGCGTCTGTTTCTCCTAGTTGGAGCGGCTAATGACTAGGTCCGCTGGCCTTTTTACGGTCAATTGTTTGCCTTCTGAAGGCTGTCGGTCCGCAATAAAATCCATCAGCGTCTGTTCTCATAGTGAGCGGCTGATGGTCTGCGTCTGTCTCCAGAGGAGCGGCAGGTATAATTTCGCCTGGCAGTAGGCATAAAATGCAACCCCACCACACCCCCCACGAAATGTCCGAAAATTTACGCCCTACGTATCCGGTAAAGGGCTTCATAATCTCCGGAGACCCTACTACTACAGCGTCGGTATCAGGCTGTAGTATGTCGAATGCTATTGAAACCTCGACTAGCAAGGTGGTTGCGCCAGGCTCTGCTAGTCGATTAGCTACTAGTGCGCAAAAACTCACGGCTAAGCCTTCAGGCGGTCGTAAACCAAGCTTGGTACAGGGTTCTTCGAAACCAGGTACCTCCAAGGCTTCCCAGGTCCGGACGGGAGAAAAACCCGTCAAAACCCCTTCCTCGGGTGCTGGCTTGACGGTGCAGACTCAGTCTACCGGAAATCCAGTTTCCCATGTGCCGAAACCTGTGCAAAGAGAGCATACGAAGAAAGATTCGATGCCCTCTGATGTACCTCCCCCAGCCTCTACGGCAATTATTAAAAAACCCCAAAGGCACATAAACCCATCCAAACGGGCCTTTATAACCAGGCGCTCCGCCTACAAAATCATCAGCCGACTTGGTGAAAAACCGATTGGTGAGCTCACGGAGCAGGAGAAAACCTCTCTCCAGTGGGCAAAAACCCATATTGAGGGTTTAAAACGTGCACCTCCCTCTGCATAGGAAGGCAATCCTGAACGGAAGCCAACCGAAGCAGCGCCTAAACGGCAGCGGTCTGGGGAGGACACGCTTCCTGGGACTAAAAGGTCCAAATACACGCCTCAACGGCCGCAAAACAGGTCGTACAAAGATGTGGCTAAAGACCACCTCATTTGGGCGATCATTGACCGCAACGCAAGTGACGGCACCATTTCGTCCAAAAACTGGAAGCTGGTTGTCGTCGCACTTAGTAGGGCGTTCCTGAGTGTTCTAAGGGGAAACCCTGGACCACCACCACAGTGCGAAGATGCCGGTTGGTATCAAGGGCACATTAAATTGATAGCGTGTGCAGATGAGCGTTCAGCGCTGCTGTACAAGGATGCCGTGGAGTCCCTGAGGGAAGTTTGGCAGGGCGCTAAGATTGAGGCAATACCTCTGGCCGATGTACCGCAAAGGCCCAGATCTATTGCCAAGATCCCCGCTGAGCCATCCGACCCCAAGGAGATCCTGGAAATAATTCAGCTAAGTAACCCCCAGCTACCCACACAGGACTGGAAAGTAGTGAGGGTTTCTGAATCTGTTGAAGAGTCCAGGAAGGCCACTGTTGTGATAAACAGTGACTCTCTGCCGTCACTTCGGAAGACACAGGGGAAGATTTTCTATGGATTTGGAACTATCTTCCTCCGAGTCTATAAAGGTGACGACAAAGGGAAGCCTCAAGCTCCGGCGACTACCACCACCACAACAATAGCATCAACGGAGCGTATGGAAGACGAATCTGTTACGTCATCGGCCAATGAAGACACCCAATCGGTCAGTGGACTTGTGGGTGACTTCTTTGGTAAGATGGGAGTGGCGGATGATGAGGACATCCTTCTGGAATCGGACGACGATCCAGAGGATGCCAACGTCACAGTCGTCCATAGTGATGAGCTATGATGAAGGTGACACAAATCAACCTTCATCACTCTAAAGCGGCGTCAGCTGCCCTTCTCCTCCGATTAGCTTCAGGCACGGAGGAGCTTATATGCATCCAAGAACCATTGTCGTATAGAGACAGGGTTTGCGGACTCAGATTAGACGGTTACAGTACTCTGTACGCAGCCGATCAAGGTAAGACCAGAGCTTGTGTTATGGTCAAAAACATCCTTAAAGCTTTCATTCTTTCTGATTTTAGCGATAAGGACACATGCACTGTCGCAGTAGAGTGCAAAACCAGTACAGTCTGGTTTATGAGCTGCTACATGGCACACGACCAGGGTGCTAACCCTCCAAACTCAACAACCAGGAAGGCGATGTCGCACGCTAAAAGGCACAACATCCCCCTAGTAATATGTGCAGATGCGAATGCACACCATACCGTCTGGGGCAGCTCGGATATCAATCCACGAGGTGAGTCGCTTTTCGACTTCATAGTAGAAAATGAACTAACAGTAGTTAATAGGGGTAGTGAGCCCACCTTTATTGTGACTAACAGAAGGGAGGTTCTTGATATTACGCTTATTAGTGATAAGTTCGCGGATATGATTAGCGATTGGAACGTGTCTAAGGACTGTTCCTTCTCGGATCACATGTATGTTGATTTCAATTTTTCCTTTAGAGTTGATTCAGTTAAACCCTACACGAACAGAAGAAGGACTAACTGGTCTATCTATGCGAGTGTACTCGGCGACAAGCTGCCTATGTGCCCAGTTCTCATAGACAGTGTGTCCATGCTCGACTCCGCAGTGGAGTCATTGACCGGTGCCTTAATGGAGGCAACAAACGAAGCCTGTAAAATAATGGACAGGAGGGGCAAAGCTAAGCCCATATGGTGGAATGCGGAAATTGCTGAAAAACGCAAGGAAAGCAGGAAGCTCTTTAATGAGGCAAAACGTAATGGTGTTTGGAACAATTACAAGTCCTCAGTTAATAAATTCAAGAATCTTATAAGGAAGGCCAAGAGACAGTCATGGAGGAAATTCTGCAGTGACGTGGAAAACTCCTCGGAGACAAGTCGGCTTCGTAAGATTTTATCCTATAATCCAGCTATTCCATCATTTATACGGAAGATGGATGGATCCTGGACCACAAACAGTCGGGACACCCTTGAGGTCCTGATGAATACACACTTCCCTGGTTGCACTGATGATGTGCCTAGGGAGGAAACTTTTAGTGGCGCTCGGGATATCTCTAATATTCCGATAACTCGCCATCGTGTGGAATGGGCGGTCAAAAGCTTCCATCCCTTTAAATCTCCAGGCCCGGATGGCATTATCCCAGCGGACCTACAAAATAACCTGGGAATATTGATGCCATGGCTCTTGGCAATATTTAGAGCCTGCCTGAGTCTCTCACATGTCCCAGCAACGTGGACATCATATAAGATCGTCTTCATCCCCAAGAGTGGGAAGACATCTCACACTATGGCTAAAGACTTTAGACCAATTAGTCTATCCTCCTTTCTACTGAAAACACTGGAGAGGATTTTGGATATTCACATTAGATCATCATTAGGACCCAATTCCCTGTCACCGGCTCAGCACGCCTACACGAAGGGAAAGTCCACTGAAACTGCGCTTCACTCATTGGTGGGCCACATAGAGAGATCCCTGCATTACAAGGAATTTGCTTTAGTGGCATTCCTGGATATTGAGGGCGCTTTCAACAATGTTAAACCTGAATCGGTTATTAACGCTATGAGACATTTGGAGATCGACCCAGCGATCATTCAATTTGTCAGCAGTATCTTGCACTTCAGGCGTATCGAATCCAACTTGGGCGCCTCGAACATTTCAAAGGTTGCGACTAGGGGCACCCCGCAAGGTGGTGTACTGTCACCTTTACTTTGGAATCTGAATATAAATACCCTACTCAGAGCCATGGAAAGGACGTGCTGCAGAACGGTCGCATATGCGGATGACGTTGCAGTTGTGGCTATGGGTAAAGATCCCAGACTTTTGTCTGAACTAATGGAGTCCGCACTGGACGTCCTAACAAAATGGTGCCAGGGATGTGGACTGGATGTAAATCCCTCCAAAACAGAACTGGTACTTTTCACAAGGAGATACAAAATTCCCAAATTTAATACCCCGAGGATAAAAGGGGTGTCACTGGTACTGTCTGACAGCGCCAAGTATCTTGGGCTAATATTGGACAGTAAACTGAACTGGAGGATGAACACCAGTTCCAGGACTAATAAAGCGGCTACTGCATTATATTGCTGCAAAAGGGCCATTGGCCTAAACTGGGGAATTAACCCGAGGAATGTATACTGGCTATACGAATGTGTCATTAAACCCATTCTCTTCTACGGGGCAGCTGTTTGGTGGCCGGCGCTCAAGGCGAAGAGTCATCAATCCAGGTTTGAACGTACAATGAGAATGGTGGCGATAGCTGTAACAGGTGCCATTAGAACAACCCCCTCTAAGGCATTGTTTACGATTCTAAACTGGTTACCACCAGACATTTTGGCGAAAAGGTTAGCTGCGAACGCGGCGGTAAGACTAAGGGCCACCGGAGCATGGAGAGATAATAATATCGGACATGCTAACATTCTGAATGATATTAATTGGCACATGGATGTTGATTATGTCACACCCGAGCCAATCTTTGATCCTGGCTTCACGGTAAGCATTGTGGATAACGTGGTCCACTATGATGACCTGCAAATCCCCGCGAATACGATTCGAATCTTCACGGACGGGTCTAAAACACTGTATGGTGTCGGTTCTGGCATATACTCCGAGCAGCTAAACTGGAGCATTCCTATAAGGCTGCCGGACCACTGCAGTGTAATCCAGGCCGAGATAATGGCCATCCACACAGCCGCGAAACGCATCCGGTACGGTGAAATATCTGGAAGGGATATTCACATTATTACCGATAGCAAGGCGGCCATAAGATCCCTGGAGAATGTGTTCATCACATCGAGAATTGTCCGAGAATGCCGGATGTCTCTGGAGGAGATAGCGAGACATTCACTGGTTACCCTTAATTGGGTCCCCGGACACGGGGACATACATGGGAACTGCATGGCGGATTCGTTGGCGCATGCAGGTACCACCTTGAATCGGGACGGTTCCATATATGTAGGTGCTTCACTCCCAAGGTGTAAGCAACTTATAGCGCATAAGTTTCATCTTATCGCCAGTCAGAGGTGGCACGATGAAACCACCTGTGGGGAAACCAGGAAAATCTGGCCCATCATAGATGAAAAAAGGACACGGCGGGCATTACAGCTGTCCAGACATCATCTAAGAAACCTAACTGCGGTTATAACTGGCCACTGGCCAATTGGGAGGCACGCCCAGAGGCTGGGGCTCCCTTATAACGACTTGTGCAGAAGTTGCGGCGATGAGGAGGAGGAAGAGTCAACGGAACATCTTCTCTGTAACTGCCCGGCTTTCGGAGACTTAAGACTCAAAATGTTTGGTCGAAGAACCCTTGGGGACAAAACTTGTCTCTCTGATGTTGACGTAAATAGGATCCACTCCTTTATTGAATCGACCGGTTGGCTGCATGGGAATACTAGCAGCCAGATTTCATAGGACCCATGGGAGACGGCGTGATATGGTAACACAACGGGAACTAAGCAATGGACCCACGTGAGCTGTGCTTGATCACGGCTGCCAATGGAACCTAACCTAACCTAACACTTCAACGCCATATGACACGTTTACGTATTTTTAGTAACTACCAACCATTGAAGTCTACCGCAACGTTTACGTATCCGCATCATTTACCTAAGAGTAACCTGTATTTAATTATTGAACGACAATCAGAAAGTCTTATGCTTTTCTTTTTAGAAATTTGTAATAGCTTGAGTAAAATAGCATGAACTAAAATGATTTTCAGGAGGGGAATTTATATTGGACCAGGCGCGGATTCAGGGGGGGGGGGTGAAAAATGGAAATCCCCCCCCCCCCCCTAAATTATAAAAATATCTTTTGCTTATTTCGATAATACACGAATTTCCGAATGCACAAAATTTTTGAAAATCCCATCAAGTTTTTTTTTGTTTTTTATAGAATCTCTTATCAAATTTTCAATAAGTATCCAAGTATTTATCCTAATAGTTATTTATTATATATTTCCAATGAAACATCTAGTTTACAGTATTTAAATACATATTATTCTACATTTAGACCCAGCAAGTGCCATCTATATCCGAAAAATAATCGTTTGGGTTGAAAATGCGAGCTGTTGAATTATTAATAAGCCTTAGTAGTATATGCAATATTTTTATTTGTGCTATGATAATTATTTATTATATACATTAGAATATAACCGTTTTTCGTATCATATTTTCATCATAGTAGGCTTTGAATTTGAATTGTATATACATTGCCATTCTACCCAGTGATGCATTTTGAGTTTTTTTGTTTGGGGCTAAATAGACGACTTAAAAGGGCCAAAAAAAATGTTTAACATATTTGATTTTTATGTTTGTACCCAGCCAGCAAAATACCCGCTCAGATATCTGAAAGACGTCTGAATAGCAAATCCTAGTAATATAGTATTATAGTATAGTGTTTTATTTTATTAAGAACAAAACCGAAAATTCACATTGTTATACTAAGTTGGTCATTTCGTGTGAAACTTTTTGACCACAGAAAGAATACATATTCTGTGTCCTTGAGAAATTCTAAGTCGATTTACCCATGTTCGTCCGTCTGTCCGTCTGTTAAAATCACGCTCCAAATTGTTTTCAGTTCTGCTAAGCAGTTTGGGATTGAAATCCAGCCAATTCGGTTCAGTAGGGCAAGAGTTATATACATATGAAAATTTAGATCGATATTAACATTAATATTAAAAGATTAATAGCGATATAAGATTTTGCACAAATTCGTTCTGTATGGGTAGAAATCATACCAAAAATTTTCGTAAAGATCGGTCGATAATTTATCATAGCCTCCAAACGAAGCCCACTCTCGAAAAAACCCTTTAGTACGCCTAAAACCGTAACTAACAATGGTAGTGTAATAAATTTTTGTCTGTCACATTTATATATGAACTAGAAATCACACTGTCAAATTTTGTGAAGATCGGTCCATAATTTAGCATAGGTCCCATATAAACCCTACTCTCAGAAGACAGTTAAAGTACGCGTAAAACCGTAACGAATAATGCTATTGTAATAGAATTTGGTCAGTCATAGTTTTATAAGACTAGAAATCACACTGTTGACTTTCGTAAAGATCGGTCCATAATTTACTATAGGCCCCATATAAAGCGCACTCCTTAAGTATTCTAACTGCCGTTGGAGGGTATTAAAGAATCGGCACAGCCGAATATACCACTCTTGTATTTTTGTTTCATTTCAGCAAAACAGTCCGACGTCTTCAAGATATCTGCAAGAAACGTCGATTTCATACAAACATGCTTTATATGTTTTATTATATCATAGATCAAACCGCTTTTGTGGTTTATTTGGCCCTGAACAACCAACACAATTTCGTAAATAAAAGCAGTGAACAAATAACATTGATATATCGTCGGGTGATAATTTAATTGTCGTATGTGCATTCCGATAGTTTCGAGTAAATTGAGTTTGAAGTTTGAACTCTTATAAAATCCACATACGATATTTAAAAAATAAATTAATTTTTTGGTCGTTTTATATGGAAATTTTTCGTATGTGGCAGTTACATAGGACATTTAATTTGAAAATTGCTTCAGCAAATACCACATACGACAAACACTCCGTATGAGGTATCGAAAAACTGCTTACGCCAAATGAAAGATCAGGTCGGAAAACCTAAGGAATCGATCTTAACTCAAAGCCGCAAAAACTCCGCATACGACATTTAAATTATCAACCGACGATATGTATTGGACTATTAAAGTAGTTAATTAAATTTTGACCTGAATGGGCCAAAATAGATTTCCACAGGGCCATCAAACAATCGAAAGTGCCACAAATGGCACAATTGTGCCACATTTTGCATCACTGATTCTACCTTCCCATATATACATATGAATATATGTATTGGTCTAGTAAAAGTTCACCAAAGAAGAATTATATAACTGTCAAATTTCAAGTGCATTAATAAGAAAAGTTCTTTGATATACAAAAATACATAAAAATTAGACAAACAATGGTGAGTCCGTAATTTTTTTTTTTAATATAACGTACCTATATAAGTATATATCATTACCTTCAGTCGTAAAGGATGTAGTCCAATGTATAAATTTTATAGGAGAGAGAAAAAACTTTCTTCTTTAGTTCTGAATATATTTTAAGTCTGTAAATCCAGTTTTGCTTCATTGCCGACTCTTTATTGGCTTGCAAACAAACTAAAAATAATACATTTATGTTTTACATAGCTTTTTGTGACTTATCACCTTTTCTATTATATATTTTATACTTTTAATGTACATTTTAGTATATCAATTTGCAAAAAATAAAATATACTATAAAATTATTTTATTTATTTTAATGTTGACTATTAACAAATTTTTTTTTTAAATTTTCACATTTTAATGGGCCCTAGCGCTTTTTCTTTAGCATTTTTGGACTTAGAACTTTTACATATCGTTGCATAACAAGAACTAGAAAAAAATATTTGTATTTTTTCAGCAAATGATGTATTTGTGTTTACTCTATTGAACTGAATCAAAAACTTTATTTTCAAAAAGTGTGGCATTAGCGCATTTACGACTGAAGGTACACACATACACATATGTGCAGCCAAAATTATTTTTGTCTTTCCATTGTTATAAGCTTTATGGTGTTAACTTATATAAGTGAGACATTTAGTAGCACTTTCTACTGATTCCCATGTTAGTCAGATCAAATTTGTACTTAAAGAGATATTAAAAAATTAAATTTGTAAGGTCCATAACTCCTTAACTAGGTAATTAGGCTCAAAACAACTATTTCAACAATTTTAATGTTCAAAGCATTTATTTAATGCTGTACAATGTACATTCACAGTGTACATATATATATGTAAATATTAAAGAGCTGCACAAGCATAACAAATATTGCTTACAAGCAATTTCATTAAATTCAGATAGTAGGTGTATATTACACTCTCATTACAAAACACATACTTCCAAAAACAATTGTTTTGCTTTACGATCAAAATATAGAAGAATAGAACAAAACTGCACAAGAACAATGCTGAACTAAAATAAAGCTTATTAGTGATAAGTTCGCGGATATGATTAGCGATTGGAACGTGTCTAAGGACTGTTCCTTCTCGGATCACATGTATGTTGATTTCAATTTTTCCTTTAGAGTTGATTCAGTTAAACCCTACACGAACAGAAGAAGGACTAACTGGTCTATCTATGCGAGTGTACTCGGCGACAAGCTGCCTATGTGCCCAGTTCTCATAGACAGTGTGTCCATGCTCGACTCCGCAGTGGAGTCATTGACCGGTGCCTTAATGGAGGCAACAAACGAAGCCTGTAAAATAATGGACAGGAGGGGCAAAGCTAAGCCCATATGGTGGAATGCGGAAATTGCTGAAAAACGCAAGGAAAGCAGGAAGCTCTTTAATGAGGCAAAACGTAATGGTGTTTGGAACAATTACAAGTCCTCAGTTAATAAATTCAAGAATCTTATAAGGAAGGCCAAGAGACAGTCATGGAGGAAATTCTGCAGTGACGTGGAAAACTCCTCGGAGACAAGTCGGCTTCGTAAGATTTTATCCTATAATCCAGCTATTCCATCATTTATACGGAAGATGGATGGATCCTGGACCACAAACAGTCGGGACACCCTTGAGGTCCTGATGAATACACACTTCCCTGGTTGCACTGATGATGTGCCTAGGGAGGAAACTTTTAGTGGCGCTCGGGATATCTCTAATATTCCGATAACTCGCCATCGTGTGGAATGGGCGGTCAAAAGCTTCCATCCCTTTAAATCTCCAGGCCCGGATGGCATTATCCCAGCGGACCTACAAAATAACCTGGGAATATTGATGCCATGGCTCTTGGCAATATTTAGAGCCTGCCTGAGTCTCTCACATGTCCCAGCAACGTGGACATCATATAAGATCGTCTTCATCCCCAAGAGTGGGAAGACATCTCACACTATGGCTAAAGACTTTAGACCAATTAGTCTATCCTCCTTTCTACTGAAAACACTGGAGAGGATTTTGGATATTCACATTAGATCATCATTAGGACCCAATTCCCTGTCACCGGCTCAGCACGCCTACACGAAGGGAAGGTCCACTGAAACTGCGCTTCACTCATTGGTGGGCCACATAGAGAGATCCCTGCATTACAAGGAATTTGCTTTAGTGGCATTCCTGGATATTGAGGGCGCTTTCAACAATGTTAAACCTGAATCGGTTATTAACGCTATGAGACATTTGGAGATCGACCCAGCGATCATTCAATTTGTCAGCAGTATCTTGCACTTCAGGCGTATCGAATCCAACTTGGGCGCCTCGAACATTTCAAAGGTTGCGACTAGGGGCACCCCGCAAGGTGGTGTACTGTCACCTTTACTTTGGAATCTGAATATAAATACCCTACTCAGAGCCATGGAAAGGACGTGCTGCAGAACGGTCGCATATGCGGATGACGTTGCAGTTGTGGCTATGGGTAAAGATCCCAGACTTTTGTCTGAACTAATGGAGTCCGCACTGGACGTCCTAACAAAATGGTGCCAGGGATGTGGACTGGATGTAAATCCCTCCAAAACAGAACTGGTACTTTTCACAAGGAGATACAAAATTCCCAAATTTAATACCCCGAGGATAAAAGGGGTGTCACTGGTACTGTCTGACAGCGCCAAGTATCTTGGGCTAATATTGGACAGTAAACTGAACTGGAGGATGAACACCAGTTCCAGGACTAATAAAGCGGCTACTGCATTATATTGCTGCAAAAGGGCCATTGGCCTAAACTGGGGAATTAACCCGAGGAATGTATACTGGCTATACGAATGTGTCATTAAACCCATTCTCTTCTACGGGGCAGCTGTTTGGTGGCCGGCGCTCAAGGCGAAGAGTCATCAATCCAGGTTTGAACGTACAATGAGAATGGTGGCGATAGCTGTAACAGGTGCCATTAGAACAACCCCCTCTAAGGCATTGTTTACGATTCTAAACTGGTTACCACCAGACATTTTGGCGAAAAGGTTAGCTGCGAACGCGGCGGTAAGACTAAGGGCCACCGGAGCATGGAGAGATAATAATATCGGACATGCTAACATTCTGAATGATATTAATTGGTACATGGATGTTGATTATGTCACACCCGAGCCAATCTTTGATCCTGGCTTCACGGTAAGCATTGTGGATAACGTGGTCCACTATGATGACCTGCAAATCCCCGCGAATACGATTCGAATCTTCACGGACGGGTCTAAAACACTGTATGGTGTCGGTTCTGGCATATACTCCGAGCAGCTAAACTGGAGCATTCCTATAAGGCTGCCGGACCACTGCAGTGTAATCCAGGCCGAGATAATGGCCATCCACACAGCCGCGAAACGCATCCGGTACGGTGAAATATCTGGAAGGGATATTCACATTATTACCGATAGCAAGGCGGCCATAAGATCCCTGGAGAATGTGTTCATCACATCGAGAATTGTCCGAGAATGCCGGATGTCTCTGGAGGAGATAGCGAGACATTCACTGGTTACCCTTAATTGGGTCCCCGGACACGGGGACATACATGGGAACTGCATGGCGGATTCGTTGGCGCATGCAGGTACCACCTTGAATCGGGACGGTTCCATATATGTAGGTGCTTCACTCCCAAGGTGTAAGCAACTTATAGCGCATAAGTTTCATCTTATCGCCAGTCAGAGGTGGCACGATGAAACCACCTGTGGGGAAACCAGGAAAATCTGGCCCATCATAGATGAAAAAAGGACACGGCGGGCATTACAGCTGTCCAGACATCATCTAAGAAACCTAACTGCGGTTATAACTGGCCACTGGCCAATTGGGAGGCACGCCCAGAGGCTGGGGCTCCCTTATAACGACTTGTGCAGAAGTTGCGGCGATGAGGAGGAGGAAGAGTCAACGGAACATCTTCTCTGTAACTGCCCGGCTTTCGGAGACTTAAGACTCAAAATGTTTGGTCGAAGAACCCTTGGGGACAAAACTTGTCTCTCTGATGTTGACGTAAATAGGATCCACTCCTTTATTGAATCGACCGGTTGGCTGCATGGGAATACTAGCAGCCAGATTTCATAGGACCCATGGGAGACGGCGTGATATGGTAACACAACGGGAACTAAGCAATGGACCCACGTGAGCTGTGCTTGATCACGGCTGCCAATGGAACCTAACCTAACCTAACACTTCAACGCCATATGACACGTTTACGTATTTTTAGTAACTACCAACCATTGAAGTCTACCGCAACGTTTACGTATCCGCATCATTTACCTAAGAGTAACCTGTATTTAATTATTGAACGACAATCAGAAAGTCTTATGCTTTTCTTTTTAGAAATTTGTAATAGCTTGAGTAAAATAGCATGAACTAAAATGATTTTCAGGAGGGGAATTTATATTGGACCAGGCGCGGATTCAGGGGGGGGGGGGGGGGGTGAAAAATGGAAATCCCCCCCCCCCCCTAAATTATAAAAATATCTTTTGCTTATTTCGATAATACACGAATTTCCGAATGCACAAAATTTTTGAAAATCCCATCAAGTTTTTTTTTGTTTTTTATAGAATCTCTTATCAAATTTTCAATAAGTATCCAAGTATTTATCCTAATAGTTATTTATTATATATTTCCAATGAAACATCTAGTTTACAGTATTTAAATACATATTATTCTACATTTAGACCCAGCAAGTGCCATCTATATCCGAAAAATAATCGTTTGGGTTGAAAATGCGAGCTGTTGAATTATTAATAAGCCTTAGTAGTATATGCAATATTTTTATTTGTGCTATGATAATTATTTATTATATACATTAGAATATAACCGTTTTTCGTATCATATTTTCATCATAGTAGGCTTTGAATTTGAATTGTATATACATTGCCATTCTACCCAGTGATGCATTTTGAGTTTTTTTGTTTGGGGCTAAATAGACGACTTAAAAGGGCCAAAAAAAATGTTTAACATATTTGATTTTTATGTTTGTACCCAGCCAGCAAAATACCCGCTCAGATATCTGAAAGACGTCTGAATAGCAAATCCTAGTAATATAGTATTATAGTATAGTGTTTTATTTTATTAAGAACAAAACCGAAAATTCACATTGTTATACTAAGTTGGTCATTTCGTGTGAAACTTTTTGACCACAGAAAGAATACATATTCTGTGTCCTTGAGAAATTCTAAGTCGATTTACCCATGTTCGTCCGTCTGTCCGTCTGTTAAAATCACGCTCCAAATTGTTTTCAGTTCTGCTAAGCAGTTTGGGATTGAAATCCAGCCAATTCGGTTCAGTAGGGCAAGAGTTATATACATATGAAAATTTAGATCGATATTAACATTAATATTAAAAGATTAATAGCGATATAAGATTTTGCACAAATTCGTTCTGTATGGGTAGAAATCATACCAAAAATTTTCGTAAAGATCGGTCGATAATTTATCATAGCCTCCAAACGAAGCCCACTCTCGAAAAAACCCTTTAGTACGCCTAAAACCGTAACTAACAATGGTAGTGTAATAAATTTTTGTCTGTCACATTTATATATGAACTAGAAATCACACTGTCAAATTTTGTGAAGATCGGTCCATAATTTAGCATAGGTCCCATATAAACCCTACTCTCAGAAGACAGTTAAAGTACGCGTAAAACCGTAACGAATAATGCTATTGTAATAGAATTTGGTCAGTCATAGTTTTATAAGACTAGAAATCACACTGTTGACTTTCGTAAAGATCGGTCCATAATTTACTATAGGCCCCATATAAAGCGCACTCCTTAAGTATTCTAACTGCCGTTGGAGGGTATTAAAGAATCGGCACAGCCGAATATACCACTCTTGTATTTTTGTTTCATTTCAGCAAAACAGTCCGACGTCTTCAAGATATCTGCAAGAAACGTCGATTTCATACAATGCTTTATATGTTTTATTATATCATAGATCAAACCGCTTTTGTGGTTTATTTGGCCCTGAACAACCAACACAATTTCGTAAATAAAAGCAGTGAACAAATAACATTGATATATCGTCGGGTGATAATTTAATTGTCGTATGTGCATTCCGATAGTTTCGAGTAAATTGAGTTTGAAGTTTGAACTCTTATAAAATCCACATACGATATTTAAAAAATAAATTAATTTTTTGGTCGTTTTATATGGAAATTTTTCGTATGTGGCAGTTACATAGGACATTTAATTTGAAAATTGCTTCAGCAAATACCACATACGACAAACACTCCGTATGAGGTATCGAAAAACTGCTTACGCCAAATGAAAGATCAGGTCGGAAAACCTAAGGAATCGATCTTAACTCAAAGCCGCAAAAACTCCGCATACGACATTTAAATTATCAACCGACGATATGTATTGGACTATTAAAGTAGTTAATTAAATTTTGACCTGAATGGGCCAAAATAGATTTCCACAGGGCCATCAAACAATCGAAAGTGCCACAAATGGCACAATTGTGCCACATTTTGCATCACTGATTCTACCTTCCCATATATACATATGAATATATGTATTGGTCTAGTAAAAGTTCACCAAAGAAGAATTATATAACTGTCAAATTTCAAGTGCATTAATAAGAAAAGTTCTTTGATATACAAAAATACATAAAAATTAGACAAACAATGGTGAGTCCGTAATTTTTTTTTTTAATATAACGTACCTATATAAGTATATATCATTACCTTCAGTCGTAAAGGATGTAGTCCAATGTATAAATTTTATAGGAGAGAGAAAAAACTTTCTTCTTTAGTTCTGAATATATTTTAAGTCTGTAAATCCAGTTTTGCTTCATTGCCGACTCTTTATTGGCTTGCAAACAAACTAAAAATAATACATTTATGTTTTACATAGCTTTTTGTGACTTATCACCTTTTCTATTATATATTTTATACTTTTAATGTACATTTTAGTATATCAATTTGCAAAAAATAAAATATACTATAAAATTATTTTATTTATTTTAATGTTGACTATTAACAAATTTTTTTTTTAAATTTTCACATTTTAATGGGCCCTAGCGCTTTTTCTTTAGCATTTTTGGACTTAGAACTTTTACATATCGTTGCATAACAAGAACTAGAAAAAAATATTTGTATTTTTTCAGCAAATGATGTATTTGTGTTTACTCTATTGAACTGAATCAAAAACTTTATTTTCAAAAAGTGTGGCATTAGCGCATTTACGACTGAAGGTACACACATACACATATGTGCAGCCAAAATTATTTTTGTCTTTCCATTGTTATAAGCTTTATGGTGTTAACTTATATAAGTGAGACATTTAGTAGCACTTTCTACTGATACCCATGTTAGTCAGATCAAATTTGTACTTAAAGAGATATTAAAAAATTAAATTTGTAAGGTCCATAACTCCTTAACTAGGTAATTAGGCTCAAAACAACTATTTCAACAATTTTAATGTTCAAAGCATTTATTTAATGCTGTACAATGTACATTCACAGTGTACATATATATATGTAAATATTAAAGAGCTGCACAAGCATAACAAATATTGCTTACAAGCAATTTCATTAAATTCAGATAGTAGGTGTTTATTACACTCTCATTACAAAACACATACTTCCAAAAACAATTGTTTTGCTTTACGATCAAAATATAGAAGAATAGAACAAAACTGCACAAGAACAATGCTGAACTAAAATAAAGCTGAATTAGAACAAAGATGAAGTAGAACATTAAAACAGAAATAGAACATTCCAAGCATGTTTGAATGTTTTGATTGCAAACATAAACCAAAGAGAAAATTGCAAAAGGAGAAACTTTTGATTTAATTTCGTTTGAGTGGTTTTCAATGGGTTCGGTTGTAGGTTCCTTTAAAATATTATTAAAAATTTAGGAAATAATATAACTTAATTATTAAGCTTAAAGTCTTTTTTTTTTATTTTTATATAAAACTTTAAACGTTTATTTAACCAATATTTCGGCACTCATTTGAGTGCCTTCTTCAGGGTTTTTTCTTCCTTATTTTATAAATTTTCAACAATTTTTAACAAATTTAACAATAACTGACAAATTAAAAAATTTTTTAATTAGAAATATTGGTTAAATAAACGTTTAAAGTTTTATATAAAAATAAAAAAAGACATCAAGCTTGATAATTTAGTTATACCTAATATAATAATAAAGGTCGACTAAAATAAAATATCTGTGGACTTTTGACAAAACGACTTCTCTCGAGATAAGACAATTTTCCAAGATTTTTATAATAAATATAACATTTTAACGCGCTTCTTTTGCTCAAATCCCCGTATTTCTACGACCTTTAGAACGTAATATATGCAATCGACTAATCGACTTCTTTCAGATTTTTTCCCATTTTCAGTTCGACAAAACGACTTCTTTCAGAGAATTGAAAATTAGCACAAAAAACTGATAACTGTCATTTGACAAAACAGCTTGTTTCAATTTAGCTCTAGCACATTTTTACCAATTCCGTTTTGACAAAACAGCTTCTTTCGAAAGAAGTCGTTTTGTCAAAAGCAAAGTTTGAAAAACTTACCACTTGTCTGGAACAAATGGATTTTTTAAACAGTTTATTGCTAGCCTTAGTTGCGACAAAACGTCTTGTATCAATAGAGGTTCTTTTAAAAAACGATAGTTTAAAAAAAGTGAAGTCTTATCTTAAGACAAGTGTTTTTCTAAAAACGAAAAAGGAAAAAAGAAGCTGTTTTTAAACAATAAATTTAAATTGGTGAAAATGGACCGAGGTAAAAAAATTGTGACTATGGGCAAAAATGTGAGAAAAAGTCCCGTAAATATTCCTTTGTTTGCGGCCAAAAAACATAAAATCGAACAATCGGCTGAAGGACATGTTGCTAACGATGGACAGAATCCCTGTGAGACAATAACATCTTTTAATATCGGTATTAGTGGTGATATGTTAACACAACTGGATCAGCTACAAACCGGATCAAGTAACGAGGCTGAGAACTTGGAAAATGAGGAAAATGATGAAGACATTTTTCACGAAACCGATTTCGATGATTCTGATTACATTCCATCAGAGGATTCGCTTGTGGATACAACGTCGGAGAGCATTAGAGATATGGCTGCTATATTAGAATCTAATCTTACCGAGTCAGACTTGCCACAATCTAGCAAAGAACAACTTGTTGATATGCCTACAACTTCAAAAAGCTTGAATAAATTAAACAAAAATTTGGGAAAAGAATACTATACATATCGGAATAAAAAAGCACCTGCCAAGATATTTGATGCAATAGGACAGTGCAAAAAAATGTGCCACAACAAAATTAATTCTCAGCAGCAAGAAGACATATTTAAAAAGTACTGGAATCTTGGTGATTATAATAAGCGTAGTCTTTACATTTCTAACATGATTGACATTCAAACTAAAAAATCCGAGACTTTTGTGAAAGCATTGAATTCCCGGAATCGGCAGTATGTTTATTTGTACCACTTCGAGATATATGGACAGAGAAATCGAGTGTGCAAAAAGTGTTTTTTGAAAATATTTGGAGAAACGGATTCGAGCATCAAAACTGTAAATAGGCTTAAAATAAATCAACTATTTGGTGGGCTCATACCGGATGACCTACGTGGCCGACACGAGCCACGTCACAAGATGCCGATTCATAAATACAATGAAGTAATAGAACACATAAATAGTATTCCCAAGTATGAAAGCCACTATAGTCGTCGCCATACAGCTCAATTATATTTTCAACGCGGTCTTAATTTTGCAACTTTATATCGGTTGTATGCAGAAAAATACTCTGATCCCGTATCGGAAACGAAATATAGAGAAATTTTTCAACCAATGAACATTAAATTTAAAAAGCCGCAGCTAGATCTTTGTAATATGTGTGAAACGCTTAAATCAAAAATTACAAACGCATCGGATGGAGACGAAAAGATCCAGCTTAAAATGCAACAAAAAAAACATCACGACGATGCAGATTTTGCTTATGAGTGCAAAAGAAATGATAAGGAGCTTGCATTAAGTGATTCAAATGTAAAAATGTTTTCTTTTGATTTGCAACAATGTTTGGCAACTTCGTATTTGCGTGCGTCCATGTTTTTCTATAAGCGACCATTATGGACTTTTAATTTAACGGTGCATGATGGGGCGACGAAGAAGGCTCAATGTTACTTGTAGAATGAAACTATTGCAAAACGTGGAGCAAACGATATTGGGTCTTGCCTTTTTAAATGCTTGTTAGGTTTACCTGATACAATTCGCCACGTCATTTTGTACAGCGACTCCTGTCCGGGACAAAATCGCAACTCATATATTTGTGCAATGTTTCAACAAGTTTTGGAAGAGCACAAAAGCATTGAAGTGATTGACCATAAATTTCTAGTTGTGGGTCATACACATCTTGAATGTGACACAGTACATGCGCAAATTGAAAAAAAAAGAAAAATTCAACTTTTTCAATATTCCACACACATGACTGGGCAAATCTAATATCGGCTACAAGTAATAAATATATTGTTCACGAATTAAACCAAAAGGATTTCTTGGATTTTAATGCACTGATGAAAAATAAATACACATGGAGAACATGCAACATTTCAGGTATTTCTAAAGTTAATTTCATTTATTAAATAATTTATATGTATATTAATTTGTATTTTTTACTACTTATATATTTTTCAGGTGAAAAATTCGAGTGGAAACAGGTGCGTTGTATGCGGTACGAAAAAAGCAAACCCGGAATTCTGCAGTACAAATCATCACTACACCCAGAAGAAGGTTTTAAGCAGCTAGACATTAACTCTCGCCGTCAAAAGGTCCCGATTCCAAAATTGCAACCAAGTTACAAATCTCCATTGGCCATATCACAGAACAAAAAACGCGATTTATTGGATATGCTGCCACTGATAAGTACGCATCTACACAGTTTTTATAAAAACATTAAGGCTGAAGGAGAACGTTCATTTGAAATTGATCCGGATCTTGAAGAAGAAGAAACTCAATAACGATACGTTTAATGTACAAATACTGCAAAATATGATTTTTTTATTGTTTCCTTATTATTATAAGTTTATTTCTTTTATTTAAAAGTGAATTGTTATGTTTTAGTTAAATTTAATAAAATACCTATATGTTATTGTTTTTAAACGAAAATTGTTATAAAAGCATATTGTACCGAAAAAGTGGTGTAATTTTTTTTAATAAAACCGAAATATTTTTTGCCAAATCAACTTCTTTCAACTTTTTTTTTATATTTCAACTTCACAAAACAACTTGTCTTGACTTAAGCGACTAAGATCATTTTATAATTTAAACAAAACAATTTTGACAAAACGACTTGCATGGTAGAAGTTGATTTGTTTGTTTAAAATCCATTTGACAAAAAATCTTATTTTTTTTTGTTGTAGTTTTAAAGAAAACTATTGCTTCTAGAAGGAAAAAAATAATCGCAAAATGTTCATTAAGTATTAGTGTATAATATTCAATTATACGATTATATTCATTTTCTAAACAATTACTTTTGTAAGTCACTTTAACAGTTTTTTCGCTCTACTGAAAAGTTGTTGATTTAGAAAGAAGTCGTTTTGTCAAAAGTCCACAGATATACATTTAGGAAATAATTCAAAAAAATCAATTTTGCTTAAATTTAATGAATCCATTTCTGTTATAAGCTAAGATCACTTTAAATTTTTTAAATTCCTAATTACGTGCACTCGATGCTTTTACTATAATTTACCGTTTCTTTATTTCATTGTCTGTTTTTGTGTTGATATTCTGTTTGTTTTGATAATACAAGCACTAACAAAGCAGAAGAGAAAAACTTTTCAAGTTATGCTTGTTTTGTTTTGGTGAGAGTAATATGTTGTTATGTTTGTTTTGCTATGTATGTTTACAGTGAAATAATATGGAAATCCCCCACCCCTAAATTATAAAAATATCTTTTGCTTATTTCGATAATACACGAATTTCCGAATGCACAAAATTTTTGAAAATCCCATCAAGTTTTTTTTTGTTTTTAATAGAATCTCTTATCAAATTTTCAATAAGTATCCAAGTATTTATCCTAATAGTTATTTATTATATATTTCCAATGAAACATCTAGTTTACAGTATTTAAATACATATTATTCTACATTTAGACCCAGCAAGTGCCATCTATATCCGAAAAATAATCGTTTGGGTTGAAAATGCGAGCTGTTGAATTATTAATAAGCCTTAGTAGTATATGCAATATTTTTATTTGTGTTATGATAATTATTTATTATATACATTAGAATATAACCGTTTTTCGTATCATATTTTCATCATAGTAGGCTTTGAATTTGAATTGTATATACATTGCCATTCTACCCAGTGATGCATTTCGAGTTTTTTTGTTTGGGGCTAAATAGACGAATTAAAAGGGCCAAAAAAAATGTTTAACATATTTGATTTTTATGGTTGTACCCAGCCAGCAAAATACCCGCTCAGATATCTGGAAGACGTCGGACTATTTTTCTGGCTGGGTATTTAAATAAGACCAATAGCAAATCCTAGTAATATAGTATTATAGTATAGTGTTTTATTTTATTAAGAACAAAACCGAAAATTCACATTGTTATACTAAGTTGGTCATTTCGTGTGAAACTTTTTGACCACAGAAAGAATACATATTCTGTGTCCTTGAGAAATTCTAAGTCGATTTACCCATGTTCGTCCGTCTGTTAAAATCACGCTCCAAATTGTTTTCAGTTCTGCTAAGCAGTTTGGGATTGAAATCCAGCCAATTCGGTTCAGTAGGGCAAGAGTTATATACATATGAAAATTTAGATCGATATTAACATTAATATTAAAAGATTAATAGCGATATAAGATTTTGCACAAATTCGTTCTGTATGGGTAGAAATCATACCAAAAATTTTCGTGAAGATCGGTCGATAATTTATCATAGCCTCCAAACGAAGCCCACTCTCGAAAAAACCCTTTAGTACGCCTAAAACCGTAACTAACAATGGTAGTGTAATAAATTTTTGTCTGTCACATTTATATATGAACTAGAAATCACACTGTCAAATTTTGTGAAGATCGGTCCATAATTTAGCATAGGTCCCATATAAACCCTACTCTCAGAAGACAGTTAAAGTACGCGTAAAACCGTAACGAATAATGCTATTGTAATAGAATTTGGTCAGTCATAGTTTTATAAGACTAGAAATCACACTGTTGACTTTCGTAAAGATCGGTCCATAATTTACTATAGGCCCCATATAAAGCGCACTCCTTAAGTATTCTAACTGCCGTTGGAGGGTATTAAAGAATCGGCACAGCCGAATATACCACTCTTGTATTTTTGTTTCATTTCGTCTTCAAGATATCTGCAAGAAACGTCGATTTCATACAAACATGCTTTATATGTTTTATTATATCATAGATCAAACCGCTTTTGTGGTTTATTTGGCCCTGAACAACCAACACAATTTCGTAAATAAAAGCAGTGAACAAATAACATTGATATATCGTCGGGTGATAATTTAATTGTCGTATGTGGATTCCGATAGTTTCGAGTAAATTGAGTTTGAAGTTTGAACTCTTATAAAATCCACATACGATATTTAAAAAATAAATTAATTTTTTGGTCGTTTTATATGGAAATTTTTCGGATGTGGCAGTTACATAGGACATTTAATTTGAAAATTGCTTCAGCAAATACCACATACGACAAACACTCCGTATGAGGTATCGAAAAACTGCTTACGCCAAATGAAAGATCAGGTCGGAAAACCTAAGGAATCGATCTTAACTCAAAGCCGCAAAAACTCCGCATACGACATTTAAATTATCAACCGACGATATGTATTGGACTATTAAAGTAGTTAATTAAATTTTGACCTGAATGGGCCAAAATAGATTTCCACAGGGCCATCAAACAATCGAAAGTGCCACAAATGGCACAATTGTGCCACATTTTGCATCACTGATTCTACCTTCCCATATATACATATGAATATATGTATTGGTCTAGTAAAAGTTCACCAAAGAAGAATTATATAACTGTCAAATTTCAAGTGCATTAATAAGAAAAGTTCTTTGATATACAAAAATACATAAAAATTAGACAAACAATGGTGAGTCCGTAATTTTTTTTTTTAATATAACGTACCTATATAAGTATATATCATTACCTTCAGTCGTAAAGGATGTAGTCCAATGTATAAATTTTATAGGAGAGAGAAAAAACTTTCTTCTTTAGTTCTGAATATATTTTAAGTCTGTAAATCCAGTTTTGCTTCATTGCCGACTCTTTATTGGCTTGAAAACAAACTAAAAATAATACATTTATGTTTTACATAGCTTTTTGTGACTTATCACCTTTTCTATTATATATTTTATACTTTTAATGTACATTTTAGTATATCAATTTGCAAAAAATAAAATATACTATAAAATTATTTTATTTATTTTAATGTTGACTATTAACAAATTTTTTTTTAAATTTTCACATTTTAATGGGCCCTAGCGCTTTTTCTTTAGCATTTTTGGACTTAGAACTTTAACATATCGTTGCATAACAAGAACTAGAAAAAAATATTTGTATTTTTTCAGCAAATGATGTATTTGTGTTTACTCTATTGAACTGAATCAAAAACTTTATTTTCAAAAAGTGTGGCATTAGCGCATTTACGACTGAAGGTACATACATACACATATGTGCAGCCAAAATTATTTTTGTCTTTCCATTGTTATAAGCTTTAAAATTCCTTTCTAAATAAAAATAATTTAAATTAAAAAATTAACTGTAATCAAATTAAATCAGAATAATTTTATATGTATCTTTAGATTAAAACCCAAACAGTTCGACTAAAATTCATAACTTAATTTTAAAATTAGTGAAGCATATTCCTTCTTCCAAAATTTTGTTAACAATTGCATATGTATTCTTTTTGGTCGAAAAATTGGTCAAACAATTTAGTATTATGTAGTCAAATAAATTGTTTCAAATAAAAAAAATTGAACGGATCTTATATTTTATTTTACCTTATTGTTGAGTTTTTTTTAATATAATATAAACATATCGTTGTTAATAAACTATTAAAAACAAATTTTTTTACTTGTTTTGCATCATAAAAAATTCCCCCCCCCCCCCCCCCCTCCCTTAAGGCTCAAGCTGGATCCGCGTTTAATTGGACCCATGGTAAATTATGGGCCAATCATCCGAAAATTCCGTAGAGTAATTTCTGGTATTAAAAACATAAATTAGAATAAATTTCAATACAGTAGTGAAATTAGTTTTAGCGTTTACATTGAACTTCAAAAGGTAGCTTTATATGGGATCTAAAGTAAATTATGGACCGTATATCACAAAATTGCATGAAATTTTTTCTGATCATATGAAGTTAAGTTGGAACAGATTTTACCGCAATACCTATATCTGCTAAGATGTAAGTCGTATTTAACTAATTTCCTAGAGTGGGCTTTCTATGGGGCCTATGGTTAATTATGGACCAGTTTTAACGCAATTCGACAGTACGATTTCTCGTCTTGTAACACTGTGCCCCAAATTTTATTATGATATATATCATCGTTTATTACAAATAGCATCAATGAGGCAAAAAGTGACATCAATCCAATGACGAACGTCATTCTGTGTACACTGATAGAAAAGACGCTGATGAATTTTGACATCAGTACAGACAAACTGTCATCACGAAAACCATATCGGGCATGCTAAGGGTGTCTTTAATTGAGAGTTCTTCTGTTAACAAGGGGCAGAATACAGCAAGATTGAAACCAACATGTGTAACGGGTAAGTAAATAATGGTATTCTCTTAACTTGACTTACGGTCAATTACAATGACTCAATTTGATGACAGATTGTCATCGCACTGATGACATGCTTTATAAAACTGGCTCCGATTTATCATTTCTGTGATGCCAATGTGTCATACCATTGATGACATAATTTAAATTTTTGACCCTGATGACCATTTGGCCAAGTAATGTTAAGGCTGACATCGCAGAGCTGTAGTGTCACGAAGACACTTGTCGTAGTACTGATGTCAAAATACATCAGCGTTATGACGCCTTTTCTATCAGTGTACGGTTTATATGAAGTCACGAAAGTTGGCAGTGTGATTTCTAGTCCTATAAAACGGTGATGTACAAAATTGTGTTATGATAGCGTTGTTTTTTATGGTTTAGTCTTACCAAACTGTTTTCCGAGAGTAGGGTTTATATTGTGATTAATGGTCTTAAAAAACTGGTTCGTACGACTTTTTACTATGATAGCACTATTTATTACGATTTTAGGCATACTAAACTGTTTCCGTTAGTAGGTTTTTATATGGACCGATCTTTACAAAACTAAATATTATTCTTTCCATATTATATGTATCATTCCGTGCATTATTCTACCATTTATGTTAGTTTTTGTAACAAAATCAACAATTTTTAGGGTGGTGCTTCCATATGTGGATTCATAGCTCAAATCCTACTGAGCTGATTTTGCTGGATTTTAGTCCCAAACTGCATAGGATAACTGCAAGCAATTTGACACTAAGTTTGTTCTTTACTTTTGAGTTTTTGAGAAAGTGAGCGTATTTTATAAAGGACTAAAAAAAAGTTTCACACGGAATGGCCAATTTAGTATATCTTCATTCACCACTAGTGCTGGTGCAGGGTATAACAATTAAAAAATTAAAATCCGTAAAGCCAATACACCATAATATTTACTGACGAATTTTAAAAATTGTATACTATCGGCTCACCAAAACACAGTTATGTTATGAGGTTAAAATTCATATGAGTTATTTGTGCCGAATATTATCTACATGAAATTTTTTGTCTTAAATGGATTTTAGGGACGGTCGCTTAATTTTATGTTAATGTTCTTTAAAAGGAAGTTAAAGCTTTTTACGGATGGAAGCTGTGGTCAAATGTGAACAAGTTCAAAAAAAAAAAACAAATTCATTTTCAGTAAAATAATTTTGAGGCGAATTGAAAATAAATACGAACATAATTAGACGGTTTATGGGAACAAGAAGACTTCTTCAAACCATGTGTTTGCTTTAATCGGTTAATCGCTCGATTAATTAGCTGAGGTTTTAGTTTAATCGGTTAATAATCGATTAATTTTGTTATTAATCGGTTAAACGATTAATAAAGTTTTCTTTTTATAAATTAAGTAATTTAAATAAATAGAAATGCTTAAGTTATTTTTATTTGGAATTTATGATAAAAAAAAACAATCACATAACAATTCTTGACCTAAAACGAGCAAACAAAAAATAATTCATCAATATGTAATACATATTATTTAATTAATTCATAATATGTTAGATCATTTTATCAGTTATTTCAATAGTTTAAGGAGATCTTATAAATAAGCTTTTAGACAAATAATTTGGCTTAAATGTTTAGGATTTAAACGATTCTTTTCTTTAGTTTTGATAAAACTTGACTTGGAAAAATTTCTTTTATTTATCGTAGATGTTGGAGAAATCGAAAGCACTGATAAAACCGAATATTTAATTTCTCAGTCCTTTTCCTGGATTTCTCTAAACATATAAACTCTTTCAGTATGTCATTAGATACCTGTTTAAATTTTTTTAAATGCTTAGCACTTCTAATGGTTTCTAATGGAAAATACACGCATATTATCAAATTTTTCGATGATAAATTATACTCTCGTTGTGAGGAAATGGTACCCTACCGATTAACCACCTTAAAGAATCATTTGTGATACAATTTGCTGATTCTTGTAGTAAGTCAGTATTAAATTCAAGCCATTTATTAATCATTATTTGAACAAATTAATGAATCCATTTTCAATCGCTCAAGTGACAAATCACTTTTAATCTCAAAAGCAAAATGAAAAGGCCCATGTTGGTGATTTTACAAAAAATTATCACCTAAATGCTA
Source organism: Pollenia amentaria (assembly GCA_943735925.1). NCBI lineage: Eukaryota > Metazoa > Arthropoda > Insecta > Diptera > Polleniidae > Pollenia > Pollenia amentaria. The sequence goes on from OX031008.1 coordinate 51,538,409, forward strand.
GTTGGATTATTTAAAAAGAACACATTCTTTGTTTGTATGAAAAAATATTTTCAAAACACATAGGATACCTTTTGTATATAAGACGAAACAAATAATTAAAAATAATTAATCTAACTATCTACATGAGTTTAACTTGTACCTACAGAAGGTTTACATGGACAGACAATCAGGCGGTCGGACATGGAAATATTACTTTAACCTCTTTTCCGCCGCACCAAGTGAACTGACATTATAATAATGAAATAAGATTTTAAGTAACTGACAGAAAAAATAAACATTGCAACAAAAAAAGAGTGTGAGTAGGGATGCAAACGATACATCGATGATTAGAAAACATCGGTGCTTATGAACATGTATTGTTCATAAGCACCGATGTTAACATCGATGTTTTGATGGACGATACATCGGCGATACATCGCCGTCAAAACAAAAAAACATCGACATCGTCTATTTAATATTTTCATTTATTTAAATTTTTTTCATATTTTTACCATTTTAAATTTTTATTTTTTCAATTAAACCCTTTATTTAAAAATATGAAAAAGTGTATTTCAAAGTATAGCCGTACACCTAGAGAAAAAATATGGTCACCTTCAACAAAACTATTTTTAAATAAAATTGTAAGCATATTATGGTTAATTTAACCAAATTATTGTCATCGACAACCAATACACAACGAAGCACAACAACAATGAAGCTTCTTGAAGGAGGACTAATTTAACAATAATATGGTTGTCGGTGTCAATAATATGGTAAAATTAAACATAATATGTTCAAAATTTTTTTTAAAAATAGTTTTTTTGGAGGTGACCGTATTTAAACATGTTTTTTCTCGGCGTGTACAAAGTACGTACATATGTATGTATGTACATACCTCCATAATATGCATTGTATAACTACATATGTATGTATACATATGTGGTTCTCATTTTATAAACTAAAGAAATGTTAAAACAATTTTGGAGACTGTGTAATAGGGTTATAACATTTTTAATTTTTTGCAAATATCAGTTCTCCCAAGGTAAAATCGTGTAGGGCATGGAAAAATATTAAGAATTGTGCATTTTTAGTTTTTTGCTATTGTTAAAAAAGTACACGCGCTAAGTTCCATGAAGTTTTTAATTAAAATGTTTTTATTTTTTTTTTTACTGAAATTATATAATATTTATTTTAAAATACTTTGCATTTAATGTCATTTTGTCAAGAAAATTCCTCAAAAGGTTACTTAACTGACTTCTTTGTTGGGTACATATTAAATCTTTCAATAATAATAAGAAAAAAAAAATTAAAACATCGATGTATCGTGTTTGTACCGATGTTTTTTAACATCGATACTTATCGTGGAAACATCGATGTTTTTAAATATCGATGTTTTTCGGAACGATGTTGCATCCCTAAGTGTGAGTGCTGGTGATTATAATCACCGGTCGGCGAAAAATGGGTTAAAAAATGTTTCTGAGTTGATTCGTATACTAAAAGATGAGTCTAGATTTCTTTGTATTACACACATCAGAACAAACGTATTTAATTTAATTGCTCTTTCCCTAATTTTTGGTTATGTATACAATTTTACAGCTTGGAATACCATGTATCTTTGATGGCAACCTGCTTTAGCTTACAATTATAGAGTGAAAACTCAATGTAGATGACGAAATTGTAGCAACGCGTTGGGTATTTAGATACATATGTAGATATTTTAAAAAGAAAAGCCATCACTTAACCAGAATTTAAAAAAATCGATTAACATTTATTTTATTCGCTGCGAAAGCACTTCTAGGCATCTTAAAAAGAGGTGAGGCTTTAAAGGGGTGAAATGTGCGCAATAAACTTAAAAAATGCTGCAAAAATGATCTTTTGGCTTAATTATGCAAACAAATGGTGCAAATGGTAAAATATGTAAAGATATGCACTAACAAATTTATGCCAAAATTCACTAAATGCTCTAAATCGGGTAAAAATATTGTTCCTACCTTCTTTGGTCGCAAAAGCAAAAAACAATTGCATATTTACGGTTTCCCTTTACATCATCATATATATTAATAGGCAAGTGGATTTCTTAGGATCCCTTTTACGCCTTAACTATACATTGTATTTTAACAAATGATATATCATTCGAAACAATTCACATACGTGTGAGCAAAAACAATGTAAACACATAACAGAAGCAGTATGCTTTGTTTTTGTGTTTACATAGTAAAATTGGAGAATAGTAGAGATTAAGAAATAAAAAAGAGGAAGACAATTTTAAATATTTTGTTTTCTTTTTGGGGGAGTTGTTGTTTTAAATGTTACGGTTGATTTCTTAAATTTTTGCGCTAATGATTAATTTTAATGTTATTGTTACATTATTAATATGGTTACATTGTAAAGAATATGTTTAATGCATTTTTTTTAAAATAAAGTGCGATGTTTTGATGGGCTGCGATTTTATATAACAGACACTACCGATCATGGTCATTTGTTATATGATAATCATGTATTTACAAAACATATACATATATATATAGAGGTTATAAGAACATAATTCATAAACGAAATAAATATAAATGGAAAATATATAAAAGGCTTTGTTATAAACATTGAGATTAGGGAACTTATGTTTTATATACATTTTTAGAAAAATTGTCACTAAATTCCATATGCCTAAAAGAAATGTGCCTCATAATATTAAAAATTGTTCTTCTCTACTGAGAATTATTACATTTTGAGTTACTTCTCTGTTTATAATCAAGTGCGATATGTTTTTGAACATTAAATAAATATATTTCTACATATGTATGTATATTAGTGTGTCCCAAAAACTTTTCAAACTTTACTTCTCTGCAGATATTAAAAGTTTCGGTTATTTTTTTGCTCATTTGGGTCCCCTTAATCATATTTTTTTGGAAAATTTACCATAAACTTGAAAAATAATGCTCTGTAACTTTTAAAATTTATATTGAAGTTAAAAAACCAATGATTCAGTTTAAAAGGTGGATAAATTCTGAGTCATTGCAAAAAATAATTGAATTTGCTCTTAGGGCTAATAAATCAGTGAGTGTTTAAACGCTGGTTTAGTTGAACTAAACTTAAATTTATATGTAGTTTAAACTCAACAGTTGTAAATCAGTGTCCCATGTATTATATGTAGTTTAAAAAGTAACATGTGGCAGCACGACGATAAATGTTGACAATTTCATATGGTTTGTATTGGTAGTTTAAACGCCCAACTTTATGCGTTTAAAGATGGTTTATATGTTTTCTGATTTATAGATTTGTTAGTTTAAACAAATTTTACACCAAAAAGAGAGTTTAACTTGCTTTGATTTATTAGCCCTTACTGTTCCAAAGTTATACCCTTTTTATATGTTGTAATGTGTTTGCCAGTTATGCTTCGGATTTGTTTTAATGTTAGATATTTAGATATTAGGTATTCTTTCAAAATATTAAATATGGGTGGTTTTTTTTCTGTTGCACAGACTTCAGCGAGTCCAAAAAATTCTAGGCAGCTTACTTCTCATACCCAAAAAAAAAAAAAAATATTAAAAAACTATTTTTTTTAGCTTTCAATTATTTATTAGAGCTTTTACGATGAAGCTCTATGCCCTGCAATAAATTCTGAAAGTCTGTTGCAGAGGTTGTTAGATTAATGTAAGTATTAGCTAAGGCCACGCCGCGTTCTGTGACATCCTTTACCACGTGCAATTGCTGAACTTTGTTCTTTGCTTCATTAAATGATTTGTTTGTATGCCTTTTAGGCTGAATCATTAGTTTTTTTAACTTCAATATAATTTTTAAAAGTTACAGAGCATTATTTTTAAAATTTATGCTAAATTTACAAAAAAAAATATGATTAACAGGGCAAGTTTTTTATGGCATATGCCATTTTTGCCATTTCTTCAAATTTTTTGAAAAAAACCCATTTTTGGTCCAGCTTGCCAAAAAATACCTTTTTTTGCAACCTAGGAGACATTTTTATACCTCAAATTTTTTCTTTTACTAGAATCACCATGTTGAAATTTATAAAATTTTAAAATTTTTAGTCAATCTGTTGTACTAACAATATATGCGTCCCTTTTTCCGTACACGATTTATATTTTTAGTAGTTGTTCCAAATACTTTTATTATAAAAACTACAATAGAAGGCCATGAAAGTAACGTTATATTACAAAAAAAATCAAAAAGTTAGTTCCATTATAAGGTGTAATTTTTAGTTGTTTGCTTTAAGTATAGGTGCACATTTAGATTTGTTTAAAAAAATGCCTAAAGAGTCGGTAAAAGAATTTAATTCAAGAATGGTGAAAAAAATTCCGAAAATATTAAAAGGGGATTCTTCAGTGCGTTATTGTGTAGTTTGCGACTGCAAACTTAATAAGCCAAAATTGTATAATGTTGAGCAGCATTTCTCTTCATTGAAGCATAAAGCTCTAGCTGAAAAATTGAATTCGCCTACGACACAATCTTTACTGACAGATACCACAACAGAATCGAACCCATAAATTTTGGATTTGTGCAACACTTTTTTAACGGCAAACATACCGCTGTACAAAATATATAACCCGGTCATCAAGGAATTTTTAACGAAATACACTAAGAAGCCCGTTCCCAGTGAGACACTGCTACGAACCAAATACATGCCAACAATATATAAAAAATGTATTAAAGTGTTACAAAACAGAGCCGAAAAGAGTTTGATTTGGGTATCAATGGATGAAACAACTGACAGCGAACAGCGGATGGTTGCAAATTTTGTATTTGGTATCCTGGAAGAAGGTGAAAAAGAGACGTCATATCTTTTAAACATTGCTCACATTGAAAAAGCTAATGCCAGTTCAATTGCAGCTTTTTTTACAGATTCTTTACAAATATTGTGGCCGAATGGTAAATTTTCATTTTTGTTTAATATATTTATTTAACTATTTCATATTTTAAACAGGCATCAAGTACAATACTGTTTTACTTGTGTTGACAGACGCTGCACCATATATGGTGTCTGCAGTCCGATCGATTAAAACATTATTTCCAAAAATATTACACATAACGTGCCTGGCGGATGGGTTGCACAAACTAGCTGATTTTATTCGTTTACATTTTGAAAATGTAAACACGCTGATATCAAGCTGTAAAGCTATATTTCTTAAGGTAAGTTTAAAACTAGTGTACATATATACAAGGGGACTGTATTATTTTGTATTTTGCAGGCCCCTTCTCGTAACAATCTTTTAAAATTAATGTTTCCGAACTTAAAAAAACCTCCATCTCCTTGTGTCACTCGATGGGGAACTTGGATTGAAGCTGCAATATATTATTGCGACAATTTTAAAGAAATCTTTGAAGTTTTAAATAAGCTTAGCGAACATGAGGCAGAATCTATTCGGAATTCTAAATTAATGTTGCAAAAATCGGACTTAAAAAGAAACTTATGTACATAAAGGAGCACTTTCAATGCATCTGCTCAAGTCTCTGGAAATTACAAACAAAAGGTCTTTCTATAAACGAAAGCTTAGACGTAATTGATCGCGTTATGGAAAATATAAAAGATGCCAATAAAAAAGATTTTGTCGAAAAGTTTAAAAAACTTTTAAATCGTAATACAGGATTACGAGCTTTAATTAAGATAAGAAATTGTATATATTTGAATGAAAGTGAGACGAATGAATTTATTGACAATCTTTCTACATCTGAACTATTAGCGTTCAAATATGCTCCAGTTACATCTTGCGATGTTGAAGGACTGTTTTCCATTTATTCAACCGTTTTATGCGATAACAGGAGATCATTTATTTTCGACAATTTGAAGAAACATGTTATTGTACTTTTCAATCAAAACTTAATAAAATAAATGTTTCTTAAATACCTAACAACATGTTTTTATTTTTGCCAGTTTTGCCATTTTGTGCCATTTTTCGTGGCATTTTTTATACTTTTTCGTGCCATCTTGCCAGCCATTTTTAACCACTTTTCGTGCCATTTTAAACTTGCCCTGATGATTAAGGGGACCCAAATGAGCAAAAAAAATAACCGAAACTTTTAATATCTGCACAGGGAAGTAAAGTTTGAGAAGTTTTCTTTAAAAAATTGACTTAGTAACAAAGAAAATCGTGCTAATGGGCCGAGTAATCAGTAAAATTCAAAAAAGTCGAGAAAACCCGATTTTCGGGTTAAATTCGATTTTAGCGACCTCTAAACCTCTTCCGAAAAATCTGAAAAAAATCAAAAAAATTCTTTACCGTATAAGCTTTCAAAAAAGCTTATATTTGGGACACACTAATGTAAATACATATTTAATAAAGTTTTAGATTAAATAAATATTAGAAATAACGGTACAAATAAGTTATTTCATACTAGTAACCAATTATTACAAATATTAAATAACATAACATTGTGCCATTAAATACTTTTCATTTTATGATGCATTTTGAGATTTTTTGTTTTGGGCCAAATTGACGATTTAAGAGGGCCAAAATACCTTTGATAGGGCCAAACTATTTGTGTAATAGTAAAAAAAGATACCTATACGTAGTAATATATAGATCATGTGTTTTATTAAGAACAAAAACAAAAATTCCCAATGCTTAAAAGACTGATTTGCAAATGAAAGTAAGGAGTTCTTATAGGTATTAAAAAGCCAAATAAACTACAAAAGCGTTTTGGCAAAGATGCTTTTGATGAATGCTTTTGTGAATATTTGATTTTCATACAAACAATTTTCATATCGTACTGGTTCCTCTAAAGATGTTCAACTCAAAATTTTTTAATTTTCACTTCATGCAATAAACAGTGGTCATATCTACCAACTGTAATAATCTAACATCATTTCCCAGGAAAAACTTTTTGAATTTTGGTAATAGGTCGTAGTTATTTCATACGTTACCTGGTAAGTAGTTGTCATTACAATTGTCATTATTCTGAAAACCTCAATAAGTACTTGATAGTAATGACTTCAGTAAGTACTTTCACTACTATTATTTTCAGTAATGAATATTTGCTTACTAATAATCAGCTAAGTAACTACATTTTAGTTGTCTTGTTTTCAGTACTGAATATTTACTTACTGGTAACTAGCTCCATAACTACTTATTAGGTCTATTTACTAGCGACAATTAAATAAAAACTAGTTATTTTTTGGTTTCTAGTAAGTATATTGTAAGTACTTACAATTCAACTTACTGGTAGTTAAATAATAACTAGATATTTTGTGACTTCTAGTAAGTGTATTGTAACTACTGAATTCTGTGGACAACTCGAACAAAAATAAGTAGTTATTCAGCCGAAAAATAAGTAGTGTTTATATTTCTCCAATGTTATTTGCTAACTTACCAGGTAAGTAAAGTTTTTGCTGGGTTCCTCTAGTATTTTGCAAAAAAAAAAAAAAAAAAAAGAGAAAGAAAACAATTTTTTGTCGCTACTGAAAATTTATAAATTTTGAGTTAACCCCCTTTAGGGGAACTAGTGCGATGTTTTTTTTTCATGATATGGATCAATGATCTTAAATAAAATTAGTTATCGAAAAAGTGAGGAAATAACATTGGATATGTATTGAACAAATCACAGTACCTAGTTAGTTAAATTTGGACCTGAAAGGGTCCATTTAAAACTGCCAAAGATGGCACAATTGTGCCACGTCTTGCATCACTGCTTTTGCGTGCTCTTTTGCACTTGCATCTTTTTACAATATGTAAAAAAGAAGCACACGTACTCTTTTAAAGAGCACTTTTGGCATTCGTGTGACAATTGCTTAAAATAATTCTTAAATTTAATTATCTTAATGGTCGCGTTCCTTTTTTGATTTTTTTCGTCAAATACCTACCTACCTAGGTATTTGTTAGATCTGAACATATGTATTTACATACCTACATATGTACATACCTTAAGTCAAACAATTCTTTAAAAAAATATTTCAAAACATTATTTTGACCGTTAAATTAAAAAAAGATTTAGAAAATACCTACCTATGTATATGCAAGAATAAAAAAGTTGTACCTTTTATTTGACTGATACCTACCTAGGTATATATTTTGAAATACCTATTTTTATTTTGAAAATAATTGTTTGCCTAACTGTATGTACCTATGTACCTACATATTTCTGCTTGAATACCTATACATACACATACGATACCGATCCATACACATCATCACAAAATGTATCAAGCTAACATTAAACATGTGCAAATGTTGGATTGTTGAATAGTGCATAACAAGGTAATTCAATTCTACTTAAATCAACACGTCGACACTCTGTCTGGTATTATCGCATGAAGTGGCGACATTCAGTCTGCAATGGTCGGGCGATGTTGCCACATTTAATGTCTACGCAAAATACGAGTTCAGAGTAAACAAAAACAATACACGAAAACAAAAAATAAAAAAAAACAGGCAGCGTATAATAAACAAGCTGCACACGAATATGTACATACATTATCATCTATCTACAGCACACAAACAATGCATTGTATCAAACTTAATCTAAAATATTGTTTTTGTTCATAAATATGTACACATGTATGTATGCATGTATTATTAGTGCAATGCATATATGTATATACATATGTACATACATACATATCTATATATATATATATATATGTATATATATATATATATATATATATTTATACATATATGTATGTATATAAATATCTGAAACTAACATACATATAAACGAGTGTATGATTGTGCATTTATAAAATAAAAACAAAAAATTATTTCAAACGAAACCAAACAAAGAGTAACAAAAACTAACATGTTCGTGAACATACGTAGCTATGTATGTATTTGTAATGGAATTTCACACTAATGCGGATGGGATATAAATACGAGTACTACTCAAGTTATTGTATTTGTACGAATCAGAACACACATGTATGACAGAATGAATCGTTTATCGAACGCCGCACAGTGGTGTCATTTGAGTTTTTTCGTTGCAAAAATCATAAATGTTGAACCAAATGAGATAATGAAAATTTAAATTTAAAATGCATATTGTAGATAATTGATCAACCTATGAAATGATGCTTGAAAAGGGTTCTGCGCATTTTAGGTGCCTATTTATGGGTTATCAAAGTTTAAATTTGGGGAAAAATCGTTTTAATGGGAAGTAAAGTAATAGGTACCTATATTTTTTAAAATTTTTGATTTTTTATGTTTTTTTTTTTTGAATGCTTAAAATTATTTAAAATTATTCCAGAAAAGATTTAAAAAAATGTTTATTTTTTAAATTAATTTTTCAATTTTTTTGAAAATATAGCTCGCAATCTGTAAAAGAAGGTATATCTGAAAGACTAATAATTTCCGAACCATAGTATACAACTAGTATTCCAACTCTTTGACAGGTACATAACTCAATTGTCAGTGGAGCCTAATTTATGTTTGTATTAGTAAGATTTTTTAAATGTATTGGTTTATAAATCTATCTTCACCACTAAACATAGTTGCATAAAATCGTATAGAATATGGCAAAAAAATATTATCCAAAATAAAATTTTATTAGTTCAATAAATTTTCAATTTATTAAATGCTGGCTGCATTTGTAAACTTATAAAAAAAATGTTTCCAAAATTTTTATTCTGCAATATCGGAAAATATTTAAATAATTTATGATTTCAAATATTATTTTCATACACAAAATGCTACTCTGCTGGCTTAAATAATATTAACAACAGAAAAAAATTAATGTCAAATAAATTTATTTAAAAATTTTTAATTTGTGAAAAATAAAAACATTTTGCAAATGAGCAAAATGTATTGGAAAAAATTATTAATTAAGTGTTTATGTCATAAAATTAAACATAAAGTGTTATATTGTGAAAAATTTTAAATTTTGTTTTGTTTTTGTGGTTCTGATGTGTGTTGAATTCACACAGAATCTATATGTGTGAGGGGTGAACTAAAAAATTAAGAACACTCTCTCGAGTTGGCATACTAGTTCTATACTATGCTCTGAACTATAATTATTCCTTACTCTTTGTGTGGCTTTACATGCCGCAGTAATGAAATAAGTGGATCACAAAATGATGCTGCTAATCTCACCTTTGATGATTTGAAAGTGTTCAGCAATTCTTTTTTTTGATAACATTTGTTCAGGGACTCCTGTGCTTATTCAGAAAGCTCTCCAATTGTCAAAGTCTGATATTCAATTATATTTTTGCCATGCGACAATATTTTATGTACTATCGTGGTTAACTTTTTCTTTGGATGTAATTCTGCTGTGATGCAGTTTTCGAAGCATATTCCATATTTTTCAGAATCAACTTTTTTCTTGCAGTTTAAAACATTCAAGATCGTTCCCAATCTCTTAACGATTTGATTGTTTGTTCCAGTGATGGGAGTTACAGTCTCATCATTTTCAAAAAATCCCCTCGAAGTGTTTCTATCGTTTGAGTTTCCGTATCCATATTTGGGGGAGTCCACTTTTAGTCCATATTGTTTGAAAAACGCATCCTGTACTCCATTCTTTCTGAAATGATGAGATTCCATATTCATAATTTTCTTCCTTTGTAGAATCGTTCAAATTGCCGAAGTTCTTTTGCGTTTTTTTGCAAATTGTGCGTGACAATGTTATGGTTGTATTTTTCAGCTAGTGAATGTCCTTCACTGTGGTCCTTATGGGTTCCAGCGATTCCCTTGCAAACTGCAACATTAATGGTGTAAGAAATCATCAGATTTTAGCCGCAAAGGAACAACATATGTCATAAACATTTTTCCGTCCGATATTGTAGCGTCATCGGAAGATATATTTTGCTTATAAACACTTTGTCCTTCTCAGTTACATTTACTCATCAATATCAGTTTCTCAGGAAGACTCTCCAACAGCCGTTTTGCTGTATGTTCCATGAGATTTTGCATATTGGCTTTCACAGAGGCTTTAGTAAACTCTGTATGCAGTGTTCGTAAATCTATTTTGGCATTCGAAACATGCTTGAATCCAGGTACAATGTTAGCTTCATGTTGACTTGAAGATAACAGTAGTATCTCATATTCCTCTAAGTCCATAAAGAAAGCCAAAGCGTCTTTGGAACTATATTTTTTAAGGTTTTTGTTTGGGGGCATGGGTATGCTTTTCTTAATCCTTTTTAGTCGCAGTGTTCTTACATTTGCAGCAGATGTTTTAGTCTGCGACCTTTTTTTCATCATGTTTTGTATATGTAGTAGACAGCGCTTTCGATAAATTTTCCGCGGTAGGGATTCCAGGCGTGCTCTTTTAAAGAGTAAGTGTGCTCTTTTTTTTACAAAATGTCCCTATTAACATGAAAGTGCAGAAGAGCACGCACTACTGCTCTTTTTTACAGTAGTGCTCTTTTTTTTTGATCTTTTTCATAAAAATTATATAGCATGAAAAATGTTATGTAGTTATAAAATTACTTTAAAGCATAATGTTTTTGTTATAATTGGTTATGTACAGAGAAACCGTAAAAATGCAATTGTTTTTTCTTTTGCGACCAATGAAGACGGGACAATATACTTACCCTTTTTAGAGCATTTAATGATTTTTGGCATCGCTTTATTAGTGCATATTTATACATATTTTTCCCTTTGCTGCATTTGTTTGCATAATTAAGCCAACATATAATTTTTTCAGCATTTCTTCAGTTTATTTCACCCTACAAGTGCTTTCGCAGCGAATCAGAAAAAAATTGTTCGAAATTCGGGTTAACAGCTGGCTTATCTTTTTTAAATATCTATTGGTATACCCAACGCGTTGATATTATTGTAAGCCAATCAGGTTGTCATTTAAGATAAATGTTATTCCAAACTGTAAAATTGTATTTATTAGGAAAAATTAAGGAAAAAGCATTTAAATTTAATTCGTTTGTTTTGACAAAAAGGTAGCCCCATCTATTAGCATACCGATTAACTCAGAAACACTTTTTAAAGCGATTTTTCCAGGTCCGATCATCAGATGGTCTGTCCATGAAAACCCTATGCAAAGTACACTTTGACATTTTGTAGATAGTTTGATAAAATTTAGTAAATACGTTTTAATTGTCATTAGGACGAAGTAAATGTAAAATGTAAACCAAGGATCATAAAGCATATAATTATCTTCGTGCTTATTTTCAATTCACTAAAAAAATATTTTGCTGAATATTAAATTTTGTTTTGGAATCGGTTCACATATGACCATAGCTTCCATCCGTAAATAGCTTTAACTTTCTTTTAAAAAACATTAATATGAAATTAAGCGACCGTCCTTAAATCCCTCTAATACAAAAAAATGTCATGTCGATAATATTCGGCACAAATAACTTATTTGAATTTTTGACATCATAACATGTTTTGCTTTGGTGAGCCGATCGATTCCACATAGGGTACAATTTAGAAAATTCGTCTGTAAAGAATATTGCGTATTTGCTTTACGGATTATGATTTTAAATTGCTATTTTGAAATACAAATAAAATTAAATTGTTGAATATTTTGTTTTCAAATAAGCCATTTTTGGGAAATATTTTGAACAATTTTTACTTCATATTAAATGCGCATGAAACGCATTTTTAGAGCATATTTCCGGTTTCCTTCGTTATGTACATACTTATGTAATAGAAATTGATCGATTTCAAAATAAATTCTTTTTATCTCACAAAATTTGCTATGGTTTTTTGTTTATTTATATTTTTTATGATATTCTATTAAAATAGAATATTCTTCGTAATTTTGAAAAGTGCAAGGCACATTAAATGTGCATTGGAAAATGTGTGCTCTTTTTTTAGTTTATGCTCTTTTAATTAACCAAATGTTTTCTTTTCAAATCTTCAACATCTGGCATCCCTATTCCGCGGTCAATTCAGTGGTGAAAGAAGCCTTGTAAAATTTGAACACTCCTTCATGTTTTTTCTTGGCGTTTCTCTCTCACGTGCAGTTGATGTGCTGGGCTCACCTTCTGTCTGATATCATTATTAAGCCAGTCCTGGTTTGAAAACAAAAATCATACATCTTTTCAAAAACGAACGAAACAATAACAATAAGAATGGGTGTTCACGGTTATATGTCATAAATTGCCAAATAATGCATGCAACACATTTTCGGAACCATGCCTTTTTTAAAAATTTTAAGCCTTAGAAAATGGCGCAAGGACGGAAAGCAGGAAAATTTAGCATAAGGTAAAGAAATAATCAAAGAACTTATTTTAAAATATATAGATTTTTATTTTTCATCAAAGTTGAGAAATATTAAAAAAATGGATAGTTGGTAAATATCGAGTTACCTGGTCAAAACCAAAGCAAAGAGTACAATATTTTTTAACTCTTATCTTAATAGTAAATAGATCTTTCAATAGAATCAAAATTATGATCTGTTACCTAGTTATCGATATACTGTATCTGAAAGCGGGTCAAATTACCTTAATATGGTCTGTTATTTTGAATACTGAAAATAAGTCAACTTTGAAGGGCTATATCTTCTGATTGTAATAATAGTAGCATATTTTCAATCGTTGGACGATTTCCTGTAAAAAAAAGTTTATTCAATATTTTTTAGGGGAGCATGAAATTTTAGATTTTTGCAACCTCACTTGTTTGACAGGTGCCACTGTGCGTCGCGTCGACTACTTAATTGGTTGTTGACTCAATATTTATAAAGAGAGGAAGGGGCTGAACGAACTCTTCGATGATATTGCGTCAACAACTGATCACAAACAAGTATTTACTTGAAACATGGCAACATGGAAATTTTTTATTCATAGGTAGTGGGTATAAAAAAACCTGTTTGTCAACTGTAGCTTCAACCAAATATACTCGTATCTACAAAGAGTTAAAGTAAAATGTATGTAGGCGTTGTGGCGCTCATAGCCTTTTGCGGGCAAAATCTATCATTACTTAGAAGGGTAGTGTTATTTTGCCAATGCATTAGTATATTTGTACTAGGGTAGCCAGATTTTAAATTCGAAAAAACAGTACCTACATTGAATACAAAAAAACAGTCAAATCATGAAAAAAAACATTACATAAAATTTTTACGAAAACATACATAACTATTTATTTATATTATTAAATATTTTAAACTTTTGATTCAATATTCAACAACAATAATATAAAGAAATAATACACTTTAAAAGTATAACGTCAAAGGAAAGAGTTTAACTGCCCGTTCGCCGATATCGAACGTTAACGTTCGCATAGTAAATAACATTTAAAACAAAAACAAAATTGTTTTTGTTTTAAATGTAATTTTCTATGCGAACTTTAACGTTCGATATCGGCGAACGGGCAGTAAAGGCCTCGTTACTCTTACGTAAACGTATACGTTGATGATCAGCTGTTCCGTTTTCATTACCAAGTCTATGAATAAATAGGTACTATTACGTAAACGTAACGTCGCGTTACGGACGAACCTGATAAAATTAAAATTTCTCTCCGTTTTTACGTATCCGCTCTCAAGAATTTTATTTTTGTTTTCAAGCAGTGTTGTCAACAAAACGTATTAGCCGGCGGTTTACTTTTAGATTTTATTAATAAGATTCTCTTTTTAAAATATAAATTTAAAGAATATAAACATTACATACATACATACATACATATACATATATAAATAAATATAAATATATGTATATTAGTTTATTTGTTTTTGATTAAACTTGGTAAGAAGATAGAATGTTACAGCGAATTTACTATAGGCTATATTTTTCCGGAATTTTGGAGCACGGAGGAATTAAAAATTAGCAAAAACCGATTTTTTGGAAATAACCCTACAATAATAAATCTAAATTTTTTGTCGTATGAATTCCTAATCGGAAAATCGGCATTAAAAAGGCAAATTTCAGGTCAATTTTAACTACAAAATTTTAAAAGTAAATTTGTTTTTTTGGCTTAAGCTACCATTAGCGATATAGGTTTGAAAAATGTTAACTTAAAGGGACAAAACAGGGTAAAACTTTGTTTTAAATATTTTGGCGATGTTTGAATGAATTTTACATTGTCGCATAAAAGTACATTTTGAAAGTCGTCGCCTTTAAGGTTTACCCCCTTAAAGTGGGTAATATAAGGAATTTTTGGGATATTTTAATTCAGGTCATTTATACTGCAAAATTTGAAAAGTTTACGGCTTATTTCCGATTTGCGAAAGAATTCTTTCGTTCGTACAACTGCATTCGTACAAATTCTAAAGTTTGTTTTTGTTTTTAATGTAGTTGTTCGAAAGAAAGAATTCTTTCAAACATCGGAAATAGGCTATTAATTATTTCATGCTAAAACTATCACTAGGGACATACATATATAACAAATACTAAATTCTTTCACATAAAGGTAGCAAAGAAATAAAGTACATTTTAGGGCAAACAGGGTAAAAATTCGTACTCTTGGTACTTTTTTGTGAACTCGTTTTTTGCAGTAATTTTGACTGTTTTTCCCCGGGCATCTCCGGAATTTATCACCGTGTATACACATATATAGGCGAGGATTTAGTAGCACTTTTTACTGATACCCATATAAGTGTGGTCAACTTTGTACTTAAAGAGATATTAATAAAGTCTTAAAAAAATTTTAAGGTCCATAACTCCTTAACTAGCTGCTTAGGTGCAAAAACACTATATCAAAAGTTTTTATGTTATAGCATTTTTCAGTGCTGTACATACAAACATATCTGGGAATATACATATGCACATATATTTTACTTCTTTTTTAGAAAACCGTCGATATCGTTATGTTTTGGCGATTTCAGACAAGAACATTAACAACATGCTTTAAACCAACACTGAGTGCAAAATCAAAACAAAACAAAATTTTTTATTTCATTCTCTTTGTTTTTTAACACATTTTAAGAACATATGATACGTTTACGTATTTTTAGTAACTACCAACCATTGACGTCGACCGCAACGTTTACGTATCCGCAACATTTACGTAAAGAGTAACGAGGCCTTAAGTTTATGACATATCATATATGTACCTATGAAATGACTCCATTTGCGTTTAAATAAAATCATAACAAACGAACGTTTTGGACATAGTTTCAGCTTCAATGTAGGTATCTTAACAATTTTTGAAAACTAGTGCTTGCCGACTGGTCGAAACTCGACCATAATTATATATGCGAACATGAAGAAATCATACATATAAGTAAAAATTAATTTACATATTTCGAGCATTTGTTTTTTATTCGTCTTAGTGGGTCGGTTTGGCGTGTGACCAGCTTCCAGTCTATATGTACTCTTCCACTTACATTACAATAATATAAAAAAAAAATCAGAAATTACCAGTTAAAAAACCAAAAAGGGCAAAATAGTCTTCTCTAAGACAAAGTTTCTCAATCACTCTGCATGTTGAATTTTATGTTTCTAGGTCCAATTTTAATGAAAATTCAAAAAGTATCTGTTAAAAAGCAAATAAGTGCCAACATTCTTCTTCTTGCAGGTTCTCATTCACTCCTATAATTTTATGTTTCTACGTTCAATTTTATAGAAAACTCAAAAAAGAAAAAGAAATTTATATACCGTATTTTCCCTTTTTGATGATTTTTTTTCTCCGCATAAGAGTACCAAAAAGTTCAATATTGTAGTGGGACTCCATAATTTAATACGAATGTGTCAATACATAAAGAAAAATATGTTGTAAAAAAGTGGCAAAAAAAGGTAGGATTTTCACAGCTAAAACGTTCGAATTTCGGAAAAGTAACAAATTTATATTTTTAGATAAGTAACGAATTTGACATAATCTTAATTTCTATGTTTGTTAAATGGGTTGACAAAAAAGTTGTAAAATACAGATTATACCCGTTTAGTACCCAAAAGGGCCGAATTTTAAAAAAGTCCTCTTATTTTTCTAGACCACAACGATAAGTATTACAGCCTGTTCCTCGATTTCGAACGTTAACGGTCGCATAGAAAATTAAATTTAAAATAAAAACAAATTTTAGATTTTTGTTTTAAATATAATTTTATATTCGAACGTTGATGTTCGAAATCGTTAAACAGGCCGGTAATTTTTTTTTTTGGATCCCTTATTTTTTACCCCCCGCAGATTTTAATGAAATATATATTGTGCACTACTGTAAGTAAATACCTCTCATATGGTGTACTTTTTGTTCAAATCGTTTGGCAAACAGAGTACCAATGTGTTCTTAACTGTTTTGCCTTTGCCGATTTATATATTTTTAAAAATTTGGTTCATTAATACATATACTTTGAAATTGGTTTAAAATTTTTGCAAAATTAAAATTTCTGTTTGTATATACTCCACCATCACAAGTGGTGAATAAGGGCTTACTAATGGTGGTACAAAAAATTCGACATTTTATTTAAAAAATTGAATATGGTGTTCATTTCTTAAAAAAAAATTTCTCTCTTAATGGGTTGCGCGTTTTGTTTTAAAAAATTCACCCTTACTAATGGCACTTTTCTTTCCGTATGAATCGAAAGTGTTTATAGTGCCCTGTAAAATAAGAGACTTAGGCTTAGTATATATGGGGCTTTTTTCATAACGCCTCAAAAAGCAACAAAGCAAAAATAGTAAAAATTCGCAAACATTTTTAATATCTCAAGTAGGGTTGTCATTCGTACTGTTCTTGTCAGTTAATGTATTGTTTTTTGTTTAAAGTACTGATTTATGCATTATAAGCAAATCAGTACGCTAATGTACGAATTTTTTCATTAATGTACTGTTATTTTATATTAATTTTGTTCAGTACATAGTTTGTCATATTGTCAAATTGTTTGCGATATAAATATTAATATAGATGTTCTTATCAATGAGTTATTAACATTAAAGATTTTTGGCGAGTCAGTACGAAAAAAGAAGACGGAAGAAGAAAAATGGAAAGTGTTTCTAAATGTTGGTGCGTTTACGAATTTGAGGAAATGTGTAATTTTATTTCTTCCATTCCGCATTTAAACGCTTTTACAGAACGAGTCTTTAGTTTTCAAAGTGGAGAAAGGTAAGAAACAGGCTAATATAAAACCTAGAAAGTGAGTTGCAGATAAAGACAAACTTTGGTTATAGTTGTAATGAGTTTTACAATTTCTCGAAAATTGAAGACAGAAAAGAAATTGTGGACAACGTACAAAAAGGACATAAATATTTTTTAACTTGTAACATTGCAAAAATTTATGTCCATACATATGTATGTATATATTATTTACAAAAATCTATAGTATAAGATCGTCTGAAAAACGATTGTGCCTTCTGCAATAATTACAATTATTAATATTAATTACTTGTTAATCAATTTTAAATTATTTCGAAGATGAATTCATAACAAGCTTCGACATTTTAAGTATTTTGTTTTTTAACATTGTTGTTCTTATATCTGTAGCTTGGTGCAAAAAAAGGCCAATGTCAAATAATTCATTTTCGAGAAAATTTACATTTTAGTTTTTTATAGAAGAGTTCTAGTGATATATATAGGGAATTGAATTATTGTTTTGAAAAAATTCAGTTTTATTAATGAAATAATGAATTCAAGTTTGGTTTAAAAAAGATTAAAGCTTTTTATGTTATTAATATGCAATTTTATATTAAAATGAAGGGTATAAAAAGTATATCTACTGATTTTTATACAATTGTAATGATTTTTTTCTCTTATGTACTGATTTCTCTGATTTCAAAACTGGCAACCCTAATATCAAGCAAGCCATAAAATTGATTTAAAGCCCCTTAAACTTTAAGAAATGGCAAAAATTCGGTAAAAGTTGCTAAATTACCGGAAATTCGCAAAAATTTACTAGCAGCGGCATGATAGCAAAGTCTTATACATGTGTGTTATAAATCGTTAAAGCTGTAAAGAATCAGAAAACTTACAGAAAAAATCTCTTCTATCGCGAGAATTTGAATTTGAAATCGGTAAAAAAAACAAAATGTCGGAAAAAAACATAAAGGCGTTAACAAATGACCTAGAATGATAAAGAACAAACTTTTTATCAGTTGTTAAAAACAGGGCATTCCACTTTTTCATAACTTGTGTTTTTTCTCGTCAAATAAGAAATATGTAGTATTATTGCAGGGTTGGCAAGACATTTTATACATAAAGTGCATGTTCAGATGGTGATTTTATTTTGTATAGAAAAGAAAACGCCATAACAGAGCGGGGAAAAGAAGGAGTACGGAGGACTTCTAGAAGGCCTCTGTACCGATTATACCTGTTGTGTTATTAAATATTTTTTCAGGTTCTATATTTTAGTCAAATTGAAGTTCAGATGAATAGAATTTATGAGGTCAAAAGGGGTTAAAGAAATTTTACTAGCTGTAGGTAGGTGAAAGTATCCACTTTAAACCCAAATGCACTTTTGTACCTGTTTGGACCAGCCTATAGAACACTTTTTAAGTTTGTGTAAAATTATTCGCAACATTTCTTTTGCTCTTTTAATTTTACCTATTCATATGACTGAAATATAAGTGTACCTATCCAAGTATTTTATATTATATAATTACCAATACCTGTGGGATTTTAAGCGTATCCTACTTAAGCCCATTTTAGTTCTTTATTCTACCTTATTTTGCTACCTAGGAACACAGTATAACGCCAGCTATGTATAAAAGCCAGTGGTATTCGAATAAAATCTCAGTTGTTAAAATATATCTAAGCAATAACAATCTAATTTGTTTAATATCTATAAAAATAGAGAACTTCAGCTATAAAGAATTATCCGAAGAGTATTTTAAAAATAAAAAGGAGGAAGATGTTTTAAGTTACATTGAAGGAAAACTCAATATATATTCCTGCAGCACTGAAATACGATCGGAACTGCAAAATAAAATAACCGATTTCGTCAAAAACTTAAAAAAGCGCTTCAAACAAGTTGGATGGAGAAATATGTCTGCAACAGTTCATAAAATCCTTTATCATGGAGAGGACGTCATTAGGCATCATTTAGTAGCACTAGGAGATCTGTCAGAGGAAGCCCTGGAAAAAAGGAATAAAGATTACAGATTTTATAGGGAGCACAGTACCAGAAAAATGTCACGAGACTTTACAAACGAAAATCTGTTTAATATATTGTTGGCAACGTCAGATCCGCTCATCTCTAGCATTCGAAGTCAATGGAAAGTAGAACATAGGCGTATTTGGTTAATTTTCTAGAGTGGGCTGTATATGGGGCCGATGGTAAATTACGAACCGATCTTCATTAAATACAACAACGTATTTCTAGTTCTATAAATCTGTGACGTACCAAATTTTATTGTGATAGCATTATTTATTACGGCATTAGGCGCACTTAGCTGTTTTGCGGGACCAGAGTTTATACGGGGCCTAGGGTAAATTATGGAACGATCTTAATGAAATTTTACAGTGTAATTTCTAGTCCAATAAAACTGTGACGTACCAATTTTTATTTCCATTGCTTATATTATATTTCAATATATTTTTATTAAGCTTTAGGTCACTCTTTTATAAAAAACAATTCAAATATTATTTATTTTTCGATATTTCGATTTCCGTTGGAAATCTTCTTCGGGAAATTTTTAAAAAAATATAAAATTAAAAAATTATTTTTGACAATAAATGGAAAAATAACAAATGGAAAAATAAATTTAAAATTTCAATTACAAATTTAAAATAAAAAGAGGAAACCAAACAAAATTTTTAAAAATATTCAAAACCTAAAACCTTTTTTAATTTCCTTTCCGTCAATATATTTATTTGTATCTAATATATATTTTAAGTCTGTGCTGTGCCATCTGAACTAAATTTTATAAATAATCAAAGACAAATACCTATTTATAATTTTCCCTTCCATCAACCTATTTATTTTAATTCAATAAATGTCTATAAATCTGAGCTAATCCCTCAGTATCTTTTTTAAAATTAATCCTTTTCTCAAATGGAACATTATTAATCTGTAACATTTCTAGCATATATCTACGTTTCTTAAAATTTTCTATGTTCCAAATAGATGTGTTTTCAAAATCAGGATAATGATTAAAATCTCTGCAATGTGTTGACAATGCCGTTCCATGGGCTGAATTATAATTTCTATATTTTTGGTCATGTTTATGTCCTGCTAATCTAGTTTTCAATTTTGTCCCAGTTGTTCCTACATATATTTTCCTACATTGTTCATTATCATTCCCACCACAATGAATTTTATAAACTAAATTAGACATATCCGACTTTTGTAATCTATCCTTAGTTTTCGTGAATAATCTCCCAATATGAATACCTTATGTGCCATTCTGTATTTCCCTCTGTCATATATATTTGAGTTTTATAATCTTTCCGAAAACCCAGGTACATAAGTAAACGTTTTATAAATTTTTGGTTCCAAAATTTCATCCATATGACGAGATCTTCATATATTATATTGTCTTATTAATTTGCAAATAAGTTTGTAAGGAAAACTATTATTCCTCAAAATATTTCCAATAATCACCTTATTTTTCCTATGAAATCTATTATCACTAATTGTTAATATCCTATATATTAGATTCCTAGATGTATTAATAATAATTCTCTTCGGGTGTTTCGAGTAATAAAACTATGCTAGTTGAAAAAACAGACAAGCCGGGCACATGGCGTTTTAACATAATTCGGGTACGCTGAATCCAGTGGTGCCCATGGTATTTTTAAAATTGGCTCTGGTTTTCGAGATATACCGTTATTTCGAAAATGGAGGAGGTTACACAACATATATTCGCGTAACTCAAAAACTGTTTAGTTTATTGAAATTACCGAAAAACCGAAATTCCGAAATTCGGCTCCTTAAGTAATTCTTAGTCGATTTAGCCATGTCCGTCTATCTGTCTGTTGAAAACACGCTCACTTTAGAAAAACTCAAAAGAAAAGAACAATGTTCGTGTCAAATTGCTTCTGTTTATTACTTTGCATGCGTGGTTTGGCATTTATTTTGAATTTAAACAAGTTATAGTGCTTTATTCGGCTGTGCCTAATCTTTGATACCCTCCACCGACATTTCGAATATTTCAGGAGTGGGCTCTATATGATCCATTTCGATGGTAACTGGCGAATGACACGCGTGATGTTTTTCTCCAAGGCCTGAATCGAAGCGGGTTTGTCCGCATAAACTTTAGACTTTTCATATCCCCACAGGAAAAAGTCTAACGGTGTGATATCACACGATCTTGGTGGCCAATCGACCGGCCAAAAACGTGAAATTATGTGGTCACCGAAGTGTTCTCCCAATAAATCCATTGATTGATGCGATGTGTGGGAAGTGGCGCCGTCTGGCTGAAACCAAATGTCGCCGAGATCACGAGCTTCAATTTCAGGCATCAAATAGTCTGTTATTATGGCATGATAACGTTTCGAGTTGCTGCGATCGGCGCACTGTGGCTGAAAATTGAATTTCATCGGCCAAAAGTCTAATTTTTTGTCATCGCCGATTTCAAAAATTTTAATGCCATTCGATAGCAAACATATTAGAACTAAGGTATCAAAAAAACTAGATTAAAATATTCGTAATTGCGGCTGTGGCATGCTGCTGGAAACAAATATTTTATTTTGTTTTAGAAAAAAATTAATTTTTGTAAATTTGATCAGAACTAAATTATGATTTCTCGCAAACCGTTATCAATAATTGGTCGAAATTTTTTTTGTTATATTATTGGGATAGTAGTCTTTAAGAAATGGATCATTACAACAATGTATCATTTATAGCTGATGTGTTATTAAATGTTTGCCCAGGTTCTATATTTTAGTTAAATCCGAATTTTAGAGGAGTAGAACTTGTTAGGGTCAAAAGGGGTCAAAGAGATTTTAGTACCATCAGAAAGCTGAAGGTGTCCTCTTTAACCCCATATATACTTGTGCAACTGTTTGGAACTGTCTGTTGAACACTTTTTTCATTTTAATGAAATTACTCGCAACATTTTTTTTGCGCTTTTTATTTAAGCTGCTCATATGACTGAAATATAACACAATGGTTTACGAGCGTTTTGTTTTGAAAAATAATTTTGCTTCTTACGGCTGAACATATTTGAATGAAATTTTTAACTGTCATGGCCGGGTAGCTTTTGTGTTGAATTGGAAGAACACGGGTCCATGGAGGGTCGGGAGAGTGACTTGCGGACCTCTAAAATTGGTAACCTCGGAAATTCAAACTTTTAAAAAATTCACCAAAAATATATTTATGGATTGCAAAAAAAAAATTTAACTTAAGCTGAGTTACAAAAAATATGCTTAAATGTTTAGGTTATCTCCTTTGCTTTTGGAGATATTCGGATAAAACGGATTTTTTGGCTTGTTTTTTATTATGTTTTATGTCAAACTGTTATCGATAGTGGGTTCAACATTTTTTATATTGGTAGTAAATCAGTCTTTAAACAATGTTATGTTGTATTACTGTACCGATTATACCTGTTGTGTTATTAAATATTTTTTCAGGTTCTATATTTTAGTCAAATTGAAGTTCAGAAGAATAGAATTTATGAGGTCAAAAGGGGTTAAAGAAATTTTACTAGCTGTAGGTAGGTGAAAGTATCCACTTTAAACCCAAATGCACTTTTGTACCTGTTTGGACCAGCCTATAGAACACTTTTTAAGTTTGTGTAAAATTATTCGCAACATTTCTTTTGCTCTTTTAATTTTACCTATTCATATGACTGAAATATAAGTGTACCTATCCAAGTATTTTATATTATATAATTACCAATACCTGTGGGATTTTAAGCGTATCCTACTTAAGCCCATTTTAGTTCTTTATTCTACCTTATTTTGCTACCTAGGAACACAGTATAACGCCAGCTATGTATAAAAGCCAGTGGTATTCGAATAAAATCTCAGTTGTTAAAATATATCTAAGCAATAACAATCTAATTTTTTTAATATCTATAAAAATAGAGAACTTCAGCTATAAAGAATTATCCGAAGAGTATTTTAAAAATAAAAAGGAGGAAGATGTTTTAAGTTACATTGAAGAAAAACTCAATATATATTCCTGCAGCACTGAAATACGATCGGAACTGCAAAATAAAATAACCGATTTCGTCAAAAACTTAAAAAAGCACTTCAAACAAGTTGGATGGAGAAATATGTCTGCAACAGTTCATAAAATCCTTTATCATGGAGAGGACGTCATTAGGCATCATTTAGTAGCACTAGGAGATCTGTCAGAGGAAGCCCTGGAAAAAAGGAATAAAGATTACAGATTTTATAGGGAGCACAGTACCAGAAAAATGTCACGAGACTTTACAAACGAAAATCTGTTTAATATATTGTTGGCAACGTCAGATCCGCTCATCTCTAGCATTCGAAGTCAATGGAAAGTAGAACATAGGCGTATTTGGTTAATTTTCTAGAGTGGGCTGTATATGGGGCCGATGGTAAATTACGAACCGATCTTCATTAAATACAACAACGTATTTCTAGTTCTATAAATCTGTGACGTACCAAATTTTATTGTGATAGCATTATTTATTACGGCATTAGGCGCACTTAGCTGTTTTGCGGGACCAGAGTTTATACGGGGCCTAGGGTAAATTATGGAACGATCTTAATGAAATTTTACAGTGTAATTTCTAGTCCAATAAAACTGTGACGTACCAATTTTTATTTCCATTGCTTATATTATATTTCAATATATTTTTATTAAGCTTTAGGTCACTCTTTTATAAAAAACAATTCAAATATTATTTATTTTCCGATATTTCGATTTCCGTTGGAAATCTTCTTCGGGAAATTTTTAAAAAAATATAAAATTAAAAAATAATTTTTGACAATAAATGGAAAAATAACAAATGGAAAAATAAATTTAAAATTTCAATTACAAATTTAAAATAAAAAGAGGAAACCAAACAAAATTTTTAAAAATATTCAAAACCTAAAACCTTTTTTAATTTCCTTTCCGTCAATATATTTATTTTTATCTAATATATATTTTCAGTCTGTGCTGTGCCATCTGAACTAAATTTTATAAATAATCAAAGACAAATACCTATTTATAATTTTCCCTTCCATCAACCTATTTATTTTAATTCAATAAATGTCTATAAATCTGAGCTAATCCCTCAGTATCTTTTTTAAAATTAATCCTTTTCTCAAATGGAACATTATTAATCTGTAACATTTCTAGCATATATCTACGTTTCTTAAAATTTTCTATGTTCCAAATAGATGTGTTTTCAAAATCAGGATAATGATTAAAATCTCTGCAATGTGTTGACAATGCCGTTCCATGGGCTGAATTATAATTTCTATATTTTTGGTCATGTTTATGTCCTGCTAATCTAGTTTTCAATTTTGTCCCAGTTGTTCCTACATATATTTTCCTACATTGTTCATTATCATTCCCACCACAATGAATTTTATAAACTAAATTAGACATATCCGACTTTTGTAATCTATCCTTAGTTTTCGTGAATAATCTCCCAATATGAATACCTTATGTGCCATTCTGTATTTCCCTCTGTCATATATATTTGAGTTTTATAATCTTTCCGAAAACCCAGGTACATAAGTAAACGTTTTATAAATTTTTGGTTCCA
Source organism: Pollenia amentaria (assembly GCA_943735925.1). Taxonomy (NCBI): domain Eukaryota; kingdom Metazoa; phylum Arthropoda; class Insecta; order Diptera; family Polleniidae; genus Pollenia; species Pollenia amentaria. The sequence continues at coordinate 51,563,755 of OX031008.1, forward strand.
AAATTTCATCCATATGACGAGATCTTCATATATTATATTGTCTTATTAATTTGCAAATAAGTTTGTAAGGAAAACTATTATTCCTCAAAATATTTCCAATAATCACCTTATTTTTCCTATGAAATCTATTATCACTAATTGTTAATATCCTATATATTAGATTCCTAGATGTATTAATAATAATTCTCTTCGGGTGTTTCGAGTAATAAAACTATGCTAGTTGAAAAAACAGACAAGCCGGGCACATGGCGTTTTAACATAATTCGGGTACGCTGAATCCAGTGGTGCCCATGGTATTTTTAAAATTGGCTCTGGTTTTCGAGATATACCGTTATTTCGAAAATGGAGGAGGTTGCACAACATATATTCGCGTAACTCAAAAACTGTTTAGTTTATTGAAATTACCGAAAAACCGAAATTCCGCAGTAAAATTTCATTTAAGAAAAATAAAACTTTTTCTAATATGAGTAGTCGTTATTGAAACAATTTTTTTTTTGAAAAAAAAAAAATTATTTTTTTATAAAAATTTCGAAATTTTTGATTTTTAAAAATCCATAAAAAATTAAGAAATGCAGCTATCAAAAACGAAGCTACAAACAAAACAAACCATAAATAATTAAAATCTGTTAGCAACTTTTGATTTTATTCACAAAAGTCGAGAAATTTTAATTAATTTAAGAATTTCATAAAACGCAATATTTTTATGGGAGCCCACCTAAGAAGTGGTGATAAGGGGCAAGTATGTCTTGAGAAAATGTTAAGGACAAAAAATTAATTGAGGCCGGTCATACATTATATACCACTAGGGGCGACTTCTGGGAATTTGTGGGACTTTTTCTTCAATATATATGAAGAATATAATTTATATGGAGCATTTCATAGGATTTTTTTAATTATTAAATTCTTTATTCAACATAATGTATATATCGAGCCTTTGCTGCAATAGAGTCATAACTCAAAAACGCTGATTTTTGAGCTAATGCATTTAATGCTTTAGCTCACAGTGGAACATAGGGCCGCCTACTAGCTAATAATGAGGAGTTAATCACCATATCGCTTCTTCATATTGTGATATTTCATAAAAATATCTTCTATATTCAACTCTAGAGAGAAGAATTAAACATTTAGATGATAGAAATTGAAATTTGAGTTATGACTCTATTGCAGCAACGGGCCGATATGAAGAATGTGCCAATGCAGAAAATTTATTTTCAATGACATTTTGGAGGAGGTTGCACAACATATGCTGGCGTAACTCAAAAACCCTTTAGCTAATTAAAAAAACTTAAAAAACCGAAATTCCGCAATAAAACCCCTTTCTAATATCCGCAGCCGTTTTAGAAACATAATTTTTTTTTTGGAAAAAAAAAATAATTTTTTTAACAAAATTTCGAAATTTGAATTAATTAAAATTTGTCGACTTTTGTAAATAAAATCAAAAGTTGCAAACAGATTTTAATCATTTATGGCTGGTTTTGTTTGGAATTTCGTTTTTATACGTCTGCAAAATTAGAAGTATAGCTGCATTTTCCAATTTTTGATGAATTTTTAAAAAACAAAAATTTCGAAATTTTGTTAAAAAAAATATTTTTTTTTCCAAAAATTATGTTTTTAAAACGACTACGGATATTAGAAATCGGTTTTACTTTTATTAAATTAAATTTTATTGCGGAATTTCGGTATTTTAAGTTTTTTCAATAAGCTAAAGCGTTTTTGAGTTATGCGAACATATGTTGTGCAACCTCTTCCATTTTCGAAATAACGGTATATCTCGAAAACCAGAGCCAATCTTAAAAAACCGCGGGCACCACTGGATTCAGCGTACCCGAATTATATTAAAGCGCTATGTGCCCGGCTTGTCTGTTTTTTCAACTAGCATAGTGTAATTAAACCGAAAATAACGAAATATGTGGATGATTTATTTCTTATAGTTGATGAGAATGAGATAGATACCTTGCTATCAACATTTAATTCATTTGATCAGAATATTAAGTTCACTATTAAAAGGAATTGAATTATTCAATTCCATATTTGGATACGTTGGTGATAAGGAAAGGAAATAGATTTTTGATAGATTGGTATCAAAAACCAACCTCATCAGGTAGAATTTTAAATTATTACTCGAAACACCCGAAGAGAATTATTATTAATACAGCTAGGAATCTAATATATAGGATATTAACAATTAGTGATAATAGATTTCATAGGAAAAATAAGGTGATTATTGGAAATATTTTGAGGAATAATAGTTTTCCTTACAAACTTATTTGCAAATTAATAAGACAATATAATATATGAAGATCTCGTAATATGGATGAAATTTTGGAACCAAAAATTTATAAAACATTTACTTATGTACCTGGGCTTTCGGAAAGATTAGAAAACTCAAATATATATGACAGAGGGAAATACAGAATGGCACATAAGGTATTCATATTGGGAGATTATTCACGAAAACTAAGGATAGATTACAAAAGTCGGATATGTCTAATTTAGTTTATAAAATTCATTGTGGTGGGAATGATAATGAACAATGTAGGAAAATATATGTAGGAACAACTGGGACAAAATTGAAAACTAGATTAGCAGGACATAAACATGACCAAAAATATAGAAATTATAATTCAGCCCATGGAACGGCATTGTCATGTGGAACATAGAAAATTTTAAGAAACGTAGATATATGCTAGAAATGTTACAGATTAATAATGTTCCATTTGAGAAAAGGATTAATTTTAAAAAAGATACTGAGGGATTAGCTCAGATTTATAGACATTTATTGAATTAAAATAAATAGGTTGATGGAAGGGAAAATTATAAATAGGTATTTGTCTTTGATTATTTATAAAATTTAGTTCAGATGGCACAGCACAGACTGAAAATATATATTAGATAAAAATAAATATATTGACGGAAAGGAAATTAAAAAAGGTTTTAGGTTTTGAATATTTTTAAAAATTTTGTTTGGTTTCCTCTTTTTATTTTAAATTTGTAATTGAAATTTTAAATTTATTTTTCCATTTGTTATTTTTCCATTTATTGTCAAAAATAATTTTTTAATTTTATATTATTTTAAAAATTTCCTGAAGAAGATTTCCAACGGAAATCGAAATATCGAAAAATAAATAATATTTAAATTGTATTTTATAAAAGAGTGACCTAAAGCTTAATAAAAATATATTGAAATATAATATTTAATTGAAAAAAGGTCGAAATAATAGGAATATAATTCCATTGTTTATATATAACGATATTAGGCGTACCAAACGGTTTTCCGGTAGCAGAGCTTACATGGGGCCTAGAGTAAATCAGCAGGGTTTATATGGGGCCTAAATTAAATTATGGACCGATATTTATGAAATTTGGCAGTGTGATTTCTAGTCGTAGGAAACTGTGACGTTCATAATTTTATGCCGATAGCATTATTTGTTACGAGTTTAGGCGTACTAAACACTTTCCTGAGAGTGGGGTTTCTATGTGGCCTAGGGTAGATTATGGACCGATCTGTGAGAGCATTAGTTATTACGGTTTTAGGCGTCCTAAACTGTTTTCAGGGTGCAGGGTTTATATGGGGTCCAGGGTTATTTATGGACTAATCTTCATGAAATTTAACGCTATGATTTCCAGCCATATAAAGTGCAAAATTGTATATCATTCCGTGCATTTTTCCACTATTTATGCTAGTTTTTGTAAAAAAATTATCCATTATCCATCCAAACTTGGTGTAGTTTGTTCTTTTCTTTTGAGTCTTTCGAAAGTGAGCGTGTTTTGAACAGGCGGACATACAGACAGACAGAAGGTCATCGCTAAATCGACTTAGAATTACTCAAGGTGCCAGAACATATATACTTTATGGGGTCTTAAATGTATAATGAAAAGGTTTCACACGGAATGACAAACTTTGTTTACCCTCATTCACCACTTGTGGGTATAAAAAATTAAATTTAATAAAATTTTTGATTTTATCTCATCTCAGGTGTGTTAAATTCCTACAGTATTAAAGTCCTGGTTTTGGGAAATACTATTGGGGGAATCAAACGGTAGTCATAATGTCATATGTGCTTAAATAATAACATGAAAAAATATGACTGCTGGAGCAGTGTTGCCATTAATTTATAAAGAAAAAATTATATATTTTGTGAATTAAATGCTAAAATGTGCCGAATATGCTTAAAAAAAAAGTTCTAAAAACTATAAATAAAAATGAATGTGATTATTTATGATTATTTGTTTGTTTGTTTGTTTGTTTGTTTGTTTGTTTGTTTGTTTGTTTGTTTGTTTGTTTGTTTGTTTGTTTGTTTGTTTGTTTGTTTGTTTGTTTGTTTGTTTGTTTGTTTGTTTGTTTGTTTGTTTGTTTGTTTGTTTGTTTGTTTGTTTGTTTGTTTGTTTGTTTGTTTGTTTGTTTGTTTGTTTGTTTGTTTGTTTGTTTGTTTGTTTGTTTGTTTGTTTGTTTGTTTGTTTGTTTGTTTGTTTGTTTGTTTGTTTGTTTGTTTGTTTGTTTGTTTGTTTGTTTGTTTGTTTGTTTGTTTGTTTGTTTGTTTGTTTGTTTGTTTGTTTGTTTGTTTGTTTGTTTGTTTGTTTGTTTGTTTGTTTGTTTGTTTGTTTGTTTGTTTGTTTGTTTGTTTGTTTGTTTGTTTGTTTGTTTGTTTGTTTGTTTGTTTGTTTGTTTGTTTGTTTGTTTGTTTGTTTGTTTGTTTGTTTGTTTGTTTGTTTGTTTGTTTGTTTGTTTGTTTGTTTGTTTGTTTGTTTGTTTGTTTGTTTGTTTGTTTGTTTGTTTGTTTGTTTGTTTGTTTGTTTGTTTGTTTGTTTGTTTGTTTGTTTGTTTGTTTGTTTGTTTGTTTGTTTGTTTGTTTGTTTGTTTGTTTGTTTGTTTGTTTGTTTGTTTGTTTGTTTGTTTGTTTGTTTGTTTGTTTGTTTGTTTGTTTGTTTGTTTGTTTGTTTGTTTGTTTGTTTGTTTGTTTGTTTGTTTGTTTGTTTGTTTGTTTGTTTGTTTGTTTGTTTGTTTGTTTGTTTGTTTGTTTGTTTGTTTGTTTGTTTGTTTGTTTGTTTGTTTGTTTGTTTGTTTGTTTGTTTGTTTGTTTGTTTGTTTGTTTGTTTGTTTGTTTGTTTGTTTGTTTGTTTGTGTGTTTGTTTGTTTGTTTTTTTGTACCTTATAGCCGCCTTAGCCGCTGAACCGATCTTCATGAAACTTTTAAAGTATTTTACTGTTGTTCTGGAAGGACCTACACGCAGGGCTGCCAGAAAAAATTGTGAAAAAATCGTCAATTTCCTGAGAAAAAATAAAAAATGCGTCTTTTTCTGTGTTAATAATCGTCAAAAAAAATCGGATAATTTAAATTTAGTTTTTAAACAAAGTTTGTTCGATTTTTATTTAAAAACAAGCAAACAAAAACATATTATATACACACATATATCCCCCTATGTTAATGAAAGTGTTTGTTAAATTATCAAAGTTGTTTTTGGGAATACAATTACGTATTAAAAGATTTTGTTTGTTGTGCTTAATACCCTTTTTTAAATAATTGATAAAAATACTGCAATATATTGTTGGAGGATAAGCTGTTCCTACACAGAAAAAATTATTTAATTTCTCCAATCACCAAATTTATTCCAAATTCATAATATTAAGCAAACAAGTTGTTGATTTTACACCTATTACCAAAATGATTATATTGATTACTTAAAATTTTAAAATTTTGAAAAACTTTTTTCGATAAATGATATTTTTAATTTTAATTAAAAAATTGATCAAATAACTTTGCAATTTCAAACAATGTGTTAATTTATTTAAATAAATATTGACAATTCCCAACAACAATTCTACATGTTTTAATTATTTTATTTTAAACAAAAAAAGTCAATTAAGACTTTTTGTTATTTAATTAAAATTTTAATTGAAAATTTATTTCAAAACAACTAATAAGTTAATTAAATAAAAATTTACTGCCTGACCCACAATGTCGACAAGAACATTTCTTTCGTATATTTATATTGAAAACAAAAACAAGTATTAGTTTTTTATTATTGTTTTCAATATAAAAATGCGAAAGAAATGTTCTTGTCGACATTGTGGGCCTGGCAGTAAATTTTTAATTTTCATTCAACAAAAAAAATAAATGATTCAATTATCACATTAATTAAATTATGCGCATTTCACTGGTTGCTTAGGCCAGATCATCAGGAAACGTTCTTTGTTAAATTTAACAAATGTTTCTTAAGGAAAATTTTCATAAAAAATTTGTTTTGTAAACCTTTAATTACTATATTATATTAATCTAAGGTTTTTTCCAAAGTCTTAAGAATAAAAGATACTTTCAATCGGACCATTTTCTAAAAAATTTCAAATTTGTATACCGTTCACAACAGAGGGTATATATTCTTATATAAGTTTGTCATTCCTTTCGTAATGGTTACAACATTAATATTAGGCCCCATTAAGTATATATGTATATTCTGAATCCTTATGAATAGCAAAGTTGGTTTAACGAAGTCAATCTAACCATGTGTTTGTTGAAATGGGATTTCCGTATATAAACATTGCTATACATTTATATTAGATATAGTACGGAATAGTTTGCTATTATATTTCAGCCAGATCGATCTACAAATGCCTGAGATATGAACAAAAAACCACGACTGCCTGTAATTTATACCCATAAATCTCTTATTTTGACCTGTAAACCTTAACTTCTTAATATCTTCTTTAAATTTATTATTATTTTTTCTTTTTTACCTGAAATATTCTTTCTTCACGAAATTATAGTTTTGGCATGAAGCTAGGATGATAAAATTTGGCTTAAAAATGTTTCATATACATAAATAGAGTATTAAATGTTAAAAATGAGCCAAATCAGTCCATAGCTCAAAAAATCTCAATCAAGGTTTTGGTACGAGTTTTTACTTAAATTGACTTGACTCAAAATTTTGCTTTTGCTCATAAAATTGTTTATGGAAAAAAACAAAAATGTTTTTTTTCTGTGCTGCCTAATAACAAACATCAAAAGATTTAAAATTGTCTTACTTTGAAGATTGAATAAAATCGTCACTTTTTAGAAAAAAATCAGCAAATCGGCACTTTGCTAATTTTGGAACCAAAAATCGTCAAAATGACGATTAATCGTCAATCCTGGCAGCCCTGCCTATACGCTATAAATATTTTTGAAGAATTATGAGTGAGCATGGCAATTTCCATACAAAGACAATATAAATTGTTGTATATGTGGAGAACGGAAAGAAATAAAGTTTCCAAATTTAGTGCAAGCATCTTTGTTATCAATATAAAATTTGCTGGTCTGGATAAGAGGGCGTGGCACTAAATAGATTATTTATATCTAAAGAACCGTAAATGCAAAAAAAACATTATAGATTTATATATACATATCTGGAGAACGACAAGAGCCAAAGTTTTCAAATTGCGTTCAAGCATTCTGGTTATCAATACACAACATCCGACAATATTTTCCAAAAAACAGACGGGACTGGACAAGTGGAATTTCCAATAAAAAGACATTAAAGATTTCTTTATATCTAGAAAACGGCAGGAGCCAACGTTTCCGAAATAGATACAAGCATATTGGTTATCAATACACAATATCCTACAAAATGTGGGACGTCATGGAGAGCTGGGCGTGGCCCAAAATAGATTTATTGATATTGCAGAACGGTCGAAGTGTCCAAATTTGGTACATATAGCTTGGTTAGTAGTACACAACCTTTCCGAAAAATGGGCACATCCCATGTAAGGACATTGCAGATTTCTGTATATCTGGAGAATGGCAAAAGCCAAAGTTTCCAGATTAGGTACAAGTATCTGACCAAATTCAGGGCGGGTAAGAGCAAAGTTGTCCAAATTTGGTACACGAGCTGGGTTTTCAGTATACATCGGCTCTAAAAAAATGATCGGGATCGGAGAAGTGTGCGTGGCACCTCCAATACAAAGACATTATAGATTTCTGTGTGAAAAACGGAAAATTTCAAGGGGTACACATTAGGTAAAAATATCTTAATTATCAATACACAACATCCGACAAAGTGTGGGTGGGATTTGAATAGTGGGAGTGGCACTTACCATATAAGGAGATTGTAGATATCTTTATATCTGGAAAACGGCAAGGGCCATATTTTCCAAATAAGGTACAAGCATCTGGTAGGCAATACACAACATTCAACAATATTTGGGCAGGGTTGAAGATGTGGGCGTGGAATAACATAGATTTAATTATATCTAAAGAAGGGTAACAGACAAATTGTCTAGAGTTGGTATAGATAGGAGGTTGTCGGTAAGCAACATCTGCCAAAAAGAAGGTAGTGGTGGATAACTGGGTGCGGTACCTCACATACAAAGGCAAAAGAGATTTCAGTATATCTAGAGAACGGTAATAGCTAAAGTGTCCAAAGTTGGAACAAATAGATTGGTGTTCAGCACGCAACATCAGTCTAAAAGTGAGCCCGAGTAGATAAGTTCGTGTGGCACAAAATAGAATCTCGTTTATTTGAAGAACAATTAGTATATCTAGATGATGACCACAGCTACAATTTACAAATTTGAAACAAATAGCTTGGTTAAAAATGAACAATATCTGTAAAAGTCCCACTGACTTATTGTAGATATACTTGGAACTTGAACTTGGCACAAATAACTTCATAAACAATACACGAGATCTGTATTGAAAAAAATTACATATTTTATTTGAATGAGGGTGGCGAAGCGCACTGGGTTCAGCTATTATTTCATACAGAGTTCAGAATATGATCGCTCATATTTATGAATTTTTTCATGATTGAGGAATGTAAAATGTGTAGTGTTTTGTCACAGCCATGAATGAATTGTGAATTTTTCGCCAAATTCATTTATGAGGGTGAGGAAAAATGAATTTTTGCCTTTCTTCAGCAGTGAAGAATGAAAAAAGAAAAAATTTTCATAACGTTCCTCACTGGTAATGTTGTTGTTGCTCGACGGTTTGCATGACCACAGCACGAAATGCCTGTGTGCGTATTTTGTTTTTGTAAAATGTTTTTGTTATAGGCCAAAGTGTGTGTTGAATTTTTGAAAAAAAGTAAAAGAACTGCACATATCGTCATCTTAAATGCAAAATAATATAAGATCACAGTTTACATGAGAAGCAAAAAACGTTGTAAAATGGAAATTAATTGAGATATAAAAGCAATTTTAAATATTTAGGATAAAAATGCGATAACCAATTTATTTTTGAGGGAATTTAGTTATGTGTGCTACGTTATTTTAATTTGTAATTCTCTGAAACAGAGGGACCTATCATCAACGAAAGTATAATATTATTAAGTAAAACAAACATATAAAATATTAAATAATTAAATTTTTTTTGTTTAATTACAGGAATATTAGAATATAAAGATTAAGTACGTGGTTATAAATGCAATACTGCGTTTAAACAATAAATTTTAATGTAGATAAATGCACCTATAAAAATGATAATCACACAATTAATATGTAGCATTATTAGGTTTCCGTTGACATGGTGAAACGAGGTTGCTTTTTTGATGCAGCGCATCTGAGAACGTAAGAAAATTTATATTATAATAGATCTTATGGCATATTATGTATAATTTTTTATTGATTTTTATTTCTAATTTGAAGTGGATTAAACTAAAAAATGTACTTCATTAAATTTAAATTGATTTTAAAAATCCAACTTTTCCATTATAACTAAACTGTATTTTGTTGTCCTTATAATGAGTTTTCTCAATTGAATTTTTCTTTACAATAAACAAGTTTTGTAAAAAATTTGACTCATATACATATATGCATATTTGTCTCCATATAAGGAATTATTTCAAAAAAACTTCTGCAAGAAGTAAATTTTAATTAGTTAATTTCTGAAAACTTTAAATATTCAGTGAACAAAAATGTTGTACAAAGAAGCACTTATCCTAAAAAAAAATACTATTAGTATTTAATAAAACCGTAAAAGGATTAACACAAAATTTAGCTAAACAATTTATATTCCAGCACTTGATAAGAAATGCTATTATTCTAAAGATGTAGAAGACAAGTAATTTATTATTTAACACAAAAGGCTTTATAAAAGACTTTTTGAGGATGTTGAAGAAGGACGACTTGGAAGAATGCAATCCTAACAAAAACACCAGATTATTTTAAATAAACGTCGAAAAAACATTTCTATTGTATTATAAACTTTCTATATTAATAATGCAGATATATTCTGATACAATAGCAACAGATTCATTATAGGGAAATTCGACTATATTAAAATTTATTAAAAAGTATATTTGAATATATATAGTTTCATAAGGTTGGAAACGAAATAAATGATGGAAAAATCATATCATAAAAATAATGGCAGTCTGCTAGAAACAAAAAACTAAGCACTTGCAAATGGTACTATTTATTCTTGGAAATTCATAGCGTATGGGAGTGCAATGGGTTAAGCTGTGAAATTTCTAACAGTCCAATGTAGAAGAAGCTGATCGTCATACTTAATATAGGTTTTGCAATACATATATATGACGCGCAAAATATGTAATTGCTTTGCAATTTAGCAAACCATATGTATACTGTTGAAAAAAAAAATTTTTATGCTTTAAAAAGGGTCGGTCCTTTTCTTAAGCAAACATAAAGGCAAAACTTATTGAAAAAAAACTCCATGAGCAAGTATAGAAACCTGGGCGCTGTTTCTCAAAACTACAAATTACAAATCTACAAGCAAAATACATTTGAACAAAAACCAAAATTGTTGCTTTTTTTAACGTAAATGAAGTGACTTAATGGTCCCATGCAGATTTATTATAGGGAAGTTCGATTGTACCTGCTGTCACATTTGCTTTTACATATAATTTTTACATGTTTAGCAAAACAAGCCTTTTTTTACTTTAATTTCAAATATTTGTTACCTATTTAAGAAAATTTTTTTCAACGAACCACCGTTTTGGTTGGTAAAACCAAAACTATTTTAAAATAACAAAATACACGTTTTTACTTGGAGTTTTTTTTCAATAAGTTTTGACTTTATGTCTGCTTAAGAAAAGGACCGACCCTTTTTAAAGCATAAACATTTTTTTGCAACAGTATACATATGGTTTGCTAAAATGCAAAGCAATGTATCATTGAAAATTTCGATATATACTTTTTTCTTGATTACGATTTACGTTAAATATTTAAAAATAAATTTAAACTTCCATTTTAAAAAAATATCCAAGCTATTAACAAAATCAAAAATGGCTTATCATTAGGTATATAATTTCCTTAAACAACATAATGAATAATCTTAATTAAAAAAAATTAGCAGAGTATTTGATTTATTTTTACGAACACATTAATTTTTTTACGTTTTAAAAATGAGTATTCTGTTTCATACTCTGACGTTGTTAGGGGAATAAGTGATCAAACTGCAAATTATTGCATAAGCAATAAGAAAAACAGTGCTATAAAATTAATAATGGGTGTTTTTTTAAGCCCGATAGAACTTGAAATTGTAAAAAATAACACAAAAAATTAAATTGTAATCAAAATTTTTTTTTTATTCGAAAGATCAATACGTGACATTAACATTTGAAAATGATTTCGGGCATATGGGCACCGCGACTGTTCTTGACGAAGCGCATTCTGGACGTCCAATTTTGGGCCACTTTTTCGAGCACTGCTGGCCGTATGTCACGAATAACACGAACAATGCTGGCCTCCAAGGCGTCAATTGTTGCTGGTTTATCAGCATAAACCAGTGACTTCACGTAGCCCCACAGGAAATAATCGAGAGGTGTCAAATCGCACGACCTTGGAGGCCAATTGACAGGTCCATTTCTCGAAATCAACTTATCGCCAAATTTTGATTTCAATAAGTCGATGGTTGCGTTCGCCGTATGGCACGTAGCGCCATCCTGTTGAAACCACATCTCCTCCGGATCAATGTCATCCATATTTTCAAACAAAAAATCATTGATCATGGTGCGGTAACGATCTCCATTGACCGTAACGCAAGCTCCGGCCTCATTTTTGAAGAAATAAGGTCCGATGATGCCACCAGCGTGAAAACCGCACCAAACGGTGCATTTTTCTGGATGTAATGGAGTCTGTAGGGTCTCTTGTGGATTGGTCTCGCTCCATATGCGGCAATTTTGCTTATTAACAAACCCGTTAAGCCAAAAATGCGCCTCATCGCTGAACACAATTTTGCGATGAAACAACGGGTCAGTTGCCAACTGCTCTAGAGCCCAATCGGCGAAAGAACGACGCATATAATGGTCTCGTGGCTTCAATTCCTGCACCAGCTGGATCTTATACGGGTGTAGGCCGAGATCTTTGCACAAAATTTTCCGCGTAGTGGACGGACAGAGCCCCAATTCCTGCGACCGACGACGAATCGATAAATTTGGATCTTCTTCCACACTTTCGTTTACACCGGCGATATTCTCTTCAGTACGCACATTCCTTCGACGTGTTGGTGTTATTGCATCCTCTAGAGAGTATGTGGTACAAAATCTATCCACAGTTCGACGAATGGCTTGTTCAGATGGACGATTATGTACGCCATAAAAATGACGAAGTCGTCTATAAGTTGCGCGAATCGACGACTGATTTTCAAAGTAAATTTGGATAATTTCGTAGCGTTGTTCAAGCGTGAGTCTATTCATGATGATTTGTCAGAGTATACTGAAACCATAAAAAAAAATATTTCATCAAAATTTAATTTTTTGTGTTACTTTTTACAATTTAAAGTTCTATCTAGCTTAAAAAACACGCTTTATAAACCGAATCCACATATATATATATATGAATATGTATTGCAAAACCTATATTAAGTATGACTATTAGCTTCTTCAATTGGACTGTTAGAAATTTCACAGCTTAACCCATTGATCAATTTAAATTTAATGAAGTACATTTTTTAGTTTAATCCACTTCTAATTATAAATAAAAAACTATAAATAAAATGTCATAATAATATAACATCTCTACGTTCTCAAATGCAGTACTGCCTGCACTGCATCAGAAAAGCAAACTTATTTCACCATGTCAACGCAATCCTAATGATGCTGCATATTATTGTGTGACTATAATTTTTATATGTGCATTTAACCATATTTAAATTTATTGTTTAAACGCAGTATTGCATTTATAACCATGTACATTATCTTTATATTCTATTATACCTACCTGTTATTTAACAAAAATATTTAATTATTTAATGTTTTAAATGATTGTTTAACTTAATACTATGATACTTTCGTTGATGATTTATCGTTTTGCTTTAGAGAATTACAAATTAAAATAACATAACACACATAACTAAATAAATAACAGTAAAAGTTATATTTTTTTATCAAAAAAAATCGGTTATCGCATTTCTAAATTATCGCAATTTCGGTTATCGCAGTCTAAATATTTAAAATTGCTTTTATATATCAATTAATTTCCATTTTACAACGTTTTTCTCTTCTTATGAAAACTGTGATGTTATATTACATGAAAGATGACGATATGTGCAGTTCTTTTAGTTTTTTTTTTTTTTTAATAATATTTGCCTACAAAAAATTAAACACACACTTTTGCTCGTTGCCTTTAACAAAAAAAAAAAAAAAAATACACACAAAGGCATTTCGTGCTGTGGTCATGCAAACTGTCGAGCAACAACAACATTAATGGTGAGGAGCGTTAAGAAAATTTTTTGTTTCCTCATTCTTCATGACTGAAGAAAGGCAAAAATTTATTTTTCCCCACGCTCATGAATGAATTGGCAAAAAAATTCACAATTCATTCATGGTTGTGAAAAAAATTACACGTTTTAAATTCCTCATTCATGAAAAAATTCATGAATGGTTAAATATCAGCGATCATATATGAATTTTTCGGAACTCTGCTAAAAACTATTTTTTTTAGAGTGGGGAGCTGATGACAAAAATTAAACAATTTAAGTATTAGGTCCTTTATATGTTTTGTAGCTTCGAAAACTAAAAGGAACTTGGTATATATTACTGATGTGACAAAAACGCTAATAATTTGCTTTACTTTTGGCTTTTCTACCCGCAGATAGATGGTATATGTAGGTCAAATGTGCTTTTGTTGCTAAACGGACTATAGCGGAAATACTTTCTAAATAAAATTTTCTTATAGTGACAAAAATAAAGATATATGTTTAAAAAATTTAAAACTTCAAGCTTAAAATATCACCAAGTTCTTAACAAAATTCAAAATGACGTATAATCGAGTATATAATTTTTTTTAAACAACATAATGTATAATTACACTCATGGAAAAATTACCAGAGTATTTGAAATTTTTTTAAACAACACATAACTTTTGTAAACGTCAAAGTTGGGTATTCTGTTTCATACTCTGTGGTTAACTTTTACCACGGTGTTAGTGAAGTAAGTGATCAAACTGAAAATTATTGCACGAGTAACACCAAAAACAGTATTACAAAACTTTTATTAAGTATGACTATCAGCTTCTCCACATAGGACTGTTAGAAATTTTGCTAAAGGCGATGCAACATTTGTCGAAACACGTGTTACTACTTATGTTTCAGTTTTTACCACAGACGATGACACGAAAAACGAAACATTAGTATTGCGTGTTTTTAGCGTTATATTTACATAAGCTATATGTACCAAGTTCCTTTTAGTTTTCGAAGCCACAAGCCATATAAAGGACCTAATACTTAAATTGTTTAATTTTTGTCATCAGCTCTCCACTCTAAAAAAATAGTTTTTAGGCATAAAAGATTTTATTTTTTTTATACAGAGCAATAAGCCCGCTGTCGTGGAATAAATATGAATTTATTTTTATTTTGTTTATTCACATAAATTGATTATATTCGAACTCCCTAATATGCCTCATACCCAGCTAGCATTTTCAATCGTCTAGGATTCTACTGGGAATCTCATGACGAGTGTTTTTGATCGTCGACGAGCTCATTTTTTAATTGTAGACGATTCCTCGCAGGGGAAAAACTGTTACACGTGCTGATTCGTATGAGAGACTCTTCCATAACACAGCAAACGAATCTTACATTAATCCTAAAGGGAATTGTTTATGATGTATGTAGAGATTATCTAACGAATCTTTCAAAAAGCATACCAAGGATCGTATGAGACTCACGTAGGGATTATTTTACGACTCGTGAAATGATCAGCCGTATAACTGACCTACCTAAATAAGGGCATCAAGCGTGTTTTTCCTGTCAAAACTTCTAATTTTCATACAATTTATATCAAACAAACCTGAAGATCGCGAAATCAACACCATCCTGTCGGAAAATCTTATTTTACAGATCCTTAGGTCGGTTTGTTTTATTGAAATGGTATTGGCAATAGAATTTTAATATTTCAAAAAGGCTCTTATTAAGGTAGCTTAGTAATTCTTATATGACTCTTACAGAGAGTCGCAAAAGGTTCATTCCAAGATTAAAAAAACGAGCGTGTCAAAAATATATAAAAGAATTAAAAAAAAATTTAGATGTTTTTGTAACTCGTCAGATAATCATCAGAAGACTCTTTTAGGAGTTTTATATTGAACATAATCGTCTACCAAACAGCCTATGCTAGCTGGGTAGGGACTTTTTTTTATATAATTCCTTATATGGAGACATATGCACATGTATGTGTAAATAATAGACAATTGGTTTATTATTTAACACAAATTATTTATCTATTTATTATACATAAATTGTGTTTGGTAGATTGAGATTGGTGGGAATCCGTTACTTCGTTTAAGCAGCTTTGCATCTGTTCAGGAACTAATTCATTACGCGATAAAATTGTGGCCTCAGTTGGACGAATATTGACTATGTTTCTGCGGTAATTCTTTCCACTTTCGTTTTCCACTACGTATGATCTTGGATGTATTTGGCTTTTTATAACTGCTGGTTCCCAATAATCCTGGTTGTTTACTCGCGTAAGAACAGTGTCACCACTTTTAAGCATTTGTGGAGAGTTGTTTGCCCCACTATTTGCATAAAGGGCTTGTTTCTCTATTTCTTTTTCCAGCGACTCACTTATTTTGGTAATTAGATCTCAATTTATGAGGTACTAATACCTTAGACGATTTAAAAATAAAGCCGTCATCACTTACTGAAAGCTCCTCTCTAAAATGCCAATATAGTTTAATTTCATTGGGCAAGTTTTCCTTAGATTTTGGCCAGCCATCCTTTATATACTTTATTAGCGATTGACAAGAATTATTGTTTTTTGTACTTTGTTTTAGATTTTTTAGTTCTTGGTCCGAAATGGACAATACCATTTGAACTTCCAACGTTTCCTCAGCTTCCTTGTTTAGGCTATTTTGGCAATCCCGACTAAGAGGATCTGCCAGATACATTTTCGCCCCAGGTATATATATACGACGTTTAGATTATAAGTAAGTAAACTTAGCCGTATTTTCTGCAACCGCGAGGGTGAAGCGTGTAATGGTTTTTTGAAAATTGATTCAAGCGGCTTGTGGTCAGACTCAACTATCAATTGCTTTCCCCATACATATTGGTGAAACTTTTCACATCCAAATTTAACTCCAACGCCTCTTTTTCCAACTGTGAATAGCGAGATTAACATTCTGTCAAGGCTTTAGAAGCGTATGCTACTGGGTGATTTTCTTAAAGAAGAACAGCTCCCATTGCGTATGAACTAGCGTCCACTTGCAGTTTTACGTCTTTATTGACGTCATAGAGCTTAAGTACTGGTGGTTTACTAATAAGTTCTTTTAGCTCTTCAAACGATTTTTGATGAAGGGCACTCCACTTAAAAGGTTTTGACTTTTCCAATAGACATCTTAGCGGGCCTGTAACATAAGAAAAATTTCGAATGAATTTGCTGAGATAAGTGAATTTACCTAGAACACGCTGGAGTTCTTTACGATTTTGTGGTGGTTGAAGCCTTTTCACTGCATCAATTTTGTCGGGGTCGGCGTACATACCATTCTCGCTCAGAATGTGTCCTAAGAACTTTACTTGCTTGCGCTCGAACTCGCATTTTTCTTTGTTCAGCTTCATCCCACTTTTTTCGATTATATTAATTACTTCAGCTGTAGTCTGTCGAAGTTCTTCTATGGTGGTAGCATGAACAAGAATTTAATCGATTGCTACCTTTACGTTTGGTAGGCGTGCAAATAATTGTTGCATAACACTTTGAAAAATTTCCGGCGCTGATGATATACCAAATGGCAGACTCTTACACGAATATCTGCCCCAAGGTGTAGAAAAGGTCAATAATTTCTTGGTTCGATCAGACACCGGAATTTGCCAGAATCCTCTTTTACAATCTAAGATTGTAAAGAATTTAGCACCTTTTAGCTGTGCTGATATTTCTTCCAGTGTGTTCATTGGAAAGTGACGTCGTTTTATGTTTCTATTTACACTGGTTGGGTCCATGCAAATTCTTATTTTATTATTTTTTCGCACTACCACCATCGGAGGAAACTGCCGGTGTGGGTTCATTTGTAGGTTCAATTACGCCCATTTTGACCATTTTTTCGATTTCGGCCTTCACTTCATCTCTAATTTTGAAAGCAATACGCCTTTACGACAATCAAACGTTTTTTCCTTTTTATTACTCCTGCCACCATGTTGTATTGCATTAACGATTTTTTCGTTTTGACTGTGTATTTCTGCTGTTTGCTTTTGTGCTAACTCCGTGGCTTGACATATCTGGATGGCTTTAGTCAAGGAAATATCCTCTGACAATAGTTTTGTACGCCTAAAATTAGCTGGTCACGTAACAGACTGTCATTTAATTCAGCGAACTCGCAGTTCTGTGACTGGAGTCTCAGACGTGTTATATACTCATCCATCGTTTCACCTTCATTCTGTAAAATCTTATGAAATTTGTATCTTTCAAAGGTTATATTTAGCTTCGGTGTAAAATAGCTTTCAAACTTTGTTTTTACTTGAGCTAGTGTTTCCTTTGATCTTGCTGGCAAAGAGTTAAAAATTTGTATGGAAGAATATCCGATGGCAGACATAAATGTGGCTATCTGTATGTCTTCCGTTTTGCTTTTCAGCCCGGAGGCCACTTCGTAATACTCATATTGTTGCCTCCACAACTTCCATTCTTTGGCCATGTCCTTATCATGTTTCGGTGGCCGTAAAAAATTATAAGCTTTCGCCATTTTAAGCACACTAACCGTTTCGCGAATGTTCTTTGTTTCGTTTTTTATTTTATAGAACCGATCTGTCGGAGTTTCTTTTTTTCCTATTAATCGGGTTTCGGCACCATGTAAATAATAGACAATTGGTTTATTATTTAACACAAATTATTTATTTATTTATTATATTTGTAATGAATAAATTTGGGGTTTTCTGGTTTTATATTTGGTAAACGATGTGTCGAGATTGGACGTCGTTTTTGCTAATGGTGTGTAACTTACAAGTTACTTGTAATAATGATGAGTAGTCAAATACTAATTACAACACGGCTGTAGTAAAAGGTAGTAGAAGTGTAACTTGTAGCTTAAAGGTGAACGATCACCTTCTCAGTATGTATATAAGTCAAATTTTTATTTAAAAAATTTGTTAATTGTAAGGAAAAATTCAATTGGGAAAATTCATTATAATGTAATCAAAGTACACGTATATTAGAATAAAAAAAGTTGGCTTTTTTAAAATCTATTTATAGATAAATTTAATGAAGTAATGAAGTTTAATCCACTTCTAATTAGAAATTTAAATCAATAAATATTATACAAAATATGTCATAAGATCTATAATAATGTAATTTCCTTACGTTCTGAAATGCGCTGCATCAGAAAAGCAAATTCGTTTCACCATGCCAACGCAAACCTAATGATGCTACATATTAATTGTGTGATTATCATTTTTATACGCAGTATTGCATTTATAACCACGTACTTTATCCTTATATTCTATTATACCTGTAATTTACCCTCGCGAATGGGTAGTCATCCTGCCGCGATGCGAGGGCTTAAGTACAAGGACGTTTAGAGTCATGCTGGCGGTAGTGACATCAGTCAAGACCGGTAGGGCCTCCCATGCCAGAAGGGTCTAAACCAAGTACGAAGGTTACGCAGATCAACCTTCATCACTCTAAAGCGGCGTCAGCTGCCCTTCTCCTACGATTGGCTTCAGGCACGGAGGAGCTTATATGTATCCAAGAACCATTGTTGTATAGAGACAGGGTTTGCGGCCTCAGTTTAGACGGCCATTGTACTCTGTACGCAGCCGATCAAGGTAAGACCAGGGCTTGTGTTATAGTCAAAAACATCCTTAAAGCTTTCATTCTTTCTGATTTTAGCGATAAGGACACATGCACTATCGCAGTAGAATGCAAAACCAGTACAGTTTGGTTTATGAGCTGCTACATGGCACATGACCAGGGTGTCAATCCCCCAAACTCCACAACCAGGAATGCGATGTCGTATGCTAACAGGCGCAACATCCCCCTAATAATATGTGCTGATGTTAATGCACATCATACCGTCTGGGGAAGCTCGGATGTCAATCCACGAGGTGAGTCGCTTTTGGACTTCATAGTAGAAAACGAACTAACAGTAGTTAATAGGGGTAGTGAGCCCACCTTTATTGTGACTAGCAGAATGAGGTTCTAGATATTACGCTTATTAGTGATAAGTTCGCGGATATGATTAGCGATTGGAACGTGTCAAAGGACTGTTCCTTCTCTGATCACATGTATGTTGATTTCAATTTTTCTTTTAGAGTTGATTCAATTAAACTCTACACGAATAGAAGAAGGACCAACTGGTCTATCTATGCGAGTGTACTCGGGGACAAGCTGCCTATGTGCCCGGTTCTCATAGACAGTGTGTCCATGCTCGACTCCGCAGTGGAGTCATTGACTGGAGGAAACTGCCGGTGGGGCAAAGCGTATGTATACTGGCTATACGAATGTGTCATTAAACCCATTCTTTTCAACGGGGCAGCTGTTTGGTGGCCGTCGCTCAAGGTGAAGAGTCATCAAACCAGGTTTGAACGTACAATGAGAATGGTGGCGATAGCGGTAACAGGTGCCATTAGAACAACCCCTTCTAAGGCATTGTTTACTATTTTGAACTGGTTACCACCAGACATTTTAGCGAAAAGGATAGCTGCGAACGCGGCGGTAAGACTAAGAGCCACCGGAGCATGGAGGGATTACAATATCGGACATGCTAACATTCTGAACAATATTAATTGGCACATGGATGTTGATTATGTCACACCCGAGCCAATCTTTGATCCTGGCTTCATGGTAAGCATTTTGGATAACGTGGTCCACTATGATAACCTGCAAATTCCCGCGAATGCGATTCAAATCTTCACGGACGGGTCTAAAACACTGTATGGTGTCGGTTCTGGCATATACTCCGAGCAGCTAAACTGGAGCATTCCTATAAGGCTGCCGGAACACTGCAGTGTCATCCAGGCCGAGATAATGGCCATCCACACAGCCGCCAGACGCATCCGGTACTGTGAAATATCTGGAAGGGATATTCACATTATTACCGATAGCAAGGCGGACATAAGATCCCTGGAGAATGTGTTCATCACATCGAGAATTGTCCGAGAATGCCGGATGGCTCTGGAGGAGATAGCGAGACATTCACTGGTCACCCTTTATTGGGTCCCCGGATACGGGGACATACATGGGAACTGCATGGCGGATTCGTTGGCGTATGCAGGTACCACCTTGAATCGGGACGGTTCCACATATTATGTAGGTGCTTCACTCCCAGGGTGTAAGCAACTTATAGCGCACAGGTTTCATCTTATCGCCAGTCAGAGGTGGCACGATGAAACCACCTGTGGGGAAACCTGGAAAATCTGGCCCATCATAGATGAAAAAAGGACACGGCGGGCATTACAGCTGTCCAGACATCATCTAAGAAACCTAATTGCGGTTATAACTGGCCCATTGGGAGGCACGTCCAGAGGCTGGGGCTCCCTTATAATGACTTGTGTAGAAGTTGCGGCGATGAGGAGGAGGAAGAGTCAACGGAACATATTCTCTGTAATTGCCCGGCATTCGGAGACTTAAGACTCGAAATGTTTGGTCGAAGAGCCCTTGGGGACAAAACTTGTCTCTCTGATGTTGATGTTAACAGGATCCACTCCTTAACCTAGCGTTTACACGTGAAAGTAATTTCATGAAAGTAGCAATACACTCACATCTTTTCACTAATACACTCCCATTTTTTTTACTTTCCACTCAGCTTTCAACGATTTTTTCAAGAAAGTAATTTTTTGACACTTTCTGAAAGTAAAATGACAGAGCGGTAAACAAAGTTGCCCACTAAACAGACTTATACAAATTAACAGGATTGTGGTAAAATAATAATTGTATATTTAATTTATTTTGTACACACAAAAAAAAAATAATTTTAAATTTCATTTATTTTGTACACACAAAAAAATAATCTAGGTCATTTTACCAATGCGAAAATACATACTTGATAATAATGGTCGCATCTTAAATATTTTATACTTTCTTCGTTAAAAAAAAATGTGTCGTTTTTTTCCAAGTGGATCAAGCAAATCAAAAATTTTAAACATGTTTATTTCGAATTGTATTTTTTGAATAATTACGACGTTGCAGCAAATGAGCGATATATAGATTTAGAAAGACAATCAAGTAAAATGTTTCAGTAGATAATTTAGTTAATTGTTATACATTATGAATTGATAAATAGCATATTACAATCAAATGAATAAGGAAGTTAATTTTATTTAAAGTGTGTAACTGAAAGAAGTATATAGTTTTTTCAAATATGCTTACTTTACAACAAAATTTTACATGTTGTGCAACTTCAATAGAACAAAATTAGTTGCTTTTATTTAAAACTATTACACTTTTATTATTAATGTACGTCATTAGCTATTTGAGCGGTTTATGCAAGCTATTGCGGTTTTGTAACCAATATTGACATTATTAATGGCTTGGAAAAAGTTAGTGCTGGTTCAAACAGTTAAAGTTTCAGCCGTCAGGTCTTGAGCTTTTAGGATATAAGGGCAAAGAGAATTCCATTTCTTTTCCTTTCTCTCCTAAAAACTCTAGACTTGACGGTTAAGACTTGAACAGTGTGAACCAGCACTTAAAACGATAATAATATACATACAATTTTTTATTTTAATGTGTCAACATTTTGATATATTATTTTTAAGCAATATTTTCACAAAATTCTAAGCAGTTTGTGTTATGACAAACAAAATAAAACCTTGGTTGTGCGAACGAAGTAGAAGTGCCAAAGTTATAAAACAGGGCAGTTTAAACACCTTAAGTAAAAGTGTGGGTTAAATATGCAACATTTTTCGCATGTTTTTCACCAACATATCCACAAAAGAAATGTTTCCCACAGTTTTATTTTTTCTACAAACGAACACAAAAATGTAGAACATGTAACATTTATGCAACATATTCCTCAGAAAATAAATCGTCATTAGATAATTTTCCAAAAATAAAATAACTTTTCAAATATTGGTAAATTTTCTTACTTTTTCGAACATAGAAATTACCTAATTTAATATGTAGTTATATTACCTAAGAAACTTAGATAATTCCATGCTTTCCTTGCGCTTATTTAATTTTTAACATATTTTTAGGTAATTTAACCTATGTATTTCCTTGTGTGTATGTATGAATGTATTTATAATATTTTTCTTCAAATATACATAAAAAATGACATTGCGTGTTATAAAACACAAAAATGTTATTAAAAAGTTAACATAATAATTATTTCCAACTATTGCCCTATAAATTTGTGTATGTGATAACTTTGGCAACTCTCATTAGGTAGTAATCAAAACAACACGCATGAAGAAAAAATTAAAACATCAAAGTATAATTAAATTAATAAATTTATAATGTGCATACCCAATTTTATGGGATATGTATAATAAATCATACATATACCTTCCATTTCTAGTTTTTTTAATTCTAGAAGTTAAATAATTTTTGCAACTTTTCGCTTTAATGGCATTTTAAAAATGAACTTTCACTTTCCTGTGTAATCGCACAAGAAATTTTCAAGAAAGTCGTCCATTTAATTGAAATTTTTATTTGTAATACGTATACAGAAATTTCATGAAAGTACTTTCACGTGTAAATGCAGTGTGATGTTTCTCAAGCTTTCGATAAAGTCTGGTATAAGGGCTTAATACATACATTGAAGCTTAATTTACCCGTTAATACACATAAACTGTTAGAAAATTACTTAATCGGTCGAAAGTTTATTATAAAAGAAGTAGATTTTTTAAGTTCCCCACAAACGATCAATGCTGGAGTCCCACAGAGAAGTAATTTAGGGCCTATATTGTACTTGATATATACTTCAGACATGCCAACCAACAACTGTACTCACACATCAACTTTTGCTGATGATACAGCTTTTCTAAGTATCCACGAAAACCGCTACGAAGCATCTATATACTTACAGGACCATATAAATCAATTAGAAAAATGGGTAAAACAATGGAAAATAAAGGTTACATTAAGTTTGCGTAGAGAGTCATGCTCCCCTATTAATATCAATAACCAAATAATCCCACAACATTCGAATGTAAAATACCTCGGTATACATTAAGATCGACGTTTAACGTGGAAATGCCATATAGAGGCAAAGCTAACTCAAATGAAACTAAAAGCAATTCAAATAAATTGGCTCATTGGTAGAAATTCGACCCTTAGTCTAGATTGTAAACTCCTACTTTACAACTCTATCTTAAAGCCAATATGGTGTTATGATATCCAGCTATGGGGCACTGCCTCAGCCTCTAATATAGAGAAAATACAAAGGCGTCAAAACAAAATTCTTCCAAACTCGAACATTCACAAAGATCTCGCTGCACCATCATTAAAAACTATGATCACAAACTATTCAATTAAATACTTTAGAAGGCTTCAATCGCACCCAAACCCACTGGCTCGAAATATTTTAAATGATGGCGGCCACACTCGCTTAAGAAGAAGAGATATTGCAGCACTTGTCCGATCAGAAGAGCGCTAAACACTGATGTGAACCAGAACCGTTTGTAAGAGAACTGTCGTCTGGCACTGGTAGGACGCAAACTTAAAAATTAGATTAAGATTTGAATAATTATTGTTAGTTCATATAATTTATGAAGATTCAATAAATAAGAAATGAAAAAAAAACATAATAAATTAAAAGACGCTCTTAATAAACAAGGTCACCATTCCAAAATGACGTATGATGTGATCCAAAAGGCAAAACAATTTATCGTAAAAGAACCACAGTGCAGTGAATTTTTTAAAGAAATAACGCATTAAAAACACAGAGAACACAGGAAAATCTAGCAAGTTATACCGGCTCAACCCATACCTAGATGACAACAAAGTGTTAAGAAGTCGGGCAAAACTCATTAATAACCATCAGGACCAAATTGTATTGCCTCCTCAGCATCACATCACCTTTCTTATAGTACGTTCATTTCATGAAGATTTTCTTCATCACTTTTATGACGCATTAATTAACAAAATAAAAAGTAATTATTATATGTCTCGATTGAGGGTAATTTTAAAAAAGGTTCGCAATTCATGTCAAATATGCAAAAATTATTTTGCTGCACCAGAGACTCCTCAAATGGCACAACTAGCAGCTGATCGGCTAGGAACGTTTCAACGTCCATTTACTTTCGTCGGAATTGACTTCTTTGGCCCATTGGTGATTACAGTAGGAAGAAGAGGAGAGAAACGGTGGGGTAATATTTTTACTTGCCTTACGGTGCGAGCAGTTCATATCGAAGTTGCTACTGTCTAGATACCAGTTCGTGTATTTTGTGAATAAAAAACTTTGGCAAGACGTGGTACACCTCGTGAAATATATACTGATAACGGCACAAACTTAAAAGCAACTGAAAAAATCCTTAAGGATCAATTTAGCACAATCGATCTTTCAAATATTTCGCTGCAGTTCGATAAAACTAAATGGTTATTCAACCAACCTGGTGCACCCCACATGAGAGGTTCTTGGGAAAGACTAAACAGATCCATAAAAATTATTTTGTATACTATATATCCTACTTTTTATTTTAACAATGAGATACGAAGATAATACGCAATTAACCAAAACCATTTACTCTCTTTGACGACAGTGGGAATATACGTCAACGATGGCAACAAACAAAGGTATTTGCGGACCACTTTTGGCGCCGATGGTTAATGGAGTACGTAACAGTGATAACCCGTAGAGGTAAATGGTTTACCAAAGTGGTCAAAAGCATCATGTAGAAGTAGGTATTGATAGGTACATAACATTGCTTAAACGGGATGACAGCACAACCTCTTCAGCAGTTGCTTCAGTCCCAAAAGTCTTAAAAGATGGTACAGAATAAGTTCACAAAATCGTTTATCATCGGAATCGTCGAAAGCACAAAACGTTATCAAATCTTCTAAGCCACCCCCGATATATCTTAGAGAGAAAAACTCAAATGAATTAGTAAAGATCTCGGTAAAAGGTTAAAATTCTTTTTATGTAGCTTCAATTAAGCAGACAAAAATACAAGTTAATCGTGAAGATTATTTTCGTAAAGTAATAACTAAATTTGAAGCACTTATTAAAAACTTGTTAACATATCAACTGAAGAGTAGTGAATGTCTTCTGGTAGTGTTTAAGGGCATTGACTCATGTGTGGAGCCAGGTGAGATAAAACCGTTTTAAGAAGAGAAAGGCTTCAAAATAAAAAATGTAATAAATATTAAAAATAGAGAAAAAAAAATCCCCAGTCACTATTTCGAGTGGAGTTAGAACCCGGCTTAAAAAACTAAACGCATCCCATTTACAGTCTGAAATATATCCTGTATAGGAAAATCACGAGAGGGGAGCCGCACAAAAGGAATGGTCCCGTTCAATGTTTAAACTGACAAGACTTTGGTCACACTAAGGCATACTGCCATTTAACCTCTGTTTGCGTTATATGTGGAGAATTACATGGTACAGCTCTCTAAAATAAGTCTTAAATCGACCCCTATGTAAAAAAAAATTTTGCAACTGCGGTGGTAATCACACTGCCAACTATAGAGGATGCCCAGTATACTCTACCGCCAAGTAGCCTTTGTATTTTCGCTATACCGACATTAGTAACTATAAAAAATATCTTAGTGCCCATTGCACAGAAAATATTCCGCTTAGTACACCGGAGAACGTGGATCTCGCTATTGTTAATTTTGACTGTTATCTTAAACTTGCTGTTCAACATTCCAGCAAAACCCTCAAAAAACCAAAAACAATAACATATATTCTACAGATGTCGAGCGTCTCTTGACTGAAAAAAGGATAGTTCGAAGAGAGTGGCAATTGCACAGATCCCCTAACTTAAGACTTTATTAAAATATTGCACAAAAAGGCAAAGAAAGTTACTTTAGTCTTAGAAAACGGCTTCCCTGGAAAAATATCTTAAGTAACGTGATATAGTCTCTGATAAACTGTGGTTGTAAGCAGACGTATTTTCGCAAATTTATTACAAAAATCCAAAAAAACAAAAAAAAATAATGTTATTTTTGCAACTTTTCGCTTTGACGGCATTTTAAAAATGAACTTTCAATTTCCTGTGTAATCGCACAAGAAATTTTCAAGAAAGTCGTCCATTTAATTGAAATTTTTATTTGTAATACGTATACAGAAATTTCATGAAAGTACTTTCACGTGTAAATGCAGTGTTAATGAATCGACCGGATGGCTGTATGGGAATACTAGCAGCCAGATTTCAAAGGACCCATGGGAGACGGCGTGATATGGTAACACAACGGGAACTAATTAATGGACCCACGTGAGCTGTGCTTGATCACGGCTGCCAATGGAACCTAACCTAACCATACCTGTAATTTAACATCAATATTTAATTATTTAATATTTTAAATGTTTGTTTTACTTAATACTATCATACTTTCGCTGATATTACGCCATTTTGTTTTAAAGAATTACAAATTAAAATTACGTAACACACATGTCTAAATAAATAAATAGCATTTTTATTCTAAATATTTAAAATTGCTTTTATATCTCAATTAATTTCCATTTTACAACGTTTTTTGCTTCTCATGTAAACTGTGATGTTATATTATTCTGCATGTAAGATGACGATATGTGCAGTTCTTTTAGTTTTTTTCTTTAAATATTCACCCCTATCGTGAATAATTTTTCCCTCGTAATTTGTCCCCTTTTCACGTATTTGCGATCATGAAAAACTCCCATGAAAAAGATTAATTCACATTAGAATAATAACGTGAAAAAAATGTTCGCGGGAAAAAATTCCCCTTATCGTGAACAATTTTTTCCCTCGTAATTTGTTCACTTTTCCCTTTAAATTTTTCACTTTATTTTTACTGGGGAACAAAACATTTATGTAAGTAATTCTTCTCATAATTCGAATATTGAAGGTTACTAAATTAATTTTAAGGTAAATTTCCGTTAAAAGAGTTACAAATTTATATGTATATTGTTCAACAAAATGCAAAAAACAGGTCGATTGCCTGAGGTGTTATGAAGCTTTTCAAAGACGTGGTGGCAGAATTTTAGAAATTTTTTTACTACATAAAAGCGCAATAAGCTAATGTTGCAATCAAACTACTCCAATACAATATATTTTATTTTGTTTTTTTTTTTTAACTTTTCTTTAAAATATACGTGTATATTTTTTAACAAAATATTTTTTTAATGTTATTTAATATTTCTTCTTTTTTACATTCACTGAGAACTAATAGCGCGAAAAATTTTTCACGGGAGTTTCACGATAGCATTTTTCCCTTCGAGGGGAATAAAAATTTCATGGGAACAAAAATTCCACTTGTTTTTCACGATAGGGGGGAATATTTGCCTTCAAAAAAAAAAAAAAAAAAAAAAACAACACATACATTTTGGTTCACCAGCCGAGAAATAATTTTACAAAAATAAGACACTCACAAGCTAATCGTACTGCTCAGCGGGAAAAATGGCAGGCGCTTAAGCTTTTTAGGCCTCTAAGAAAGTTAACAATTGAATTTTTAGTAAACTTTTACTTATTCCACTCTGCCTTCTTTGAAAAGGTTTTTATTAAATATTTTACAAATTAAAATTTTATATTCTAAGATAAGGCCTATGGAAATCGTTTTATTACTAGTAATGTTGCAACGTGTAGGAAGTTTAGTTAAGTTGCATGTACACGACATGTTTTTTTACAAATTTCCCACTGCAAAATACATACATGCCTTGTGTTACCTTTAAAACATTGCATCTGTACAAGTCAGACGCAAAGTCATCAGACAAAATTTAATTAGAGCGTCCTCTATTTTCTTCTGACAAACCATCTGACATCAGCTGTGTCAGAAATCTATGCCGGGAAGAAAACCGCAGCGGCGGTGCATTGTTGACGGAATCATTAGCCGGCTTAAGTTAATATTTTACAATACCGATATATGTATAATCATTTCACCATTGAATACAAATTGTGTACATATATAAATAAAAACGTATCATTATAATATCCTAAATTAGTATATTCGAATTTAAAGAATAAAAATGTTTGCTGAACTTTTTTACGGCGCAAATAAAAATTTTTGTGGCGGTAGCACGCTATTTTGAAACAAAGAACTACTTTGGTTTACTCCATAACTACAGAAAACACAAAGACAATGTCAGAAGAAAATTACATGTACGTGTGTGACCAAATATTATAAAGCTTATGTAAAACAGCAATTTTGACAGACATTCACTTGAAAACTTGACAAGTCAGATGTAAAAAGCATGTCGTCTACGGGCACCTTTATTAATTTACTCACCTGCAGTATTAGCAACATCAATTAAAGTGGGATAAAGCTTTGTTCTTAAATCTTTTTAGAAGGCCTTCCGGAAGCCTTAAAAGTAGATGCAAGTTGGTCTCCAATGACACACATTGCTAATTTGTAATAAAGTTGGAATGCGAATGGGAGATCTTATGTCTGCAAAAAGCCTTCTATAAGGCCTATTTACTACTTTATTTTCCTGCTGGAAATGGTCGGACAAATCGCGTTTCTTTTCCTTATGAAGAATTTTAACGTGAATTATTTCAAATTATTCATATCTGAAAAAATTACATGTGAACTTTTTTTTTGCTCACTCCTCATGAGTGAGGAAATTCAAAATATTTTCACGCTCGCTCATGACTGAAGAATGAGCGAGCGTTTCGGTACTCTGATATCATATATAAAACTACAAAGAAAAACGATTTAATTTGACAAAACAAAATAATTTACATGATATAAAATTAAATGAATAAGTATTTTATTGTCTTTTACAACTTAATGGGAAATAAAATATGAAAGATATAAGAGTGATATATTCGTCTGTGCCGAATCTTTAATACCCTCCACCGAGAGCTCGAATAGATCAGGAGTGGGCTTTATATGAGATCTATAAATTATAAGCCAATCTTTATAAAACTGACCGATATATTCCCAAAAACAACTTTGATAATACATTTTTGCAAGTGCACGTGCATAAAAAACTGGACTGACAAATTGTTTTTATTTTGATTTCTTGCAAAAACAATAAAAGTAATTTGTTTTTATATTTAATTTGTTTTTTCTTTACCCACTTAATAATTAATGTTTAGAGAATTCCAACTTTTTGTAGTGGGGAATGTAAGAAAAGATAAATTCACTGTTTTATTGTTGGTATTTTGATATCGTTGCAAATAAGACTTTTTGATTGTATGTAATTCTCATGCCTCGGTAGTCTTGTTCGCTGGTAGTTTTAACTTTTCTAAAATTATTTAGGAGAACGTTTCCTGATGATCTGGTCTAACCAGCCAGTGAAATGCGCATAGGAACAGCTTATCCTCCAACAATAAATTTCAGTTTTTTTTATAAATTATAAAAAATTAAGCACAACAAAAAAATCTTTTAATAAAAAAAATTAAAAACTAGTAATAGTTATTATTGAAAACTTCGAGAAAATGCAAAAAAAAAATTAAAACGTTAATACATCTACCTTCAGCTATGTCACCTAAGTCTTATTTCTTACCGAGAAGGAACAACAAAGTTATAGGAATTTCCCACTGTGCATAGTCATGAAATGTTCTCTTATTGCTAAGTCTTGTAGGTATTTGCACGTTTTAAGATTTTTCTGGTTTTTTTTCATTAATTTTCAGTTAAATTTCCTCCAGTTTGTCTGTTGAAATGGTATTTATATTACATGTAGTTCGGAATAGTTTGCCAGATCGGTCCACAAATGCCAGAGATATGAACGAAAACCATGGTTTGTCGTGCCCGCTTGCCTCAAAATTTTAAAAATTAAATTTAACTTGTTTAAGTCTATAATCTGTGAAATTTCCCGACAAAATGGCTTTGGCACAATAGGGTCCATACTATATGAACTAAGTGAATCAAATTTGTGCCAGATATTTCTTATATATAAGGAACATTAAATATTAAAAATTTACCAAATCGGACCATTATTTCACCTGGCCACACTAGTATGAGGCTCCCGTAAGATTTGGGATTTTTAATACTATGGTGAATGGTATTTATAATTCCGCAAAGCCGAATATAGCACATTTACTTGTATTAAAACTTATTGATATTAATTTCAAATAATACTATCTTATGCTGTATTTTGCATTGTAAAAAAATTCTCTACTTAAGTTTTGTTAATTTTAACTTGAGTTCAAATTCAATATTTGTATCTGTTCGGTATCGCCGATATTTCCCTTTGAATATCGGTATCGTATTGGCAAAATGGCGTATCGTTACTTCCCTAATTATAATTCGGTGGCTTATTTAAATAAACTATCCTGATTTGTTTCATAAATATTATTAGGCATATAGAAGTGAATTTCAGGAGGGGATTTTATAAAGCGTAATCCATTTCAAGGTTTCCTACTTTTTTAAAAAAACACAGAAAATTCAAATTTTATAGGGTACTAGCTGACCCGGTCCGCGTTGCTGGCCCTAAGCAAACATTTGTGTTGTATTACCAGACGATTTAAATTGATCTTTAAACGAAATTTACGGCCTTTAAATAAAAATCCATGAGATACCTATCAAAATGAAAAAAGAAACACATGTATTTAAGGCAAATTGGAAATTATATTTATTGATTACTTCATCTTAAGGCTAGTGGATAGACAATGTTTTTTGTTTTTTTATTTGGTGTAAAAACGCATAAATTTTTTGGGGTGCCAACTCGGGAGCAAGCCACATATAACTGGCCGTGTGAAAAACATGAATTTTCCAAAATTAAGCCAGCAATAGTCAATGATTGGCCTTATGCTTTGTTGATGGTAATAGCAAAGGCAAGACGCAAAGGGAATTGGAGCCGCTTGAATTCAAATGGTAAATCGTTGGAAATCATCGGAATTCGTGGAATAAGTACGTCTTCGCCTTTGAATCTGTCACCGATGATTGTTGCCTCGATTAAATTTGGTGAACAGTTTTTGATGGTCAATCTGGTTCCGTTGCATAACTTTGGTGCGTTTAAGTTGCGAATAAGAATTACCGGTGACCCAACCTTTAATGTTAGTACATGCGGTGGCATTCCGGATGGTTCCAATGAATTCAAAAATTCAGTGGGATAATTGACGGCTTGTAATATTACAAATTAAAATGTTGTTCATATACATATGTTCGATTTACATTTGATTTGAAAATACATATGGTTGTATGTATGTATATATATGCTGTGAATCTTACGAAAAAAGTGAGCGTAAAAGTGGGCGGGGCAACATTTTCTTTCCGCAAAACCTAAGTTAGACCATGGCGATCATTTTAAAGAAAAAATCGTCCAAATCGGTCAAGCCGTTCTATAGTTATGCGCTTAATAGAAAAAGTTGGCGTAAAAGTAGGCGTGGTAAATTTTTCTTTCGATGAAAACTTAAAGTTGATTAATACGAACATTTGAAAGAAAAATTAGTCAACTCGATGGAGCCGTTTTTTGATTTTAGGTAAATCGAAAAAGTGGGCGTCAAAGTGGGCGGGGCAACATTTTCTTTCCGCAAAACCTAAATTAGACCATGGCGATCATTTTAAAGAAAAAATCGTCCAAATCGGTCAAGCCGTTCTCCAGTTATGCGCTTAATAGAAAAAGTGGGCGTAAAAGTAGACGTGGTAAATTTTTCTTTCGATGAGAACTTAAAATGGATTAATACGAACATTTGAAAGAAAAATTAGTCAAATCGATGAAGCCGTTTTCTGATTTTAGGTAATTCGAAAAAAGTGGGCGTAAAAGTGGGCGGGGCAAAATTTTCTTTCCGTAAAAACCTAAGTTGGACCATGGCGATCATTTTAAAGAAAAAATCGTCTAAATCGGTCAAGCCGTTCTCAAGTTATGGATTTTGCCACGCCCCTCCGCCCCCAGACCAAAAATCAAAAATCAGACTTCACAGTGTCACCCGCCTGAAGATTCTGAAGATTCCCTGAAAATTTCATCAAAATCGGCCCAGCCGTTTTGGAGTCCATACGTTACATACATACATACATACACACATCCTATTTTATATATATAGATAGAAGATAGATATATATTATCATTTGAAAGAACATTCTTTGGCATTTATTTTTTGAAGACATAAGTCTATCAAATGTTGGCCGTTGCTACGTCGCAGTCCAATTTTTGATGACTGGTTCGAGCATTTCGACTGGTAACTGGCGAATGACACGCGAGTTACGAATATGTAACTATACTCATTATTATTTTGTACTGTTTTTCTATCATACTGTATACATACTTATAATATTTATATATCAATATCAATTTATATAAAAGCTTTGTTTCTTTACTTTTTGGGTAAAGTTCGTGAAAATGAGAGTTAGCATAAATTTCTCTCACAAAGATACAAAATTACACAAAAGTACGGGAACAGAAAAAACCATTTTTAGCACAAACTTAAAAGACAAAGGCGCATATTAAGAAATCATAACTAAAGTCGGAACTAACAAAACAGAAACTTAAAAATAGTTCATAGATAGTTATAGATCTTATTCACAATTCATAACTAACGTAGCAACTGCTCTCAGCTTACACTCAAAATTTTGTTTTCATCTGATAATATTTGAATATCTCTTATAATTTTTTCCATTTCTTTATTTTTTTATAATAACTTCAAAATGTTGTTCTTTTCAAATAAATTATAAAACTAAATCAATCAGCTGTTCTTTGAATGTATTAGTTAGTTAGCATTTAGTTACAGCCTTACCCATAACTAAGTCTAAACTTTTTATGCTGAAAGTAACCAACTGTAAATAACTTAAATAGGTACTTAAAAAAGTTAACACTTGGTGATCATTTATGAATATGCGCCAAAGTGTCTTGACTGTCTTAACAAACTAATAAAAGTTTGCGCCACTTTTGAAAAATTGTATATTATCTGTAGAAATAAACTATATATTACCAAAAATAGAACAATACAAACACTTTTACAATAACTTACATTATTTTTCTTGATATTTTAATACAAAACTTTTTTATTTATTAACACTATTTTATTCCACAACACTTTCCAAAATTTTGTTCATTAGCATTTTTTTCCATAAATTTTTTTTGTTTTGTTTATGTTTTACAGCTGTTTAACAATTTACACGAAGAAAAAGTTTGGGCTGTTTCGTGCAAGAAGAAGAAGAATTTAATTCTCTCAAACTCGCTCTCTTTTACACAAATTTAAAGTACGGGAACGCTTTTCGTGCAAATTGGGATCCCGAGGGATCCCAAAGTAGAGTAAAGAAACAGAGCTAAATTTTCTTTCTTTGAAATATTTTTCATGTTTTATAAAATTTTTAGTTTAGTTTTGATTTATATTTTGAATATTAAACAACAAAATATTATATTTTTTATATATGTAAATATTTTCCATAAATGTATTTTAATTAAATTACATAATTCGCGTGATGTTTTCCCCCAAGGCCTGAATCGAAGCGGATTTGTCCGCATAAACTTTAGACTTTACATATCCCCACAGGAAAAAGTCTAACTGTGTGATATCACATGATCTTGGTGGTCAATCGAGCGGTCCAAAACGTGAAATTATGTGCTCACCGAAGTATTCTTTCAATAAATCCATTGATTAATGCGATGTATGGGAAGTGGCGCCGTCTTGCTGAAACACAATGTCGCCGAGATCACGAGCTTCATTATTAGGCATCAAATAGTCGCTTATCATGGCAAAATAACGGTCCGAGTTGCTGCGAACGTTGCCGAATCGACTTTCCACGGTCTTCGTGTACGATCTCAGCTACGGCCGCTCTATTTTCTTCACAGCGTGCTGGACGTGGTCTAATCTTTCGAATACTATCCAATAATGAATGCTGGGTCTCAAAATGAGTGATGTTGACCATAAGTTAAGCGAAGTGCACGAAACACATTTCTCAAAGAACTTGAATTTTCTTTCAATTATGAAATGCCAAACAATACTTAACAAAAATAACATGACAGCATGACACGACTCACACGGGATCTGTCAAAAAAAGGCTATTGAAAAAAGTATCTCTACTTGAATCACCCATTATTTGACTGATCGTAAATTATGGATCGTTATCACAAATATTAAAAATATAAAAAAACTTAAATAAGAACAAATTTCAATACAGTAATAACAACTTTTAGAATTAAATGCTTCCACAAATTATTTTCGGAAGGCCGCTTTATATGGGGTCTATGGTAAATTATGGACCCATATTCACAGAGTTTTAGTATGATTTCCAGTTATATAAAACGAACTTATGAAATATTGAATGAGAAACGTTGAATTCTGTCCCCAATTTATGTTAATGTAACAAAAATATACATTTTTTAGGGAGGAGACTCTGGTCTGCTGCAGACAATCGTAGAGCTTTGCGAGATTAGCATAAGAAAACTAATTTGGGTTCATAGCTCTTGTTCTACTGAACCGATTGTGTTATTATCCCAAACTGCTTAGGGAAACTAAAAAGAATTTTACACGAATATTGTTCTTTTCTGACTGACGGACATGACTAAATCGATTAAGAACTACACAAGGACTCAAAATATATATACTTTATGGGGTATTAGCTAATATTAAAAAAGTTCCACAGGGAATAACAAACTAAATATATCCTCGTTTACCCCTAATTGTGAGTGTATAGAAATCAGTTCATTTTTATACCTTCCAACACCACTTGTGGTGAATGAGGGTATAATATGTTTGTCATTCCGTGTGAAACGTTTGTATCATACATCTAAGACCCCATAAAGTATATATATTAGGGAGATCGAACGGTTATTATTCGACCGGTTGTAACCGATATCGAACTAACCGGTTATTTTAATAATGTTTAATTTATATACGTGTTCATTACTCTTGCTGTAAATCTACCCGAAATTTAAGTATTTTTATAATTGAATATTCGACAAACTTAAACGTTTATAAAGAATGTCGAAATAAAATGTAGCAAAAGTCCAAAAAAACGTTCAAATTAAAAATACTACAAAAAGTGTTCAGTTAAAAAGAAAATAGTAATTTGTTCGAGTGTATTCTCGTTTTATATAACTTAAATATATTCTGAGAATTATTTCTTTTTATAAGCTACTTTATTATATTCAGCATTTTTTTTTCGAATTAATTCTATGAGCTAAATTTTAGTTATGTATTTTAAAAAGCTTTTTTGTAATAGTTTTATTCCTTAAATTGTTATTATTATTAGTGTATAAAGTAATTCCTAAAAATTTAAGGAATAGAACTATTATATAAAAGCTTTATAAAGTACATAACTGAAATTTAGCTCAAAGAATAAATTGGAAAAATAAAAAATGTTGAATATTTAATATATTTTTATATAGTGTTATCTCTGGAAATGTTTCGAACGGGACTAAAAAGACAAAGTCATGTGCCTGAAGTTTTTAAGGACTAGAAGTTACACTATAAAATTTCATGAAGATCGGTCCATAATTTACTGTTATGACCCATTCAAATATGATTAAGTGGCAACACTGTAAATATGTAAATGTCAGTCTAATTGCATTTTCCTTTTTATTAATTTTAAGTTCCTTTTTAATACTTGAAGAATTAACATGAATTTAGTGCTTTAAATACGCGTGCTTATTATTTAAAACTTCCAATAAGAAAGGATAGAAAAGTGGCGACGAGCTAAAACATTCAAATTAAATACATTTTCAATTAAATTAAAACATAATTAACTTACACGTATGTATTAAATTTCAAGTTACAGAGGAAACAAATTCTTCAAGATGGATCCTGACCAATTTGCGCAGCTGCTAGAAACATTCAATAAAGCACAACGTGATTTTCTACAGCAGTTAAATGCAAATCATAACCTGCAAACACAACAGCAACAAAGTCCACAGCCAGTAAAAATGCTAATACCTCCTTTTAAAAACTTTGACGAGAAAAAAAAATTTCAGGTTGTACCATCAACGATTTGAAAATTATTTAACGTTTCAAGCTGTTGGTCTCATTGTTTGCCCCCAAGACAATCAACGAGGTAAAATACAAGGATCTAATAACGAAACTGGAAACTCTTTTATGCCCCAAAAAGAACGTTCTGGTAAGTCCGCATAGATTTCTATCAACATACCAAGGAGAAGAACAAACAATAGCTGAATATGTTGCATTATTACGCCGGGATAACAATGATTGCGAATTTTTATCAACATGGGATTGCAATGCAGACATTTCGAACATATTTCTAAGGGCACAATTTATACGAGGCATAAGGAACAACTCAATCCGAGAACAATTCCTCCAATCAGAGGAAGTTGAATTCGATAAAATTGTACAATAATCTTTGTGTCTGGAAGCGTCAAAAATAGATTGTCGGGAACTGAATACAAGACAAACAAGCAATAGTAACGTCAACAAAATACAACCCGGGACTTCAAGCCGCCGGAAAAGTCGTTCCAGGAATCACTCATGGCGGCCACAAGATCGTTCAAAATCCAGATCAAATTACAGCCAGTTGGGAATTGATAACGTGTGCATAAGGTGTGGTAGAGATAACCATAAAACAAAAGACTGCCGTACTAACCCACAAAACCTCACATACAACGAGTATGTATTAAAACGTTAGTAAAAACTTCAAATAGCAATTTAATTAATAGAAATGATGAACTAACTCATAATAATTATGGTATTAATCAAATTGTTGATGTATTTTCGAACCAACATAATAGAGATGATTCTAATAAATACTATGCCACAGTAAAAATTAATGGACGCCGTCAAAAATTTGAAGTCGACCCTGTTATTGGATTTACATTAATACCAAGAAATGAATACAATAGACTACAAATAAAGTCAACACTACAACGTTCGACAATTGCTTTTCGCTCATATACGAAAAATATTGTAATTCCTTATGGGAAAGTCAACGTCAAAGCCAAATACAAAAACCGGACATCAAATGAAGATTTGTATGTAGTTTCTCACGAATACGATGCACTTCTGAGGAGAGTATGGATTTGCCATCAACCTCAGCGAAGTAGACAGCCAGGTTTTCAACAGTATTAATGCTATTCAAATTGATAACTCGTACGCAATTTCGGACATTGTAAATGATTTTGAAGACGTTTTTTCGGAGAAAATAGGATGTGTTCCAATCTTTGAAGTCACTTTTCAACTGCGTCAAAATGTGAAATAAGCGACTGGGGGTCACCCTTGGTAATTATTCCGAAACCAGACGGTGGTGTTCGACTATGTGTCGATTATAAACCGGGTGTTAATCCTCAACTAGCTTCTGCAAACTCTCCTATACGCCGTATCGATGACATTTTAAATGGTCTTAAAGGGTCAAAATATTTATGCCGGCTTGACCTGTACAAGGCTTACCTACATCTTCGAGTTTGTCCAGAATCGAGTCAAATTCAGACAATGTCAACCCATAGGGGTACATACAAAGTAAATCGCCTATCAATTGGCATAAAAACTGCCCCATCAGAATTTAATCGAATCATCGAACAAATTTTATCCGGGTTGAGTAAAACTATGTCATACTTCGATGACATAATAATACACGGAGAAACAGAGTGTAAGGAAAATTTGATCGAGTGCCTCAAGCGTCTAAAACAACATGATTTACACATTAATAAAAACAAATGTTCATTTTTCCAAACACAGATTGAATACCTGGGACACGTGGTGCAATACAACACAATTTCAAAGTCACCTACATACTGTCTGTCGCGGTCGTTGAAGATAGACGTGTTTTCTAAACTCGGCATACGGTTTATTTTTTTTTGAACAAATAAAGTATAAAAAAAGTAAATACAAGAAAAAGAAAAAAAATTACATGTATGTACTTACAAACATAAACACACATTTTTTCATTCTCGGTGTTGATAAACAATAACAAATAAGAAGAGCACAACTGTAAACAGCAAAAGAAAAAAAAAACTCTTATGAGTGCAAACAGTAGAAATGCATATATCACAGTGAGTGTTAGCGAAAAAAATACAGAAATAAAAAAAAGAATCGATGATAGCAAATACCTAAAGGCTAAACCTATTACTCGTACGCGATCCCTCTCGCCGTCTGTATTTAATAACACGGTTGATACAATAACAAATACAAAACCTGCTAGCGTTGCCTCAACAGCAAAAACAATTTTAATAAGTGATGTAAATATTAACCCCCAATCAGGCATAATAGAAAACTCAGTATCACCTTCGGTGTCTAATAATACGGTTGATATTAATACAATAAAAAATATAAAACCTGCAAGCGGTGCCTCAGCGGCAAAAACGATTTTAATAAGTGATGAAAATATTACCCTCAAATCAGGCATGATGGAAAACTCAGCTCCACAAGTAAAAAGTGGTCAAAAGCCTCAAGTACAAGTTGGTATGGACAGGTACATAACAGTGCTTAAACGGGGTCGCAGCCCTACCTCTGCAGCAGTTGCTTCGGCCTCAAAAGTACCATCTTTTGATAAAATAAATTCTCAAAATCGATTTGCAATTCTGGAGGATGAATCCTTGAAGCACCAAACGTCATAAAATCGTCCAAGCCTCCCCCGATATATCTTAGGGAGCAAAACTCAAATGAGCTCATAAAGAGTTTGATATCGGTGATAGGTGAAAATTCGTTTTACGTAGCTGCTATCAAGCGTGGTAGTATAAACGAGACAAAAATACAAGTCAATAATGAGAATGATTTTCGCAAAATTATAAACAAATTTGAAGTACTTAAAAAAAACTTTTATACATACCAACTGAAAAGCAGTAAAGGTCTCCAGGTAGTGATTAAGGGAATTGACTCATGTGTGGACCCAGAAGAGGTAAAAACATTCCTCGAAGAAAAAGGCTTCAAAATAAAACATGTAGTAAATATAAAAAATAGAGAAAAAAACCCCCAACCACTTTTTCGAGTGGAGTTTGAACCCGGCGACGTAAAGCTTAAAAAAAATGAAACGCACCCTATTTACAATTTGAAATATATTCTCTATAGAAGAGTAACTATAGAAGAGCCACACAAAAGAAATGGTCCCGTTCAGTGTTTAAACTGTCAAGAATATGGTCATACTAAGGCATATTGCTATTTACCCCCTGTTTGCGTAGTATGTGGTGAATTACATGGTACAGATCTTTGCGATAAGTCTAAAACCGACCCCAACGTAAAAAAATGTAGCAACTGTGGCGGTAATCACACTGCCAATTATAGAGGATGCCCTGTATATACCATCGTCAAGCAGTCAGTTGGACCGAAAACTAATCCCCCTCAAATGCAGGTAACAAATCAAGTAAGCACTGGTGACATTCAGGCCCCGCAGCCTAGTAATAACAGAACCTCTTATGCTAACGTCGTAAAATCAAACCATGCGCCAACGCAAGGTGCTGCGCCAAGTAATGATGAAACTCCAGTTTCAAATTTAAGTCGTCTAGAAAAAACCATGGAAACATTAGTGCAAACAGTAACTAATTTTACGAACACAATGGGTAATATGATGCAGGAAATTCTTAGAATGCAATCGATGTTATTGCAATCTGTACTTAACAAGCCATGAACTGTTTAAAAATCTGTTTTTGGAACGCGAACGGCATCCGCCAACATAAAAATGAATTAGAATACTTTCTTAAAAATAAACAAATTGATGTCATGATGGTTTCTGAAACTCATTTGACCTCAAGAAATACGTTTAACATCAATGGTTATATACTATATGATACCAAGGACCCTCGAGATAGAGCTTGTGGTGGTTCTGCCATTTTGATAAAAAATCGAGTCAAACACTACCTAATGTGTGATCATCGTGAGGATTATCTCCAAGCAACGAACATTTGTGTTGAAGAGCTGAATCGTAGCATTGTAATCTCATCTTTATACTCTCCACCTAGATTTTCAATATCAGAAAGCCAATATTGTGAATATTATAAATCACTAGGACCCTGTTTCCTGGCCGCTGGCGATTATAACGCTAAACATACCTTCTGGGGGTCACGACTAATAACACCAAAGGGTCGTGTTTTGTTTAATACAATCTCTAAAATGAATTTAAATGTTGTCGCGAGCGGCCAACCAACATATTGGCCTGCTGACCCGCAAAAAATTCCAGATGTCATCGATTTTGGCGTGGTTAAAAACATCCCCACAGAAACGATTCACGTTGAAGCTTCCCTAGAATTATCTTCCGACCACACACCTACAATTGTTACTATAATGAACCCCAATAGAATTGTATCTCCGACTGGTTACCTAGCGACGTCAGCCACACAAATAAATTGGTTAAAATATAAAAAATATCTCAGTGCCCATTGCACAGAAAATATTCCGCTCAGTACACCGGAGTATGTAGATCGCTCTATTGATAATTTTGACAGTTTTCTGAAACTAGCTGTTCAACATTCCAATATTGCCCCCAAAAAAACAAAAACTATTAAAATATATTCCACAGATGTCCAGCGTCTCTTGTCTGAAAAAAGGAGGGCACGAAGAGAGTGGCAATTGCACAGATCTCCTCAACTTAAGAACTTGCTAAAAGAGTGTACAAAAAGATTAAGAAAGTTATTGCAGACTCAGAAAACGGCTTCTCTGGAAAAATATCTTAAGGAACTTGATGCAACTCCACAATCGGACTACTCATTATGGCGTGCAGCTAGAAACCTCAAAAGGCCAGTTGTCTCTAAACCACCATTAAGAAACTTGAATGGAAGTTGGGCAAGAAATGATGTTGAAAAAAGAAATCTGTTTGTAAGTCACTTGAAAAACGTATTTACACCTAATATATCTCACAATATTGCGGTCGATTTACCACCTGTTGCTGCTAGAGCAGCTATTCCCCTAAGATTTGAGATGAGAGAAATCGAAAAGGTTATATGTGACTCAAACACTAAGAAGGCACCTGGCATTGATAAGATCAGCAATAAAATGCTATTAGAGCTACCTCGCGTAGCAAAGAAAATTATTCTTTTTATTTTTAATGCTATTTTACGCCTTGAATACTTTCCTCAAAAATGGAAGGTTTCCTTAGTTACCATGATACCAAAGCCAGGTAAAGATCATACGAAAGTTGAGTCTTATAGGCCTATTAGCTTATTATCAAATATGTCAAAGCTATTTGAGAAATTATTAGTTACAAAATTAACACCGATTTTAAGTGAAAATAGATGTATTCCAAACCATCAATTCGGATTTAGAAGAAAACACAGCACAATTGAACAAACTCATCGAATAGTAAATGTCATAAGAAAAACATTTGAAGAAAAAAAATATTGCTCAGCACTCTTCATCGATGTTTCGCAAGCTTTTGACAAAGTCTGGCATGAAGGCTTATTACACAAATTGAAGCAAAATTTACCAGCAAACACACACAAACTGTTAGAAAGCTACTTAGTCGGTCGTCAATTTATTATTAAAGAAGGAAATTTCTTAAGTTCACCTCAGCCGATTGGCGCTGGAGTCCCACAGGGCAGCATCCTGGGCCCTCTATTATACTTAATTTATACTTCGGACATGCCAATAAACAACTACACCCAAACTTCAACATTTGCAGACGACACAGCTTTTCTAAGCGTCCACGAAAACCGTTATGAAGCATCTCGTTACCTACAGCATCATATATTTCAACTAGAAATATGGCTAAGACAATGGAGGATAATGGTCAATGAGCAAAAATGCGTACATATAACATTCACCCTGCGCCGGGAATCTTGCCCCCCTATTACAATCAATAATCAAATTATTCCTCAACATTCGCATGTAAAATATCTCGGTATACATCTGGATCGGCGATTAACGTGGAAATGCCATATAGAGGCAAAATTAACTCAAATGAAACTAAAAGCCATCCAAATTCATTGGCTTATTGGAAGAAATTCTGTTCTTAGACTCGATTGCAAGCTTCTACTTTACAACTCTATCTTAAAGCCTATCTGGTGCTACGGTATTCAACTATGGGGCACTGCCTCGGCCTCTAATATCGAAAAAATTCAAAGGCGCCAAAATAAACTTCTTCGTATAATCACAGCCGCCCCCTGGTATGTTAAAAACTCAAACATTCATAAGGATCTCAACGTGCCATTAGTAAAAACTATGATTACAAAATATGCAGTAAAATATTTAAAAAGACTTGAACAACACCCAAATCCTTTAGCTCGAAATATTTTAA
Source organism: Pollenia amentaria (assembly GCA_943735925.1). NCBI lineage: Eukaryota > Metazoa > Arthropoda > Insecta > Diptera > Polleniidae > Pollenia > Pollenia amentaria. The sequence goes on from OX031008.1 coordinate 51,606,229, forward strand.
ATCATGGCGGCCACACTCGCTTAAGGAGAAGAGACACTGCAGCACTTACCCAACTAGATGAGAGATAAACACCTATATAAGTGAACAGAACCCGTGATGAAGAAAATTTTTGTCTGGCACTGGCAGGACATAAATAAAGTATTAGGTTAAGATTTGATAAATTATTGTTAGTTCATATTAAATATATGAAGATTCAATAAATAAATAACGAAAAAAAAAACCTACAAAAATGAAAGCAATTACGAATATGCTTCGCCCTGCTACAGTAGATGATGTGCGTAGATTTTGTGGCATGGTAACTTATTACTCCAGATTCATACCAGATTTGTCTTCAATAACATACCCCTTACGTAATCGCCAGTGATCAAGTATTGCTGCCTTTCGATCCAGATCTGCCAGTTCTAGTTACTTGCGATGCCAGTCCTACGGGTATAGCAGGGATACTATCACAAAAAGTCAACGACATGGAACGTCCAGTCGCGTACGCATCAAGGTCATTGACTACCGCTGAACGAAATTATAGTCAATTAGATCGTGAAGCAATAATATTTGCAATCAATAATTTTTTCATGTATCTCTACGGGAGAAAATTCGAACTTGTCACCAATAACCGCCCGTTAACGCGAATATTTTATCAAAACAACAAAATGCCAGCAATTACATCCACCAGATTACTACGATATGCTGAATTCCTTTCAAGTTTCGACTATGAAATAGTTTACAAGAAAGGGTCAGAGCACTCAAACGTCGATTGCCTATCTCGTGCAACACAATTGGTTGAAAAACAATCTACAGATAAAATTATCAACAAAGGGTTAAATGAATTATGTTTTCAATCAATTTTTGATATATCCAGTGAGCACATAAATGCTGACATATTAGCGTCAGAAACATTAAAAGATCCTGTTCTTTCCAAAATTTTGTTAAACTTACTATGTAAATGGTAAAGGCGAAGAAGAAAAGTATACTCTCGATAATGGGGTTATATTTAAAGGTCAACGAGTCCTTATTCCAAATAGTCTCGAGTCTGCAATTCTCCAAGAATAACATCGTACTCATCCGGGTATAACAAAAATGAAACAACTTTCTAGAAGATTCTGTTATTGGAAACGAATTGACCGCGACATTGAAAGAATGGTAAGATCTTGTGAGTCCTGTGTTGAAGTTCAGAACAACCCTCAAAAGCCCCATTGCATCACTGGCAAGAACCACAATCAAAATGGTCAGAATTTAAAGTAATACGTGAGTCGCCCACAACACAAAATACAATAAATCTTTTAAACGAAATTTTTGCTACACATGGTTTTCCATCGGTAATGGTGTCAGACAACGCTTCAATTTTCTCCAGTGAACAATTTAAATCGTATTGCAGTAAGAATGGTACTTTCCAAAAATTAATCGTTCCAGGACATCAGAGTACGAACGGATTAGCCGAACGCAACGTTCAAACGCTTAAACGCAAATTAAAGGCTTTGTCAGCGGTACCAGGTCCTCTACGAGAGAAAGTTACCGAAATTCTTCAAATTTATAGAGCAACAGCTGTGGAAAAAGTCCGGCTGCGCTTTATCTTAATAGACACATAAGAATTAAACTAGATGCCTTAAAATCAACGATGAAATTCAAATCTACGAAACCTATACCAGGTGTTCGTCAAATAAGCGTGGGAGAAAGAGTTCAAGTTCTACATATGCGGAATAATCAAACAGTTTGGAAAACAGCAACAGTACTTCGGAAGTATGGATAACTCCATTATTTAATTAAGCTAGATGATGGTTATATACTTAAACGTCACATAGACCAACTTAGAGTTACAAAAGTTCAACAACGTAAAGTAAATTTTTCACCAGATATTATTGAAGACCGTATCGACTCAAATAACTCGAACAAACTCGTGAGACAACAAGTTCAAGACTATGGCCAGTACATTCTCGAATATTTAAATCCTCAAAATCAACTATATCCGGAGTCTCGGGGAACAGAACATTCTGGGCAAATTGCACCAAAAAACCCCCCATTTATACAACACCAACCTAGCCAGGACCAAAGTGTTCGTAGGTCTTCAAGACCACGCAACGCTCCAACATATCTCCGTGATTATGTTTCTGAATAAATTATAAGAGGGGGAAGAAAAATTATCTATTAAATTATATTTTCAAAATTGTATTTTAATGATTTGTATACTATTAGTTAGAAGTAACAAGATCTCAACTAAGCGTGGGATATTGTTATGACCCATTAAAATATAATTAAGTGGCAACACTGTAAATATGTAAATGTCAGTCTTATTGCATTTTCCTTTTTATTAATTTTAAATTCCTTTTTAATAATTGAATAATAAACATGAATTGAGTGCTTAAAATACGCGTGCTTATGATTTAAAACTTCCAATAAGAAAGGATTGAAAATTTACCCTAGCCCCATATAAACTCTACTCCCGGAAAGTTTAGTACGGTGCCCCGGTTGGCTAGCTAGTAGTGAGCTAGTCTATCAGCGCCGGGGTTGCGGGTTCGATTCCCGCCAGAAACTCTGGCCTCTTGCAGACAAGCGTATAGCTTCGCGGGATTAGCATAGGTAATTAAAAAAAAAAAAAATACTGGTATCATAATTTAATTTGGTACAGCACAGATTTATATGACTAGAAATACACTGTCAGACTGTCAAATTAAATGAAGATCGGTTCATAATTTATCGGCCTTACATAAAGCCTACGGTCGGAAAACAGTTTAGTACGCCTAAAACCGTAATATATAATTCAATTGTAATAAAATTTGGTACATCACAGTTTCATAGAACTAGAAATTACAATGGCATGATACACCCAAACTTAAAGGAAATAGCGCAGAAAGATTTAGGTTTTGAGATGAGATCTGTCGCATCTGAGAGACGATTTTCCACTGCCGGTCTTGTCAAACGAATTTGTGAAATCTACTATTTTTGCAAAAGCCTTTATATAAGTTTGTCATTTTATTTTTCAACAATTAGGATCTTAGTATACATATATATTCTAGCTCCTTATGAGAAGCGGAGTATATTCAACGATGCCCGCTTATTCGTCCGTCAGTTTGTCTGTTGAAATTGTATTTATATCACATGTAGTTCGAAATAATTTGCCAGAGCTGTCCACAAATGCCAGAGATATGAACGAAAACCATGGTTTGTCGTGCCCGGCTGCCTCAAAATTTTTAAAATTAAATTTAATTAGTTTAAGTATATAATCCTATAGAGAATAGGGTCTCAGAAGGACACGCGTGGCACCGTGTAACCTTTAAATTTCTGAGTGCCGATGACTCTCTAGTCGACATGGCGAAAAATTGGCGCCATTACCAAACCAATGCCACTTACACAAAACAAGCCTGGCTGGAGACTTTAAACTGGCAGCCCCAGTACCAGCCTACGACGCTTTGGGCCAATCCCTCAATCGTCGGAAACCCAACTTGATTAATGAAACCACAACAAATGAAATTAACGAAACACAACCCACGATGACGACTATTGGCTTAAAACAACGGACACGATTTGGATCATGGAATGTCAGAACTCTATTAGACCTCTCAAAACTCGAACAAGTTGAAAGAGAATTTATTAAATACAATTTGCTTTTTCTAGGACTAAGTGAAGTAAGATGGAGTGACTGCGGCGAGCACCAATCATCAAACGGCTCCACTCTGATTTACTCCGGCAGACCTAGCAATCAGCCAAGAGCTAGCGGTGTTGGCTTCTTGTTATCGAAAAAAGCCAAAGAATCCATGATTGAATGGCAACCCCATGGTGATCGCATAATAGTCGCCAAGTTTAGAACAAAGGCAAGGAATCTTACTTGTGTGCAATGATATGCACCTACCGATGAAGCAGACGAAGAAGTAAAACAGCTATTTTATAACAATCTTACCATGTAAACCATGGGGACATCAAAATACTCATGGGTGACTTCAATGCTCAACTCGGTAATAAAAACACCGGCTGGGAATCCATAATGGGTAAGCATGGAATTGGGAGTTTGACAGATAATGGTGAACGGTTTCTGGAAACATGCAGCAATTTCAACATGGTAGTTGGTGGCACCATCTTTCCCCATAAAAAGATTCACAAGGTTACCTGGATTCATCCGAATCTTACAACCCAAAATCTGATCGATCATATTGCTATTAGCAAAATGTAGCGGCCCTCGTTGCTTGATGTCCGCAATAAGAGGGGTGCAGATATAGCAAGTGATCACCACCTTATTATCGGTGAACTTCAACTTAAACCTAAATCTGTATATTACAACAACAGGATGAAACGTAGGAAATTTGACTTAAGCAAGCTTAAGAATGATGCTGTTAAGCAGCAATTTTGCAATGAAATTGAAAATTTAACGCAACGTATTTACAACGAACCAAACATTTAGTCAATTCACAAGGTATCCTAACATGTCATATTGTCAAAATGTCCTAATATTTCACAATGGTTTAAAAATATTGTTGTTGGTTTGTTAACAAAAAGTGTCTTAAATAAATAGAACGTTGCTTGCTGTGTTTATTGTGCTGTCGTAATTTATCAGAAAAGTCCAGCGCTGAGCGGCTGAGCCGTACAACAATATTTTTAAACCATTGTGAAATATTAGGACATTTTGACAATATGACATGTTAGGATACCTTGTGAATTGACTAATTGAGTCATATTGGAATAATGTAAAAAACGTCTTTACAAAAACGGCAGAAAGGTGTTGATTGATCGCAATATATGAAAGCGATTGAACACCAAAGGTTTCCTTTGGAGTTCAGATGTTTGTTTTTGAATTGTTACGAGTTAGCCCAGGTAGAAACACCATGTGCTAGTTAATATTAAAAATGAGCCTGGGTAGAAGCACCGAGACTAATCAAGCAATCATCAGAGTTAATATTAGTTTGCCTAAAGTTCTTTATTTTTAATTGCCTTTTATACAATTTAATTTCTTAAGTCTAATTAACAGTAACAATAATAATAATAACAATAATATTTAAATATGCGATTGCAATTATAATAAATGCTTTAATTGCATTTATGGTAATATTACACCTTTTTACGGGTTGATTGACTGAATTTAATAAACATTTAAAGGTAAATGACTTACAGTAAACATTTTTAAGGTAAATGACTGAATTCTGTCATATAAGCATTTCTGTGTTTTTTTTAATAAGTTAAGCTAAATAAGTAGGTCATGGTTTTTTTTTTTTTGTATAAATTTGTATTTCTTTTGAAATTTTAGATTTTGTGTTAACATGTGTTAACATTCTCCGCCGCGTTGAGCGAATGGCGAAAAAAAATGAACAAATTAAATAAATTAAAGTAAATTAAATAGTAATGGATATGTAAATAGCTATTTTTAAACTTCAGAGTTACGCTGGCGTGGCGTAGGCTGTGGTGGTGTTGGAGCCAGGTTGATTGATGTTCCTTTGCAGCGTTTAAGTCGCCATCCTATTAGGGCCACGGTGATTAGAAATGACAGAAGTAGAGCCACAGAGCCGATGTACGGATGATGAAGAGCAGGGTACTTTATATCCCTTGGAAGATTCTTTATCTCTGCTAGTTGCCCTTGGATGTTCGTGAGTTCATCCAATTTGGTGTCTAAATTAATGTTTGGTGCTAAAAGCCGCCTTACCTCGGACGGTTTACCAATTGCCGTGATATTGCCAACCATGGCATATGAATTATGAAGAGTAGTGACACTAGTTTCATGTCCATGGATAGCCAGTATATTTCCCTTAATGATGCAAGTCGGGTTCATGTACAAGAGACCAGAATGTTTGATATGGAGGTGTATGATTTCAGAGTCGCAGACTGCAGTTAGTTCTAGTGGATATGTTGTTGAATAAAGCCAATGATTGATGGTGTTCAGTGCGACAAAGGAGACCTTAGTCGGGATGTGACCGAAACTACATTGTGGTGATGTTTTGTTGTTGAATAGAGCAATTTCACAGGAAACGCTGCTGGAGTCTCGAGTGACGCTGACTGGTAACATAGAGCATAGGTATATATCGCTTTTAACTAAATTACATTTATTGAATTGAAGTGCATTTAGTGTCAAATATTCATCGCGTTGATGGTTCGCAGCCAGGTATTCACAGTTGGTTGTTATAGCAATAGTGTTGTTGTTTAGCTTGGTGGGTATAGGGATAACCTTGAATAGTTCAAAATGTTCTTGATTTACTAAAGGCAATTCAATAATGAACATAACACTTCCCTGGGCTACTGTGCCTTTTATAGTCATGATGTTGTATAATTCTAACAAATCGGTATCTTCAACTGGTAATGCGCGACCCTTGGGAAGATGTCCCTTAATTTTAGAAATTTCTGCTTTTAACTGCTTTGATGTGAGGATGAGTGGACTTATATTCCCGTGGTTCGTATGTGTGAGGGCAGCGACCAGCTCTGATTCAATTCTTTGTAGATCTGACGCAAGTGTATTTAATTGAATCGCCAAAGATATTAGATTCTGGACTTGTCGTAGGTTTGAGTTCTCATTTTTGACTGTGTTTAAATCATGATAGATGCTTTTCTTCAGATCTGAAAAGCGCACCTTAGTGTTGTTCTCGGTTTGCTTGAGAATATTTATTGTCGAGTCTATTACTGAAGTTTGGTTTTTTAGTAACAGATTCAGATACTCCTCGTTTTCCTTTACGTTGGCTATAGTTTGAGCCATTTGTTCTGCATAATCCGAGTCAAGGACTCCGAATAAAGCGTGAGCTATGTTTCCCATGATATCTAACGGAGCTCTCCGCCTTCTTCTTGGAATAAGGAGGTCTGATTCTTGAATAAGGGTGTCCCAAGTGTGCTGAAGTTGTAGGAAGAGTGTCTCACACGATTCAATGGCTATTGATTGCTTGCAGAGCTTTGAAAATGATGTTATTCCGGCTTCCAGGACCTTGTTCCTATCCCAAATTGGTGCTAAATCGTAATATATGATAAATTTCCAGGTAGCTGTTATTAACTTTGTTGATCCTACGCCTTCGAAATACAATCCTGGATCGGTAGAAAATTCTGTAACATTTATTGGAGAAGCTAGTATTATCGGCAGCAGGAGAAGTGAAATGATAATTGTACTGAAAACTCCCAATGAAGCATATTGTACTGTCTTTCGTTTTGGTTGTATAGCATCACCGTCTGATGAGTGTTGCCTCTTTTGTGGCGTTGGAGTTTCATATTCGGGATGTTCAATGTGGGAATCGTTAAACAACGGAGCCAATCTATGAATTGGCCTCTTGAAGGTTCCCTTTGCTGTTTTGACGTCGCAAACTCTAATAAGTCCATCCTCTCCCTTGTAGATTCGGTTGATTCTGCCCAATGGCCATTGTAATACTGGAATGTTATCTTCTTTGATGATAACGAGCATGCCTTCAATGACGTTTGGTGAAGATGATTTCCATTTCCCCCTTTGCTGTAGCTCATGTAAATATTTTTGTGTCCATTCCTCCCAGAATTTGTGTTTTATTTCTGAGGTTATTTTCCACCTTGCATTTAATGATAATTTTGGTGCTTGAGCATTAGCATCTACGGCTGATGTTAAAGGTTCGCCGACAAGAAAATGACCCGGTGTAAGAGCTTGGAGATCATCATCATTTGATGAAAGTGGAGTCAATGGTCGGGAATTTAGAATGGCTTCTATTTCAACTACTATAGTTTCTAATTCCTCATAGGTAAGTGACGCCGCAGAGACGCTTCTCAGTAAAAGATGTTTGGCGGATTTGACTGCCGCTTCCCAAAGTCCACCGAAATGCGGCGCTCTAGGTGGAATGAATTTAAAGGTTATGGATTGATCGCTGCATATCCGTGTTATTTTTTCTTGTGCTGATTGTGAATATATTGATTCCTTTAATTCACTCAATTTATTGCTTGCTCCTACGAAATTAGTTGCGTTATCGCAGTACAGGGTTTGACAGTGACCCCTCCTGCTGATAAAACGTCGTAATGCTCCTATGAAGGCTTCTGTCGATAGGTTGGACACGACCTCCATATGGACGGCCTTGGTGGCGAAACAGCAGAAAACTGCGATATAGGCCTTATCTGGTCTTTTCCCTCTTATTTTGTGGTGGATCCAGATAGGCCCAAAAAAGTCCACTCCTGATGTTATGAATGGGCGCGCGGGTGTCACCCTGGCCGCTGGCAGATTTCCCATCAGTTGTTTGAACAATACTGGTCTTGCTTTAGTGCATCGTATACACTTGTGGACTGTGCTACGTGCTAAAGTCTTTCCATTCGTGATCCAGAATTGTGCTCTGGACGCGGCTAATAATGCCTGTGGACCGCAGTGACGATTTTCTACGTGTAGCATGTGCATTAATAACTTTGATGTGAAGTGATTGTGAGATAAAATTGCGGGGTGTTTTGCATTAAACGTTAACATTGATTGTTCTAGTCGGCCACCGACTCGGATTATCTGATGTTCATCTAAAAATGGATTTAATGATGCCAAAGAACTAGATTTATGAACAGGTGTTTTACGTAACAAGTTTTTCAGTTCTTCTTCGAATTCTGTTGCCTGAGCGAACTTGATAATAACGTATAGAGCTTCTTCCATTTCGTGAGCATCGAGCGCCTTGTTGGTTGAACGAAGGTTATTGGTTGTTTTTGAATTTTTAATGAACCGTATTATATAGCCGATTGTGCGCTGAAGGGTTTTCAATGAATTTCGATGATTAATTCGATCGATTATGCCTTCACCATCCTGATGCGTTGTTGCTATTGCTAAAACTCGTTTCGTCAATTTCCGTTCTTCATCGCAAGGTATGTCATTGGGTTGAAAGACTTGGTTTGGCCATCCATCTTCGAATCCAGAGAGAAATAATGGACCATAAAACCACATTGAATGTTGTGTTAAGGTTTCTGGTGATAGTCCTCGGGAAATTGCGTCAGCTGGATTTTGTTTGGAACTGACGTGTTTCCATTGACTTGGACTGCTTGACATTTGAATTTTTGCTACCCTGTTGGCCACGAAGGTGTGAAAAGATGCTGCTGGTGAAGTTATCCAAGAGAGGACAATTTTTGAGTCTGACCAGAAGAAGTTTGCTGCATTTTGTAGACTTAAATCTTTTTTCACTCTATTTGTTAATTCCACCCCTAGTACCGCGGCACATAGTTCTAGTCTTGGTAGAGTTTGTTTTTTGATTGGTGCAACTCGTGACTTGGAGCAAATCAATCTAACTACTACAGTCTTATCTTTGTATACTGAGCGTATGTAAATTGCCGTTCCATAGGCTCGTTCAGAGGCATCAACAAACGTGTGAATTTGTACTGATAGCGCTCCTTCATGTTTCAGCACGAATCGGTCTATCTTAATGTTGTTTATTGCTTCTATATTTTTTCGGAACTTATTCCATTCGTTTTGAAGATTTCTGGGTAATTCATCGTCCCATGAGATTGGTAATTGCCATAATTCTTGTAAAAATATTTTTGCCTTCACAATGACCGGTCCAAAAAGTCCTAATGGATCAAAAATCTTTGCCAGTTCTGAGCTGACTATTCTTTTCGTCACGCTCGTGTTTGCTGAGGTTTGCGCTCGTCCACATAACTGATCCGACCTTGGCAGCCATATCAATCCGAGTGTTTTAATTGAACAATTGGAGTTTTCGTCCAAGTCTAGATTGACCTCTTTATCTTCAGGAGCAATGCCGCTTAGTAGTTGAGGATGATTTGAACACCATTTCCTAAGCTTGAAACCAGCTTCTCCCAATAATAAGTTTAGTTGACGTTGTGATTCTAATGCAGTATGGATAGAATCAGATCCGCTAAGGCAGTCGTCTACATAAAAGTCATCGCGTAGTGTTTTAGCTGCTAAGGGGTATCTTGTGATATTTTGTGACGCTAAGTGTTGAAGGCACTTTGTTGCTAGATATGGTGCTGACGAGGTGCCATAGGTTACCGTTTTTAGACGATAGTATCGGATATCTTGATGTCTGTTGTACCTCCAAATGATCAGCTGGAACATCTGATCAGCATCGGCTACTTGTATTTGCCGATACATTTTCTCGATATCTGCCGAGAATACAAATCTGTGCATGCGAAAACGTAATAATATTGAAAATAGTTCACTCTGTACGGTTGGTCCGGCATGTAGTATGTCGTTGAGGGAGGTGCTGCTAGATGACTTGGCCGATGCATCGAAAACTACTCGTAGTTTCGTAGTAGAGCTTTCGGGCTTCAAGACACAGTGATGAGGCATAACGTAATGAGAATCCGGAATATCCTCTTCCTGAATTTCTTCCATGTGCCCCAAGGATTCATATTCCTGCATGAATTTGTTGTACTCTGTTCTAAGTGGGGCATCGTTATTCAGCCGCCTTTCAAGTGATAAAAATCGATTGAATGCCATTGATTTTGATGTTCCGAGAGTGATTGGGTTCTCGGAAAATGGAAGGCGAACAATGAATCTACCTTCTGTATTTCTTCTTACATTCTGAATGAAGTGCTCTTCACATCGTTTCTCAGCTAGAGACAATGTTCGTTCAGTATCATGTGTATCTTCAAGCTTCCAGAACTTCTCAATTAGTTGATTTGTTGTTTCTTCTTCTGGGCTGAATACTGCACAGGTAACTACGTTGCTGCTGCCTCCTTGTAATCTGCCTGTTACAACCCAACCTAGCACTGTGTTTTGTAGGATTGGTAATTCGTGACTGATTCTTATTTGTTCTGGGCGCATCCATTGATGATAAAATTCTGCTCCAATCAGCATGTCAATTTTATCCGTACGATTGAACCATGGGTCTGCCAATTTAATATTTTCAGGAATATTCCATTCTGATGTATCGAATGAATTTGTAGGCTGTGGTGACACTATGTTTGGAAGCACAAATGCTTCGACCCTTGTTGTATAGTTGCTTGAACATGCTTGAAGCTCGAGATTTACTCGTTGGGATACGTTGTGGAGTTTGCGTCCTATCCCTTCCACGCACAGGTCTGAATCCGTTGACTTCAGCGATAGTTTATTTAGTAACCTGTTTGTTACTAAATTGACTTGTGATCCGGAGTCCAGAAGGGCTCGGAATGTACATATGCGGCCATTGGTTCCAAACACCTTTACCCTTGCTGTGGCTAAGACTGTGTAGCTGTTACCAGCATCTTCCTTGTTTGCAGAAGCTACGACTGGGGCATTTTTATTTCCGTTTGGAGAGGACTCTACGTTGGTCTTTTGAGGGTTTCCCCCCGAGGATGGTGATGGCTTTCCGTTTGATGTTTCTAAATGCAATAACGTATTGTGTTTCTTATTGCATTTTAGGCAGGAGCGTGAAGTGCATGCCTTGGCGACGTGACCTGATCGGAAACAGTTAACGCATAGATTTTTTCGTTGTATCCATTGTAATCTTTCAGGTGGCGGCATTTTTTTAAATTTTTCACAATAATATATGGGATGCCCTGTTGATCCACATATCTTACAATTGGATGTTGATGTAGTTGCTGTGATCAATTTTGTTCTATTCACACCAGTTTCTAGAGTTTTTCCACGCGTTTCTAACGCTTGGAAACGGTGCTCTATAAATCTAAGTAACTCGCTTAGACTTACAAGGTTCTTATTGTCCTTAAGAGATTGCTCGAACAGTGTTTGGGTCGAGGAATCAAGTTTCCTCAGTAATATATGGACTATTATGGCGTCCCATTGATCCACTGGGAGGCCTTGTGCCGACAAACCATGGGTGCATTCTTTTGCGAGGTCGTGGATACATTTGAGTGCTTGTGCTGTCTCATTTTTAATTTGTGGGTGTGATAATAAATTGTTCAATAATGTGGTCACAATTAGTCTTTTGTTATCGTATCTGCTCACCATGATGTTCCATGCGATTTCATAATTTGCTGATGTGATCGGTAAGTGTTTTATTAAATTTTTTGGCTCGTCTGCCAAGTGTGTAGTTAAATAGAACATTTTTTCCACTTCGCTCATTGTCGCGTTGTGGATCAGCTGGATGTAAAGGTCTTTAAAGGCTACCCATTGTAGGTAACTGCCGTTGAATTTTGGTATTTGGATCTTTGGCAACTGTGGTTGACAATGTTCACTTCTTCTGACGATTTGTGCAGTAGCTTCGTTGGCGATATTGGCACTCTGTCGTAACACACCTTGTATGTTGTGCACCTCCGCTTGCATTTCGTAAAACTCATCCAACGTATACCCGTCAATTTGCTCTTCAGATGCTAACTGCCATAAGGTGTCGTTGTTGTACGAGAAATCGTGCATATATTTGTCAATGAGCGTTAATTTGCTCTGACAATACCACTCCTCTCGATTTTCCTCAGACTGTACCTCTTCGATCATTCGCCTTAGCGCTCTCATTAGAGCCCGTTGATTACGAAGAATTTTGCTTGTGATTTTGTCAGGTTCTGGTTCTCCCTGCTTACCGCCATTTGCACCTTCTGTATCTATGGATTTTCTTATTGATGGTTGCGATAATTTTCTTACTTCGGATTCAAACAATGCTTTGTATTTAAGTGTGTCATCCGAAATGCGTAAGTATATCTCAGTAAAATACTGGTGATGCAAAGGTGGATTTGATAGACACCTTATTTTGTTGTCAATGTTCTCAAACTCTAGCCATTGTGTGTCAAGTCGTTTTATACGTTCCAAATAATATTCTTTTGTTTTTCGTGTAGCCGGGTCCTTTTTGACGTTGCGGATTATTGTGTTTATTTTTTCCGCCGTCTCCTGTTGGATAGCTACCAATTCTTCAAAGGATTCCATGGTCTTAATTGCTGAATAGATTTAGATGCGATGATGATATGTTGTCACTTGATTACAGTTCTGTGGATCCTAAACTGTGGTTAGGAACGCTCAAATGTATATACCAAATGTTGATGTCGCCCCGTTATGACCTCAGGACTGAAAGTTTTAGGACCGCTGGATTCTGATGATACCTGTCTCTTGTAACAGGCCCGTTGGTTTCTGATGAGATCCTGTCTCTTGTAACAGAACCTTTTGATTGATGATGAGATCCTGTCTCTTGTAACAGGACCTATAGGTTGACGAGATCCTATCTCTTGTAATAGGATCTTTGGGTTGATGATGAGATCTTGTCTCTTGTAACAAGACCTTTGGATTGATGAGATCCTATCTCTTGTAATAGGACCTTTGGATTGATGATAGAATCCTGCTTCTTGCAACAGGACCTTTGTGTTGATGAGATCCTATCTCTTGTAATAGGACCTTTGAGTTGCGTTTACTGATGATATCCTGTTTTTTGTAACAGGATCGTCGGGTTCACCAAAATGATTGGTGCCTGTTGACTGCTGTCGGTTGCTGATGAGATCCTGTCTCTTGTCACAGGACCGTCGGGGTCACCAAAATGATTGATCGCAATATATGAAAGCGATTGAACACCAAAGGTTTCCTTTGGAGTTCAGATGTTTGTTTTTGAATTGTTACGAGTTAGCCCAGGTAGAAACACCATGTGCTAGTTAATATTAAAAATGAGCCTGGGTAGAAGCACCGAGACTAATCAAGCAATCATCAGAGTTAATCTTAGTTTGCCTAAAGTTCTTTATTTTTAATTGCCTTTTATACAATTTAATTTCTTAAGTCTAATTAACAGTAACAATAATAATAATAACAATAATATTTAAATATGCGATTGCAATTATAATAAATGCTTTAATTGCATTTATGGTAATATTACACCTTTTTACGGGTTGATTGACTGAATTTAATAAACATTTAAAGGTAAATGACTTACAGTAAACATTTTTAAGGTAAATGACTGAATTCTGTCATATAAGCATTTCTGTGTTTTTTTTAATAAGTTAAGCTAAATAAGTAGGTCATGGTTTTTTTTTTTTTGTATAAATTTGTATTTCTTTTGAAATTTTAGATTTTGTGTTAACATGTGTTAACAGGTGTATTGGTTACAAAGGTAAACACAACAATCCGTGGTTATCAGATAGAACATGGGAAATCATCAAAGAAAGAAAACGTAAAAAAAATGAGCTGAACAACGCAGATACCCTAATTACTAAGCAAAACTTGCAATTGCACTACAATACACTTAACAAAAAGGTTAAACGCAGTGCCTGAACGGATAAGAGAAAGTGGATGGACAATCTTGCGCATGAAGCGCAAGCCGCTAGCGAGACTAATCGCTCCCGTGACCTATATAAAATAACCAAACTCTTGTCAGGAAATAATCGTGCCAATAACAAACCCGTAAAAGACATCAATGGGAATGTCAAATACTCGAAACAGGACCAAGTTCTAGTGTGGGAGAACTACTACAAAAACCTACTAACCGGAACTGCCGATAACAGCCAACCCATCTGCAACTGCATCACCCACCCCTTGCATCTTTCTATTCACGTGGACGTTCCGGACATAGATGAAATTAATAATGCCATTTGTGCGCTCAAAAATAATAAAGCGAGCGGCTCGGATGACCTTCCTCCTGAACTGTTTAAAATTAACAGTCCAATGACCGCATCAATCATCCAACCAATCCTTAAATTATTCTGGGATACTGAAAATTTACCTGAGAATATTAAAGAAGGCCTCATCATTAAACTTGCAAAAAAAAAGGGAACCTAATGGAGTGCTCTAACTGGAGGGGAATCACACTACTCAATACAATAAATAAAATCATTGCTAAAATTTTACACCATCGCATCTTCAATGCCCTAGATATAAACTTGCGCCCAGAGCAAGCAGGTTTTCGTCCAAACAGGTCTTGCGTAGACCACATCAATAGTTTGCGTATAATAGTAGAGCAATCTGTGGAACTGAGAGCCCCTCTATATCTAATCTTTATTGATTTTAAACGTGCCTTTGACTCTATACATCAATCTGCTATTTGGCAGGCCTTGGCTTGTAAGGGAGTCCCAGCTAAGATAATCCGGCTAATAAAAGCTCTTTACAACAATGCTCGTTGTATAGTTCTTCATGAAGGTCTCAAAAGCAACCTCATTGATATCAACGTTGGTGTCAGACAAGGTTGTATTCTATCACCCTTGCTCTTCAACATTGTACTCGACCTAGTTATGGCACAATCTATTTCCACTACCAGCGGCATCAATCTTGATTTCACTGCCAAACTAAATGATCTTGACTATGCCGATGATATATGCTTAATCTCGCATAACTTTAGTGAAATGCAACAAAAACTTGACTTAGTAAGCGTCAATGCAGAAAAGTAGGTCTTCAACTAAACACCAACAAAACCAAATCGCTGAGGCTTAATACCGAAAATACCCGCCAATTCTCTCTCCTTGACCAACCCTTAGATGATGTTAATGAATACTTAGTATTGTGGTTATTTTGTTGAACTATTCATGGTTTTTAATCCAAATTTTTACTATTTAATTAGGCTTAAGTTCATTAAATTTAATTTTCATTAAATTATTTTTATGAAGAAAGGAATTTTTACAATATGGAAGATTAATTAAAATTGTTATTGATAATTTTCATTCTTGACTGACCTGGGACTCGAAGCCAGGCTGGCTGGCGTGTGATTCGAACCCAGGCGGCTGGTTACCCTGACATGTTTCGACCTCAACCACTAGGTCTTCTCAAAGGGATTTGCCGTCTTACACTCGCAGCCATCGATGACTGCTGACGTCAGTAGTCAAACATCAATCCTTAAACCAAATTGTATTTTAACCTTTGGTAGATCGAAATTTGCTTATTGAATGATTATCCATTTTTAATTGATCTCACATGTTTTTTCCTTTACTTCTGTTTTTTCTGTACTTTTGTCAAGAATTCTTCTTGAAGTCCAAAGTACATTTTTTGTTTATCATGTTTTTTGTCTTTCTTTTTTCTTGTTGACATTTTTCAGCACAACTTGAAGGACAAATGAACACATAGAGCTTGTGCCTTAGCTTTTAACAATAATTAGTAGTGTGGTTATTTTGTTGAACTATTCATGGTTAATGAATACCTCTACTTGGGATCGCTAATCGATAAATCCGGAGGAAGTTCGGCCGACATTCAATATCGCATCAACAAAGCGAGACAAACCTTTGGAACTCTTACCAAAGTCTGGAAATCATCCAACATTTCAGTAAAAACAAAAATCAAAATTTTTAATTCTAACGTAAAGTCAGCTCTATTGTATGGATGCGAAACATGGAATCTTCCAATACTTGACGCCAAACCAATTCAAGCTTTTGTCAATAGATGTCTTCGGCGCATTCTTAAAGTTTTTTGGCCGAACACTATCTCCAATGATGAGCTATGGGTAAGAACTAGCCAACCATTAATAACTGAAACCATCAAAACACGAAAATATCGATGGCTTGGGCATACTCTTCGAAAGCCAATGACCAACATTACAAGAAAGGCGCTGGAATTCAACCCTCAAGGCAGCAGAAGAAGAGGTCGACCAAATAACACCTGGAGACGTAACACAGAAAAGGAAATCCGTGATGCTGGTTATTCCTGGAGCCAGATCAAACGCCTGGCCGAAGATAAGGTTGAATGGAAGAAATTTGTTGTGGCCCTATGTTCCTCTTAGGAATTCGCAAGGATTATATATATATAATCTGTGAAATTTACCGACATAATGGCTTTGGCACAATAGCGCCTGTACTATATGAACTAAGTGAATCAAATTTGTGCCAGATATTTCTTATATAAAAGGAGCATTATATATTAAAAATTGGCCAAATCGGTCCATTATTTCACCTGGCCACACTAGATGAGGCTCCCGTATATAAGATATGGGATTTTGAATACCATGGTGAAGGGTATATATGATTCCGCAAAGCCGAATACAGCACTTTTACTTGTATTAAAACTTATTAATATCAATTTCAAATATTACTATCATACGCTGTATTTTGCATTGTAAAAAAATTCTCTACTTGAGTTTTGTTAATTTAAACTTGAATTCAAATTCAATATTTGTATTGGTTCGGTATCGCCGATATTTCCTTTTGAATTTCGGTATCGTATTGGCAAAATGGCTATCGTTACTTCCCTAATTAAAAGTTGCTGGCTTATTTAAATAAAATATCCGGATTTGTTTCATCAATATTATTAGGCATATTGAAGTGAATTTCAGGAGGGGATTTTATATTGGACTGATCGTAAATTATGGATCGTTCATCACAAATTTTAAAAATAGAAAAAAAATTAAATTAGACCAACTTTCAATACAGTAATTAACAACTTTTAGAATTAAATGCTTCTTAAATTTTTTTCGGAAGGCTTTATATGTGGTCTATGGTAAATTTGGGACCCATTTTCATAAAGTTTTAGTATGATTTCCAGTTATAAAAACGAATTTATGAAATATTGAATGAGAATAGTTGCATTCTGTCACCAATTAATTTTAATGTAACAAAAATATACATTTTTTAGGGGGAGTCTTTGGTCTCCTGCAGACACTCGTAGATCTTTGCGGGATTAGCATTAGAAAACTAATTTGGGTTCATAGCTCTTGTTCTACTGAACCGATTGTATTGTTATCCCAAACTGCTTAGGGAAACTTAAAAGAATTTGATACGAATATTGTTCTTTTTTGTTGAGTCTTTTGAAAGTGAGTGTGTTTTCAACAGATGGACTGACGGACATGACTAAATCGACTAAGAATTACTCAAGTACTCAAAATATATATACTTTATGGGGTATTAGCTAGGGTATTCATTCGGTTAACCGTTAATCGGTTAACCGATTAATTACTACCCGATTAACTGATCGATTAATTAAAAATTGGATATTTTCGATTAACGATTAAACCGGTTAATTTCAGTCGATTAACCGATTAACCGACGTAACAAAATTTTTAATTTTTTGTAGTATTACATATATTTTGGTGTTTTTAATTATTTGTTTTGTCTCATATGCAAAAGGTATGCATTTAGAAAATATTTTTTATACACATTAAGAAGAGATTTTCATTTTAAATAGGTCTTGGCTGTCAACAGCTTTTTGTTTCACGTTCATTTTATATGGGCATTTCTATTGTGACGTGATATTTGTACGACAAAATGTAAAAAAATGAAATGAAGAAGTCAAATTTGCAAAAAGTTTTTTTATATTAACAAAGTAATAAAGCAGCACTATATTCAGAAAAAATTTACAACAATCAACCCTAAGGCAGTGACGATATAAGCTAAAATATGCGCCGGCGTGACGTCACAAAAGCAGAAGAGGATTTTAACTTGCATTACAAAACTGCATAAGTCTGCGAATTGAGTAAGACTTTTTGTATAAAACTTTTTTTAACCCTTAAATGCATACTGTATCTTTAAAGATACCACCGGGAAGAACAATGCAATTTCTTTATTTTTTTGCAAACAAATAACAATTATGAACAACTACTAAAAACACTTTTTTCTATCATACTGTATCAACATTTATTCAATAACTTTCAATTTAGAGCAATTAGATAACGGGAAACTTAAAATTTCAAAATTCTTACATTTTTAGAAACAGTCAAACTTAAAGTCGCATTTTATTAGTAATGGTTGATTTTAATTTTACCAATCTATATATATATATAATGTCGACTATGGTGTATTTTGATGAATTATAAATTTTTAAACAAATATCACCACAACTTTAGTTATAAAATCACTAAGTGGTTGTATCTTTAAAGATACACTATGCACTCCGAACTAACTGCAAACGTTCCTAGTTTTTTATATACATACACTAGCGGAATTCAGTGTTTGGTGGATTTCGGCCCAAAAAATAACAAACAAGAAAAAAATAACAAATATTCTTGCGAAAAAGCAAATGAAAATGATCGTAACTCTGTTATGAAATCTAACGGAACAAAAGAGCTACGATATTTTGCATTTGCTCTTTCATTAGACCATTTGCATAAAACACCGAACTCCGCTTCTATGTTTGTTTTGAAAAGAAACATTTTGTATAAAAAAAATATATTTTTACACGGGCTGCTTTTGTATACATTCGCAGAACATTTTACCAAGTTCTTTGAAATTAAATTTATTTCCTTTAAAACTTACATATATAAATGTAGAACCCAGGTCTTTAGAATTTGAGAAAATAATGTGGGAACATGGTAGTTTTTTATTTCGCAGTAAAGAAGTTGAATTTAGAGGAGTTAACTCTCTCCCTAAAGTTATTTAGTTATTAGTAAATCCTTATAAAGTTTGGAGCTATTTATTGCTTGAGAGCTTAGAAAACTTTTTTTGTGAAGAAATCGTACGGTATGCTGATTTAGATGAACATGATTCTTTTAGCATTACAAAACTTCGCAAATTTATATAAAGATTACACGTTATTAGGCTTGCTATTGATTCCCTAAATTGTACACATATATAGATTTGTTACCAAAATAGTGTCAATAAAATATATGTAACTTCTATTTCATGAAAAGATACAAAATCTGTCAATTTGTTTTCGACATACATATATAGCAACTAATCCAGCGTTTTCCTCAATTGTGCCAAATAAAAATGTTTCTGTTCGTAGATTTCACAAAAAGCAGAGCAAAGTTACAATGGTCGTTTGTCCGCAGATTGTGGAGGACTACAATGGAAATATGAGAATAGGGCTTAGATCTATTGCACAATTCCATGAGCCACCACAAAATAGCTATAAATTGCAGGAAGTGGACAAATAGATTACTTTATAGACATGGCATGCATCAATGCCTTCATTCTTTCTAACAGAAATATCCAAGACCAACCAGGAATAAAAGCTAAGATTTATAGACTTAAAATTGGAACGACCATGCCTCCAAACTTAAATCCAAAAAAAGAAAAAACGTCAACCGAATTTGAATATTCCGTCTCCCAAAGACTAGACAGAACTCAACATTGTACCTTGGCAGGGAAGATGCAAAATTCCGGGTTGTGCAGGTCACACAAAGATGTGTGGCAGTAAACCTGAACTAAATTCATGTCATACGACTGATAAAAAGTGATTTGTAATTATCAAAACCCATTGTTATAAATATTTGTATATTTTTTTTCTTATACATATATATTTATTACTTATATTGTTGAGGGTCCTTTAGGCTTGTTGTTAGTAAGCTAGTATATTAATGCGAGGGGTGCGGGTTCGATTCCCGCCCGAGACTGTGGTATGTTTTACTACAACGGGCTGAATGTCTATTTTTATTTATATCTATATATTATATAGTATATATATATATATATATGTATATATAAAAAATATATATGTATATACATATAAATATATATACTTTGGTATATATGAAAATTATTAAAAAAAAGATTTTTGTCAATAAAATCGACACCAGTCGTCGTTTTTCTTATAATTTTTCTCTATGTGGGGAGTGCATAGTGTATCTTAAAATATATTATATACAACAAATTTTTTCTTCATAAAATTAACAAAAATTATTTTTTTAAAACTTTAAACGTAGTTATTATTTTTTTTTGTCGGTTTACATATAATATATATCTGAGACCCTATGCATTTAAGGGTTAATACGCTTTGGACTTATAAAGATTTATTTTCCAAGTTTTTTTTTTTTTTTTTTTTTTTTTGCAGTATTTATTTATTGAATCTTCATATATTAAATATGAACTAACAATAATTAATCAAATCTTATCCTAATATTTGATTAATGTCCTGCCAGTGCCAGACAAAAAGATTTAGTCATCACGGTTTCTGTTCACATATGTAGGTGTTTATCGCTCATCTGATTGGGTGAGTGCTGCAGTGTCTCTTCTCCTTAATCGAGTGTGGCCGCCATAATTTAAAATATTTCGAGCTAAGGGATTTGGGTGCAGTTCCAGTCTTTTTAAATATTTTACTGCATATTTCGTTATCATAGTTTTTACCAATGGCACATTGAGATCCTTGTGGATATTTGAGTTTTTGACATACCAGGGAGCGGCTGTTATTATTCGAAGAAGTTTATTTTGGCGCCTTTGAATTTTTTCGATATTAGAAGCCGAGGCAGTGCCCCATAACTGAATACCGTAGCACCAAATTGGCTTTAAGATAGAGTTGTAAAGTAGAAGTTTGCAATCGAGACTAAGAACAGAATTTCTTCCAATGAGCCAATTAATTTGAATTGCTTTTAGTTTCATTTGAGTTAATTTTGCTTCTATGTGCCATTTCCACGTTAAACGCCGATCTAGATGTATACCGAGGTATTTTACATGCGAGTGTTGGGGTATTATTTGATTATTGATTTTAATAGGGGGGCATGTTTCCCGACGCAATGTGAATGTTATATGTGCGCATTTTTGCTCATTGATCTTTATCCTCCATTGTTTTAACCACCTTTCCAGTTCAAATATGTGATCCTGTAAGTAACGAGATGCTTCTTGACAGTTTTCATGTACGCTTAGGAAAGCTGTGTCATCCGCAAATGTTGAGGTTTGTGTGTAGCTGTTTGTTGGCATGTCCGAAGTATAAATTAAGTAAAATAGAGGGCCCAGGATGCTGCCTTGTGGTACTCCAGCGTTAACTGGCTGAGGAGAACTTAAAAAATCGCCTTCTTTAATAATAAATTGACGACCGACTAAGTAGCTTTCTAACAGCTTGTGTATGTTTGCTGGCAAGTTTTGCTGCAATTTCAGTAGTAAACCTTTATGCCAGACTTTATCAAAAGCTTGAGACACATCGATGAAGAGTGCTGAGCAATATTTTTTTTCTTCAAAGGCTTTTCTTATTACATTTACTATTCGATGAGTTTGTTCAATTGTGCTATGCTTTCTTCTAAACCCAAATTGATGATTAGGAAAACATATATTTTCATTTAAAATCGGCGTTAATTTTGCCACTAGTAGTTTCTCAAATAGCTTTGAAATATTAGATAATAAGCTAATAGGCCTGTATGACTCAACTTTTGTGTGATCCTTTCCTGGCTTTGGTATCATGGTTACTAAGGAAACCTTCCATTTATGAGGGTAGTATTGAAGTCGTAAAATAGCATTAAAAATAAAAAGAATAATTTTCTTTGCTGTACTTGGTAGCTCCAAAAGCATTTTATTACTGATCTTATCAATACCGGATGCCTTCTTGGTGTTTAAATTACAAATAGCCTTTTCGATTTCTCAAAACTCGAATCTTAGGGGAATAGCTGCTCTAACATTTACAGACGGTAAATCGACTGCTATATCGTGAAATATATTATGGGTAAATACATTTTTCAGATGATTAGGAAACAGATTTCCTTTTTCAATATCATTTCTTGCCCAACTTCCATTCAAGTTTCTCAATGGTGGCTTAGAGATAACTGGTCTATTGAGGCTTCTAGCTGCACGTCATAATGAGTAATCTGATTGTGGAGTTGCATCAAGTCCCTTGAGATATTTTTCCAGGGAAGCCGTTTTCTGAGACTGCAGTAACTTTCTCAGCCTTTTTGTGCACTCTTTTAATAAAGTCTCAAGTTGGGGGGATCTGTGCAATTGCCACTCTCTACGAACTCTCCTTTTTTCAGTCAATAGACGCTCGACATCTGTAGAATATATGATTTTGTTTTTGGTTTTTTTGAGTGTTATGCTGGAATGTTGAACAGCTAGTTTGAGATAACTGTCAAAATTAACAATAGCGAGATCCACGTTCTCCGGTGTGCTAAGCGGAATATTTTCTGTGCAATGGGCACTCAGATATTTTTTATATTTTAACCAATTTATTTGTGAGGCTGATGTCGATAAGTAACCAGACGGAGATACGATTCTATTTGGATTCATTATAGTAACAATTGTAGGTGTGTGATCTGAAGATAATTCTAGGGACGCTTCCACATGAATCGTGTCTATGGGGATGTTATTAACCACGCCAAAATCTATGACATCTGGAACTTTTTGCTGATCAGTAGGCCAATATGTTGGTTGTCCGCTCGCGACCACATTTAGGTCCATTTTACAAATTGTGTTAAACAAAACACGACCCTTAGGTGTAATAAGTCGTGACCCCCAGAAAGTGTGTTTAGCGTTATAATCGCCAGCAGCCAGGAAGCAGGGTCCTAATGATTTGAAATATTTATTATATTGGCTTTCTGATATTGAAAATCTAGGTGGGGAGTATAATGATGAAATTACTATATGATTCCGCAAAGCCGAATACAGCACTTTTACTTGTATTAAAACTTATTAATATCAATTTCAAATATTACTATCATACGCTGTATTTTGCATTGTAAAAAAATTCTCTACTTGAGTTTTGTTAATTTAAACTTGAATTCAAATTCAATATTTGTATTGGTTCGGTATCGCCGATATTTCCTTTTGAATTTCGGTATCGTATTGGCAAAATGGCTATCGTTACTTCCCTAATTAAAAGTTGCTGGCTTATTTAAATAAAATATCCGGATTTGTTTCATCAATATTATTAGGCATATTGAAGTGAATTTCAGGAGGGGATTTTATATTGGACTGATCGTAAATTATGGATCGTTCATCACAAATTTTAAAAATAGAAAAAAAATTAAATTAGACCAACTTTCAATACAGTAATTAACAACTTTTAGAATTAAATGCTTCTTAAATTTTTTTCGGAAGGCTTTATATGTGGTCTATGGTAAATTTGGGACCCATTTTCATAAAGTTTTAGTATGATTTCCAGTTATAAAAACGAATTTATGAAATATTGAATGAGAATAGTTGCATTCTGTCACCAATTAATTTTAATGTAACAAAAATATACATTTTTTAGGGGGAGTCTTTGGTCTCCTGCAGACACTCGTAGATCTTTGCGGGATTAGCATTAGAAAACTAATTTGGGTTCATAGCTCTTGTTCTACTGAACCGATTGTATTGTTATCCCAAACTGCTTAGGGAAACTTAAAAGAATTTGATACGAATATTGTTCTTTTTTGTTGAGTCTTTTGAAAGTGAGTGTGTTTTCAACAGATGGACTGACGGACATGACTAAATCGACTAAGAATTACTCAAGTACTCAAAATATATATACTTTATGGGGTATTAGCTAGGGTATTCATTCGGTTAACCGTTAATCGGTTAACCGATTAATTACTACCCGATTAACTGATCGATTAATTAAAAATTGGATATTTTCGATTAACGATTAAACCGGTTAATTTCAGTCGATTAACCGATTAACCGACGTAACAAAATTTTTAATTTTTTGTAGTATTACATATATTTTGGTGTTTTTAATTATTTGTTTTGTCTCATATGCAAAAGGTATGCATTTAGAAAATATTTTTTATACACATTAAGAAGAGATTTTCATTTTAAATAGGTCTTGGCTGTCAACAGCTTTTTGTTTCACGTTCATTTTATATGGGCATTTCTATTGTGACGTGATATTTGTACGACAAAATGTAAAAAAATGAAATGAAGAAGTCAAATTTGCAAAAAGTTTTTTTATATTAACAAAGTAATAAAGCAGCACTATATTCAGAAAAAATTTACAACAATCAACCCTAAGGCAGTGACGATATAAGCTAAAATATGCGCCGGCGTGACGTCACAAAAGCAGAAGAGGATTTTAACTTGCATTACAAAACTGCATAAGTCTGCGAATTGAGCAAGACTTTTTGTATAAAACTTTTTTTAACCCTTAAATGCATACTGTATCTTTAAAGATACCACCGGGAAGAACAATGCAATTTCTTTATTTTTTTGCAAACAAATAACAATTATGAACAACTACTAAAAACACTTTTTTCTATCATACTGTATCAACATTTATTCAATAACTTTCAATTTAGAGCAATTAGATAACGGGAAACTTAAAATTTCAAAATTCTTACATTTTTAGAAACAGTCAAACTTAAAGTCGCATTTTATTAGTAATGGTTGATTTTAATTTTACCAATCTATATATATATATAATGTCGACTATGGTGTATTTTGATGAATTATAAATTTTTAAACAAATATCACCACAACTTTAGTTATAAAATCACTAAGTGGTTGTATCTTTAAAGATACACTATGCACTCCGAACTAACTGCAAACGTTCCTAGTTTTTTATATACATACACTAGCGGAATTCAGTGTTTGGTGGATTTCGGCCCAAAAAATAACAAACAAGAAAAAAATAACAAATATTCTTGCGAAAAAGCAAATGAAAATGATCGTAACTCTGTTATGAAATCTAACGGAACAAAAGAGCTACGATATTTTGCATTTGCTCTTTCATTAGACCATTTGCATAAAACACCGAACTCCGCTTCTATGTTTGTTTTGAAAAGAAACATTTTGTATAAAAAAAATATATTTTTACACGGGCTGCTTTTGTATACATTCGCAGAACATTTTACCAAGTTCTTTGAAATTAAATTTATTTCCTTCAAAACTTACATATATAAATGTAGAACCCAGGTCTTTAGAATTTGAGAAAATAATGTGGGAACATGGTAGTTTTTTATTTCGCAGTAAAGAAGTTGAATTTAGAGGAGTTAACTCTCTCCCTAAAGTTATTTAGTTATTAGTAAATCCTTATAAAGTTTGGAGCTATTTATTGCTTGAGAGCTTAGAAAACTTTTTTTGTGAAGAAATCGTACGGTATGCTGATTTAGATGAACATGATTCTTTTAGCATTACAAAACTTCGCAAATTTATATAAAGATTACACGTTATTAGGCTTGCTATTGATTCCCTAAATTGTACACATATATAGATTTGTTACCAAAATAGTGTCAATAAAATATATGTAACTTCTATTTCATGAAAAGATACAAAATCTGTCAATTTGTTTTCGACATACATATATAGCAACTAATCCAGCGTTTTCCTCAATTGTGCCAAATAAAAATGTTTCTGTTCGTAGATTTCACAAAAAGCAGAGCAAAGTTACAATGGTCGTTTGTCCGCAGATTGTGGAGGACTACAATGGAAATATGAGAATAGGGCTTAGATCTATTGCACAATTCCATGAGCCACCACAAAATAGCTATAAATTGCAGGAAGTGGACAAATAGATTACTTTATAGACATGGCATGCATCAATGCCTTCATTCTTTCTAACAGAAATATCCAAGACCAACCAGGAATAAAAGCTAAGATTTATAGACTTAAAATTGGAACGACCATGCCTCCAAACTTAAATCCAAAAAAAGAAAAAACGTCAACCGAATTTGAATATTCCGTCTCCCAAAGACTAGACAGAACTCAACATTGTACCTTGGCAGGGAAGATGCAAAATTCCGGGTTGTGCAGGTCACACAAAGATGTGTGGCAGTAAACCTGAACTAAATTCATGTCATACGACTGATAAAAAGTGATTTGTAATTATCAAAACCCATTGTTATAAATATTTGTATATTTTTTTTCTTATACATATATATTTATTACTTATATTGTTGAGGGTCCTTTAGGCTTGTTGTTAGTAAGCTAGTATATTAATGCGAGGGGTGCGGGTTCGATTCCCGCCCGAGACTGTGGTATGTTTTACTACAACGGGCTGAATGTCTATTTTTATTTATATCTATATATTATATAGTATATATATATATATATATGTATATATAAAAAATATATATGTATATACATATAAATATATATACTTTGGTATATATGAAAATTATTAAAAAAAAGATTTTTGTCAATAAAATCGACACCAGTCGTCGTTTTTCTTATAATTTTTCTCTATGTGGGGAGTGCATAGTGTATCTTAAAATATATTATATACAACAAATTTTTTCTTCATAAAATTAACAAAAATTATTTTTTTAAAACTTTAAACGTAGTTATTATTTTTTTTTGTCGGTTTACATATAATATATATCTGAGACCCTATGCATTTAAGGGTTAATACGCTTTGGACTTATAAAGATTTATTTTCCAAGTTTTTTTTTTTTTTTTTTTTTTTTTGCAGTATTTATTTATTGAATCTTCATATATTAAATATGAACTAACAATAATTAATCAAATCTTATCCTAATATTTGCTTAATGTCCTGCCAGTGCCAGACAAAAAGATTTAGTCATCACGGTTTCTGTTCACATATGTAGGTGTTTATCGCTCATCTGATTGGGTGAGTGCTGCAGTGTCTCTTCTCCTTAATCGAGTGTGGCCGCCATAATTTAAAATATTTCGAGCTAAGGGATTTGGGTGCAGTTCCAGTCTTTTTAAATATTTTACTGCATATTTCGTTATCATAGTTTTTACCAATGGCACATTGAGATCCTTGTGGATATTTGAGTTTTTGACATACCAGGGAGCGGCTGTTATTATTCGAAGAAGTTTATTTTGGCGCCTTTGAATTTTTTCGATATTAGAAGCCGAGGCAGTGCCCCATAACTGAATACCGTAGCACCAAATTGGCTTTAAGATAGAGTTGTAAAGTAGAAGTTTGCAATCGAGACTAAGAACAGAATTTCTTCCAATGAGCCAATTAATTTGAATTGCTTTTAGTTTCATTTGAGTTAATTTTGCTTCTATGTGCCATTTCCACGTTAAACGCCGATCTAGATGTATACCGAGGTATTTTACATGCGAGTGTTGGGGTATTATTTGATTATTGATTTTAATAGGGGGGCATGTTTCCCGACGCAATGTGAATGTTATATGTGCGCATTTTTGCTCATTGATCTTTATCCTCCATTGTTTTAACCACCTTTCCAGTTCAAATATGTGATCCTGTAAGTAACGAGATGCTTCTTGACAGTTTTCATGTACGCTTAGGAAAGCTGTGTCATCCGCAAATGTTGAGGTTTGTGTGTAGCTGTTTGTTGGCATGTCCGAAGTATAAATTAAGTAAAATAGAGGGCCCAGGATGCTGCCTTGTGGTACTCCAGCGTTAACTGGCTGAGGAGAACTTAAAAAATCGCCTTCTTTAATAATAAATTGACGACCGACTAAGTAGCTTTCTAACAGCTTGTGTATGTTTGCTGGCAAGTTTTGCTGCAATTTCAGTAGTAAACCTTTATGCCAGACTTTATCAAAAGCTTGAGACACATCGATGAAGAGTGCTGAGCAATATTTTTTTTCTTCAAAGGCTTTTCTTATTACATTTACTATTCGATGAGTTTGTTCAATTGTGCTATGCTTTCTTCTAAACCCAAATTGATGATTAGGAAAACATATATTTTCATTTAAAATCGGCGTTAATTTTGCCACTAGTAGTTTCTCAAATAGCTTTGAAATATTAGATAATAAGCTAATAGGCCTGTATGACTCAACTTTTGTGTGATCCTTTCCTGGCTTTGGTATCATGGTTACTAAGGAAACCTTCCATTTATGAGGGTAGTATTGAAGTCGTAAAATAGCATTAAAAATAAAAAGAATAATTTTCTTTGCTGTACTTGGTAGCTCCAAAAGCATTTTATTACTGATCTTATCAATACCGGATGCCTTCTTGGTGTTTAAATTACAAATAGCCTTTTCGATTTCTCAAAACTCGAATCTTAGGGGAATAGCTGCTCTAACATTTACAGACGGTAAATCGACTGCTATATCGTGAAATATATTATGGGTAAATACATTTTTCAGATGATTAGGAAACAGATTTCCTTTTTCAATATCATTTCTTGCCCAACTTCCATTCAAGTTTCTCAATGGTGGCTTAGAGATAACTGGTCTATTGAGGCTTCTAGCTGCACGTCATAATGAGTAATCTGATTGTGGAGTTGCATCAAGTCCCTTGAGATATTTTTCCAGGGAAGCCGTTTTCTGAGACTGCAGTAACTTTCTCAGCCTTTTTGTGCACTCTTTTAATAAAGTCTCAAGTTGGGGGGATCTGTGCAATTGCCACTCTCTACGAACTCTCCTTTTTTCAGTCAATAGACGCTCGACATCTGTAGAATATATGATTTTGTTTTTGGTTTTTTTGAGTGTTATGCTGGAATGTTGAACAGCTAGTTTGAGATAACTGTCAAAATTAACAATAGCGAGATCCACGTTCTCCGGTGTGCTAAGCGGAATATTTTCTGTGCAATGGGCACTCAGATATTTTTTGTATTTTAACCAATTTATTTGTGAGGCTGATGTCGATAAGTAACCAGACGGAGATACGATTCTATTTGGATTCATTATAGTAACAATTGTAGGTGTGTGATCTGAAGATAATTCTAGGGACGCTTCCACATGAATCGTGTCTATGGGGATGTTATTAACCACGCCAAAATCTATGACATCTGGAACTTTTTGCTGATCAGTAGGCCAATATGTTGGTTGTCCGCTCGCGACCACATTTAGGTCCATTTTACAAATTGTGTTAAACAAAACACGACCCTTAGGTGTAATAAGTCGTGACCCCCAGAAAGTGTGTTTAGCGTTATAATCGCCAGCAGCCAGGAAGCAGGGTCCTAATGATTTGAAATATTTATTATATTGGCTTTCTGATATTGAAAATCTAGGTGGGGAGTATAATGATGAAATTACTATGTTTCGAGATAATTCCTGAACGCAAATGCTCGTTGCTTGGAGATAATCTTCACGATGATCGCACATTAGGTAGTGTTTTACTCGGTTTTTTATCAAAATGGCAGAACCTCCACAAGCTCTACCTCGAGGGTCCTTGGTATCATATAATATATAACCATTGACTTGAAACGTGTTTCTTGAGGTCAGATGGGTTTCAGAAACCATCATAACATCAATTTGTTTATTTTTAAGGAAGTATTCTAGTTCATTTTTATGTTGGCGGATGCCGTTTGCGTTCCAAAAGCAAATTTTTAAACAGTTCATTGCTTGTTTAGTACAGCTTGCAATAACATCGATTGCATTCTTAACATTTCCTGCATCATATTACCCATTGTGTTTGTAAAGTTATTTACTGTTTGTACTAATGTTTCCATGGTTTTCTCTAGACGACTTAAGTAAGAAACTGGAGTTTCATCATTATTTGGCAACTCACCTTGCATTGGCATATGGTTTGATTTTAGGACGTTAGCGTAGGATGTTCTGTTATTACTAGGCTGCGGTACCTGAACGTCATTAATGTAAACTTGATTTGTTGCCTGCATTTGAGGGGGATTAGGTTTCGGTCCAACCGAGCGCTTGACGATAGAGTATACAGGGCATCCTCTATAGTTGGCCGTGTGATTACCACCGCAGTTGCTACATTTTTTTACATTGGGGTCATTTTTAGACTTATCGCAGAGAGCTGTACCATGTAATTCTCCACATACGACGCAAACAGGGGTTAAATGACAATATGCCTTAGTGTGACCAAATTCTTGGCAGTTTAAACATTGCACGGGACCGTTCCTTTTGTGCGGTTCCTCTATTGTTATTTTTCTATACAGGATATATTTAAGATTATAAATGGGATGCGTTTCGTTCTTTTTGAGCTTAATGTCGCCGGGTTCTAACTCCACTCGAAATAGTGGCTGAGGATTTTTTTTCTCTATTTTTAATGTTTATTACAGTTTTTATTTTGAAGCCCTTCTCTTCTAAAAACGTTTTTATCTCACCTGGGTCCACGCATGGCTCAATGCCCTTAATCACTACCTGAAGACCTTTACTGCTCTTCAGTTGATATGTATAAAAATTCTTATTAAGTGCTTCAAATTTAGTTATTACCTTACGAAAATCTTCTTCACGATTAACTTGTATTTTTGTCTCATTAATACTACCCCGCTTTATTGCAGCTACATAAAAAGAATTTTCACCTATTACCGATATCAAATTCTTTATTAATTCATTTGAGTTTTGCTCTCTAAGATATATCGGCGGTGGCTTAGAAGATTTGATAACGTTTTGTGCTTCCGGGGATTCCTCATCCAGAATTGCAAAACGATTGTGTGAACTTGTTCTATCAGCTGTACCATCTTTTGAGACCGAAGCAACTGCTGAGGAGGTTGGGCTGCGACCCCGTTTAAGCACTGTTATGTACCTATCAATACCTACTTATACTGGAGGCTTTTGAGCACTTTTTACTTGTGGAGCTGAGTTTTCCATCATGCCTGATTTAGGGGTAATATTTTCATCACTTATTAAAATCGTTTTTGCCGCTGGGGCACCGCTTGCAGGTTTTATATTTTTTATTGTATTAAGATCAACCGTATTATTAGACACCGAAGGTGATACTGAGTTATCTATTATGCCTGAATGGGGGTTAATATTTACATCACTTATTAAAATTGTTTTTGCTGTTGAGGCCACACTAGCAGGTTTTATATTTGTTATTGTATTAACCGTGTTATTAAATACAGACGGTGAAAGGGATCGCGTGCGAGTAATAGGTTTAGCCGTTAGGTATTTGCTATCATCGATTCTTTTCTTTATTTCTGCATTTGTTTCGTTAACACTCACTGTGATATATGCATTTCTACTGTTTGCACTCATAAAAGTTTTTTTTTTTTCTTTTACTGTTAACAGTTTTGCTCTTCTTATTTGTTATTGTTTATCAACACCGAGAATAAAAAAAATGTGTGTTTATGTATGTATGTACATACATGTATTTTTTTTTTTTTTTCTTTGCTTGTTTTTACTTTTTTTAATACTTTATTTGTTCAAAAAAAATAAACCGTATGCCGAGCTTAGAAAACACGTCTATCTTCAACGAGCGCGACAGACAGAATGACAGAATGATTTTCCAAGTAACCAAATTTAAAAACACAGAAAAAAGTGTTTTATCAATTAAAAAAATTGTTTAAAAATTATTTAAATTTAATTAATGTGATAATTGAATCAATTATTTTTTTTGTTGAAAGAAAATTAAAAATTTAATTTTGATTTAATTAACATTTTAGTTGTTTTGAAATAAATTTTCAATTAAATAACAAAAAATCTTAATTGACTTTTTTCGTTTAATATAAAATAATTTAAGCATGTAGAATTGCTGTTGGGAGTTGTCAATATTTATTTAAATAAATTAACACATTGTTTGAAATGGCAAAGTTTTTTGATCACTTTTTTAATTAAAATTAAAAACATAATTTATTGAAAATATTTTTTCAAAATTTCAAAATTTTTAGTAATCAATATAATCATTTTGGTAATAGGAGCAAAATCAACAAATTGTTTGCTTGATATTATGAATTTAGAACAAATTTGGTGATTGGAGAAATTTAATATTTTTTTCTGTGAATCTTTGTTCGTTTGAGGTCTATATATGGGAATTTGTAATGTAACGCCAGAAAGCAAATAAACATGTATTTTAGGACCACGTTGTTCAAAAGTTATCCCTTTTTTAACTTAATGTAGAGCTAGTTACGCTTTACAAAACATATAAAAAAGTAAATTATACGTATACAATTTTTGTTAAACGATTTAATTACTTCTGGCGTTACATAAGAAAAAGGAGACTTTTCGCTGAAACTTCCCATATGTATGTATGTGTTAATTTTTTGTTTCTTCTCATATTTTCTCATATCAATCTTTTAACAGAATTAACCAAAAAAATTAGAAGAGTTGAAAATTTAAAAAAATTAAAACAGGACTCTAATGACATAATGGAAGATTTTGTACGTTTAGAAAAATCCAGGAAAAGGACTGATGAATTAGATATTCTGTATTATGGATTGCATTCGATTTCTCCAACATCAACGATAAGTGAAAGAATTTTTTCCAATTCAAGATTTATCAAAACTAAAGAAATCAATCCCTTAAATCCTAAACATTTTTCTAAAAGATTATTTTTAAGGTCTCCTTAAACTATTGAAATAACTAATTAAATTATCAAACAGTTAATTTTTTATTAATACATAAATATTATGTAGTAATAAAAATAGGTATTACATATTTATGAATTATTTTGTTGTTTGCTCGTGTTAGTGCAATACTTGTTATGTTTGTTATGTTTTCCTTTTTTTTAATACACTCCAAATAATAAATAATTTATGCATTTTTTGGGTTTGAAATGACTTAATTTATAAAAAAACTTTATTAACCGGTTAACCGATCAATTACCAAACTAACCGATTATCAACCGATTAAACCAAAACCTCGATTAATTAATCGAGCGATTAACCGATTAAAGCAAAAGCACGATTAAATGAATACCCAAGTATTAGCTAATATTAAAAAAGTTCCACAGGGAATAACAAACTAAATATATCCTCGTTTACCCCTAATTGTGAGGGTACAGAAATCAGTTCATTTTTATACCCTCCAACACCACTTATTCCGTGTGAAACGTTTGTATCATACATCTAAGACCCCATAAAGTATATATATTAGGGAGATCTAGCGGTTATTATTCGATCGGTTGTAACCGATATCGAACTAACCGGTTATTTTGCTATAATGAACCGGTTATTTTAATAATGTTTAGTTTATATACGTGTTCATTACTCTTGCTGTAAATGTACCGGAAATTTAAGTATTTTTATAATTGAATATTGGACAAACTTAAACTGTTTATAACGCAGGGTATCCACCTGGGATAATATCTGATATAATATGTGAGAAAACGTCGGCAGAATGAGAGAGCACATATCTTCATGTTAATCTTAATATTAAACAAGGGGAACACGTATCTTATAAGATTTCATAATCGACTGATTCTCGTACAGTAAACTTGTATCGTTTTTATTATTTTTTATTCTTTTTATGTTGTTATTTGATTTTTTAGTTTAAAATATTGATTTTTAAGCACTTTTTACAAGATTGGCACTATTTGCATTAATAAATTACAGATTTTAATGATGGTGGCTTATTATTGTTTTATATGTGTGTATGCATGTGTATTTTTGACAGCTCATCTTATAAGATAATTGTTATAAGATTTCTCATAACAACTGTCTCATAACATTTATTATAATATTAATACTAACACTATTTGAGAGTCCACACGTAAGATAATACTATCTGCGATTGAATTTGACGTTTGCTGATATAAAAATCTTATATCTTATCTCAGGTGGAGACCTTGTGTAAAGAATGTCGAAACAAAATGTAGCAAAAGTCCAAAAAACGTTCAAATTAAAAATACTACAAAAAGTGTTCAGTTTAAAAGAAAATAGTAATTTGTGCGAGAGTATTCTCGTTTTATATAACTTAAATATATTCTGGGAATTATTTCTTTTCATAAGCTAATTTATTATATTCAAAATTTTTTATTTTTCGAATTTATTCTATGAGCTAAATTTCAGCTATGTATTTTAAAAAGCTTTTTTGTAATAGTTCTATTCCTTAAATTATTATTATTAGTGTATAAAGTAATTCCTAAAAATTTAAGGTATAAAACTATTACAAAAAAGCTTTTTAAAATACAAAACTGAAATTTAGCTCATAGAATAAATTCGAAAAATAAAAAATGTAAAATATTAAATATATTTTTATATAGTCTTATCTCTGGAAATATTTCGAACGGGACTAAAAAGACAAAGTCATGTCGCTAAAGTGCCCTATAATAATAAGTTGCACAGGTTCTTCCCCGACACGACTTATTAATCACCTTTAAGTAGTCCACATGATTGGCATTAATGTACTACAAAAACAACTTAACTCCGTTCGGAGTACTTCTAAAGAGACGACAAATTATACTTTACTAAAATACGCAGCCAAAAATAAATCACCTGTTGTGTTACCGAGGACTGAATGCCCGTTTTGGCACTAAAAACTCTTAAGTAGTTCTAGCATATATTCATGCTTAAAATTACAACATTCCGGCGTAATTAACGATATGGAAGAAATTCATCAGTTTTATTATTAAAACACCAGGAACGAAAAAACAAAATTGAAAAAATCTAACAATGTCATGGAAGGTTTTAAATTGTGGTCGACGAATTGGCAATTATTTCATACAAAAAGCATGTTCATATTACTATTCGTTTCTATAATGCTGAAGCTAAGAGGCTAAGAGGTTTTGTTTGCAACTTTTCGAAAATATTGTTGTAGTCTACTGATTCATATAGACATGCTTAACCACCAAAAAATTAAAACTTATTTAAAATAAATTTGGGAGAATATCTCAAATAATAAATTTATTAATCTCCTATAATCTTTTATTTGCTTTTGCAAAACGTTTGTCTAGATCATACATCATTAAAAAGTTTGTAAATTACATTCTACAATTATCTACTTACAAATAGAATTTAGTAAATATATAGAAATCTATTATTATATTTATCAATTTACTGGTCACACTTTTCTTGGATTTATCGTCGGATATTTCTTAGGTCTAAACATACCTCAAGTCATATCTATGTATTTTGTTGGTTCTTTGCCTTTGTATATTGTTTTGTTTGTATTCAAATAACCGTTTTATTACAGAAACTTATTAGATTTTTGTGTTTTTATGTATTCGAATTAAACCCGGTTAACCGGTTATTTTAAAAATGCTTAACCGAAAACTGTTTTTTTTAAATAGCAACTATTCGGAATATTCGAAAAAAAGAAAAAAAAACTTGGTGTCAAATTGCTTGGAGTTACCCTAAGCAGCTTGAAATTGAAATCCAGCAAATCGGTTCAGTAGGATCAGAGATATCAATTAATATGTGGATCCACCACCCTGAAAAATTTATAATTTTGTTACAAAAACTAACATAAATGGTGGATTAATGGACGGAATGATATAACATTTTGCACAAATTCGTTCTATATGACTCGAAATCATACCGTTAAATTTCATGGAGATCAGTCCGTACTTTACCCTGGATCCATATAAACCCTGCAGCCTGAAAACAGTTTAGTACGTTTAAAACCGTAATAAATAATGCTATCATTATAAATTTTGGTGTGTGTGATAGTTTTTTTTTAAAAATTAGCAATCCCACTGGAAAATTTCATGAAGATATGTCCATAATCTAGCCTAGGCCCCTTATACACCCTACTCCCCTAAAACTGTAATAACTTACGCTATCATAAAAATTTGGTACATCGCAGTTTTATAGGATTATAAATCACACTGCCAAATTTCATGAAGATCGGTTCATGATTTACCATAGGCCCTATACTCTCGGTAAACAGTTCAGTTCGCCTAAGACCGTAATACATATTGCTATCGCAATAACATTTAGTACTTTACGGTTTTATAGGACTTTAAATAACATTGGTAAATTTCGTAAAGATCGGTCCATAATTTTCCTAGGCCCCATATAAATTCTCCTCTCGGAAAAGAGCTTAGTACGCCTAAAATCGTAACAAATAATGCTATCACAATCAAATTTAGTACGTCACAGTTTTATAGCACTAGAAATCACACTACCAATTTTCGTGAAGATCAGTCCATAATTAAGCCTAGGTCACATATAAACACTACTCCCGGAAAAGAAATAAGTACACCTAAAAGCGTAATAAGCGTTGCTATCATGATCAAATTTGGTTCGTCACAGTTTTATAGAACTAGCAAACACACTGTCAAATTAAATGAAGGTCGGTTTATAATATACTATAGGCCCCATATAAAAATTCCTTTCGGAAAATAGTAAACTACGTCTAAAATTGTAATAAATAATACAATGGTAATTAAAAATTGGTACATCACAGTTTTATGGTTCTAGCAATTACACTATACAATTTAATGAAGATCGGTCCATAATTTACCCTAGCCCCATATAAACTCTACTCACTGAAAGTTTAGTACGCCTAAAACCGTAATAAATACTGGTATCATAATTTTATTTGGTACATCACAGACTTACATATATGACTAGAAATACACTGTCGAATTTAATGAAAATCGGTTCTTAATTTATCGTTCTTATATAAAGCTTACGGTCGGAAAACAGTTTAGTACGCCTAAAAGCGTAATATATAAAACAATTGTAATAAAATTTGGTACATCACAGTTTCATAGAACTAGAAATCACACTGTCAAATTTCGTGAAGATCAGTCCATACTTAGCTATTGGTTCCATATAAACCCTTCTCTCGGGGAACAGTTTTTTACCCCTGAAACCGTAATAAAT
Source organism: Pollenia amentaria (assembly GCA_943735925.1). Classification (NCBI taxonomy): domain Eukaryota; kingdom Metazoa; phylum Arthropoda; class Insecta; order Diptera; family Polleniidae; genus Pollenia; species Pollenia amentaria. Next base: position 51,642,822 of record OX031008.1, read on the forward strand.
AATGCTATCATAATAAAATTTAATACTTCACAGTTTTATAGGACTAGGAATCACACTAACAAACTACGTGATGGTCGGTCCATAATCTACCATAGGCCCCATAGAAAGCCCACTCTAGGAAATTAACTAAATACGACTCAAACCAATTTAGCTTCATACGGCCATAAAAAATGTCATGAAATTTTGTGATATACGGTCCATAACTTACCTTAGATCCCATATTAATCAGCCTTCTGAAATTAACTACAAACGCTAAAACTAATATCACTGATGTATTGAAATTTATTCTAATTTATGTTTTGTAATACTCCAAAAGATTTTGGGATGATTGGTCTATAATTTACCATGGGTCCAATATAAATTCCCCACCTGAATATAATTTTAGTTCGGCTTTAACTGTTAGAAATCATGATATTTTACTCAAGCTAGCTTAAATTTCTAAAAAGAAAAGCATACAGCTTTCCGATTGTCGGTTAACAATTTATTATAGATCTAAACCGTAAACGTCAGTTTATATAAAGATTAATATATAATATAAAGGCATCATAAAGAGCAAAGTGGTTCTGGTTTTCGAATTTTGGAAATCAATTTGACATTTATGTTGTTAGCAGACATGAAAGCCAAACAAAATATGTGTTGAAAAAAAATTTTATTATTTAACGTGATGATTGTTTTTTCAATACACAAATATACATACATAAATGTGCGTACATCTATAAAAGCACGTAATTTACCACATTTTTATTACATTGTTTTATTATTTTAAAGCTTCAACACAAACATCAGCTGGAAAGTTGCATAAAGCTATTTATAAGTCTGGTTATTGCGGCAAATATCTTACTTTTTTTTCGTACTTTTCAATCACCATTAAGGGATACCCAAAATTTAATTCATGATTTTCGACAATTTTCGACATGCTTTGGAGCAAAACTAGCTTTTGTTTGAGTTTTTCGAACATTGAAAATGTATGGGAAACCTAGTAACAAAACACTTGATTTGCTGCAAAACTAGTTTTGCGGCCCAAAACATGTAATTGGAAACGTACTATTAAAAGCTTTTCATCATGCTTAATTCTGATAATGCATAGAAAATATTTCTGGAAAATATTGAAGGAATGAGACTATTAAAAGTTTGAATGCGGTTTTGGTTTATTTCCTTTATAATAAACCTCTTGAGTTCTTTTATTGCAACTTTAAGAAAATAAATAAAACATTTTAACACTTTGGCGGCCATGCATTGTGCGCAATTTGTTATCTAGTCAGCTACGGCTTGTTGACAGCCAAACCAATAGAAGCGTTGTTTTAATTCTATGGTTTTTGTCACATCCGGGTGACCACCACTAGGACCGTTCTGAAATTCACGCAGAACTTCTTTTACTTTCGCTGACGGCACTACTATAAGGGTTTCAACTGATTTTCCGTTAGTGCATTCCCACGTACGGTATAATCAGCCATTTACTACTTGAAGGCTGTTCTACAAGGCCCAGTATGCTTCAATCAGAGAACTTTCAGGCGAAATTTTGCTTTGGGTGGGTATTTTGCCCTCTTCCTTGCCTTTCAGAATTTTTGCTAAAATGGGGTCATTTTTCTGCGCCATTGAACAGTCTTCATGGGACTCTATTTGCAGTAGATGAACATCACAGATGTTTTCTTTTCCTTCAGCCCTAACACAACGCTTGCATTCCAGCTTACAGGGTCGCCTAGACAGAGCATCCGCATTGCCATGTTTCCACCTTTTCGATGTTTAATGCAAAAATCGTAGCTCTGAAGGGGCTCAATCCAACGAGCTATCTACCCTTTGAATTGTAGCAACAACCTGAGTGCAGAATGGTCTGTTGTTAAATCAAAATGTTGACCATACAAATATTTGTGGAAATGCTTTATGCACTCGAGTACCGCCAGAAGCTCTCGATTAGTCACGCAGTAATTCCTCTCAGGCTTCGAAAGTATTCGATTGTGATAGCCTATGACTTTCTCTCACAGTTGCCCACTTGGGACAGCAGCCCTCCAATTCCCAATCCGCTCGCATCAGTACCTAGCATTATTTTTTCTCCCGCGATTGGATAAGCCAAAATTGGTACTGAGCACAATAATTATTGTAGCTTCCGGAATGATCGTTTCTGTGCTTCACCTCAGTTATATGTCTGCGCCTTTTTGATCAATTCATGCAAACTTGCAGCAATATTGGCAAAATTCGGTACAAAACGCCTGTAGTATGTACACAACCCTAGAAAACTCCGTAACTCATGTAGATTTTTAGGACGATTCCAATCCATAACTGCTCGAATTTTCTATTCGTCTGTTGAAATCATAGGTCACACGATGCCCAAGTAATTTAATTCCTTTTGGAACAGTGAACATTTCTTAAGACTTAACTTAGGTACGGCTGTAGATATACGTTTCAAAAACTCTTCGAGGGATTTCAGGTGATCATCAAATGTTTTTCCCATGACAATTATGTCATCAAGGTACACCAAACATTTCATTCGGTGGAGACCTTTTAACAACTGTTCCATTAAACGCTCGAATGTAGCTGCGGCCCAAATGGCATCACATTAAACTGCCATAAGCCATCACTTGCACTAAAAGCCGTTTTCTCTTTATCCTTGTCTGCGATTTCTACTTGCAAATAACCGCTCTGCAAGTCCAATGTGGAGAACCATTCTGTTCCAACTAACGTGTCATCAATCAATCCTAGGCAATGGATAACTGTCCTTCTTGGTGACGTCACACAGAGGAGTATTTGGCCTGAAAAGCTGGCCAAAATTATTAAACGTGTTTTTTGAATTAAAAGTTTTAGTTTTTTGATAGTTTTAGGTGTAGTATGATATAAAAAGTCTAGTGGCAGATTTTGAAAAAATTACACTGCGCAACAAAAGTACACTGCGCAACAAAAAAAATTTTCTCTACCCTAGAAATAAAATTATGTGGACTATATGGCTTTTGATGCCCTTAATTCAAATCTTTTTTCCGTTTTTCGTTTTTAATACGTAAGGATTTTATTTTAAAGGCGTGGCATACTTCACCCCCTAAATGGGGTTGCCTTATATATTTCGCCATAACTTGAAAACGTGTTCTCCGTTTTAATAGCAGGAGGATCAGAAGATGCACCGGAAAATTCTGCTTAAACTAACCATACACATTTATTTTATATCTATTATTTTTTTGGAGTTATTAAAAATTTAATGGCGAAAAAAAAATTTACATGCAAAATGCGTCAAATTTTTTGTTTTCAAAATGAAATAAAAAAATTTAAGAACCAAAAAGTTTAAATTTTTAAGATTTTTCTAAAAACCACATTCCTAAGGAATAAAAGTTGGTATAAATCGCAAAACTCAATTAACAAATGTTGATTTTAAAGGTTTAAACTAATTCTTGACAGACTGTATGTACATACATATGATTCATATCTAATTAAAAAAAAAAAAATTTTGAAAATTGTAAGGCTCTTTTAAAACAGTATTTTTTTTTATGAAAAAAGGCTTTATTATATTTATTTTATATTATTTAATACTTTATAAACGGAAAAGTTAAACTAATAAAAAATTCTTACTTATTATAATGTCGTATGTGTATCCTCATTAGCTGCATCATCGGTGTCAGGAAGAAGAAGTGTGATGGTTTTTGATTAAAAAGCTTTTTTATTATTCCATTCTCTTTGCGTACTGCAGCTTATAAAAGTGTCACTGCTCAGAAATAACCTATTCAAGACATCTCGATTTGTATCGCTTCTGCTGAATTTCCTCGAATAATTCGTACGATAAAATCGTACGTGCTTATTTCTGGCCTCGGCAGCTTCTTCTGACAATTGTCCAATTGGCAAGATTGCTTGCTTTATAACACTACCGCCATGAATAAGAATCTTGTGCATCGTAGGACTAATTGGGTGCCAGTTGTAAAGTTACACATATATTTCGGCAGTTTTATGTGCATATTCCTCAAATTTCTCAATATTAATTCGGTGTCCGCTAGTTATTGCTTCCAATATTATTTTCAGGCGGTTGATTAATTCTTCATTTATTCCAGTGATTTTCGATGCAGTTGCTGGGTCCGAAAAAATCTTCTTGATGTGTTGCCATCATTAGTGCTACCGTATCCTGGTTTTGGAACATCTACAAGTATTCCTATCTCGTCTTTAAGTCTGTTTTGGATGAATATCTTCCTCTCTTTAACAATTGCTTTATCTTCATCGCTCCTTGCTTGCCACTTTTTAATTGGCAGTTTATATGAGGGATGAAGTATTGATTCTAAAAAGCGTATGCGTGCATGTAAAGTTGATAGTCCAAAACTCAAGGCATCACAGTTCAGAGGAACATTCTTCTGCAACGCGTTAAAATCTTTCGTAGTTTGACCGCAAATGTAACACCTCATTGTAGATTTTGTGTCCGTTGCAGCATTGCATACTTTTCCGTCGACCATTGTCATTACCATCGTGTGTTTAATTTGTGCAATTTTTCCATTACACGGTACTTCACTTTTCTTTAAAAATTCAATTTGATTATTTATGTATCATATTTCTTGCTTCGTGATGTCAGTTGTTTCCTGCACAAAACGTATGCGTATTGGTCTACACAGCCTAGTTAAGGATGGTGTTTGATTTCGCCATATCGTTTTTATTTTTCCATTAGTATTTGTGATTAGTTTAATTGGTACACAACTGCTTTGGAATATATTAGCGTCACTAACATCTTCGTTTTCGAATTTCTGCTTATAACATGATTGGTGCGATCCGTCACAGCCCCATTTGGTTATAAGTTCCAAGAAATTTAGCTCTTCATAGTCTAACTTCTGCAAAACCTCTTCAAGGTATATACATAAACGTGTTGCTGTGTGGTCGAGGAGAGCTTGGAGCTTCAGTTCCGCTAATGTTTCAGTAACGGTTATGGCATCTTCATTGGGATAACATTTTTTTTTTTGCATTTTTTAGTAATGAGTAACATGGATACACATTTTTATTGGCATTGTATAAAATTTCATATTGCTTTTTCGAAGTTGTTAATGATCGCTTGCAAATTCTTGCTTTTCTTGGGGTTCTCGTTATATCCATTATTAATTTACAAAACATGTAATTGGAAACGTACTATTAAAAGCTTTTCATCATGCTTAATACTGATAATGCATAGAAAATATTTCTGGAAAATATTGAAGGAATGAGACTATTAAAAGTATGAATGCGTTTTTGGTTTATTTCCTTTATAATAAACCTCTTGAGTTCTTTTATTGCAACTTTATAAAAATAAATAAAACACTTTAACACTTTATTTATAGCTAGTACTACAAACTATTCAGACAACTTTATTTAGAACTAAGTCGCTTTAACCATTTATAATTGCGATCTACACACTAACACGTTTGTACAAATTACTGATCTATACGCCAACAGGAATTTTGAAATTTGCTCATCCCAGTCTTTTTTTTGTGTGCTGACTACTTTTGCAAAAGTTCCTGTAAGGTTAAGTCTTTCAACCATTCCGTCGGATTGCGGATGCAATGGTGTTGTTCTTGTTTTCCTAATTCCGTACAACTCATTTCCATATTTAAGCAGATTCAAAATGTCTGCCCTGGTCAGAATCTTATTCCACCCAATTTTTCACATAGACGTCAACAACCGTTCTAGCTTCTTGGTTTGGGATGGCATACACCTCCGGCCATTTACTAAAGTAATGGATGACTACTAGCACATATTTGTTACCGGCATTACTTACAGAAAAAGGCCCAGCTATATCCATTGCAATTCGTTCAAATGGGGTAACGGAATTGTACTGTTGTAGCGGTCCACGACTTCTCCTTACTGGACCTTTGGCGGCCATGCATTGTGCGCAATTTGTTATCTAGTCAGCTACGGCTTGTTGACAGCCAACCTAATAGAAGCGTTGTTTTAATTCTATGGTTTTTGTCACATCCGGGTGACCACTACTAGGACCGTTCTGAAATTCACGCAGAACTTCTTCTACTTTCGCTGACGGCACTACTATAAGGGTTTCAACTGATTTTCCGTCAGTGCATTCCCACGTACGGTATAAGCAGCCATTTACTACTTGAAGGCTGTTCTACAAGGCCCAGTATGCTTCAATCAGAGAACTTTCAGGCGAAATTTTGCTTTGGGTGGGTATTTTGCCCTCTTCCTTGCCTTTCAGAATTTTTGCTAAAATGGGGTCATTTTTCTGCGCCACTGAACAGTCTTCGTGGGACTCTATTTGCAGTAGATGAACATCACAGATGTTTTCTTTTCCTTCAGCCCTAACACAACGCTTGCATTCCAGCTTACAGGGTCGCCTTGACAGAGCATCCGCATTGCCATGTTTCCACCTTTTCGATGTTTAATGCAAAAATCGTAGCTCTGAAGGCGCTCAATCCAACGAGCTATCTACCCTTTGAATTGTAGCAACAACCTGAGTGCAGAATGGTCTGTTGTTAAATCAAAATGTTGACCATACAAATATTTGTGGAAATGCTTTATGCACTCGAGTACCGCCAGAAGCTCTCGATTAGTCACGCAGTAATTCCTCTCAGGCTTCGAAAGTATTCGATTGTGATAGCCTACGACTTTCTCTCACAGTTGCCCACTTGGGACAGCAGCCCTCCAATTCCCAATCCGCTCGCATCAGTACCTAGCATTATTTTTTCTCCCGCGATTGGATAAGCCAAAATTGGTACTGAGCACAATAATTATTGTAGCTTCCGGAATGATCGTTTCTGTGCTTCACCTCAGTTATATGTCTGCGCCTTTTTGATCAATTCATGCAAACTTGCAGCAATATTGGCAAAATTCGGTACAAAACGCCTGTAGTATGTACACAACCCTAGAAAACTCCGTAACTCATGTAGATTTTTAGGACGATTCCAATCTATAACTGCTCGAATTTTCTATTCGTCTGTTGAAATCAGAGGTCACACGATGCCCAAGTAATTTACTTCCTTTTGGAACAGTGAACATTTCTTAAGACTTAACTTAGGTCCGGCTGTAGATATACGTTTCAAAAACTCTTCGAGGGATTTCAGGTGATCATCAAATGTTTTTCCCATGACAATTATGTCATCAAGGTACACCAAACATTTCATTCGGTGGAGACCTTTTAACAACTGTTCCATTAAACGCTCGAATGTAGCTGCGGCCCAAATGGCATCACATTAAACTGCCATAAGCCATCACTTGCACTAAAAGCCGTTTTCTCTTTATCCTTGTCTGCGATTTCTACTTGCAAATAACCGCTCTGCAAGTCCAATGTGGAGAACCATTCTGTTCCAACTAACGTGTCATCAATCAATCCTAGGCAATGGATAACTGTCCTTCTTGGTGACGTCACACAGAGGAGTATTTGGCCTGAAAAGCTGGCCAAAATTATTAAACGTGTTTTTTGAATTAAAAGTTTTAGTTTTTTGATAGTTTTAGGTGTAGTATGATATAAAAAGTCTAGTGGCAGATTTTGAAAAAATTACACTGCGCAACAAAAGTACACTGCGCAACAAAAAAAATTTTCTCTACCCTAGAAATAAAATTATGTGGACTATATGGCTTTTGATGCCCTTAATTCAAATCTTTTTTCCGTTTTTCGTTTTTAATACGTAAGGATTTTATTTTAAAGGCGTGGCATACTTCACCCCCTAAATGGGGTTGCCTTATATATTTTGCCATAACTTGAAAACGTGTTCTCCGTTTTAATAGCAGGAGGATCAGAAGATGCACCGGAAAATTCTGCTTAAACTAACCATACACATTTATTTTATATCTATTATTTTTTTGGAGTTATTAAAAATTTAATGGCGAAAAAAAAATTTACATGCAAAATGCGTCAAATTTTTTGTTTTCAAAATGAAATAAAAAAATTTAAGAACCAAAAAGTTTAAATTTTTAAGATTTTTCTAAAAGCCACATTCCTAAGGAATAAAAGTTGGTATAAATCGCAAAACTCAATTAACAAATGTTGATTTTAAAGGTTTAAACTAATTCTTGACAGACTGTATGTACATACATATGATACATATCTAATTTAAAAAAAAAAAATTTTGAAAATTGTAAGGGTCTTTTAAAACAGTATTTTTTTTTATGAAAAAAGGCTTCATTATATTTATTTTATATTATTTAATACTTTATAAACGGAAAAGTTAAACTAATAAAAAATTCTTACTTATTATAATGTCGTATGTGTATCCTCATTAGCTGCATCATCGGTGTCAGGAAGAAGAAGTGTGATGGTTTCTGATTAAAAAGCTTTTTTATTATTCCGTTCTCTTTGCGTACTGCAGCTTATAAAAGTGTCACTGCTCAGAAATAACCTATTCAAGACATCTCGATTTGTATCGCTTCTGCTGAATTTCCTCGAATAATTCGTACGATATAATCGTAAGTGCTTATTTCTGGCCTCGGCAGCTTCTTCTGACAATTGTCCAATTGGCAAGATTGCTTGCTTTATAACACTACCGCCATGAATAAGAATCTTGTGCATCGTAGGACTCATTGGGTGCCAGTTGTAAAGTTACACATATATTTCGGCAGTTTTATGTGCATATTCCTCAAATTTCTCAATATTAATTCGGTGTCCGCTAGTTATTGCTTCCAATATTATTTTCAGGCGGTTGATTAATTCTTCATTTATTCCAGTGATTTTCGATGCAGTTGCTGGGTCCGAAAAAATCTTCTTGATGTGTTGCCATCATTAGTGCTACCGTATCCTGGTTTTGGAACATCTACAAGTATTCCTATCTCGTCTTTAAGTCTGTTTTGGATGAATATCTTCCTCTCTTTAACAATTGCTTTATCTTCATCGCTCCTTGCTTGCCACTTTTTAATTGGCAGTTTATATGAGGGATGAAGTATTGATTCTAAAAAGCGTATGCGTGCATGTAAAGTTGATAGTCCAAAACTCAAGGCATCACAGTTCAGAGGAACATTCTTCTGCAACGCGTTAAAATCTTTCGTAGTTTGACCGCAAATGTAACACCTCATTGTCGATTTTGTGTCCGTTGCAGCATTGCATACTTTTCCGTCGACCATTGTCATTACCATCGTGTGTTTAATTTGTGCAATTTTTCCATTACACGGTACTTCACTTTTCTTTAAAAATTCAATTTGATTATTTATGTATCCTATTTCTTGCTTCGTGATGTCAGCTGTTTCCTGCACAAAACGTATGCGTATTGGTCTACACAGCCTAGTTAAGGATGGTGTTTGATTTCGCCATATCGTTTTTATTTTTCCATTAGTATTTGTGATTAGTTTAATTGGTACACAACTGCTTTGGAATATATTAGCGTCACTAACATCTTCGTTTTCGAATTTCTGCTTATAACATGATTGGTGCGATCCGTCACAGCCCCATTTGGTTATAAGTTCCAAGAAATTTAGCTCTTCATAGTCTAACTTCTGCAAAACCTCTTCAAGGTATATACATAAACGTGGTGCTGTGTGGTCGAGGAGAGCTTGGAGCTTCAGTTCCGCTAATGTTTCAGTAACTGTTATGGCATCTTCATTGGGATAACATTTTTTTTTTGCATTTTTTAGTAATGAGTAACATGGATACACATTTTTATTGGCATTGTATAAAATTTCATATTGCTTTTTCGAAGTTGTTAATGATCGCCTGCAAATTCTTGCTTTTCTTGGGGATCTCGTTATATCCATTATTAATTTACAAAACATGTAATTGGAAACGTACTATTAAAAGCTTTTCATCATGCTTAATACTGATAATGCATAGAAAATATTTCTGGAAAATATTGAAGGAATGAGACTATTAAAAGTATGAATGCGTTTTTGGTTTATTTCCTTTATAATAAACCTCTTGAGTTCTTTTATTGCAACTTTATAAAAATAAATAAAACACTTTAACACTTTATTTATAGCTAGTACTACAAACTATTCAGACAACTTTATTTAGAACTAAGTCGCTTTAACCATTTATAATTGCGATCTACACACTAACACGTTTGTACAAATTACTGATCTATACGCCAACAGGAATTTTGAAATTTGCTCATCCCAGTCTTTTTTTTGTGTGCTGACTACTTTTGCAAAAGTTCCTGTAAGGTTAAATCTTTCAACCATTCCGTCGGATTGCGGATGCAATGGTGTTGTTCTTGTTTTCCTTATTCCGTACAACTCATTTCCATATTTAAGCAGATTCAAAATGTCTGCCCTGGTCAGAATGTTATTCCACCCAATTTTTCACAAAGACGTCAACAACCGTTCTAGCTTCTTGGTTTGGGATGGCATACACCTCCGGCCATTTACTTAAGTAATGGATGACTACTAGCACATATTTGTTACCGGCATTACTTACAGGAAAAGGCCCAGCTATATCCATTGCAATTCGTTCAAATGGGGTAACGGAATTGTACTGTTGTAGCGGTCCACGACTTCTCCTTACTGGACCTTTGGCGGCCATGCATTGTGCGCAATTTGTTATCTAGTCAGCTACGGCTTGTTGACAGCCAACCTAATAGAAGCGTTGTTTTAATTCTATGGTTTTTGTCACATCCGGGTGACCACCACTAGGACCGTTCTGAAATTCACGCAGAACTTCTTTTACTTTCGCTGACGGCACTACTATAAGGGTTTCAACTGATTTTCCGTCAGTGCATTCCCACGTACGGTATAAGCAGCCATTTACTACTTGAAGGCTGTTCTACAAGGCCCAGTATGCTTCAATCAGAGAACTTTCAGGCGAAATTTTGCTTTGGGTGGGTATTTTGCCCTCTTCCTTGCCTTTCAGAATTTTTGCTAAAATGGGGTCATTTTTCTGCGCCACTGAACAGTCTTCGTGGGACTCTATTTGCAGTAGATGAACATCACAGATGTTTTCTTTTCCTTCAGCCCTAACACAACGCTTGCATTCCAGCTTACAGGGTCGCCTTGACAGAGCATCCGCATTGCCATGTTTCCACCTTTTCGATGTTTAATGCAAAAATCGTAGCTCTGAAGGCGCTCAATCCAACGAGCTATCTACCCTTTGAATTGTAGCAACAACTTGAGTGCAGAATGGTCTGTTGTTAAATCAAAATGTTGACCATACAAATATTTGTGGAAATGCTTTATGCACTCGAGTACCGCCAGAAGCTCTCGATTAGTCACGCAGTAATTCCTCTCAGGCTTCGAAAGTATTCGATTGTGATAGCCTACGACTTTCTCTCACAGTTGCCCACTTGGGACAGCAGCCCTCCAATTCCCAATCCGCTCGCATCAGTACCTAGCATTATTTTTTCTCCCGCGATTGGATAAGCCAAAATTGGTACTGAGCACAATAATTATTGTAGCTTCCGGAATGATCGTTTCTGTGCTTCACCTCAGTTATATGTCTGCGCCTTTTTGATCAATTCATGCAAACTTGCAGCAATATTGGCAAAATTCGGTACAAAACGCCTGTAGTATGTACACAACCCTAGAAAACTCCGTAACTCATGTAGATTTTTAGGACGATTCCAATCCATAACTGCTCGAATTTTCTATTCGTCTGTTGAAATCAGAGGTCACACGATGCCCAAGTAATTTAATTCCTTTTGGAACAGTGAACATTTCTTAAGACTTAACTTAGGTACGGCTGTAGATATACGTTTCAAAAACTCTTCGAGGGATTTCAGGTGATCATCAAATGTTTTTCCCATGACAATTATGTCATCAAGGTACACCAAACATTTCATTCGGTGGAGACCTTTTAACAACTGTTCCATTAAACGCTCGAATGTAGCTGCGGCCCAAATGGCATCACATTAAACTGCCATAAGCCATCACTTGCACTAAAAGCCGTTTTCTCTTTATCCTTGTCTGCGATTTCTACTTGCAAATAACCGCTCTGCAAGTCCAATGTGGAGAACCATTCTGTTCCAACTAACGTGTCATCAATCAATCCTAGGCAATGGATAACTGTCCTTCTTGGTGACGTCACACAGAGGAGTATTTGGCCTGAAAAGCTGGCCAAAATTATTAAACGTGTTTTTTGAATTAAAAGTTTTAGTTTTTTGATAGTTTTAGGTGTAGTATGATATAAAAAGTCTAGTGGCAGATTTTGAAAAAATTACACTGCGCAACAAAAGTACACTGCGCAACAAAAAAAATTTTCTCTACCCTAGAAATAAAATTATGTGGACTATATGGCTTTTGATGCCCTTAATTCAAATCTTTTTTCCGTTTTTCGTTTTTAATACGTAAGGATTTTATTTTAAAGGCGTGGCATACTTCACCTTGCCTTATATATTTTGCCATAACTTGAAAACGTGTTCTCCGTTTTAATAGCAGGAGGATCAGAAGATGCACCGGAAAATTCTGCTTAAACTAACCATACACATTTATTTTATATCTATTATTTTTTTGGAGTTATTAAAAATTTAATGGCGAAAAAAAATTTACATGCAAAATGCGTAAAATTTTTTGTTTTCAAAATGCAATAAAAAAATTTAAGAACCAAAAAGTTTAAATTTTTAAGATTTTTCTAAAAGCCACATTCCTAAGGAATAAAAGTTGGTATAAATCGCAAAACTCAATTAACAAATGTTGATTTTAAAGGTTTAAACTAATTCTTGACAGACTGTATGTACATACATATGATACATATCTAATTAAAAAAAAAAATTTTTGAAAATTGTAAGGCTCTTTTAAAACAGTATTTTTTTTTATGAAAAAAGGCTTCATTATATTTATTTTATATTATTTAATACTTTATAAACGGAAAAGTTAAACTAATAAAAAATTCTTACTTATTATAATGTCGTATGTGTATCCTCATTAGCTGCATCATCGGTGTCAGGAAGAAGAAGTGTGATGGTTTCTGATTAAAAAGCTTTTTTATTATTCCGTTCTCTTTGCGTACTGCAGCTTATAAAAGTGTCACTGCTCAGAAATAACCTATTCAAGACATCTCGATTTGTATCGCTTCTGCTGAATTTCCTCGAATAATTCGTACGATATAATCGTAAGTGCTTATTTCTGGCCTCGGCAGCTTCTTCTGACAATTGTCCAATTGGCAAGATTGCTTGCTTTATAACACTACCGCCATGAATAAGAATCTTGTGCATCGTAGGACTCATTGGGTGCCAGTTGTAAAGTAACACATATATTTCGGCAGTTTTATGTGCATATTCCTCAAATTTCTCAATATTAATTCGGTGTCCGCTAGTTATTGCTTCCAATATTATTTTCAGGCGGTTGATTAATTCTTCATTTATTCCAGTGATTTTCGATGCAGTTGCTGGGTCCGAAAAAATCTTCTTGATGTGTTGCCATCATTAGTGCTACCGTATCCTGGTTTTGGAACATCTACAAGTATTCCTATCTCGTCTTTAAGTCTGTTTTGGATGAATATCTTCCTCTCTTTAACAATTGCTTTATCTTCATCGCTCCTTGCTTACCACGTTTTAATTGGCAGTTTATATGAGGGATGAAGTATTGATTCTAAAAAGCGTATGCGTGAAAACTCAAGGCATCACAGTTCAGAGGAACATTCTTCTGCAACGCGTTAAAATCTTTCGTAGTTTGACCGTAAATGTAACACCTCATTGTCGATTTTGTGTCCGTTGCAGCTTTGCATACTTTTCCGTCGACCATTGTCATTACCATCGTGTGTTTAATTTGTGCAATTTTTCCATTACACGGTCCTTCACTTTTCTTTAAAAATTCAATTTGATTATTTATGTATCCTATTTCTTGCTTCGTGATGTCAGTTGTTTCCTGCACAAAACGGATGCGTATTGGTCTACACAGCCTAGTTAAGGATGGTGTTTGATTTCGCCATATCGTTTTTATTTTTCCATTAGTATTTGTGATTAGTTTAATTGGTACACAACTGCTTTGGAATATATTAGCGTCACTAACATCTTCGTTTTCGAATTTCTGCTTATAACATGATTGGTGCGATCCGTCACAGCCCCATTTGGTTATAAGTTCCAAGAAATTTAGCTCTTCATAGTCTAACTTCTGCAAAACCTTTTCAAGGTATATACATAAACGTGTTGCTGTGTGGTCGAGGAGAGCTTGGAGCTTCACTTCCGCTAATGTTTCAGTAACGGTTATGGCATCTTCATTGGGATAACATTTTTTTTTGCATTTTTTAGTAACGAGTAACATGGATACACATTTTTATTGGCATTGTATAAAATTTCATATTGCTTTTTCGAAGTTGTTAATGATCGCTTGCAAATTCTTGCTTTTCTTGGGGATCTCGTTATATCCATTATTAATTTAGCCGCATCATTATGTCCCGCTGCTCTTTGACTCATGGATGCAGCAAATGTGATCTCCTCTGTTGTTAATTGGTGACGAACTTCTTCAGTTTTTCTCCGCTTTTTTCTATCACTAGCTTCATTAAATTCTTTTCGTGGTCGCTCTGAAGACAAACTGCCAAATACTGGTATTGTTACAGTTCTTTCCAGCCATTTAGCGTTTGTGCTTAAAAAGCGGTCCTCTTTTCGTTGTGCCGAAAGCCAATATCTTTTGAAACAATTTTTGAAATTTTTCAAACACTGCTTCAGTGCTAATATGTCCCCATCCCCTTGACATTTTGAAATTTCGCTCAATTTTCTGACCAAAAAATCCAATTTCCCGTCAAAGGTTCCAGCATTAGATTTTTTCACTATTTGGAATAGCTGTAATCTTGTGTAAACTTGTTCCATGTTGACTCTCGAAGTTACAAGACGGTTTTGATAAAAATTGTGTGCAATAACCCTTTATAAGTATTTTTTATGTACCTGTATTTATTTTTTGTAAACTTATTTTTGTCATTAATGCTTTTAACCTTTATGTCAACAGCAGAAAAGATATACTTACGTTAACAGCAAGCATACCCGGGTATGCTAGCGCATTTTATATACGAATTCACTCGTTTTTTTTTTGTTTTATTTATATTTTGTTTGTGTTTTTTTATACCCTTCACCGAAGGTAAAAGGGTATATATAATTTTGTCATTCCGTTTGTAATTTCTACAATATTGATTTAAGACCATACAAAGTATATATATTCTGGCTTCTTATGAGAAGGGAAGCTCAAATCCGGTTGTCCGTCTGTCCGTCTGTCCGTCTGTCCGTCCGTTGAAATGGGTTTTCCGAAGACCCCAGATATGATGAGGGCTAGGTTGTTATACATTTATGTCACATATAGTTTTGTTTGCTATTGAAATTCAGGAAGATCGGTCCATAAATGGCTGAGATATGAGCAAAAAACCACGACTACCTCTAATTTTTCCCATAAATCCCATGTTGTTGTTGTTTTTTTCCCATAAATCCCATGTTGTTGTTGTTTTTTAAATTCTTTTTTCTGCATATCTCGAGAACGGCAAGAGCTACGGCTTTGAAATTTGGTACAAACATCTTGCTTGCCAATACACAAACTCTCTAAAAAAATGGGCGGGATTGGATAAGTGGGTGTGGCACTTCCTATACAAAGACGTTATGTATTTCTGTATATCTGGAGAACGAAACGAGCTAAAGTTCCCAAATTAGGTACAAACATATCGGTTATCAATACACAGTATCCCACAATATGGGCGCGATTGGAAAAGTGGGCGTGGTACCTCCCGTACAAAGACATTATTGAAAATACTCAAAATTTTAAATTTTAGGGCTCTAGTATGACATATGAACACGTTTTATATACCAAAATGTCAGAAATTTTTAGCAGCATATATTTCCCGAAAACCCTGAAACCTTTCTCCCAAAAATGGAAGAGTAATGCCCAAAATAAAACATAAACATACCCATTTTCGGGATCAATAGGTCTTCCCGAGTCCAAGTTTTATAATCTAAGTAAATGGTTTTTTCTTCCTTAAAACGTGAGTATATAAATCTGCCAAATCGGTTAAGAAATGGTTAAGTTATTAGCAAAATACTCCAAAAATGGGCTAAAAAGCATCAAAATTTCTATAAAAACTAAAATTTTAGAGCTGTTATATGACCTATGAATACATCTATTATATCAAAAGATCGGAAATTTTTAGTAGAACATATTTGCTGAAACACTCGGAAAAATCGGTTCAGATACAAAAAAGTTATTACCAAAATATTATTTTTTTAAGAAAAATACCTATTTTCGGGAACCGTAGACCTTTTCGAGTCCAAGTTTTATTACCAATGTAAATGGTAAATTTCTTCCCAAATACGTCGGTATATAAATCTATCAAATCGGTTGAAAAATGCCCAAGTTATGACCAAATTACTGAAATCCAAATATTTACTTTTTTTATATATATAATTAAGTTGTTTCATTTGCGTCCCCCCCCCCCCCCCCCTTCCTTTTTCTTTATTACAGGCACCAGCATCGTGTCCAGCATGACTTCCGTTATCACTCTGCTCTTAAACTTTGATCTATTTAAGGAAATAATTTCAACAAATAGAGATTGGGAATTCTTGCATCTTAAAAACTTCCAAAAACCGATAGATCTACTGTATGACAACACGACAGTGGTGGTGGTCTGTTTCCCTTTTTCGCATATTCACCTTTCATACTCAAACAACAAACTCACACAAACATATTTGTTTATAAAAAAAAACTTACACACGGCCTATTTACTTATATAAACGTTAATTTCGCATGCGTACCGGTGGTCGAGTGGTCTAGCAGTTATGTCACAAGTAAACTTCTGGGTGTTGGCGGGTTCAAATCCCATTCGATTAATTTTTTTTTTCTCTTGGTATTTATAAATTATTTTTAATTAAATAAAAAATATATCATTTTTTGCTATTTTTTTTTACTTTTGTATGCTTTAAAAAACGCTCTTTTTTTTATAAAATTTACAGTTTTGTACTATATAAATGCGCATTTCTTTTCTGTGGCTAATAATTTTATATAAAAACCAAACAATTTATTTTAGACAAAACCCTTAATATCTCAAAGCAAGAAATTTCGACTTAAGCCATTATTATTTACTGCCACAGATATATTACATATGTATGTATATTTATATAAATATCCTTTTGTTCTTATCGCACCATGGTGAAGGGTATATAAGATTCGGCATAGCCGAATATAGCACTCTTACTTGTTCTACTTTGATTTGTTTTTATGCAAAATTACTTAAAATAACGGGGGGTTTAGCAAACTTGTAAAACTCTTACATCTTTGAAATAAACGTGCAATATTATTTTATTTTAATTTTTTTCATATACATACCCAGGTATGTAGCTGTTGACATAAAGGTTAATAATTATTCTATAAGGTACGTACATATATTTATTTTTTTAACAAATAATGTTTTGTAGAGCAGGTATATAAAAATATCTTTAATGGGGATGTGTGGGACATTCCCTTAAAACTAATATGGGGATGTGTTAGACATTCCCTTAAAACTATTATGGATAATTAAGAATTTTTGCAATTTATAATTACATATAGGCAGGTATTAATATTGTGAAGTGTTAAAAGTGATGTGAATAACAGTTGAAATTAATAATTCAAAATACATAAAAGTTTATGACGATATAAAGGTATAAGAAAAAGTGCCCGATGAGCAAAAATAGAAGAAATGTGAAAATTTAAAAAAATCGTCAAAAATAATGGCGCAAACTTGCGCACACTTTTTTTTTTGGTTTCTAAAATTAGAGATTCCAAATTTTATTGTGGTATCAAACATAATTCGTAGTCATGCTAACCGCACTTTTAAAAACCTCTTCTTTTTCTTTTTTTCAAAAAAAAAAAAAAGTGTATAATTTGTTTTTTTTTTTAGCTTTTGAACGAATTGTTTCAACATGAATATTCAACATATTTAAAATTTTTTTTTTCTTTTTTAAATAACTTTTGATCAAACCTTTCAGCGAAAAAAATAATCTTTGTTAAACCTTTATTCGTTTAGCCGCAAAAAAATATCATATAAATATCCAGAAACCGAAAAAAACATTTAAATCTCATATAATTTTCTTCACTTTCCTGACTTTAGCAGTGTCTCAGAGCTACAAATCGCAACTAAAAGTCTTCAAAATTTACAATATAATGTAAAATATTGTTGTCTGTCGAGCTGCGTACTTAGTTCTTAAGATTTCTTAAAATTCAGTTTTGCCTTTTTGGCCAGCTCCTCAGGCCAAATACTCCTCTGTGCGTCATTAAGTTTCCTGTAGTCTACGCAGAACCTAGTACTTCCATCTTTCTTTTTTACCAAAACCACCGGGGAACTCCAGAGACTTGATGATGGTTTTATTATGTCATCCTGTTCCATTTCATTTACCAGGTCTCTAACTTCATTTGGTTTTGCTAGAGGAATACTTCTTAGGGTCTGTTTTACTGGCTTACCGGTGCTAATTTCGTGTTTCACGATTGATGTTCTGCCCTGATTTTTACCTTTTGAGGCGAAGATAAAAGCATATTTCTTTTGTAATTGTAAAGTCTTGTTTCTCTCGGGCGGCCTCAGTTTTTCGGTCCATTTCCGAACATGTTCCTCTAGTAATTCCTGCTCCATGGTACTCTTTTTAGCTGCGTCTGGTTGGTTCTCGCAAGTTATTGTTGATTCTGTTGAATTACATTGTCCAATCTTAGAATCCGTAAGGACCTTTTCGCTGTTAGATAAATTGAAAACTCTTACAGGACCTAAGCTATTGCTGGTTTTAACGAGGACATTCACTGTTACTATATCACCTGTAATTGCTGTTGGTTCTACCACGCATAAACTATTGTTGTCCTCACAATCTCCCTCCGTTCGCGCCAATACAATGGTTTCTGACGGTCTTACATGTGCTTTGATAACGTATCCAACATCAAGGGGAATTTCAACATTACGCCAAGTCATAATTTGTTGTCCCACGCCCAGTTGAATACCTGGCCCAATCTTGAAATCTGAGCCAATGATAACTTCGTCTACAATATTAGCACCAATAAACACATGGTGGGTGCTTATACTGGCCATACTTAATTTTACTTTTACTTTCCCATAGAGAGTGCAGGCTTCGCCGTAGCTGTTCGCAGAATTACACCACATAGTGGTTCAATGGACTGTTGTACCACAGTCAAAACCCGTTTTTGGCCGTTGATATATACACAAGCAGTAAGGTTTCTGTTACTCTGTTGCATTACTGAGATGGAGATTTTAGGCCCTTAGATGTGGGAGCTAGCTCATGCCCCACAGTGCTAGCTGTTTTTAGTTTAACGGGGATTCTTGTGAAGACTGGAGATTAGCCCGCTGGTTATTTCTAGCAGGTGAAGCAGATCTTGAACGTTTTCTGATCTTGAAAGTTTCTGTTAAGTTTGGTTTTTGTGATGCATTCGGTTTTCCGTTTACAAATGCCTCTGATTTAAAATGATCCAAAAATGGATTTATCTCCCCAGGGTACGTAAGCTGCACCAAACGCACTATCTCGAGTGCAAAATCATGTAAATTTCGTGTGCCTTTCGCACTCTGCCACGCAACTCCATTTTGTATATCTTTTTGCTGTGTTTACCACCATACTTACGTTGCAGTGCTACCATAATGCCATCATAATTGTTTCTGCAACTTACTAGTACACTTTCTAGAATTTCAGCCGCAGTCCCCTTTAATGCAAGAATTAGCTCGATGGCTTTTTCCTCACTTTTGCTTCAAGAAGATGGAACTTTTCATTAATATCCGTAATTCGTGTTGTTACTTCAGTTAGCTTTTGGTTGAATTCTATTTCCATATCGTCAACTCTTTCATTTATAAATTTTGAAATCTCTTGAAGCTTCTCATTAGTAGCCTGATAGAATTCTCTTGAATTACAGCTAGAATGGTGCTCGATATCTCTTCCATTTTTCTAGAAGTTTCATCCTAATTTTCTTTTATCATCATCTGGAATTATCTCCATTTTTCTAGAATTTTCTTCAGACATTTTCTTCATTTGTTCCTTTAAGTTACGAAAGTAACTTTAGTTAACAATTAGCTTAATTTATTAGTTATCTTGTCTTTATTAGTTATTTTGTATTTGTAAGCAATTACAATAAGATTAAATTGTTATTGTATTGGTTATGCATATTTCTTATGTAAAAATCACTGTACAGAATTTTCTACTACAAATGTAATGTTAAAATTGTTATACCTAATTGTACTTTAGCCCCACTGTATTTTTCGATATTGATAAATTTTAAGCCTTAAAGTATACTTTAGTTTATTGATGTATAATAGCTTAATTTAAATTCAGCCATAGTGTTAATCCATAATGATATTAGCTGAGTAAGTTTAGATAATTAGGCGCTAGAGAGCATTCCGAAAACAATTCCAATAATCTAGAGCCATCTAGAAATTTTGGTAAGAGTATAAATACTATTCTCAGATGGCACTAAAAATCAGTATTAGTACAAACATTAAAGTGGTTGGATCGCAATTATAAGTTGTATAAGTGACTAAGTTCTAAATAAAGATATATTGAATGAGAGTCGGTACATTCTGTCACCAGTTTATGTTAATTTTTTTTAACAAAAATATACATTTTTTAGGAAGGAGACTCTGGCATAAGAAAAAAATTTGGTTCATAGCTCTTGTTCTACTGAACCGATTATGCTATTATCCCAAACTGCTTAGGGAAATTAAACACAATTTAACACGAATATTTTTGTTTTCTGTTGAGTCTTTCGAAAGTGAGCGCGTTTTCATCAGACGGACAGACGTACTTGACTAAATCGACTAAGAATTACTCAAGGACTCAAAATATATATACCTTATGTGGTCTTAGCTAATATTAAAAAAGTTCCAGAGGGAATAACAAACTTAATATATCCTCGTTCACCCCTAGTGGTGAGGGTATAGAAATTAGTTCATTTCTATACTCTCCAACACCACTAGTGGTAAATGGGGGTTTACTAAGTGTGTCAGTCCGTGTGAAACTTTTGTATCATACATCTAATTTAGCGATGTCTGTCTGTCTGTCCTTCTTTACCCCATATTAACTCTTATCCCGGAAAACATTTAAGTACGCCTAAAATCGTAATAAATAATACAATTGTAAAAAAATTTGGTACATCGCATCATAGTATAGAACTAGAAATTTCACTGTAAAATTCCGTAAGATCTGTCAATAATTTGGTATGTGTCCCATATAAACCCTACTCTCGAGAAACAGTTGTTACGCCTAAAACCGTAAAAAATAATGCTATCATAATCAAATTTAATACTTCACCGTTTTATAGGACTAGAAATCACACTAATAAACTTCGTGATGGTCGGCCCATAATTTACCACATGCCCCATATAAAGCTCCCTCTAGGAAATTATCTAAAAACGCCTTAAACCGTAGCAGATATAGATATTGCGGTAAAATTTGTTCCAACTTAGCTTCATATGGCCATAAAAAATGTCATGAAATTTTGTGATATGCGGTCCATAATTTACCTTAGAACCCATACTAAGCAGCCTTCATAAATTTACTGCAAATGCTAAAACTAATTTCACTGCTGTATTGAAATTTATTCTAATATATGTTTTTAGTACCAGAAATCACTTTAAAGAATTTTGGGATGATTGAACCATAATTTACAATGGGTCCAATATAAATTTCCCTCCTAAAAATAATTTTAGTTCGGCTAAAACTATTATGAATCATAATATTTTACTGAAGCTCGTTCAAATTTCTAAAAAGAAAAGCATAAAGCTTTCCAATTGTCGGTTAACAATTTATCATAGGTATAACCCACAAACGTCCGTTTTTATAAAGATTATTTAATTATATTAATAATATAGATAAAATACAGGTCCCACTCCTGAAATATTCGAAATGGCGGTTGAGGTTATCAAAGATACGGCACAGCCGAATATAGCACTCTAACTTGTTGGATTTAAGACTGACTAAAAATCAGTACTCAGGATTGCGAAAGCGAACCATTAAAAAAATTGTGCAAGTTTTCCATCATATCGAGATTTAGTTTCTGTCAAAAAGAATGTTTACCTTTACAAACGGGTATTAGTGTAACATTAGGTTCAGCAGAAGTAAAATTGCAGGATGTGCTCGAACACACTGCAGAACGTTTATTAAATACACTTGATGCTGACTCTAGAAAAAAAACTTAAAAAGTGCAGCATCACTTTAAATTCTAAATGGGCATGTAATGGAAGATCTGGTCAGAAACAATACAAGCAATGTAAGGCAGAAAGTTTAACTGATTGTAACTTATTCATGGTATCTTTCATTCCATTACGTTAAAGAAAAATTTATATTGGCTTAGAGCCGTCAACCAGTAAAGCTACAGAAATGGATGTATAGAATATTGAAATTCCCTCCTCAACAAAGTATTGCAGACCAACTTGTAATAACTGAATAAGTTCGAAAAATAAAAGATCAGATTAAAGAACATCAACCGGCAATATTTAAATTTGATGAGCAATGCATTGAAATTAATTTTCAAATATTCCTTACAATGATCGATGGAAAAGTTGCACAAGCTTTAACCGAAAAAAAGTCTTCATTAAGTTGCCCCGTATGCCAAAAGACATCAACCCAATTATGCCAACCCCCAACACAACAAAAAAGCAAAAAAAAAAAAACAAATTCAAGCAATATACCTTCAGCTCTGCCTTATAATTGACTAGCAAAAACAAAGAGAAGGAAATCCAGATGATGGAAACACTGCAAGGATATTCTTTCCTGATCTAGAAACTGGCCAGTATGCAAATAAAATAACAAGAAATACTCTTGGAGACAAATGCCAACCACAGTTCATAAAAGTCTGTACACAATATGCTATTAATTGATACAGTTTCTTCCGCGAGTATAATACAAGAAAAATTTCCAGATATTGTTCTAATGAAGTTGCTATGACTATTTTGTTGGGCACATCAGATCCATATATGTATGTCCAGTATTCGACAAAAATGGAAATCAACCTCAATTGAATTAGAGGAAGAAGTTAAACAACTTCTAAAAAATAAAACTCAAAGCTATTTACAAGAAATTTGTACTAATATTGTTTAATTTCAATTGTTTATAGATTATAATTTGATTTTGATTAAGGTATATATTTTTATTAATATAAAAATATAATACATATACACATTAATGGCGATTTCTTTTCTGAGAAAAATGTTGCATAAATGGTACATGCTCTACACAAAAGAGATAGAGCATGTACCATTTATGCAACATATTTCTCAGAAAAGAAATCGCCATAATCCAAAAATAAAAGTGAAATTACTTAAAAATTTTATCGATAGCCAAGATTACTATTTGGTTTGGTATTCATTTAATCGGGCTTTTGCTATAATCGGTTAATCGCTCGATTAATTAACCGAGGTTTTGGTTTAATTGATTAATAATCGGTTAATTTTGTTATTGATCGGTTAACGGATTAACAAATTTTTCTATAAATTAAGTAATTTCAATATATAAAAATGCATAAATTATTTGTTATTTGCAGTTTTTTTATTAGTAAAAAAAACCAAAAAACATACCAATTTTGAACTAAAACGAGCAAACCAAAGAATAATTAATAATTATGTAATACATATTTTTTAGTTAATACATATAATGTATTAATTAATTAATTTAACTAGTACATAAAATGTATTACTTAAACAATAAACTGTAAGACCATTTTATTAGTTATTTCAATAGTTTAAGAAAATCGTATAAAATAATCTTTTATACAAATAATTTGGATATTTAAGCGTTTATTTTCTTTAGTTTTGATAAAACTTGACTTTGAAAAATTCTTTTATTTATCGTAGATGTTGGAGAAATCGAAAGCAACCAGAACATCTAATTTCTCAGTCCTCTTCCTGGATTTTTCTTAACATATAAAATGTTCCTTTATGTCACTAGCGTCCTGTTTTAATGTTTTAAAATTTTTAACACTTCTAGTTATTTCAGTTAATTCTGTTAAAAGATTAATATTAGAAGAAACAAATAACTAAACGCATACATATAAAAAGTACGTGAAACAAAAAGCTGTTAACAGCAAACACTTATGTATTTAAAATGAAGATAACTGAACACCTTTGTTTGTATGAAAACTATTTTCTAAACACATACCTTTTGTATATGATACGAAACAAATAATTAAAAAAACAAAAAATATGTAATAATACTACAAAAAAATTAAATATTTTGTTACATCGGTTAATTGGACTGAAATTAATCGGTTTAATCGTTAATCCAAAATAGGCAATATTAAATTAACCGATCAGTTACTCGGGTAGTAATTAATCGGTTGAATTTTTTTGGAAAACTTATTAAAATTTTTGTACTTGACAGCTTTCTGCAATAAACAATTTTTTGGCCATAATATTGATGTTTTAAAATAGTTGCAGGATGTAAATAAAACAATATAATATTTTTATGTTTAAATTATGAAACATCGAAGAAAAAAGTTGAAATATCCGTTAAACTAAGAACACAAAATAAAGAAATAATCAAAGACAATATGCAAATAGGCTCAGCCTATTTGCTTGAGTTTTTTTTGGCCAACTTTTTCAGGTTATTGATTTTCTTTGCGTTAAACTCTATCTTTCCAGATGTACAGTTGGGAGCTCCGGAACTGCAGAATATTTTTTTAGTGTGAAGTTGGGAGAGGTTAAACCGTCAATAAAGTGCTTAGCAACCACTTTTCCTTGGTCAGTTTTGTTGTAATAAATCTCTTTGTAAGCGGATACTTTAAAAATAATCCTGTTTTCTTTTCGAATTCACCTCCCAGAAGTTTCATCTGAGTTAGCGATCTTCTTGAAAAAATGTGGCCACCAAGTATTAAAAGCATAGATAATGTCGTTCGTTACTTGGTGAACAGTAAAGCGCCCTGATTTAATTGATTTAAGAATAATCTTAGCATTCTGGTTTGGTGTGTAAACTCTGTCAACTCGTCGAACAAGCCGTTTGATTCAGCCGAAATCTAGATCACACGGTTAGTATGAGTGACCCCTGACTGGGAAGAAGTGACAGATAGTTTTGAATATTCATCTTTCACGAAGATTCATAGATAATCGCACCATACATTGATTTTAGTTTTGCGCAGAAGGGCCATCACTGAAAAGATTTAGCTGCTTAGTTTTACCAGGAACTTCAGTTTTCAAATAATGTAGTATCATAGAGCAAACCTCCTTCGTGTTAAATGTACATTTTAGCTTTTTGTCTTCATGTCATCTACACAAAATACATTTAACTAAAGCTGGCGCAGATAGAACACCTCCTGTACATGTATATTTGGAAAAGGCAAATTTTGCATAAAGTCAAAGCAAAGCACTACTATATTTTCATCACCGTTCTGAATCACCTCCTTTTGTTTTGTATAAAACTTTTTGGCTCTGCGCTTATGCATCATTTGCTCAGCAAATATGTTGCGCTTTACATTGTCACTTGGATAAAGATCTCTTAGTTTTGATTTTAAATTTTCACACTGGCTGAAAACATCAACTTGTGACGGTCCGAATGATAAATTGAAGTTTTCCTTAAAGCATCTATAGTAAACACTATATTTAACTTTATCTCTCAAGGGAAGGTGGTCCATTTTAAACATTTCAACCATTTTGGAAATATTCAACTGTGTATCCAAATATTGCTTTTTGCTAGAACCGTAATGTATTTCCCTAAATTCGTATGTATGTATATATGTATGTATGTACGTATGACTGTATGAATGTATGTATGTATCGAAAGACCCTGGCCAGATGGTAGTGCCAGGAGTGCGAGACTTTAACACGCTAAAACAACATCGTTTCACATGTCCCTTATCCCTGCGGAACCACCGCAAAAGTATTCCCTCGCAGGTGGGGATTTTCTAAAACCCTATCCGGTGAAATTTCTTCTTCGAACACCCTCTTGTCTTCGTAGCTCCAAAAGCACCGTTCTAACATACGCGGTTACACTCTCCCAATTTTCCAAGGACACCAACATTATTTGAACTTTATTACTCGTACTCACATTTGCTCCTACTTGTCGTCGTAGGTTTGCTCTCTCCAGGTCAAAACGCGGACACACAAAGGACACGTGTTCGGGATCTTCCACATCCCCAGTACAACATGGACAAAACTGCGAACTGTCAAGTCCGAAGCGATATAACTATGAACGGAAACAACCGTGTCCACTTAGAAATTGTGTTAGGTAAAAATCTAGATAGCCATGACGCCTACTGATCCAAGCTTCTACATTTGGTATCAGCGCGTACGTCGATTTGGGTCTGGACAATTTCCCACTGTGCGCCGAGCCAAAAATACCAATTTTGCCTCTCTAGCCAAGATATCAATTGGCGTTAAACCCGCAATAACCAAAACTGCCTCATCTGACACGGTCCTATACGCTGAGCATACTCGCAGTGCCGCTAGCCTGTAGACAGCACTGATTTTACCGCAGTATGTCTTGAGCCTCGTAGATTCTGCCCATATTGGAGCCGCATAGAGAATGACGCTCCTTACAACACTCGCTAATATCTTTCTCTTCATATACCTGGGACCTCTTGTATTCGGCATTATCCGGCACAATGCCGAGCATATATTTACCGCCTTATCTCTCACATAATTAAAATGGTGTCTGAACGATAAACGGTTATATATTCTACTTTTTTACGGCTAGATAATAGTACAGCCTCCGTCTTATGATCGGCCAGTGTTAAACCCATTGAACTGAGCCATGCTCTAACCATCTGGATACCACTTTCAGAAATTGTCTTAGGCTCGTCTAACGTCTTAGCCACCATCACCAGGGCTATATCATCTGCAAAGCCGATTATTTTTGCTCTTTTCGGAAGATTTACTCTTAGTACACCATCGTACATTAAATTCCATAACAAAGGTCCTAACACTGATCCTTGTGGTACTCCACCTGTTACTTTGTAGTATTTCATCCCCTCTTCGGTTTGGTATAAGAGCACTCTCTTTCGGAAATAGTCCTTTACAATTGCCACTAGATATGCAGGAGTATTCAGACGTTCTAATGCATTTACAATATTCACCCATTTGGCCGTATTAAATGTATTTTTTACATCTAGAGTAACAAGTAAGCAGTATTCCTTGCAACCCTGTCTCCAACTACTACCCTCAATTGCCTCCTTTGCAATGCTCAGAACCATTTCAATTGCATCGATTGTTGACATTTGTTTTCTAAACCGGTATTGCGTTCTGGAAAGGCCATCTGCAGCTTCGATGAACTCCCCTAGCCTATTACAAATAATCCTTTCCAGTAGTTTGCCTTTCGTATCTATCATGCACAATGGTCTGTACGATGACGGATCCTCTAAAGGCTTCTTATCTTTGGGTAGGAGCACAAGTTTTTGCCTCTTCCATATTGGTGGGAATTATCCATATTTCAAGCAGGAGTTTACCAACTGCAGTATTGGATACGGATTGCAGTTTAAAGCCTCTTTTAGAACGATATTGGGGATGCCATCAGGTCCAGTAGCTTTCTTGTCTTCAAATTTGGAGACCGCCTCTAGGATTTCCGGTAGTGTAACCTCTGGAAAGTTAAAATGCTCCTCACGATTTTGGTTGCTCCACGTTGGAGCTAGCTGTTCTGGAAAAAGGTGAGTGACTATCTTACTTATAGCCATAGACGCCATAGGCGAGGGGGTACTTAAACACTTAAGTTTTTTTCTCACAAGCTTATACGCTAAGCCAAATGGGTTCCTGTCAATATCGTCACAGATCTCCAAGAAACATAATCTTTTACTTCGTCGTATTGCCGACTTCAGTGACTTTCTCTTTGCATTCAGAGTCTGGCGATGTAGTTCGTTTTCCACTCTACCACGAGTTCTTATGTACAGTCTTCTTGCGCGAATACAGTCTTTTCGGAGCTCGGCTATTTCTTCCCACCAATACACAGGGGTCTTGTTTATCCCGCGATTTCTTTTCCTCATAGAAATGTTGCACGCTCGTGTTAAATGCATTATAAACTGCCCCGCCATATTTTCAGGTGTACCGTTTAGTTCCAAATCCTCCATAAACATGGAAAATAACTGTCGGTCACACGTGTTGGCTTTCCATCCAGGCAGGTTTCCACCATTGCCTATTGTAGATGCAAGTGAACGTTCGTGTATGTCCATAATTATAGCGCTGTGATCACTGTGAGTATATAAGTCGCTAATACCCAAATTTATACGATTTCGGATATTGGCACTAGCAAATGCAATATCTATTATTGATCCCCCTCCATTCCTTCTATACGTCTATTCATTTCCATCATTCATCAGTACCACATCTAGCTGAGCGAATGATTCCAGCAAAATCTTACCCCTTTCATTAGTCCGCGGACAGCCCCATTGAAGTCCCATTGCAATCAATATTGATGTTCTCCCAATCGCATCGCTCGTTAAGGCATATATGATCCTCTTATAATCTTCAATGTCATATCTTGGAGGAATGTAGCAACTATATATGCAAGTTAGTTGAGCCCAGTCCCGACATTAATTAAAGTTTATTACACCTTGTTTGTTACAAATATTTTTTATTTATTTTATTAATATTTTTTATTTATTTTATTAAATATTTTTTATTTATTTTATTCCTTTAAAGTATGTTTTATTTTTATGGTTACAATATTTTCTTAAATTAATTTTAAAATAAAACTTGCTATGCAAGCTGTGGTCGAAACTGAACTAACTTTTTATTCCAAGATAAGAGTTCTATTACTTCACGTTAATTGAAAAAACAAGAATAAAGACAATAACAAATACGCGGCAGAATAGGTTCACATTTCATGTGAACCGAATGTTTAATAAAAATGCAACGTAGCGTCTGCAACAATCTTAATGTTTATGTTTAATAAAAATGCAACGTAGTGTTTTTTTGTTACGCGTACAGCGTTTATTTGAAAATGTTTTAATTTACACAGTTAGACTTCCGTTCCTTAACTGTTCCCCCCTTTAAGCATCGGACGTCCTCGTCTGATCGTAATTATGAAGGATATTGTTAACTTTTATTTTGCGTTGCCCTTTGGCGAAAACGTATGCAATACAAATTATTAGCATTAGAATAAAAAGGGAGGCTGAGGCGTACCAGGTTCCTCGTACTTTCAGATGTAGGTGAGAAATATGATCCAAATTTTTAATATTTAAGTCGTGGAGGTACTGGAGTGATAGTAAGGTGGTATGGTCCGTTAAGTTTACCGTATGGGCTATTGGGGTTTCAGGACTTTTAAAAGCGATTTTTCGGAAATTTTTAAACTCTGTTGAGTTGACAGTTAAAGTACTGTCAAAGGTTACAAGATATGTACCTTTTTGAAGATGTTTTGTTAAATTTTCAGAGACGACCTTGGAGGGTTGATTGTTTATGATCACGATCCCATCGTCAATTTCCATTAAGGGTGGGATGCCGTGTGCAGAATTTGTGCCACAAGCAGCTGCGTTATTGTTTAATAAATCGCTGAGGCACGAATTGTTCTTGTGACTCAACGCTTCACAAAATGAAGTTATAGATCTCTTTTTACAATTTTTCAACATAATGTATTTGTAGCCACATTTTGCTACATCATTGGTTTCGAATGATAATGTAACGTTATGGTGAACAACAGGAAATATTAGTTTTTTATTACAAAATTCTACAATTTTAGGGAATTTTATTAAAAATGTGATAACGTTCTCATTCTGCAGAACTTTTAATTTTGAATTTACAATTATTTCACTTATACTAATACTGGCATCTACTTCGGATTTTAAAATGAAATCTATTTCTGAGCTGTCTAACAAAGTGGGATTAACCATTTGCATCTTTCCCAAAGTTATGGACAGGGCTATATTATCTAGTTCCCTAAGCACTTCTCTATTCCTTTCGCTTAACAGACTAAATAGGTACCCTGAATCTATTTCCGAGCTTTTTACCTCTTTTAAAAGCGCGTTGACAGTGTGAGTTAAGTTATTTATTCTAGATTGCATTTCGGTGTTTATAATTAATTGTGCATTACTTGCTGTAATCAATTCATTTTGCTTGTCAAACACTTCAGTAATATCATCGTGATCCGGCGTGCCAGCTACGTATTTCAGGGCAGTCCCAATAATATTAATGCTACGCGTGTGTCTGTGTTGTACGCGTAAGGATTCTATTGCTTTTTGTATTTGGTCAACATCAGATTCTAGTAATTTCCGCAAGTGCCATTTTGGTAATAGATTTGTTAGGTTTATAGTCTCTTCTGCCATGGTTGTAAAATTAGATAGATCTGTTACATGGGCCAGAACTCCATAAGCGTCAAAGATTGCTACGTACCCATCTGCTATTGGAATATAGCGTGAGGCAGAATAATCCAGGATGGTAGCATGGTTGGTGGATATAATTATTGTAAATATAAGGGTGAAATAAGTCCTCATGTTGTTCCTCAGCTGCAGTAATATGATGAAAATTATTATGATAATTCAGGGCTCTTTTTCCCGTTAAAGTTCAGGTACAATTCAGTTTCCACAAAACTTTTTATTCTGCGATTAAAGTTATTGCTTTTAAATATTTCGTCTTGAGTTTTTTTCTGTTTAATAGATTTGTAATGTCTGATGATCTTTTCCTTACAAAGGACTTCTTTTTTCTACAAGCCTGTGTCTAGTTTTTTTTTATAAAATCTTATGATTTCTTCTTTTCTTTTAACTATTATTTCTGCGTTGTTTTGTAATATCTATGATTTCTTTTTTTAAACTATATTTTTTAGCAAATCTGTGTTTAGTTTTTTTATAAAATCTTATGATTTCTCTTTTTTTACTATTCTTTCACAAGTTTGTGTTGTTTTGTAAAATCGATGATTTCTTCTTTTTTTTTTAACTATTCTTTGACAAGCCTGTGTTTAGCTCTTTATAAAATCTTATGATTTCTTTTTTTCAACTAATTTTCCACAAGCCTGTGTTTTTTTTTTACATCTATGATTTCTTTTTTTTTAAACTATTTTTTGAAAAGTGTTTAGTTCTTTATAAAATCTTATGATTTCTTTTTTCCAACTAATTTTTCACAAGTCTGTGTTTTTTTTAAATCTATGAATTCTTTTTTTAAAACTATTTTTTGAAAAGTGCTTAGTTCTTTATAAAATCTTATGATTTCTTTTTTTCAACTAATTTTTCACAAGTCTGTGTTTTTTTTTAAATCTATGATTTCTTTCTTAAAACTATTTTTTGAAAAGTGCTTAGTTCTTTATAAAATCTTATGATTTCTTTTTTCCAACTAATTTTTCACAAGTCTGTGTTTTTTTTTAAATCTATGATTTCTTTTTTTAACGTTGGGCGCCAGTAAGTTGAGCCCAGTCCCGACATTAATTAAAGTTTATTACACCTTGTTTGTTACAAATATTTTTTATTTATTTTATTAATATTTTTTATTTATTTTATTAAATATTTTTTATTTATTTTATTCCTTTAAAGTATGTTTTATTTTTATGGTTACAATATTTTCTTAAATTAATTTTAAAATAAAACTTGCTATGCAAGCTGTGGTCGAAACTGAACTAACTTTTTATTCCAAGATAAGAGTTCTATTACTTCACGTTAATTGAAAAAACAAGAATAAAGACAATAACAAATACGCGGCAGAATAGGTTCACATTTCATGTGAACCGAATGTTTAATAAAAATGCAACGTAGCGTCTGCAACAATCTTAATGTTTATGTTTAATAAAAATGCAACGTAGTGTTTTTTTGTTACGCGTACAGCGTTTATTTGAAAATGTTTTAATTTACACAGTTAGACTTCCGTTCCTTAACTTGCATACTCCAGAGACAGTAGCACGTACAAAGCCACATTCCGTATTGTTGATGTGTCTCAAACTTTTTCTGTTTACGACCCATATTGCAGAAGAACCAGTGTCGTCACTGATCCAGCATGGCAAGCCAACGTTCCTATATTGTTCACTAAGAATACATATATCCACGTCCAAGTTACGAACACTCTGATTTAACAGATCTTGAGCAGCTTCACCGTGATTTAAGTTAAGTTGCAGCAGTCTCATAGGGATTTAAATTTTTGGCACGCTCCTATATTGCGGACAGCCAGCTGATCCTGTAACGTGGTTGGTATCGGATCAGATCCAGTGTCCCTACAAAGTAAGCACATTGCTTTTTTGGTGCAGCTTTTGATCTTATGGCCACCTTCGCCGCAGCGTATATAGCAGCTTGAATAATCATTCGGGCTTTTGCATCTAGTAGCTGGGTGACCGAAATTTAGGCATCGGTAACATCTTCTTGAGGATATTTTTTCTCGTATACGACATATCACCCATCCTATACGTATTTTTGTTGTCTCCATTAGTTCACTGGCCAATGCCGAACTTAGAGCAACGGTTGCTATTTGGCTCTCCTCATGGATTTAATTGCAGACGTTTGTAATACCCTGAAGTCGTCTGATAACCTGCAAATAGCCTCATATACCTCCTCGCTGGTTGTTACCTCATCAATGTCCTTTATTTCTAAAAGAACTTCTTGAGTTAATGAACGAACTTCAGCCTCTGAGCCAAGGACATCTTTAACCGCAGTCCTAAATTCGACCGTATTCTCGTGCGCAGGCCTTGTTAGCTCTAAGAGTAACTCACCTTTATCTGTTTTCCTGATGTTTCTAACATTCTCACCCAGGACGTTCTTTTTTGGATTTTGTTTCACTTGCTTGAGGATATCTGCGTAGCTGGTCTCTCCACACGCTTTGATGATAAGTGCATCTGGTCGTATTGGCCTTATTGGTTTATTTATTTTCTTGGCCTTTGGGCGCACTTTCCTCCATTCGGATTGTGAGTCTTCTGTATTTGGGATTTTGGATGGTTCACTAGCAGCTTCTGCATTAGCCACATTCTTATTTTCCGCAGCCTTGTACAGGTTGCTTTCTTTCTTCTTCTTTGTTCTGTTTCCCTTGGGACTTTGAGTTAGAGAACCTCTTTTACTAGCCAGTTCCGTTCCTTGGATCTTTGGCCATGCTTCGGTCTGGGTTTCGCTATTAACGGCTATTTTCCCAAACTTTTGCCAGATATACACCCGATATCATCGGATACCATTAAATACAACGCATGTATTTCCCGCGTCAGCGAATGAATATCCTTATGGATGTTCGTACGAGTTCCCAGAAAATCTACCAACTGTAAGATTTTTCTCCCCAGTTTAGTCACATTCTCAACTTTTTCATTTCCGCCAGTTAACATTACCATGCCTGTTGCATTCAGAGGCGGTGACCTCATTATCACCGAACTCCTACGAAATGGAGATTTTGCACCAGAAGGTGTCTCCTCCACTCTAATCACCGTTCTCAATGTTTCTTCTCTCACTGGTTCATTTTCATTCATTTTGTCTTCGTGGTCCCAACTTAAAGCCGCTATCTCCGCTCGCTGTACAGTCACGTCTATGATCCCTTTGGAAGCAGTGAGGTCCATGCGAGGATTGGCAAAAGGTCCTTATGGGACCAGCCGCCAGAGCCAGATCCGTGTAAGTCGGGAATTTACCATCCGATCCTGCACCGCCAACTAAATGGTGACGAACTTTGAGCGCACTTTAAGATTTGCCAGGTTTTAACGGGGCGGAGGCAATTGTAGCATTAGCCCAGAAGCCATTTCTATAGAATTTTACTTCTGCATACTAAGGCTCCAGAATACCACAATCGTCAGCCCGGGGTTCTGTCAATTCCTATCCATGTTTCCAGAAATACCTTAATTAAGATCTTACTGATCTCGATCTTTATGCCTTAAAGACGTATCATCGTATGTACTGCCGCCTCTCCTGGGATCAGACGCAGACCAGGGAGCCCAATATGGGTCAGACGCTCCTGGATTTCTGATTTGGGAAACCACGGAGGCATCACTCTCCTAATTGCTCCTCTCTTGAGGGCATCCCTTGTGGGAAGATCCTTATTTAGATGGCGGGATCTATTCGCCATGGCACAGTTCCGTCGTCAGGCACTTGTACCTTTTTGTAGTATGCCCTCTGGCCCTGCCGCTCTTGGTCGGGGACTGCTTATCTATCGTAGCTGGCCTACATATCTGTAGGTCGTTCAGCTATCCGCCACCCGCTGACCCCCATAGTAGCTGGAGCTTGGCCCTATGATGTATGTATGTATGTATGTATTTATGTAAGCATGTATGTATGTATGTAGGTATGTATGTATGTATGTATGTATGTATGTATGTATGTATGTATGTATGTATGTAAGCATGTAAGCATGTATGTATGTATGTATGTATGTAGGTATGTATGTATGTACGCATGTATGTATGTATGTATGTATGTACGCATGTATGTATGTATGTATGTATGTATGTATGTATGTATGTATGTATATATGTATGTATGTATGAATGTATGCATGTATGTATGTAAGTATGTATGTATGTATGTATGTATGTATGTATGTATGTATGTATGTATGTATGAATGTATGTATGTATGTGTGTATGTATGCATGTATGTATGTATGTATGTATGTATGTATGCATGTATGTATGTATGTATAAATGTATGTATGTATGTATGTATGTATGTATGAATTATCCCATCACCGTTGCCACTTGGAGATAGATTTATTTCTCTCTACTAAACGTAGGATTCGTTTCACCGTGTTTGGATTATTACTTTTCGTATAGTATATATCCGACAATTCCTTGGCCGTTATTTCTAACGGCATGATTCCAGAAATTACACTGGCTGCCTCCAGAGATATGGTGCGATATCCACTATATACCAACTTCTTCTTAAGAGGGATATGATATCTCTCCTTCTTGACTTTTTTGCCAGATTCTCCCATACTGGTGGTCCATACAGGAGTATCGAGTTCGTTACCTGTGAGATTAGTTTTCTTCGGCTTTGTCTGGGACCTCCAATATTTGGCATTATTCTGGCCAGGGCGTTTCCAACCCCGGTTGCTTTTTTGCACGCATATTGTAAGTGCGCTCTAAAATTGAGCCGGTCATCTATCATTACTCCCAGATATTTTATTTCGCACGAAGAAAAAATAGTGCTACTACCGACTTGTAGTGTTAGCCTTTCTATTTTCCTTTTTCCGGTTATGAGAACAGCTTCTGTCTTGTGGTCAGCAAGGCTTAGGTTTTCGGACTCCAACCAAGATTTAATTTTCCCGATGGCTTCATTTGCGTATTATTGAACGTCGTCTATATGTCTAGCACGGATAATAATCGCAATATCGTCCGCAAACCCTACGATTTTTGCTTCCTCTGGTAGTTGAAGCCTAAAAACATCGTCATACATAATGTTCCAAAGTAGCGGTCCAAGGACCGAACCCTGTGGGACTCCACCCGTAACCCTGTAAGACTCCAATTCGTTATCGGTTTCATACAATAAGGTCCTATCCGAGAAATAGTCCATTACTATTTTAATGAGGTATTTTGGAACATTTTTATTTCGAATCGCCGATAATATTTCCCTCCATCTGGCCGAATTGAATGCATTTTTAATGTCCAAGGTGATAATAGCACAATATTTCCTGGCCTTACCTTTCCCCAATATAGCTTCTCTGGCTATTTCCACAACGAGATTGATCGCGTCAATCGTTGATTTCGTCTTACGGAACCCAAACTGCATATTCGAGATACCGTTTACCCTATCGATGGCCAATTGCAGTCGCCCATATACAATTCTTTCCAGACATTTGCCTATTGTATCCAGAAGGCAAATGGGCCTATACGATTGTGGTTCCCCTAGAGTTTTTCCCGACTTCGGAATAAGGATTAATTTCTGTTGTTTCCTTTTTCTATAGAAGACGCCTTCTCTTAGACACTTATTAAATAAGTTAGTAAATAGCCCAGGCCTCGTTTTAAGCGCTAGTTTGAGTGCTTTGTTTGGAATGGAGTCCAATCCCGTAGCCTTGTTGTCCCCTATTCTTGAGCATAGGGCAACGATTTCTTCCTCGTTTACGACTGCCTCCTGTGGTTGGGTGTCATTTAGTCCATAATCAAGCTCTTCGTAAGGAAGGCCACTTGGGAACAGGTGGTTTACTATCTTGTTCATCATGTCGGGGCATGTTATTTGACGAGTTTTTTCCCCCTTAGAAGTGCCATGACCATACGGTAGGCACTCCCCCACGGATCCGCGTCGGATTCCCTACACAGTTGCTTAAAGCATTCCGATTTGCTACGGTTTATTGCCTTTTGTGGGTCTTTCCTTGCTTGGTTGTACGTGTTTCTTCTCAAGAGATGATCAGGTCCTAGTCTACCTCTCTGATATTTGCGTCTTGCCTTAAGACACTGTGTTCTTAGGGCGGCTATGTCCTAGTTCCACCAGAAATTTTCGGCTCTTCTTTGTGTCCTTCTTTGTCATGGCATAGCTGCATCACAGGCTGCATTTAAGGATGCGACTACTTGCTCTGACATTTCCGCCACTGATCCATCTGTTATGTTGTAGTTGGAGAATACCTCCACAAAGCAATCTGAATCAAGCTTCTCTTTTGCCCAACCATGGAAAATAGCCTTATCTCGTTTATGCTTATTGAGCTTTCCGCTCTATATATTGAAAATTATCGCCTGGTGATCACTATGTGTATAATGTTCTCTCACCCGCCTGTCAATATTCTTAGCAAGATTCTGACTGACAAAAGTTAGGTCGACAATGGACCCACATCCGGCTCTTCTGAAGGTAAAGGAGTTACCCTTGTTTGCAAGCACAAGGTCAAGCCGAGAGAACGCGTCCAAAAGAATTCTTCCCCTTTCGTTTGTTCTCTGACTGCCCCAATCCACCGCCCAGGCGTTAAAGTCGCCTCCGATGATTACTGGCCTATGACCGACTACATCTCTTGTAAGGTTGTCGATTATCCGTTCAAAATCAGGTATCGGTATGTTTGGTGCCGCATAACAGCTATATACGTATATTCCACCGATTTTTGCCCTTGCAAAGCCCTCTTGTCGCTGCTGCATGCCTCCCTCTATAGCTTTCCTGCCACAGGCCCATACAACCGCTCTTCCTGTTAAGTCCTTTTCCCAGTCATTTTGATCTAGGTTCTTGCATTGTTCGCTGATTATTGCTATGTCCGCCTTTAGTTCACAGATAGACTGGACAAGGATATCTTGTGCTGTCGCGCAGTGATTTAAGTTGAGTTGGATTACCCGCATTTATTACTTTCGCTTAACGCCTTTTGAACACTGGGCACTTGGGCACATAGAATACACTTTGGTTCAGATAGGCAGTCCCTAGCAAAATTACCTTCCTCTCCACATTTTCGGCACCGGTTGGATCTGTCGATCTTCGATTTGCAAGACCTTTTTGTGTGCCATACTCGAGGCACCTAAAGCACTTTGTGACCGGTATTGTCTCTCTTAGCCGACAAATGGACCAACCTATTTTTATCCTACGCAGTTCCAGGGCTTTACGAGCTACCTCCGCTGGTAAAACTATCCTAGCGATTTGTGTTCCCACTGGCGTTCTCCGTAAGGTTTTAAATAATCTCTCATCTAGCTCTGGTAAGTTAAGTGCCAGTGCCAGCGCTCTCCCGATTTCCACTTCGTTTTTTTTCACAGTCTCCCATTTTCCTTCACAAATTAGATCGCCCTGGGTCGGTGAAGCGTCTTCGATAGGTTTTTCCCTCTGGTGATCTATTGTTGGCTTTCTTTTCTTTTTGGGTGACCGTTTCTGTCTTTTGGGTTTTGATGCTTTCGGTGTTTCCTCCTTTTCCTCTCTATCTCGCTTAACATCCCTCCTAGCCGGCCAAACTTGAGGGGAGGTTTGCGTATCTTTCTCAATCGTTCCACATTTTTCACTTCCTCCCTTAGGAGTTTTGTGGGTATCATTTTCTCTGTTGTTTTTTTCGTCACGGATTTTGTTATACGTGATTCTAATTGTTCTTACTTTGTCCTTTATGGCATGGTGGACGTTATTGCGACAATTTATATACTCCATGAGGTCTATGATAAGTTCACCGAGTTCAGAAAATGTGTCCCCATGCATTCTTGGGTTCTCCTGGGGGTTTTGTATCCCCTATTTCTCTATAGCCTTCGATGCTGGTCTTTTGTACTACTTGCGCTCGGTGGGGTTCTCTTAATAACAGAGGGTTATTTTAATCATAGAGTACTCAATGAATTTTTATTAAGCTTCTGTAAAGATAGTGAATGGGATACTTGGGTTCAGTATTTTACATTCGAGTACAATACAACGCCACACATAGATACAAATTACACGCCATATGAATTGGTCTTTGGGAAGTTACCTTACCTGCCAAACGATGAAATTAGAAGTTATGAAAAAATTTACAATATAGAAAACTATGCAAGAGAATTAAAGCAAAGATTACAATTTTCTTTAGAGAAAACGAAAGAATATTTAGAAATAGCTAGTGTCAGTAGAATAAATAAATTTCGAAACACAGAAACACTTAATTTAGAAGTAGGAGAGCTAGTGCTACTAAGAACAGTGAATAGGAAGAAAAACCAGGCACCATATCATGGGCCATACAGGATAATAAAAAAACATGGAGTTAATTCTGTTTTAGATATAGGAGGTAAAGCGAGAAAATATCATAATAATAAGTTGAAAAAATATAATTAAATGAATTGTATTATAAAAAAAAAATTTATTTCTAAAATTTTTTTTTTTTTCAATAAAGTGTGAGGGTGTAATGTATTTATTACACATCTCTAATCATTTATTACACATCTCTAATAATTTATCGTTGAATCAGCTGTTTCATATATTTTTTAGAATCAGCTGTGCTGCTTATATTTTTATTAGTAAATAAACAATATTTTATGTATGTATGTGTAAGCATATAATTGCATGTAAATATATAGAATACGGATTAGATTTTAGTACCGTTATTTTAGTTTATAAGGAGACTAAAATAACTTAGCCGAGCAATTGGCTCTTTGTTTTCTTTTTTATTAAAATCACCAGTACTCCAAGTAGTGCTTTGCCTTGGCGCTTGTTAGTGCCGGCAAAAAAATAGTAGTGCCAGTGCTGTTTCAAACGCCGGCCAAACAAAACTTAAAACCCACCAAAGTAGGAACTTCTTTTTTTATTTTTTTAAATGACATCCAGTCATTACATATTCAAAGCCCGTCTGTTTCCAAACCATTTTTCACATTCGAAAATTATGTGCTTAGCATCTTCTTCCAGTGCGCCGCATGAGTCGCAACTGCTTACTGGTTTTATCTTAAACCGTTGTAGGTACTTATTAAAAGTACCATGGTTTGTCATCGCCTGAGTTAAGAAGTAACCCATGTTTCCATGTTGCCTATCTATCCATGCTCTTATATATGGGATGAGCCTATACGTCCATCTGCCGTTCTTATCTTGATTCCATCATTCCTGCCATTTGGCTATTATTTTATCCCTGGCGTTATTTCTTATCTCCGTGGTTATTCTAGTTCGCTCCAGTGAATAAGTGTTGTCTCAACTTATACGTTTGGTTTGGCTATATATTTCCTCTTTTTCCAGGATTAAAAGGCCTATTGGCGGTAGTCCTGCAAGCACTTATGCCGCACTTGTGGATACCGTGCGGTACGCTGATATAATACGGAGAGCACTTACTCTCTGTGGTTTCTGTAACTCCCTTAAGTTATACTTGCGATTCAAGTCCCTCATAATGGTCGGGTCAGCATAAAGAAGTTGGGAGTGCACTACGCTATTTATTAATTTTCTTATCTACGGCTTTGGACCGCCACAGTTTGCCGTTATTCTGGCCAACAATATTGCCGTTTACAATTATTTGTCCCGAATATTAAGTACATGCTGTTTGAAGCCAAGATTATCGTGCAATTGTACTCCCAGATAGCACAAGCTCCGTTTAAATGGTATATCACTAGATTCTAGAATTATTTTTGGAATTTTGAAGACTCTGCGATCTGTCACCAGAATCGCTTCCGTTTTTGGCACTGCGAGTTGTTGGCCGATCTTCCTCAGCCATATGCTACAACGACATAGGCTATCATTAGCCACTATCTCGACCAATTCTTGTTTACAACAACTGCAATATAATCAGCATAACCTATTAGTTCCGCGCCCTCTTGTAGATTAATATTCAAGAGGTCATCTTACATTATATTCCATGTGAATGGTCCCAATACGGAGCCCTGAGGCACCCCAGCCGTTATTCGGTATTCCTTCATGCCATTTTCCGTCTCGTATAAAAGGATTCTCCTGTCAAGAGAGTCTGCTATCATGTTGTACAGAAAGTTTTCTACACCCTTCTTCCTAAAAGCCTCCAGTACCACGTTCAACTTCACTGTGTTGAATAAGTTTTTTACATCCAGCGTTATTATATGTAGGTATGTATGTATGTATGTATGTATGTATGTAGATATGTATGTATGTATGAGGTATGTATGTATGTATGTATGTATATATATATGTATGTATGTATGTATGTATGTATGTATTTATGTATCTATGTATGTATGTATGTATGTATGAATGTATGTATCTTTGTATCTATGTAGGTATGTATGTATGTATGTAGGTATGTATGTATGTATGTATATATGTATGTATGTTTGTATTTATGTATGTATGAATGTATGTATCTATGTATGTATGTATGTATGTATGTAGGTATGTATGTATGTATGTATATATGTATGTATGTATGTATGTATGTATGTATGTATGTATGTAGGTATCTATGTATGTATGTATGTATGTGTGTATGTATGTGTGTATGTATGTATGTATGTATATATGTTTTTTTTTTTTTTGTGTGTAGGTAGGTGAAAATCTTCCATCAGATACCTAGGTACTTTTCCCCCAGAGTTATGTCGGATTCCTACCGACTAAAAACACCACCTTTCTCTTCCCTCAGCCCTGCGGAACTGTCTGTTATGATATTCCTTCGCAGGGTCGGATAGACTTAATTAGTCTCTGCTTCTACCTCCTACAGCATCTTTCTGTGCTTCTCTTCCTCCCTCAGCTTTCTGTGAACTTCCTTGACTAGAGAGC
The DNA here is from genome assembly GCA_943735925.1 of Pollenia amentaria. Taxonomy (NCBI): domain Eukaryota; kingdom Metazoa; phylum Arthropoda; class Insecta; order Diptera; family Polleniidae; genus Pollenia; species Pollenia amentaria. The sequence continues at coordinate 51,683,463 of OX031008.1, forward strand.
AGGTCGCATCCCAGTTATCTTTCTTTCTAGTCATAACTTCTATTATGTTTTCAGGATCTATACTCTGTCCCATTAGATCCTCTGCGTGCCTACGCTCGTTTTCAAATCTTGGACATCGAAATATTGCGTGTTCTGCATCCTCTACTTGGTTTGCGCAAGAGGGACAGTTGGGTGACGTGTCGAGTCCAAACTTGTGCAGATATTTTCTGTACCCTTCATGTCCCGTGAGGAATTGCGTTAGGTGGTAGTTCACCTCGCCCTGCTTCCTCTTTAGCCAAGACTCTATTTTCGGTATAAGTCTAAAAGTCCATCTCCCTTTTCCACTTTCTTCCCATCTCTTCTGCCATGCCTGCATGGTTTTCAGCCTCACCATGTTTGGAATCTCATTCGCATTTGGTGGACTTAATCTTTTGCGTTCATACACGCGTTTTGCCTCGTCTCATGTCAATGGTCATGTCAATTGGGATTATTCCCGCTATAACGTAAGCTGCGTCGTCCGGTGTCGTTCTATATGCGCTGCTTAATCTTAAGGCGCATAATCTGTATACGGAGTTTAGTTTGGCCGCTACCGATTTGACCTTAAGGGCTTCCGACCATATTGGGGCCGCGTATAAAATTGTTGATTTTACCACTGTAGAGATTAGTTTTCTCTTCCCGTGCCTAGGTCCCCCTACGTTTGGCAACATCCTAGACAAAGCTACCACTATGTTCGATGCCTTAGTGCATATTTTTTCAATATGCGGTCTGAACTTTAGTTTGTCATCTATTACAACTCCTAGGTACGTAAGTTGCTGCTGTGACTCTATGATGTGTTGTCCTATTCTTATTTTTATTTTCTCTCTTTTTCGACAACTACTTATTAGTAGTGCTTCTATTTTATGTTCTGCTAGTTCCAAGCCGCTAGACTTCATCCATGACCTGATAGCATACACCGTTTCATTCGCCAGTAGTTCGACTTCGTCCACATACCTAGCAGTGACTATGATCACGATGTTGTCTGCGAAGCATACTGTTTTTGCCCCTCTGGTATGTTAAGGTTCAATACCCCATTTTACATAATATTCCACAGTAACGGTCCTAGGACCGATCCCTGTGGAACGCCTGCGGTTATGTTGTATGTACGCGTGCCCAAGTCCGTGTTGTAACGAAGCTCCCTCTCAGAAAAGTATCTCCCCACAATTTTAGTTAAGTACACCGGTACTCCAAGTCTGCCTAGGTTATCCATGATGCGTTCCCAGTTTGCAGTATTAAAAGCATTTTTTACGTCTAGGGTTATCACTGCGCAGTATTTCTTTCCTGCACCCTGACCTTCTATAGCAGTTTTCGCTGTGTCGACTACTATCTTAATAGCATCCATAGTCGATCTAGACTTCCTGAATCCGTACTGGTGGTCTGAGAGTCCACCCCTTACCTCCACAATTGGGACCAATCTATTGTAGATTACCCTCTCCAACGTTTTCCCAATAGAATCAAGCAGACATATTGGCCTGTATGATGACGGGTCTCCTAAGGTTTTGTTCGGTTTTGGAATGAGAACCAATATCTGTTTCTTCCAGCAGTCAGGAAATTTTCCCTCCTCCAAGCAACGGTTGAATACTTCAACAAATAGGCTTGGATTGATTTGCATTGCCTTTTTTAATGCCTTGTTAGGGATACTATCTGGGCCTGGAGCTTTTTTGTCTGATAGCTTCGTCGCTATCTGGATCAGTTCCTCTTCCGTTACTGCCGTTACTGTACCCGGGTTTATAGTGGTGTTGTTAGTGCGCAGGGCTTCGGTGTGTATCGGAAACAGAGTTTCAACGATTTGTCTCACTAATAGGGGGCATGTGGGTTGTGGTGATCTTCCTGCCTTGAGGCGGGAAGTAAAGGATTTATATGCCTTTCCCCATGGGTCTACCTCCGCATCCAGGCATATCTGCCTAAAGCAATTAATTTTACTCCTTGTTATAGCGCGTTGGAGTTCTCTTCTTAGTTGCTTATATTCGTTTTGTCGTTCAGTAAAATCGGGTCGGTTTCTTTGGCGTTGGCTCTTCCTTCTAGCACTGAGGCATTGTTTGCGTAGGCTATTTATTTCTGGATTCCACCAGTATATTGGTCGCCTGTTTTCCGAATCCCTTCGTCTCGGCATGGAGGTGTCACACGCCACTTTAAGTTTCGACATTAGATGTTCAACCATTTCCGAGGCTGTGCCATCAAAAGATCGGACATTAGTAATTGTCTCCCTAAAGGTTTCCCCGTCCAGTTTGCCAGCTGCCCACCCTCTATAAGTGTGGTGTGCGTCCTTCCCCGGTCTTGCCCTCTTCTTGGTTCGTTAATAGAAAAGATTATGGCCTGGTGGTCACTATGTGTGTAATGCTCACTTACCCTCCAGTCTATTTTCCGGACCAGTGAGCCACTTACAAATGTAAGGTCCACGATTGACCCTAGGCCTCTTGCCCTAAAAGTAGCCGCCCCTCCTCTATTGGCCAGTGTCAAGTCGTCGCCGGAAAAGGTCTCCAGGAGGACACGACCCCTGTTGTTCGTTGTCGTGCTTCCCCATTCAGTAGCCCATGCATTAAAATCTCCTGCTATAATCTTCGGATTGTGGAGCTGTGCGTCTCTTTTCAGCCGAGCCATCATCTGTTCGAACTGTTCGATTGATGCACTAGGTGGGGCATAGCAGCTGTAGATGCCTCCTGTTTTGGCTCTTACAAATCCTTCCTCAGGTTGTTTTTGGGTACCCTCAGTCGCTCGTTTTCCACATGCCCATATTGATGTTTTGCCGGATGTTTCTTTGACCCAGACGCTTGGTTGAAGATTTCTGTATTGTACACATACAATAGCTATGTCAGCACCAGTTTCTCTGATAGTCTACGAAAGCAGGTCCTGTGCCGCCCTACAGTGGTTGAGATTAATTTGTATTAATTTCATCTACGACGTTTTTTCAGCGCTGCCTGTCACGTGGTTTGTTTCCCGTTTTTGTGTTTGTTTGCAGAACATACATTCTGCATCGTTAGTGCAGTCCCTTGCCATGTGTCCTGTTTTTCCACACCTTCTACACAATTTTGACCTATCTAGAGGATTTTTACAAGATCGGGCCATATGCCCATATTCCAAGCATCTATAACATTGCCGGAGGACCACCATTTCTCTTAGGCGACATATTACCCATCCTATCCCTACTCGTCCGACCTGTAAGACTTTGTGGCCTTTTTCCGATGGTAGACTTATCCTTGCAGTCTGAGTTCCACCGTAGGATTTCCGTAAGCTTTTTATATCTTCTTCTCTCATGTTTGGTACGCCTAGTTGATCCTGAAATGCCATGCAGATATCCTCTTTTGTCGTGACTTCGTCAATATCTTTACATTCAATAGTTATCTCCTGCCTGCGGCTTTTAATTTCAGCCCTAAGGCCGATTGATTTCTCCATTTGTCCTCTATATAGGTCCACGCTAGTTTTATTTTTGGAGCTAATTTCAAGTAGAAGCTCCCCCTTTTGCGTCCTTCTGATACGTGATACATTTTCTCCCAGATCCTTTAGGGATGGGTCCCCCTTGATCTGTCACAATATGTCCGCATATGTTGTCTCACCCTTTGCAGAGATTATCATCGCTTCATTCCTTTCTCTTCTTTTCCTGCTGTACGTTCTCCGTTTCGGCTTCCGTTTCAGTATTTGCCATGCGTTATTTCCCTCTTGGGTGGGCTCATCATGTCTAGTGACAGCGCTCTCTTGTTTCTTTTTTCTCCTTCTGGCAACTTTTCTTGGCCTCTTAATCTTCCGTGTTATCGGCGATTCATCACCAGGTTCTCTACTTCTTTTCATGTGGACTTCGGGTAGGCCCAATTTTGGAGTTGTTTGCGTTGTCTGGTCTTTTATCTCCGCCCTTTCTGATTGGTCTACTTCTTCCAATTTGTCCTTTGCCTTATTATACATAGCTTTTATGGCCCTTGTTTTCTCCTTAATAGCATGGTGTACGTTGTTTTTGCCCTTCATGTAGTTTAGTAGGTCCTCTATCATGTTTCCCAGCTCCAAGAACGGCTTCTTTTCAGAAGTAGTAGTCGGTTCTTGGGTTAAGCTGTGCTCGCTTGTTCTCGTTTCCAGCTCTGTGAGCCGGTTTATCAAAAGCGTTGGTGGCGACCTCTGTACTGCCGAGCTTCTTCCGAAAGGGTTTTGCACGTTCCACGGTTCCTTGTGCTTCACGTTGCCTGTAGCATTTGCTCCTATTTCAGCCAGGTATGCTACTGAAGTAGAAGTATTACAGTAATTTGATATCGACGACGGAGAGCCTGTTCTCCCACTCTCTACTGCCGCCGGTACTGGGTTTATTACTTCCTGCACCGTAACCTTATTTTTATTTCCTTCCATTTCTCTTTTAGTTTTAGGGGGTGTGTGTTTTTATCCTATCTGCCAGGTTATTTTTTTCAGCCGTTCCTGGACACAGACGCTGACCAGGCAGCCGTCCACTATGGATGCCGTCGCGCCTGGATTTTGGTTTTGTCCGTCTTGAATAACGATTAAAATTGGCCGCCCCTTACATGGGGAACAGACGCCAACCAGATAGCCGCCCACTGTGGGTCAGACGCTACTGGGTTTGATTTGACTGGAGGATCCACGGAGGCGTCACTCTCCTAACTACTCCTCTCTTGAGTGTACCCCCTGTGGGAGATACCTAGTTGGTGGCGGTACCCTCTCGCCACGTCCCAGAGTCTTCATTGGGCCTTAACACCTTTTTTTAGTGTACCCTCGTTCTCTGGCGCTCTCGGTCGGGGACTGCTTATTCGTTATTCGCAGCTAGCCTGCATATCTGCAGGCCTTCCAGCCATCCGCCACCTGCTGACCCCCATGGTAGCCTGAGCCTGGCCCCATGTGTATGTATGTATCTATGTAGGTATGTATGTATGTATGTATGTATGTAGGTTTGTATGTATGTAGGTATGTTTTTTTTTTTTTTTTTTTTTGCGGAAGGAGGTGGAAATCTTACATAGATTCCCGTTGTCCTGGGATATGTCGGATTCTTACCGACTAAAACCACCCCCCTTCTTCGCCGCCACTCCCTACGGGACTGCCATTCCAGGTATTACGTCGCAGGGTGGGGAAAGACTCAGTTTGTCATTTCATCCGTGTTTCTAGAGTTCTTTCTTTCTTGCTCCTCTTCTCGTAGCTTGAGTAGAATTATTTTGACATAGCTACATATACTCTTCCAGTTATCATGGCTTTCTGTCATTGTGGGGATTATATTATGCGGGTGTATATCCCGACCAACCTCTCGCTCCAGTAGAGCCTTGTCGTATGCAAACCTAGGGCAATGAAACAGAGCGTGCTCCACATCCTCTATTACGTTTGGGCATCTTGGGCATATTGGAGAGTCGTCATGCCCATATTTAAATAAGTAGCTCCTATATCCTCCGTGGCCTGACAGGAACTGTGTAAGGTAGTAGTTGACTTCTCCGTGCCTTCTACCAATCCAGCTGCCTATATTTGGATGTATGTGTAGGTATGTATGTATGTAAATATGTAGGTATGTATGTATATATGTATGTATGTATGTATCTATATATCTATGTAGGTATGTATGTATGTAGGTATGTATGTATGTATATATGTAGGTAGGTATGTATCTATGTAGGTATGTATGTATGAATGTATGTATATATGTAGGTATGTATGTATGTATGTATATATGTAGGTATATATGTATGTATGTATGTAGGAAGTATGTATGTAGGTATGAATGTATGTATATATGTAGGTATGTATGTATGTATATATGTATGTATGTAGGTATGTATATATTTATATATATAGGTAGGTATGTATGTATGTATCTATGTAGGTATGTATCTACCCTGTCGTCAGCCTAGAACCATATGTCTCTTTGTCACCACACTTTTCTTTAGCGAAAATTGCACTAGTTAAAATGTCGCCAGTTTTCCTTTAAAGCGCGAGTAGAGATACGTTAGAGACAACTGTACTAGTGTATTTCTGGTGATATTATCAACGAACGCGTCAACAGTTACATAGTTTTTCTTTTATTACGCTGCGCACTCAATAGGTAGAGATTATATATGATCACAGAATAATTACAATTTCACTATTGACATTGACCGAGAAAAAATAAAATGTACTGGTAAATCCTTGGTTTAAATGTCGCCATGTGATCACAAAAAAAACTACTTAGTCAGTAGTGCTACAGTCTACTGGTGGGATTGCAATGACAAGCTAATGCTAATTGTCAATAGAAGATTACATTGGCTGGGGTACACTTGGTCAGTAGTACTACTGACAATGTCACTATATATTCACTTCAGTTTTACTATTGGCATTCCCTGCAGTGTATGTATCTATGTAGGTATGTATGTAGGTATGTAGGTATGTATGATTCTTCTTCGAATCTTTTCTTCCCTACGAAGTTCAATTGGAACCAATTTCACAAAATTACATACATGCTCCCAATTACCCAAGGACGACAACATTATATATACAATGTTTGTCGGTCTGACACTACATCCTACTAACACTTCCAAGTTTGTCCTGCCATCACGGAATCGAGGACAAATAAAAAATACATGTTCGGCATCCTCTTCCATATTATCCGTACAGTATGGACAGAACGAAACTTTGCGTGTGGTAAAAGTTTAGGTCACCATGTTTCCTGTAAAACCAATCCTCAATGTTGGGGATTAACTTATACATCCATCTACCCTTGTCGGATGTTGACCAGCGTGTCTGCCATTTAGCAACACTTATATTCCTCGCCGATTTGCGAATATTTACACTACTTATAGTTTCTGCTGCAGGTGTTATATTTTTAGACTCTCGAGCCTACAGTTTCTGCTGCAGGTGTTATATTTTTAGACTCTCGAACTGGTATCAGACCAGCAATAACAGAAGCTGCTTCATCTGACACAGTCCGAAAGGCACAGCATACTCGTAGGGCAGTAAGCCTATACACTGAGACAAGAAGTTTAGCGTAAGATGAAAACTTCAAAGAGTCTGACCATATGGGGGATGCATACAGAATCGTACTTTTCAACTTTTCATTCACAATAACTTCCCAGTTCGCTGTGTTGAAGGCGTTTTTTACATCAAGCGTGACGACTACGCAGTACTCTTTTGCACCATTTTTCCAGCACCTCCCTTCAATTGCCCTGGCCGCAGTTTCTACAACAACGTTGATGGCATCTACAGTTCTTCGCTTTCCTGAAGCCGAATTGGTTATCTGATAGACCACCAGCGGTCTCGATAGAGGTTTCCAATATTTTACAGATGATGCTCTCAAACAATTTTCCGCTTGTGTCTATCATACAAAGGGGTCGATATGAGGACGGTTGATCGAGAGGTTTCTTATCTTTTGGCAACAAAACCACTTTCTGTCTCTTCCACATTGATGGAAAGGTGGCTTGTCTCAAACACGCATTTATCAGGGATGTAAATTGGTATACAGTCCAAACCTGGAGCTTTCTTATCCTGGAATTTTACGATTGCATCTTCGATTTCAGAATTTGTCACGAGGGGATAGGTATATACATCTTCGTGGATGTTACTATCGAAGGTAGTCGGTGTTTTATAAGGAAAAAGATGTTCTACGATTCCTTTAAGGACTAACTCATCTGTAGGAGCTGAGGGATTTAAACATTTAAGTTTCTTTGTTACCAATTTGTAGGCGATTCCCCACGGGTTATCCTCAAGATTATCACAAATATCAAGAAAACATCTTCTCTTGCTTCTACGTTTCGCTAACTTAAGCGATTTTCACTTAGCCTTAAGCGTTTGGTGGTGACTATCATTCTCCGGTCTGCCTCGCGTTCTCGTATATTGTCGCCTAGCATGTAAACATTCTGATCTCAGTTGATCTATTTCTTCATTCCACCAATAGACTGGTGGCTTATTTATGCTGTTTTTCCTTCCCACCATGGATGCATCACATGCTCGGGAATTTTTTTTAACTAATTGCTCTGCCATAGCTTCGGGTTGGCCATACAGATTCATATCCTCCATTGTGGTTTTGAATATATCTATATCAAGTGTGTTAACTTTCCAGCCTGCCAACTTTATTGTCCGTCTATTGACAGGTGCGGGTGGTTGTTCAAGCGCTATGTCTATAGTTATGGCATAGTGATCGCTGTGTGTGTATTGATCAGACAGACTCCACTTTACTCGACTTACTATACTACTACTGGCAAACGCTATGTCAATAATTGACCCACTTTCTCCTCTGCTAAAAGTTTGCTAATTTCCTGTGTTCATCAACACCACGCCAAGGACCGAAAATGCTTCAAGTAGTATCCTACCTCTTCGATCTGTTCGAGAGCTGCCCCAGTCAGTAGCCCATTGAAATCACCTGCGATTAATACCGGATTTCTGGAGATCGCATCCGAGACTAGGTTGTCGACAATGGTTTCAACATCTTTTATAGAGTATCTTGGTGGAATATAGCAACTGTAGATGTGTATTCCAGAAACTATTGCGCGGGTAAATCCACATTGTGGTGTTGTTTTGTCTTGTAGTATTAACTTGTTGACCGACCAGATAGCTGAAGTGTTTGAACAATCAGACACCCAGTTTGGGGATTCAACGTTTCGATATTGTTCACTTAGTATTGCGATGTCGACATTTAATTCACGAACATTCTGTTTTAGCAGCTCTTGAGCGGCTTGACAGTGGTTGAGATTTATTTGGAGTATTCTCATTTTCCAGTTTTAAGTGACTGAAGCGCTTTTTGATAGTATAGGCAAATTGCGCATCCTGTTACATGGTCATACTTGGTGCTAGAAGCAGCACTACTACAAAGCATACACACGGGGCTTTCTTTACACGTTTTAGTTTTATTTCCAGTTTCTCCACATCGTAGGCATTTGCCAGAACGATATAGGTATGTAGGTATGTATGTATATAGGTATGAATGTATGTATATATGTAGGTATGTATGTATGTATGTATGTATCTATGTAGGTATGTATGTATGTAGGTATGTATGTATGTAGGTATGAATGTATGTATATATGTAGGTATGTATGTATCTATGTATGTATGTATGTATGTATATATATTTGTTTTTTTTTTTTTTTTTGTGTAGGTAGGTGAAAATCTTCCATAAGATACACAGGTACTTTTCCCCCTGAGTTATGTCGGATTCCTACCGACTAAAAACAAAACCTTTCTCTTCCCTCAGCGCTGCGGAACTGTCTGTTATGATATTCCTTCGCAGGGTCGGATAGAGTTAATTAGTCTCTGCTTCTACCTGCAACAGCATCTTTCTGTGCTTCTCTTCCTCCCTCAGCTTTCTGTGAACTTCCTTGACTAGAGCGCAGGTCGCATCCCAGTTCTCTTTCTTTCTAGTCATCACTTCTATTATGTTTTCAGGATTTATACTCTGTATAAATCGTGCGTAGGCACGCAGAATCTAATGGGACATCGAAATATTGCGTGTTCTGCATCCTCTACTTGGTTTGCGCAAGAGGGACAGTTGGGTGACGTTTCGAGTCCAAACTTATGCAGATATTTTTTGTACCCTTCATGTCCCGTGAGGAATTGCGTTAGGTGGTAGTTCACCTCGCCCTGCTTCCTCTTTAGCCAAGATGCTATTTTCGGTATAAGTATAAAAGTCCATCTCCCTTTTCCACTTTCTTCCCATCTCTTCTGCCATGCCTGCATGGTTTTCAGCATCTCCATGTTTGGAATCTCATTCGCATTTAGTGGACTTAATCTTTTGCGTTAATACACGCGTTTTGCCTCGTCTGCCATCATGTCAATTGGGATTGTTCCCGCTATAACGTAAGCTGCGTCGTCCGATGTCGTTCTATATGCGCTACTTAAGGCACATAATCTGTATACGGAGTTTAGTTTGGCCGCTAACGACTTTACCTTAAGGGCTTCCGACCATTTTGGGGCCGCGTATAAAATTGTTGATTTTACCACTGTAGAGATTTGTTTTCTCTTCCCATGCCTAGGTCCCCCTACGTTTGGCAACATCCTAGACAAAGCTACCACTATGTTCGATGCCTTAGTGCATATTTTTTCAATATGCGGTCTGAAATTTAGTTTGTCATCTATAACCACTCCTAGGTACGTAAGTTGCTGCTGTGACTCTATGATGTGTTGTCCTATTCTTATTTTTATTTTCTCTCGTTTTCGACGACTGCTTATTAGAAGTGCTTCTGTTTTATGTTCTGCTAGTTCCAAGCCGCTAGACTTCATCCATGACCTTATAGCATGCACTGTTTCATTCGTCAGTAGTTCGACTTCGTCCACATACCTAGCAGTGACTACGATCATGATGTCGTCTGCGAAGCATACTGTTTTTGCCCCCTCTGGTATGTTAAGGTTCAATACCCAATTGTACATAATATTCCACAGTAACGGTCCACAGAACAGATCCCTGTGGAACGCCTGCGGTTATGTTGTATGTACGCGTGCCCAAGTCCGTGTTGTAACGAAGCTCCCTCTCAGAAAAGTAGCTCCCCACAATTTTAGTTAAGTACACCGGTACTCCAAGTCTGCCTATGTTGCCCATGATGCGTTCCCAGTTTGCAGTATTAAAAGCATTTTTTACGTCTAGGCTTATCACTGCGCAGTATTTCTTTCCTGCACCCTGACCTTCTATAGCAGTTTTCGCTGTGTCTACTACTATCTTAATAGCATCCATAGTCGATCTAGACTTCCTGAATTCGTACTGGTGGTCTGAGAGTCCACCCCTTGCCACAACAATTGGGACCAATCTATTGTATATAACCCTCTCCAACGTTTTCCCAATAGAATCAAGCAGACATATAAGCCTGTATGATGAAGGGTCTCCTAAGGTTTTGTTCGGTTTTGGAATGAGAACCAATATCTGTTTCTTCCAGCAGTCAGGAAATATTCCCTCCTCCAAGCAACGGTTGAATACTTTAACAAATAGGCTTGGATTGATTTGCATTGCCTTTTTTAATGCCTTGTTAGGGATACTATCTGGGCCTGGAGCTTTTTTGTCTGATAGCTTCGTCGCTATCTGGATAAGTTCCTCTTCCGTTACTGCCGTTACTGTATCCGCGTTTATAGTGGTGTTGTTAGTGCGCAGGGCTTCGGTGTGTCTCGGAAAAAGAGTTTCAACGATTTGTCTCACTAATAGAGGGCATGTGGGTTGTGGTGATCTTCCTGCATTGAGGCGGGAAGTAACGGATTATATGCCTTTCCCCATCCAGGCATATCTGCCTAAAGCAATTAATTTTACTCCTTGTTATAGCGCGTTGGAGTTCTCTTCTTAGTTGCTTATATTCGTTTTGTCGTTCAGTAAAATCGGGTCGGTTTCTTTGGCGTTGGCTCTTCCTTCTAGCACTGAGGCATTGTTTGCGTAGGCTATTTATTTCTGGATTCCACCAGTATATTGGTCGCCTGTTTTCCGAATCCCTTCGTCTCGGCATGGAGGTGTCACACGCCACTTTAAGTTTCGACATTAGATGTTCAATCATTTCCGAGGCTGTGACATCAAAAGATCGGACATTAGTAATTGTCTCCCTAAAGGTTTCCCCGTCCAGTTTGCCAGCGGCCCATCCCCTATAAGTCGGGTGTGCGTCCTGTATGTATGTATGTATGTATGTTTCTATGTATGTATGTATGTTTGTATGTATGTATTGATTTTTATTTAAAACACATTTTATTGTTTGTTTTATATTATGGATATATTTATTTGTTGAACAGCCGCTTGTGCGACTGTTTAGTTTAATCAGTTTATTATGATTAATTGTACAAATAATTCTTAGCTTAAAAGTACTTAAAAATACACTAACACTATGCATATGAAAATGCAACCTAAACAATAAATTTTAAGTAATCGCTGAGAATATGCTGACTAACATGTTCTCAGCGATGGGATTGGCTAATTTGGACTTTTTAGCTTCAACAAAGTGTGAAGCTCGTGTTACATACAGAAGGTATGGTAACAACGACTGGTCAAACATACTACACCTCCCTTTTGCGGGAAAAGAATAATCAATACTAGGTTGATTATTCCTTTATAGAATACAACGATGAAATATATATATACAAGCAAAAAATTGTTTCTTAAGGTAAGGGGACAATAGAGTCTAGTTCTAATTTTCGACCTATTCCCTTCCCTTTTTAAAATGAAGAAATTAGAAAAAAATGATCCTTTATGGGAATTAGAGTATTTAAGTACATTAATGAACCAAAATGGTTTCATAAAGTAATAAAGTAGATTTAAAGTAAAGCGAAAATGTATTCTTTTAATTAGAGAGAGAATCAAAAATTATTAAGTAGTTTTAATTTTTTCATTAATTTAAAACAAACCAAAGATGTTTACTTAATAGAAAATAAATTTATTTTAGAGATTCATATAGATTTGTATATGATATAGTAAAAGTATAATTATATGGAAAATGAAGAAATAAGAAATAAGACTTATTTAGCTCCTTTGCTTTAATGGTTTGCAAATAGACTTGCAAGGTTACAGCAATGCGACTTTTTCTTTTGACTCTGTTCTTATGGACATTGAAAAGTTTACCCTGAGCGTCCATTAATGTGACATTGTTAGAAATATCAATTTCTTTTACTATGAAGGGTCCTTTGTAGACCGCATCTAGTTTGTGTCCTGCTTCGTTGCGGACTAGAACAGAATCATTTACATAGAGTGTGACAGGATTGGCACTATCATCGGATATCTTCTGTCTAAGAAGTTTAGCATTTTCAATAAGACTAGCGGCTCTACGTTGGGCTGCTTGGAGTCTAAATTTAACTTCCTTTTCATAAGCATCACGTTGTAAAGGGGTTCTATTCTGTTGGTATTGTTAAAATCTAGTTTTTTTGGAATTTTTCCATAGATTAATTCAAATGGACAATATCCGTGAGCTGTAGAAGGAGTTGTATTGTAACAATATACAAAAAATTTTAGCCAATTATCCCAATCAGATTTGTCTGATGAAACATAAGATCTTTAATACTCGTTAAATGTTCTGTGAGATCTCTCAACAGTACCGAGTGTCTCATGATGATAAGCAGTAGAGTGTAATTTCTCTATCTTCATCAGTTTGCATAGTTCCGTGAGTACTTGGTTCATATATTCAGTACCCTGGTCCGTTACTATGGTGTTCATTGGACCGTATATTAAAATAAAATCTTCCATAATGGCTTTCGCAACATTTATGGCTGATTTATTTATTACTGGGATAGCTACTAGATATTTGGTTAAATCGCACATAATAGCCACAGCGTAATCGTTCTGTGAATCAGACCGTGGAAGAGGTCCTATTGTGTCGATTATTACTCTTTGAAAAGCTTTTAGAGGAGTTGGTGTTAAAACGAAGGACTCCTTGCCTTTAACCGTGGTTTTGTTGGTTTGGCATTCAAGGCATTTTTTGATGTTTCTAGAGATGTCTCTACTCATGCCTTTCCAGTGATATTGAAGTCTTATTTTCTTAATCATACGAGTTTTGCCTGGCTGTCCACCAGTAATTGGATCATCATGATATTTTTTGCATAATTCGCAGTTTTTCAGAATCAGATGAAACTTTAATAAGTTTCAGTACGAGCACAATTGTTAAATTAGAATCTTCCAAGATTTCATTACCTTTACTTTTGAAGGTATTAGTATAAATTCCTAGGTAAATAAGCATACTGTCATCTAGTGAGAGTAGCAATGTTGTAAGGCCAATATTATTAGCTATTTTTGCAAGCTTTAGAAAGAGGTGACCTAAGTCGACTTTTCTATTAATAATGAGGTCTTTCAACTTAAATTCGGAAAGAACTAGCCTTCCCTTATGTATAATTGCATGATCCTTAGTAAAATACAATCTAGGTGTTTTACGGTGCTCATGGGCATTTATAGCCACATATACTTTTAACTTGGGTGATTCTGTTAGCGGTGAAGAAGTTTTACTAGAACTTGATCCGCTTCTTTTCGCCTGAAGTCTGGTTGTAACCTTCATGAAGTCTGGTAGTAACCTTCAGTGTTGATTTCAATGTTTTTTATATTCTGAAACTCTATGCGTGACAGTGCGTCTGCCACTGTATTTTCCTAACCCCTAATATACTCGACTACAAAGTCGTATTCCTCGAAGTCAAGTCTCATACGGGTGAGCTTTGAGGAGGGATTCTTTAGTGAGAATAGGTAGGTTAGTGGTCTGTGATCACTTTGGATTACAAACTTTTTGCCGTAAATTTTTGGTCTGAAATACTTTATAGCCCAATGTATTGCAGTCAGTTCCTGCTCTATGGTAGATTTGTTACTTTCGCCTTTAGTGAAAGATCTAGAAGCGTATGAAATTGGCATTAGAATACCTTGTTTTTCTTGACTAAGGACAGCACTACAAGCATGTTTGCTTGTGTCTGTAGTAATAAAAATTTGTTTAGAAAAATCAGGGTATTGTAAAATTTTTGAACTAAGTAATTGGGTTTTGAGGTACTGGAAAGATTTTTCGCAATCTTTGTTCCATTAAAAGGTAAATTTTTTCTTGACAATCTGGTGATATGTCTGGATGATTCAGCAAAGTTTGGTATGAGCCTTCGGTAATAACTACAAAAGGCTATGAAGCGTTTAGCTTCATCACCACTTTTTGGTGTAGGATAGTTTTGTACTATAGAAAACTTGCTATCATCAGGCAGGACACCTTGATCGGTACACTTGTGGCCTAAAAATGTAACTTGGGTACAGAAAAATGAACATTTATCTGGATGTACTTTCAGATTATATTTTCTGCATAATTCCAATACGCTTTTTAGATTACGTAACATATTACTACTTGGTCATCCATATACACGAATGCTTGTGCTGGAGATAGACCTGAGAAAGCTAATGACATCATACGTTGGAGAGAATTAGGGGCTATTTTAATACCATACGGCAATCTTTTAAATCTGAAAGATCCTTTATCTGTGGAAGAGAATGTAATATCTCTAGATTCTTCTTCAAGTACTATTTGATGAAAACCTGACATGAGTAGTGCGATTCACTATGCTTTTTTAACCACAAGATTTTCGTTTAAAAATGTTATCCACAAAATTAACCATTTTGCTATTCACTAACATTTTAAACGATATCTGCTGGCGTTTAAAGCCAGCTGTTTCAGTCAGCTGTTATTTTTAGCAAAACAAACTGTGGTTTATTAATACCAGCATTTTTGGTGTGGCTTAAATTGTTCAGAAAAGTGTTTATTTATACAATCGTTAAATATAATGGCCTTGGAGTATTTAGCCTACAATTTATTGGAAAATGGGCCAGTTGATAATGCTCCTTCAGTCAACCGGCGTGATCTTCGCGATACGGATAATCCTTTTGAGTTGGCATCAACAGAATTTAAAAAACTCTACCGTTTAAGTCCGGAATTGGCTGAAGAAATTGTGTTTCAACTTGATGGTCTTTTAAAAGGTTCTAGGATTACAGGAATATCGGCTGAAAAACAGGTAATTATACATATATACATAGTCAAATATTATTATAATATAAAATATTGTTTTGCAGGTGCTAGCGACTTTACGTTTCTATGCAACTGGATGTTACCAACGCCCTGTAGGAGAGCAATGGGGTATATCCATGAGCCAGTCATCAGTAAGTCGTTGCATACATCGAGTAACTGATGCAATAAACAATATGTTTTGTGCAAATATAAAGTTCCCAATGACTCAGGAAGAACGCCAAACTGCAAAAGCAATTTTTGCATCAGCTTCTTCACCTTTTGTTGCGGGTACAATCGGTGCAATCGATTGCACACATGAAGCTTTATTAGCTCCACAAAGCCATGAAGAAGCTTACGTCAATCACCATGGCTACCACTCAATAAATGTCCAAATGGTAAGTACAGCTTTAAGTAAAATAAACAACAATAAAATTGTTTTTACTAACATATGTACGTGCAGATATGTGATCCCAATTTGAAAATATTAAATTTTAATGCTAAATACCCTGGAGCACGTCATGATTCTTATGTATGGAGCTCCTCTGCTGTTCGAAGAGTCATGCAGCGAAGTTTCGAAAATGGAAACCACAATATGTTTTTAATTGGTATATAAATTTAGGATATCTACATAAAAAAAATTCAAAATATGAATTTATTAAAACCACATACAAATCTACAGGAGATTCCGGATACCCGTTGGAGCCGTGGTTGATGACTCCTCTACCAAACCAATTAGAAGGAAGTTCTAAATTTGGATATAATGAGGCCTTATGTAAGGCTCGTAATCCGATTGAACGACTGTTTGGTGTCCTAAAAGGAACTTGGCGATGCTTATCTAAGCAACGAATCCTATTACACGATCCAGGATTTGCCGGAAAAGTTGTAAACGCCTGCGCAACGTTGCATAATATAAACTTACACGACCAAAGTTATGAAAGAGACTTGGAGACTTCAGAGACTCATACAAGTAGCTATTTAGTAAATCAAAACCTACCATCCTCAACAGCGAAACGTGTCCAAGACCGCTTAATTGCAAATTATTTTACATAGGCAATAAATAGCTTATAGGGCTATGTAAAATAATTTGCAATTAAAATTTCCAAGTAACATTTTTTTAGTAGAAATTGTCAAAAAGTATTAAACAACTGTTGCAGAAGGCGTTGTCCAACTCTTCCGATAGATTGTAAGTTTAACAATATTATTAATATACCTACATACATATGTAGATACATACTAACATATTATGTATAATATGTATTGTTCTTATATTTCTATATACATATATGTATACGTTTTCTTATTTTATTAAATAAACCCCTTTTTTTAATACAATTGTGAAATAAAACGACTCATTTATTTATTTATTTTTTATTGAAAATAAAAATTGCATAATTCGCAAATTGGCAGTTTGTAATGTTAATAAATAAAAATAATTAAAAGATAAACTAAACACCATTCAATGAAATTAAACAAAAATTAAAAATAATAAAAGCAAACAATTCTAAAGACAAATAATAAAAATAAAAAAGCAACTAAAATTTAAAAACAAAAATAAAAAATAAATACATATGTACATAGAATAAAAAGCAGTGGATACTGTTAATAATTAAAAAATAAATAAGATAAATTAAACAAAATTCAAAGAAATAAAGTAAACATTTCATAAAACAAAATTTAAAATAATAATAAACAACAAAAACAATTCAAGAAACAAACAATTAAAAAGAATAAAAATAATAATAAAAACAATTAAAATTAAATAACAAAAATTAAAAAAAATACATAAGTATCAGAGAAATACTTTACTCTTTAAGTCTGAAACAAAAATCAATGATCGTTATTTAACGTCTTATAAATTGTTATGAATAAGACTCATATTATATGCCACTCGATAATGGCATCATTACATTAACGTTTTTCTTGTTAATTGTAATTGAAAAATGTTAGCCTTATTCATAATAGTTTTTTAAAAGGTTTATAAAAAGCTTAAGATAAAAAAAGTTTAAATGCACAGGGTTACTTACATTTTGCTTATTATATTGCCTAAATTAGCAATAGCAGTGGCAGTCTCCTTAAGGCCTTCTCCCATCGTTTTGATGACATCGGCCATTATTTTGTTTATCGCTACGTTCGAAGCGCTACATTCGGATAGCATCTATCAAAATAGGTTAGGTTAGGTTCCATGGGCAGCCATCGAGAGACAGCTCACTTGGGTCCTTTAGCGGTCCCTTTGTGATACCCAGCGCCAATGCCCATCCCGAAGAGCAGTTATTCAGATGGCGTCACTGCAAGGTTGAGCCAATTCGTCTTCCTAATGAAGAGAAGAAGCAATCTTAGTTCTATTCTCGATAGATCCCCCAAACAGGAAAACACCGGTTCTCCCAGGTATTTTTCCCTAATGCCCCGTAGCCCAGGGCATTGACAGAGAAAGTGAAGCACAGTTTCCTCTTCCTCCTCATCATGACAACTTCTACAGTAGTCATTGAATACCAGACCCATTCTTCTAGCATGAGTCCCAACAGGCCAGTGTCCAGTTATGACCGACACGATGGTCCTGATTTGGTTCCTATTAAACCTAAGTAGAGATTTGGTTCTCCGTTCATCATATCCAGGCCAAAGTGCCCTGGATGTGGAGCAGGTGGACTCACGGGTCCATCCCTCTTGCGCAATTCTATAGTTCTCGCGCCGCATGAGTAACTTACAGTGAGCCATTGGAAGGCCAATGAATTGATCAATGAATGTTTCATCCATACGACCACCTTCCTTAGCCAGCTCATCTGCTACCTGGTTTCCCGGGCAATTTGAGTGCCCTGGTATCCAAATAAGCGTTAACTCCGAATGTTCAGCAATCTCATTCAAAGACATCCGACATTCCACAGTCAACCTAGATGTCGTATAGACACCCGCAAGAGAGGCAATGGCAGCCTTGCTGTCAGTAAATATACGTATATCTCCCGATACGCGATAATACTTTAGCCAGTTGGCTGCCCGCTTTATAGCCGAGATTTCCGCCTGCAGGACACTACATCCATCCGGCAGACGAAAGGAAACTTTAACGCCCAGTTCCTCTATGTAGAAACCTCCGCCAACTCTTTCCCCCTTCCTTGAACCATCAGTGTATACCCCCAGGGCTGGTTCATGGAAGGTGCTCATAACCGACAGCGCACTTTCGTGCGCTATATGTGTCGCGTACCTCGCACCAAAGAAAGGCTCCGGGGTGCAGTAGTCCACTCCTTCAGGGACAATCGAGTGTCCCATTATACTGGAGTATCCATAGTCACGGTTCGACCAGCTGTGTGCCGCGTTCAACCGTATCGCCGAACAAAGAGCCATATGTCTGGCCGTGATATCCACCGGCAGCCAGTTTAGCATAGTAAACAGCGCCTTGGTGGGAGTGGAGCGCATTGATCCTGTGATCATCAATGCGACCAGTCTGTGAACCTTCTCAAGCATCGCACGGTACCTGCCCTTATCCAGCGCAGTCCACCATACGACAACACCGTAATAAAGAGTCGGCTTTACTACAGCCTCAAAGATCCAATTGACACACCTCGGGCTCATGCCCCAGTTCTTGCCGATTGCACCTCTGCACGCATATATAGCAACAATTGCCTTTTCCATCCTCGTCTGGATGTTCAGCCCCCACGACAGTTTACTGTCCAGGATTACGCCCAGATATTTGGCGCTGTTAGAGAACTTAAGTTCAGTCCCGTTTAGCCTCGGAAGTCTCATGACCTCAGTCCTATACTTCCTCGTGAACAGTACCAGTTCCGTCTTAGACGGATTAACACCCAAGCCGCATGATACACTCCAGGTGCTAAGTACCCTTAATGCAGCCTCCATACACTGAGACATTATGTTCAAATGTTTCCCCGTGATGGCCACTGCAACATCGTCTGCGTACGCCACAGTTTTAATCCTCATGTCGTCCATTTTCGTCAACATGGTGTTCATAGTCAGGTTCCACAATAGTGGGGATAGTACTCCTCCCTGGGGAGTACCCCTGTTAACCAGTCTCTGAACGCTGGTCGTACCTATCGTGGAACAGATGACCCTATTCCTGAGTAGATTATCCACAAATCTACATATACCGTCATCAACCCCCAGACTCCTCATGGATGCAACGATAGAATCCGGGTTGACATTATTGAAGGCCCCTTCAATGTCGAGAAAGGCCACCAGAGCACACTCCTTGAATTCGAGTGATCTCTCAATAGTTCCAACTAGTGAGTGAAGAGCCGTCTCAACAGACCTACCCTTTGTGTAGGCATGCTGAGAGGTCGAGAGTAAACACTTTGGGATGGTCATCCTTAAGTGAATGTCGATAACTCTTTCAAGAGTCTTAAGAAGAAAGGATGCAAGACTAATCGGTCTGTAATCCTTCGCCTCAGTGAGAGAAGTCTTCCCTCCCTTGGGGATGAAGACAACTCTACACAAGGTCCAGCTCACAGGTACATACGAAAATCTAACGCATCCCCTGTATATAGCCATCAGCCAGGGTATTATCACAGTCGAATTCTTCTGCAGGTCCGCCGGAATTATACCATCCATACCCGGAGATTTGTACGGGTCAAAGCTGTCGACAGCCCATTTAATCCTGTCGTAGTCCATTGGATCTATCAAAATAAAAAAAAAACAAAAACAAATAAATATTCATTGTTAATGATAATTTATATCACGTCAATAATTACCCTTAAAGCGATCTCCAAGAATTGCTTTTTTATTTCCTTTTCAGCCCTCTTTGAGGTGTCCTCTTCGAAGTGCTTGGCGTATCACATAGCACATCAAATGCTTCTCCTGTATGTGATGGCGATTGCACTACAATCTCCTCGCCATCTTCGAGTAATATTTGCAGATTCTAATGGAAAAAGGTATTTGCTGCAGCTAGTCACACATATTAACTTTACTGTAACTTACCTCTTCCATTGGAACATTTTCGGCAACGGATGCGTGACCCTCAATATAATCGTTGCCTATAATGGCAACTACCCGCCTTTCCATGTCACTTAAGGCCTCTTGTGTCAACGGTCTATTTCCTGTTAGCGCCTGTTGCCTTTTTCGGTCTCGCACTTTGGCACTGGTGCGGCTTTTTAATTCCTTCCAAACCTTTGTGAGTACGAAAAATTTTACATTTTCTTATATTTATTGAAATATGTTTACTTACCGCCTGCCACTCATTGACCGTTTTAACCGCCCCGCCAAGACAATTAAGGTTTTCGGACAATTCGTTCCACTTTTTGTCGCACTCCAATTTTCCGTGGAGCTTTTTAAATTTACCGCCAGCAAGTCCCGGGTTGTTTGTCATGAAGTCAACCATTTGACTTAGCTGCTCGGCAGACGCGCGGCTTCTTTTGGCAGAAGCATTAGACATCATGTTTTAAAATCTACAAGCGTTAATAACACTGTGCACGAAATTGACACTTTTTTTCGTGACAAGCTGGGCACCTGGCGTTTTAACATAATTCGGGTACTCTGAATCCAGTGGTGCCCGCGGTTTTTTAAGATTGGCTCTGGTTTTTGAGATATAACGCTATTTCGAAAATGGAGGAGGTTGCACAACATATTTTGCAATAAAATTTCCTTTAAGAAAAGTAAAACCTCTTTTTAATATCCTTAGTCGTTTTAGAAACATAATTTTTTTTTTTAGAAAAAAAAATAATTTTTTTAACAAAATTTCGAAATTTTAGCTCTTTAAAAATTCATAAAAATGCAGCTATGCTTCTAATTTTTTGTAGACGTATAAAAACCGAAATTCCAAACAAAACAAGCCATAAATGATTAAAATTTGTTTGCAACTTTTGATTTTATTCACAAAAGTCGACAAATTTTAATTAATTTAAGAATTAAGAAGGAAAGTATAATTTAAGAAAATGTTAAGAACAAAAAACTAATGGAGGTCAGTCATACATTTTATCCCCCTAGGGGCAACTCCTGGGCATTTATGGGACTTTTTCTTCAATATATTTCTAGTCTGCATTGAACATTTTGTATGGATGCCCCCTTAAGGAATGGAGATAGCGGGTGGGTTTGTTAGAAATAAATGATTGAGATGAAAAATAAAGTGGGGTTGGTCATACATTTGACCCATCTAGGGGCATCCTAGGCACTGCAGCGGCCAAATTTAAGAATTTCATTAAACGGCCATATTTGTATGGGAGCCCCCCTAAGGGGTAGAGATATATGGCAACTATGTTTTAAGAAAATGTTAAGAACAAAAAACATTGGAGGTCGGTCATACATTTTATCCCCCTAGGAGTGAATCCTAGGCCTTAGAAACAAATGATGGGAATGAAAAATAAAGTTGCGCTGGTCATACATTTGGCCCGTCTAGGGGTATCTCAGGGGCTGCAGGTGCAAAATTTAAGGCTAGGGTTCTACGCGTATAAAAACAAAGTTCCAAACAAAATAAGATATAAGTGATTAAAGTCTGTCTACAACTTTTGATTTTTTCAGAAAAGATGAAATTTTTTTATTTTTATTTAGAAACGATTTAACAGACGATTTAAATTGATCTTTAAACGAAATTTACGGCCTTAAAATAAAAATCCATGAAATACCTATCATATAGTTTTTTTTACAGAATAACTTACATATGGTGTAGATATGGGTTCAATAAAAAAAGAAACACATGTATTTAAGGCAAATTGGAAATTATATTTATTGATAACTTCATCTTAAGGCTAGCGGAGTCGGGTCAGCTAGTAATATTATAAATTAAAATGTTGTTCATATACATATGTTTGATTTACATTTGATTTGAAAATACATATGGTTGTATGTATGTATATATATGCTGTGAATCTTACACATTTTCTTTCCGCGAAACCTAAGTTAGACCATGGCGAACATTTTAAAGAAAAAATCGTCCAAATCGGTCAAGACGTTCTCCAGTTATGCGCTTAATAGAAAAAGTGGGCGCAAAAGTAGGCGTGGTAAATTTTTCGTTCGATAAAAACTTAAAGTTGATTAATACGAACATTTGAAAGAAAAATTAGTCAGCTCGATGGAGCCGTTTTCTGATTTTAGGTAAATCGAAAAAAGTGGGCGGGGCAAACATTTTCTTTCCGTAAAAACCTAAGTTGGACCATGGCGATCATTTTAAAGAAAAAATCGTCCAAATCGGTCAAGCCGTTCTCCAGTTATGCGCTTAATAGGAAAAGTGGGCGTAAAAGTAGGCGTGGTAAATTTTTCTTTCGATGAAAACTTAAAGTTGATTAATACGAACATATGAAAGAAAAATTAGTCAACTCGATGGAGCCGTTTTCTGATTTTAGGTAAATCTAAAAAAGTGGGCGTAAAAGTGGGCGGGGCAAAATTTTCTTTCCGTAAGAACCTAAGTTGGACCATGGCGATCATTTTAAAGAAAAAATCGTTCAAATCGGTCAAGCCGTTCTCAAGTTATGGATTTTGCCACACCCCTCCGCCCCCAGACCGAAAATCAGAAATCAGACTTCACAGTGTTAACCGCCTGAATATTCTGAAGATTCCCTGAAAATTCAATCAAAATCGGCCCAGCCGTTTTGGAGTCCATACGTTACATACATACATACATACATACACACATCCTATTTTATATATATAGATTTATTCTTCTTCCTCCTGCAGATTCCAACAAATATCCCCTAATAGCGAATCAAGTTGTTTGCCGCTATACCAGTGTTCGAGTCTGGCTGTAACTTGGTGAAATCTCTCGCCATGTTCATCAGACTCGGGTGGTGATTGTTCATTAAATTTTTCGGCATGGTAATGTAAAAAATTTATTTTCAATGACATTCTAACGTTTAAGTTTTTAAATACGGTTAGCATATTTTTGATTAAAATTCGCCAGTTTTCAGACCGATGATTTCCTAATACATTTTCTATTACTGATTTCACACAATTCCAGGCCAATAGCTCGATATCATTCAATGCAACCTCAAATTGATGGTCCTTCATAAGATGACGAATGTCCGGTCCATTAAGAATTCCTGTAAAATAAAAACATTATGATATGAAATATAAATCTAATTTAAAAAAGTAGTTAGAGTTCATACCTTCTTTTACTTTCGTGCCGCTTAATCGTGGAAAAATGCGGCGCAATTCGGTAAACACCATCTGGGCTCAATGCTTTTATAGAATTTTTTAATCGGTAACTGTAGATTTTCCAAAATTCCTACCGCAAAGTGAAAGTGTGGTAATAATGCATGCATATTTCTTTGGAATAGAATAAATTTGAATATTTTTTCTTTTGTTTTGTATTGTAAATGGCACAAAAACCGCTTTAAAAAAATTTTACGTCGAAATGTCATTGAAAATAAAATTTCTGCATTGGCACATTCTTCATATATATACATATTAAAAACCGCGGGCACCACTGGATTCAGCGTACCCGAATTATGTTAAAACGCCACGGCTTGTCTGTTTTTTCAACTAGCATAGTGTAATTAATAATGTTATTAATAAAATAGTAAAAATTTATAATGTTTTACTTACTTTGCACAAAAATATTTTAAATTTACAAATAACAAGGTTTTTGTTTTTTTTATTCTTCTTTGTTATTTTCTCCTATTTTGACATTTCGCTTGGCAGAGTTGCCACGTAATATCAATTTGAATACAGAGCAATATAAACCTGTTTACCATGGTTAAAAATAATTTAGTGAATCAAATAGTGGCTAGTGCAAACATCAAAATGTGTGGTTAAAGTTAACACCTAATAAAGTGTTAAAAGTTAGTGAATCGCACTACAGGTCAAGACAAGAGAAGAATTTAGCTCTACCTAATTGATCAAGAATATCGTCTATTCGAGGTAAAGGGAATTTATCGGCTACCAATTTTTAGTTTACTGCCCTGTAGTCTACCTCTTATCTCCATCTCTTTTGTGCGGTACCGGGTAAAGGTTTCTTTGGTACTAAGAGTATGAGGCTATTGTGATCTGAAATTGATGGTTCAACAATATCAGCTTTAATTAGATTATCAACCTGATTATTCACTTCCTCTTTTTGGGAATGCGGGATTCTATAGTTTTTGATATAGACAGGTTGTGTATTATTTACTTTAAGCTTTTGTTTGTAAAAATTATTGACCGTTATGTTTTAAGATTCTAGAGATTTCAAATCTGTTTCAACGAATGGTGGAAAGTTTCTTGAAAGTCTTTCCAATTTTTCTTTGGAGTTGGCAGGCATAAAATTTTGATTAACTATCTTGTAATCTTTAAGATTTTCAGTAACAAGTTTAATATTAGTAATTGTTAAATCTTGTTCAGTTGTATTAAATACTTTTACTAAGGGATTTTAAGTAGAAGTTATGGTATTAGCGACGTAAACGCCATTTTGGATGGTTTGATAAGGTATTAAAAGATGGTGTTCGGATGATTCTATTGGTACCGTTGTTATTACTTCAGATCTGGCAGGGATTAATATGGAATTTATAGTTGGACCATTGCTATGTGGTATTCCAATATCATGATCAATTTCATTTGATCGAAGGATAAGTAAGTCTTTATCATTGGAATATTGAAGGATGCAATTATACTTTCTAATGAAATCCATTCCAATAATTCCATCTACCTGTATTTTAAAATCATATTTTACTACATGAAAAACGTGTTTTATTAAATATCGGTCTATTTTTAGTTGTGATTTAACACTACTTAATGTTATGATTACGCCTTGGCCAATGCCATTTAGATTTTTTCTATTGAAATTATTTATAGATTCGTTTATGACCTGGTTGTGCTTGATAATTGAAATATCAGCGCCAGTATCTATTAAAAAGGTTGAAGTGGTATCATTTAGCAAGTATCTACATAAATTTAAATTAATATTGTAGGTTTTACCCCCTACTGAATATTTAGGGGTGATTCCCCGTTTCCCGAGTTGTCTGCTGCTGTTACATTTATATTTCTATTTGGTAAATTGTTGCGGTTGGTATTGCGGTTTCTGTTATCGTTATTATTACGATATGAACCAGAATGATTGTTATAGTTATTATTATTGTTATTGTTACGGTTGCTATTGTTATTATGATAGGATCCATTACTGTTCCTATTTTGGTTGAAAGAGTTTCTATTTGTTGGAGAATTTCTATGCTGGTTAACATTTGGGATTCTACGAGTACCTTGGTTAATATTATTGTTATTGTAGCCTTGGCGTTTAAAACCATAGAACAGAATGGAATTTTCCTGACCATCTGCTTCGGTGCAACTGCTTATAAATTTAATTAGAACTTCATTCGTATTATTAAAGGTTCCTGATTCCATGATCAGTTTAACTCTGTCATTAGAAGCATTTTTGGTTATCGGCCTTACAGCTTAGCGTGTGACGTATTTATTGGCTCATATACGACTTTTAGCTATTTTTTTCCCTTAATTGCTTCTTTAATTTGACAGCGACTTTAATATAGACATCTTATTTCTCACAAACGGCTTTTAGCTATTTTTCCTTAATTGCTTCTTTAGTTTTCAGTTTAGGTTTTTATTCATGTACATGTTTATAAAAAATTAAGGGTCTTAATAATCACTTTTAAATTAAAGACATCACTTTCAAATTAAAAGCAGGATCTCCATGATATATTTTTATTTAAAACACATTTTATTGTTTGTTTTATATTATGGATATATTTATTTGTTGAACAGCCGCTTGTGCGACTGTTCAGTTTAGTCAGTTTATTATGATTAATTTTAGTGCCCCACAAAACTTCTCCACCATCCCCACTCCGGTACCGCGTCAGCATTCCTTCAGGAAGGTGGGTTATTTTCCGTAATGTTCCTACATCCTCCTTACTTTCTCTAAGTGAGGAAATTCTCATGAGTTAGGGTTAGACCAAGCAAACCATTCAAATCCCGTCTGTTTCCAAACCATTTTTCACATTCGAAAATTATGTGCTTAGCATCTTCTTTCAGTGCGCCGCATGAGTCGCAACTGCTTACTTGTTTTATCTTAAACCTGTGTAGGTACTTATTAAAAGTACCATGGTTTGTCATCGCCTGAGTTAAGAAGTAGCCCATGTTTCCATGTTGCCTATCTATCCATGCTCTTATATATGGGATAAGCCTATACGTCCATCTGCCGTTCTTATCTTGATTCCATCATTCCTGCCATTTGGCTATTATTTTATCCCTGGCGTTATTTCTTATCTCCGTGGTTATTCTAGTTCGCTGCAGTGAATAAGTGTTGTCTCAACTTATACGTTTGGTTTGGCTATATATTTCCTCTTTTTCCAGGATTAAAAGGCCTATTGGCGGTAGTCCTGCAAGCACTTACGCCGCACTTGCAGATACCGTGCGGTACGCTGATATAATACGGAGAGCACTTACTCTCTGTGGTTTCTGTAACTCCCTTAAGTTATACTTGCGATTCAAGGCCCTCACAATGGTCGGGTCAGCATAAAGAAGTTGGGAGTGAACTACGCTATTTATTAATTTTCTTATCTGCGGCTTTCGACCGCCACAGTTTGGCGTTATTCTGGCCAACAATGTTGCCGTTTTCAATTATTTGTCCCGAATATTAAGTACATGCTGTTTGAAGCCAAGATTATCATGCAATTGTACTCCCAGATAGCACAAGCTCCGTTTGAATGGTATATCACTAGATTCTAGAATTATTTTTGGAATTTTGAAGACTCTGCGATCTGTGACCAGAATCGCTTCCGTCTCGTATAATAGGATTCTCCTGTCAAGAGAGTCTGCTATCATGTTGTACAGAAAGTTTTCTACACCCTTTCTCATAAAAGCCTCCAGTACCACGTTCAAATTCACTGTGTTGAATAAGTTTTTTACATCCAGCGTTATTATTGCGCAGTATTCTCCCGAAACTTTGGTTTGCATCGCCCTATTGCAAACCTCTCTTATGGCATCTACTGATTTTTTCGGGCCGGTTGTTTATGTTTCTTTCTTTGACTCGTGTTATATACTGGAACAATTTAGCATCATCAAGTTTTCTGACATTCCATTTTGGGAGGTCTATATCCCCGTGATTCGTATCAGAATGGTTATTAATGCTAAACGAAATATACTGGTGGTCACTTAAGGTAAGATCTTCCAGTACTTTCCAATTAATTTTTCATTGTAGAGATTTGTTGTTCCAAAGGTGATGTCGATAATACTTCCACCTGTTCCTCTCCGAAACGTTAGTTTTTCTCCGGTATTAAAAACCGTACGACTGAGGCCGGCAATCATGTCGGACACTGTAATACCCTTGTTATCAAGGATTCTGGAGTGCCATTCAGGAGATTTACTATTGAAATCACATCCAACGATCTCCTTATATTTTGAGGACCTGATAAAACATCAAGTACGTTTAGAGCTTCTACGAACATTTCATAGTTTATATTTGGTGAGTTGTAGCAGCTGTATACTCTAATCTTGCCCACTGTTGCATATACACAGGCAGCATTGCTTTCGTCAACCTCGCTTACTTTAAGCACCTGGTCTCTCACCAAGATGGCTGCATGGTGGCTTGTGTCCTCGTACTAAATCTGAGATGATGGGTTTCTGTACAGTTCGCTTATTAACAGTATGTCTGTATTATCCTCAGCCGCCTTTTGTATCAATAGGTCATGTGCTTCTTTTCCCCTTCCGAGAATTATCTGCAATAATTTAATGGTAATTTTATTGCCATATTTCTCCGGTTGTTTACGCACGCTGTACTACCAATATAGTGACGAACATTTTTTGAGCCATCTCGTTTCCACTGTGCATTCTTTAGACCTGTGTCCCAGATTACAACACTTTCTACATATTTTGCCTCTGTATATGCCTTTGCACTGACTTGCAATGTGACCCCGTTCTAGACATTTGAAACATTGCGTAACTCTTATCCTCCTCCTGAGCCTACGCAAAACCCACCCTACTCTGACTTTTCCAGCCCGCAGTAGTGGTGTTGCTAGGTGCTCAGGTAGTTGAACGAGAGCCTCTTTGGTCCGTCCAAACGATGTTCTAAAATTAAGTATTTTAAACAAGGTGGATTGCCCTTCTTTTGTTTCCTCCACCAGGGCCTTAACAAGATGGGTTTCATCTGTTGACTCATCCATGTCTCTTATATCTATAATTAGATTTTTGGTAACCGCTCTAATCATCTCATCTTCACCAAGCGTGTCGCCTATAGCACTCTTGAGTTTTTCGGCTTGGCCTTCACCTTTTCTTAATTTAACAAGTAACTCTCCAGTTCTTGTCCTTCTAGTACCCATCTACTGTTTTTTTCTCCCTCTCCACCGACGTTCATACCGGTCAATTCTTCTCCTTCTTTCATTACACCACCGACTCAATGGTGACAAACATAGAACGTACTCCGAGACTCGCCACGTTTTAGTTGGAGAAAGGCAGCTGTGACAATTGCCTATGAGCCATTTCAGTGCACATTCACCCACACTTACTGAGGTCTTAGAATGCCACAAGCTGTCAGCCCAGGGTGCATCAATTCCAAAAACAGTATCCAGAAATGCCATAATTAGGACCGTACTGGGCTTGATCCTAATGCCTTTCGCCAGAGTTCATCCGGGGGTATGTCTGTATCCAATTCATCATTCCAGTTATGCCATATGGTCTTAATGCCATTTGACGCGATTTAACTAGGGATACCACGGAGGCGTCATGCTCCCAACTACACCTCTATTGAGGGTACCATTGTGGTTGAATACCTAGTTTAGGGCGGTATCCACTCGCCCGTCACAGGACTTCCTCGAGCACATGTACCATTTTGGAACGCTCTCCATTTGGAATGCGGGGTCGTTACTCCCCGTTATCCTCGCCTGAGGATACCCTTGAGGTGTGTATGTATGTATGTATGTATGAATGTATGTATGTATGTATGCATGCATGTATGCATGTATGTATGTAAGTATGTATGTATGTATGTATGGATGTATGTATGTATATATGTATGTATACATATATACATATTATTCGGTTCATCGAATAATTTTAATTTTATCTAGTTTAGAGCTTAAAAATAATAAAAATAATTTTATTAAAAAGAGGAAAACTTTCTTAATAAAAAATAGCATCAAAATTAAAATTAATCTTCTAAAATAATCTTAAAAAAAGAGTAAACAGTTAAAATGTTTTTGTTTCGAACGATTGCTTTCATTTGTTTTGATGAAACTTGATTTAGAAATCTTTCTTTCACTTATTGTTGACGTTGGAGAGATTGAAAAAAAAGCGTAATGAAGCATATCTAATTTCTCTGTTCTTTTTCTGTATTTTCTAAAAATGATATTATTCCATTTCCATTTGGATCTCCTTTTGATTTCTTAACAATTTAAATTGTCTTGTTGAGGTCTAGTAGATTTTGATTTCATTCGTCTCAAAAAAATAATCTTCTTGATCTGAATCATTTCTCGAAGGAAATGTACCTGAGTTAAGAAACCATAAAAGGGTATTTAAATCGAACCGGAATTTTTTTACATAAAAAAAAAACTAATACATATGTACTGTGAAAAAACACATTTTCAATTAATCGATTAATCGACATAAATTATTCCCATTATTCGTTAATCGAAAATAAGCCATTTTCAATTATTCGAACAGTTAATCGATTATTCAAACAACGGTTAATCGTTTGAATACCCCAGTAACTACCTTCTGTATTTGTATCATCGACCCAATAGAAAATGGCAACATACTTTTTTCCACAATTATGAAAAAAAAAATCAATGCCTAAATTTATAATTTTACATATTAACTTTAAGCTTGCCAATGTGAAAAATTCTTGACATTCACTTAAAATATTCTTGATTTTGAAAATAATTCTTGACAACTTAAAACTTCCTAAAATAATCATTTATAAAAATAGCACCATTGTTAATAGCCCTTTCTATGCAAAAAAAAAAATTTTAGCAAATGAACTCACTATTTGTATCAAAATTTTTCTGTACGCTTTTCTTTTGAGTCAGCTGCTTAACGTTTTTAATTATGTTTACAGTACTAGTTCAAAAAATGTAACAAGTCGGGTACACGGTGGGTTGACCTAATTTTCATCAATAATATGTTTTTGCAATCGATATTAAAGTTAATAAATTGTGGAAAACTGAGAAAAATTGCGTTTTAAGGCACGTTTAACCATAATATGCAATCTTAATTATTTTTTAAAGAAGTGCTAATCCATTCAAACGGTTTGCACCACTGGATTTAGCATATTAATGAGGTTTACACGCCGCTTGCACCGTTTCCTACAAAAAAAAAATCCGATACAAGCAGCGTAAACTTCAATTATGTGCTGATAATATACTGCCAAAGAAAAGTTGACAACAAAAGTAAATTGTCAGTTCAGACGATTGTAAGAAAACCATACAATTTAATTGGCAGACAACTTTATGACAATGAATTCTTCTGCCAACAAAAATGTTCAGTTCACACAATTGACAAATAATTGCATGGAAAGAATTGCCAGCTATGATTTAGACATTTGGGGTATTCACAAGGTGTGCTATCATGGTTTATTGTCATAATGTTCTAACATTTTACAATGGTTTAAAAATATTGTTGTTGGTTTGTAAACAAAAAGTGTCTTAAATAAATAGAACGTTGCTTGCTATGTTTATTGTGCTGTCGTAATTAATAGCACATTAAATTATGAGGGGTTGCTCACAACAGTCGTATTTTTTCTTGTTATTATTTTAAGACATATGACTTTATGACACCTTGTGAATCCCCCAATTGTATAAAAATGAAAATTTCATGTATTTTTATAAATTGGAAAAGTGGAAATATTGTTATTGAATGGAAAAGGCAATAGCAAGAATTTTAACTTTTTTATGTTATTTTAAATAGGTTTCATTGAAATTAATTTTAATTTTGCAAAATTAAACTTTGTTTTTTCAATTTCACCAAGTTAAGCTTTAATTATCTATACATTACTATAAATGCCAGTTAACAATATGTTATTTTAAAAATTATTGGATTGTATTGTATAATATTAAGATATTATGACAATATAGCTCGATAGCATACCATTTGAATCGCCCAAGCATGAATTACTTTAACAGGGGTTTTCTTTATATATTTGTTTTTTTGTACTCAGAATCACTTTCTGAGTCGATCTAGCGATGTCCGCCCGGCTGTCTGACAGGCAGTCTGCTGACTCTCCATGAAACATTGTGTGCAAAGTGCAGGTCGCTATTTTATAGGTAATATGATGAAATTTGGTACAGAGGTTGTAATTGCCACAAGGACCAATACCTATTGAAAATGGGGCGAATCGGTCCATAACTTCGTACAACCCCTATACAAGCTGCTTTCCGGAATAGGGTCTTTGTCCCCACTATGAAACCAATTTTAATGAAAATTAAACCAGATAGATCCTTATTCATATTACCACATTAGCTATGCATTTTTTAAAACTAGGTTCCAAATAGGTGCACTTTTTTGTTTTTGTTTAATGGTTAGGACCAGCACTCAGGGGATGGCCTCTACAAATGCAATGCATTGTGTTGGAACTAGGAAAAAAGGTTATGGGAAGGAGGCTAGATGGATTAGTGTTGTGATCATTCGACTTGAACTTATTCATGTTGAAAGTGAGAGGGAAGACAAGTCGGCCAAAAAACGAATTTTCTCTGTAATGCGTTGTACGATTTACCGGCCAATCTACCACAAAAGGATGGGCTCTTGAGGAAAGACGTGTATAACGAACACACACGCGGGTTTCGGGAACCAGATCCCTAATTTCATCAGAACTCCCATTGTAGTAACGATAAAACAGGCAGATACAACCCACATTGCGACGGTGCTCAAGGGGTCAATAAAATTGGATACCCTACTGTCACCAATGAGAACCTGTGCCCTCTCCTGCACACGGCCGAGAAGCTATAAAATAGACTTTGAAGCACCGGCCCATACATGAGAGTTGTATTCCATTCGCGGTCGGATATAGGTGGTATAAATAGTAAGGAGATCAGAAGGAGTGAAGTCTGTCTTACACCGTTTTAGAAAACCATGGCACTTGAATGCTTCTGTCGACACCTTAAATATATGTTCTGTCCATCGGACATCACATAGTATCCTCATGCCCAGAACATCAAGATATTCTGTTTCCTCAATAATTATACCATCCATACATACAGATGAGGCACCTTGATCCGTCGCGCGTTTATGTGTCAGCACACAACATTGCGTCTTTTGGGCATTAAATTCGACCCTATTCGCACGACCCGATTCTGAGATTATGTCTAGGTCTCGGCCAAGCGTATCATTCATGTTCCGTCACATAGCACGCACATCAGTTAATACGCTTGGTCTACAATCAAATGAATACGAATGGCAAAGATTGCTGTCATCTGTAAAAGAATAGATAGGGTTGGAAGTTTGACTTAGAAGGTCATTAAGAAAAATAAGAAATAGAATAGGAGAAAGAACGGACCCCATCTATAACAACTCGTATAGTGCGATCTCTGAGAAAGATTGATATAAATCGAGAGAAAATATCACCGGAACCAAATGCAACAAGTTTTGACAAGAGTGCACCATGCCAAACTCTGTAAACCGCCTTGGAAATATCTAAAACAATTACCTTACTTTCGCCAAAATGGTGAATGGAACGGCACCATTTTTCTGATAACAGGGCCAGTAAGTCTCCAGTAAAGCGACCTCTACGAAAGACATACTAGCGGTCGCTTAGTAGGTAATTTGACTTTAAAAATTTGACAAGATGGTGGTTCTCCCAACTCTTCATAACTTTGGAAAGTGCCGAACAAATCGCAATTGGGCGGTAATTTTCAGGGTTATTAGCCACTCTTTTTTTAGGAATTGACGTTATATTAGCAACTTTCCAGCAGATGGGAAATTCCCCGACAAGAACCCTTTTAAAAGCTCGAGCTCGAAAAATATCTTTGGCATAGTAACCGATACTTTTTCGGTTATTATTTGCTAATAAGAATTACTCTTTTACTCTTTTAACGACTGAATAGAAGCTGCTAATTTGCACGTCTGATTAAACCAAGGTTTTGATCTAGGTTTATTTGAAATTTTTTAACTGGAATGAACATTTTCATTCCTAGCATTATAACATTTTCCACTATTTTCGCCATGGCATTGACGTCATTGTCCAGTAAACAAAGTTTCCAGTTAAAATGCCTAAAAACAAATCCGTAAACAAATATTTAGCGTTTCGTAGCCCGTCGTGAAACGTTTCGAAGTTTAGAGAATGGAAAAGCGGCGGAAATGGTGCAATGATCCGAGTTACCGAGAGGTGCTAGAACTTCAACTTCGTACTTTTGAGGGTGGAAGAGAGGAAAAGGTCAAGGGTATTATGCTGGTGCCCATCAACGCATGGAATATGTGTTGGTTCATTCACAAGTTGCACGAGGTGGTTGTGCGTAGCATAGAGCTCACCACATTGGCCTTCATAAGTTGTACGGCCCGGGTGGCGAAGCCAAGAAGAATTGTGGACATTAAAATTACCAACAACAACGATTTCACTGCCCGGGCAATTTTTTAGAATCTTCGATATTGAATCGGAAAGGGAGTCGAAGCCCGATAAAGTAATATCCCTTCTCGCATTTGGACTTCTGTAAAGAAACCCGAAATGCCAATAGTGTGCATCAATTTTCAACAGATATCTGCAACAGTTATGCCCATTGATTGGTGGCATTGATACACAGCTACATTGCGTATGTACATAACAAGACCCCAATGAATATGAAAGAGGTATAGGAGGTGATACCCAGGAATCTGCAAATCAAGGAGATAAGAAATGTCAGATACCTGAGTTTCACATAAGGCGAAAACATCCGGCCGATGAAGAAAAACATGGGCATATACAGAAAAAAATTCGTCCTCAGCCCACGTATATTGCATAATTCGATTCGAAACCGACCACTCATCACAACACAAAAAAGTTCAAATCACACGTTGGTCACAGTTCAAATATCCGTTTTGTTGAAAGCTTTTTAAAAAACTGTTTAGTGATCAGTGTTATACCTTCATCAGTAAACAGTTCAACAGCGATCAACATGAGGACATCCGTACTTACTAAAATAAAAAGGACGTTTACAGGATGAACACAATAGACAATGCCATAAAAAGTACCATAAAAGCCCTGAACTGGTCATCGTCAAAAAAAGCCCATCACTGGCGAATTATTATGTTTATTTGTCAGTTATTTTATTGTTGCTTATCTTAAACGGTAGTTATTTATATCTTCATTCTCTCTGATTACAGTGATGAAGACACCACAACCGTTGCTCTCGAGACACGGGACGATATAGTCTGGATGGTCTCGGGATATATGGCGCATGACCACGGACAGGACCCATCCAATCGGCTCATCCGTGATGCAGTAATTTGGTCATAATCTGTGCCGATGCCAATGCGCACCACATTATATGGGGTAGCACGAATACGAATGTTAGAGGTGAGTCACTATTCTCCTTTATTATGAATTATAATTTAGGAATATTAAATAGGGGCCGTGAGCCAACGTAAACGGTCTCTGAGACGAACCGTTTTACCAAGGATAATGGCTTCGAGCCCTGTTGTTCCGACCTATATCCGAAAATCGGATGGTTGCTGGACTACGACTAGTCAGGAAACACTCGAGGTGTTAATTGACACTCACTTTCCTGGAAACTCCAAAGGGAGCTTGCGGGATCAGGTTTGTGAATCGATGCCCGGTCCTTTGTCCATTCCAATGGACTACGATTGGATTAAGTGGGCTGTCGACAGCTTTGACCCGTACAAATCTCCGGGTATGGATGGTATAATTCCGGCGGACCTGCAGAGAAATTCGACTGTGGTTATACCCTGGCTGATGGCTATATACAGGGGATGCGTTGGTGTTTCGAATGTACCTGTGAGCTGGACCTTGTGTAGAGTGGTCTTTATCTCCAAGGGAGGGAAGACTTCTCATACCGAAGCGAAGGATTACAGACCGATTAATCTTGCATCCTTTCGTCTCAAGACTCTTGAAAGAGTTATCGACACTCGCTTGAGGATGACCATCCCAAAGTGTTTACTCTCGACCTCTCAGCATGCCTACACAAAGGGTAGGTCTGTTGAGACGGCTCTTCACTCATTAGTTTCCCGACATTGAAGGGGCCTTTAACAACGTCAACCCGGATTATATTGTTGCATCCATGAGGAGTCTGGAGGTATGACGGCATATGTAGATTTATGGATAAGCTACTCAGGAATAGGGTCATCTGTTCCACGATAGGTGAGACCAGCGTTCAGATACTGGTAAACAGGGATACTCCCCAAGGAACACCATGTTGACGAAAATGGACGACATGAGGATTAAGACTGTGGCGTACGCTGACGATGTTGCAGTGAACATCACGGGGAAGCATTTGAATATAATGTCTCAGTGTATGGAGGCTGCATTAAAGGTACTTAGCACTTGGAGCGTATCATGCGGCTTTTGGTGTTAATCCGACTAAGACGGAACTTCCGAGGCTAAATGGGACTGAACTTAAGTTCTCTTATAGCGCCAAATATCTGGGCGTAATCTTGGACAGTAAACTGTCGTGGGGGCTGAACATCCGGACGAGGATGGAAAAGGCAACTGTTGCTATATATGCGTGCAGAGGTGCAATCGGCAAGAACCGGGGCATGGGCCTGAGGTGTATCAATTGGATGTTTGAAGCTGTAGTAAAGCCGACTCTGTATTACGGTGCTGTCGTATAGTGGACAAGGGCAGGTACCGTGCGATGCTTGAGAAGGTTCACAGACTGGTCGCATTAATGATCACAGGATCAATGCGCTCCACTCACACCAGGGCACTGTTTACAATGCTAAACTGGCTGATGGTGGACATCACGGCCAGACAGATGGCTCTTTGCTCGGCGATACGGTTGAACGCGGCACACGGCTGGTCGAACCGTGACTATGGACACTCCGGAATAATGGGATGCTCGATTGTCCCAAAAGGAGTGGACTACTGCACCCCGGAGCCTTTTTTTGGTGCGAGGTACGCGACACATTTAGCGCACGAAAGTGCGCTCTCGGTCATGGGCACCTTCCATGAACCAGACCTGGGGGTATACACTGATGGTTCAAGGAAGGGGGAAAGAGTTGGCGGAGGTTTCTACATAGAGGAACTGGGCGTAAAAGTTTCCTTTCGTCTGCCGGATGGGTGTAGTGTCCTGCAGGCGGAAATCTCGGCTATAAAGCGGGCAGCCAACTGGCTAAAGTATTATCGCGTATCGGGAGATATACGTATATTTACTGATAGCAAGGCTGTCATTGCCTCTCTTGCAGGTGTCTATACGACATCTAGGCTAACTGTGGAATGCCGTATGTCTTTGAATGAGATTGCTTATATGGATACCAGGACACTCAAACTGCCCGGGAAACCAGATAGCAGATGAGCTGGCCAAGGAAGGTGGTCGCATGGATGAAACATTCATTGATCAATTCATTGGCCTTCCAATGGCTCACTGTAAGTCACTCATTCTGCGCGAGAATTATAGAATTGCGCAAGAGGGATGGACCCGTGAGTCCACCTGCTCCACATCCAGGGCACTTTGGCCTGGATATGATGAACGGAGGACCAAATCTCTACTTAGGTTCAATAGGAACCAAATCAGGACTGAGGAGTCGGTCATAACTGGACACTGGCCTGTTGGGACTCATGCTAGAAAAATCTGGTATTCAATGACTACTGCAGAAGTTGTCATGATGAGGAGGAAGAGGAAATGCCCTGGGCTACGGGGCATCAGGGAAAAATACCTGGGAGAACCGGTGTTTTCCTGTTTGGAGGATCTATTAGAAATATAACTAAGATTGCTTCTTCTCTTCATTAGGAAGAGGAATTGGCTCAACCTTGCAGTGACGCCATCTGAGTAACTGCTCTTTGGGATGGGCATTGGCGCTGGGTATCACAAAGGGACCGCTGAAGGACCCAAGCGAGCTGTCTCTCGATGGCTGCCCATGGAACCTAACCTAACCTATTATTAACCAGTTGCTGTAGAGAAACCTCTTCTAATTTGTTCCACGCCCACTTTTCCAATCCCGCACATTACTTACAGATGCTGTCTGTATATTGATAGCCATTCTAATTGTATCAATTTAGACAATTTTACATTAACCGCTCTTGAAATATACGGGATTATATTTTGTGCCAGGCTTAGTTATCTAATTGCGCCCACTTTTTAACTGATTTGTACTAACTTTGGAAACTTTAGCTACGACCTTTCTATGGCTGTACGGAAACTCCTTCTGCATTTATATGTAAGGAACCACGCTCGCTTATCCACACACCTTTTTTTATGGCCGATGTGGCGTGTCGATAATCCAGCTATGTGCACCAAATTTGGAAATTTGTTATCTTACCGTTCTCTAGATATATGTAAATCAATCTATTTTATGCCACGAACACTTCTTCAATCCCGCAAAGGTTTTGCAGATGTTGTGTATTTCTAACCAAGATGCTTGTACCTAATTTAGAAACTTTGGCTTTTGCCGTTCTGCAGACATGCATAAATCTATGATCTCTTTGTACGGGATATGCCACTCCCACTTTTCCAATCCCGCCTACACTATGTCGGATGTTGTGTATTGATAACTAAGATGTTTTTAATTAATTTAATATACAGAAATCTATAATATCTTTCTATTGGAAGTACCACGCCTACTTTTCCAATCACGTCCATTTCGTTAGGGCGGTTGTGTAATAATAACCAAGCTATGTGTACCACATTTGGAAAACTTATCTTACCGTTCTCTAGATATAAATAAATCTCTTTTATGGCACGCCCACTTCTCCAATCCTGCAAAGATTTTGGCGGGTGCTGTGTATTACTAACCAAGATGCTTGTACCGAATTTGAAAGCTTTGCCTCTTGCTTTTCTCCAGATATTAAATTTCTACAACCTCTTTGTATGGGAGGTGCCACTCCCACTTTTCCGATTCCACGCATACTTTGTCGGATGATGTGTATTGATAACTAAGATGTTTTTTACCTTATTTGGGAACCTTGCCTCTAACCGTTCTCTAGATATACCAAAATCTACAATGTCTTTGTATGGGCTCTGCCACGTATATGTGTGCAAGATTTGGACAACTTTTTCTTACCGTTCTCTAGATATAAATAAATCTATATTATACCATGCCCACTTCTCCAATCACGCCGATATTTTGTCGGATGTTGTGTATTGATAACGAAAATGCCTGTACCTAATTTGTAAATAATCAAAACTACTTTCAACCATTAAACTCTACTTATACGCAGAAGCCCCCGCGAATAGTGTACTAAATGCGGAGTAAGATCAACTAGTCTTCAGGCCGAACTTACCTCTTCACAACAGGTCGCTAGGCGGACTATATCACGAGAGCTACCTACCACCATATTTTTATAAATAGATTTCAAAGTAGTACAGAACTTGCTGGCTTTTCTAATACAGAAAATGTTATACGTCTGCAAAGCTATCTAAAAGGTGAGGCTAGAGAGCTAGAAAATTACTCCTTCCCGCGCTCGTGCCAGACACTATTAACACATTTTGGTTGTTCTTTGGCTTCCCGGAGCATATTTTGGAACGTGCTGTGATTAAGGCAAAAAAATATACCGTCCCCACACGACAAGCTGGAATTACTTATTGAGTTGGTTAAGGATCTTTTAGATAAATTGCCTAATAAGCACAAATTGAATTGGGTCATGCAAAAGGACGAGAGCTCCAGTAGTTAAAGCGTTTAGTATGTGGCTTTATAAAATAGCTGAGGCAGTAAAGTAGTGACGCCTTACTTCGGTAAAGGCAGCGCACCGATAAATGCTCACACCGTAGCTTCCACCAGTACAAGCGAAAATAGTATCGTGTGCAACAACAATTCACACAAAATATATCGGTGTGAAGAATTCAGAGAACTACAATTGAATAAGAAATGGAATATTGTGAAAAATAATAATTTGTGTCGTCAAAACCTCAATCAGCACAAGCGTAAATGTCGTATAAACAAAGAATGTGGTGTTACAGATTGTAAGTACAAGCACCACCCACTGTTTCATAAGTTCACCAGTGCAGACAGACAGTCAAAAATTCAAAATGTAAGTAGAAACGAAATGGAAACTACACTGTGGAGTGCACAAATAAATGCACATTACAATTACTCTTATGAAGAGGGGCCACTTTTTAAAATCTTACCAATCCGCTTGCACTCAAACAATATTTTTATTAATAGCTTTTCCTTTTCCATTTACTTAATAGAGCGAAGTGTTTTCGATAGTTTGCATTTGCAGGGTGTATCTTATCCGCTGTGTTGAAAGTGGACAGGTGGCACCACAACTCGACATGAATGTGGATCTTTGAGAACTTAAATCAGGGTATCCAGTGTCCTCAACGATACGGTTGATCATTTAGCCCTTCTGTCTAAAACATTAAATATGGCTGAAATTACCAAAAAAAATCACCCACACTTAAAAAACCTACCTATTCAATTATATAAAAATGCTAAGCCCATGATTTGGTGCTAAAAATTGGAAGGTAGCCGTACCTACCAAAGTTCGTGAAAGAGGCTGGTAGGAATGGACCCAACAAGGTGTCAACAGATGCTTCTCAACAGAACACAGATTAAAGGTACATACATGCTCTGTCAAAAGAAATACGATGAACTTCACCACTACGTAAAAAATTATTTCAACATAGAATCGCCATATTCTTCTGTGTTACTCTCAACAGCACACAGCGGTGCGATATAAACGCTAAAGGCAACATGCAGAAAAGTAAACGGACAGTACGTGGTTGGTTAACTGTGGTGAAATCAATACGGTCAACTACCTGTGAGTTATGATAATGCTTATCATAATGCTCATGTGCCTTCATAAAAAACTCGTGAAAGACGAGTCATTACGACAGAGCATGCAAGAACAAATTGATAACTTATTCAAAAAAGGATACGCCAAAAAACACAGTTCCTGGGAGTTGGCTCTTAGTACGGATAAAAATAGTATCTACCCATATTCATTACTCTTAACCCTAACAAACACAATAAAGTGCGATTAGTGTGGGATTTTATGCTCACCGGTCCCCACCTTCTCAAGCCCTTAATTGGCATACTTTTAGCATTTGCGATTTGTGGCGATATTGCGAAAATGTTTCATAGAATCAACGTAAGAGAAAGCGATATGCAAGCTCAACAATTCTTATGGTGGGATACAATCGGTGAGGTACACCAGCCAAGCACATATGTAATGAGAGCATTAACCTTTGGGATGAGCGCGGTACAAATGCAAAGGAATTCAAGACCCAATTTCCTCGTGCTGTAGATTCTATTAAAAACTAGCACTACGTCGACGACATTATCGACAGCGATGACACAGAAGAAGCCGCAGTAAAACTGGTGAAACGTCGCTGCAGGCTTTCATATGAGACACTGGGTATCTAATTCTATCAAAGTTTTAAGCGAGTTGTCTGAGCTTTCAATGACCTGCCAAGATGCCGAACAATGGGGCGTCGCACAGTGGCTGAAAATTTTATTTCATTGGCAAAAAGTCCAATTTTTGTTTGTCACCGATTTCCAAAATTTTAGTTTTATTTAATAGTTAACATATTAAAACTAAGGTAGCCAAAAAACTAGTAATTTTGGTCGTGCCATGTTGTTAAACACAACTTTTTTTTTAAATTCAGAAAAAAGTGATTTTTTTTAATTTAATCCGAAAGAAATTATCATTGCTCAAAACTATCATCGATAATGACCTGCTAGCTTTTTTGCAAGGTTGGTAGACTTGTTATCTTTAAAAAATTAACATGTGCGACTATTGTGTTATTTATATTTGAGCTGTTAAGACATATTTTCTAAACTACTATATTGTTGTCAAATTTCAACTTTAGTAGAATAGAACTTTTGCGGATCAGCAGGGATTAAGAAGGTAAAACCACTGCGGGAAAGGTGAAAGTGTTTCCTGTATATACTCTTGTACCCGTTAGGACCCGTCTGTTTGACACTTTTTTAATTTTAATGAAATTACTCCAAAAAAAAATTTTTTTCTTTTGAAATTTCTTTTTCATTCCGTTTGCAGAAGTGACAGAAATCGTGTGCTATTGCCTTAAAAAAAAATTTTATGATATAGAGAATATTGATCATGATCGAACAGAATACAGGTAGTACATATAAAAAATTTTATTATTGT
The DNA here is from genome assembly GCA_943735925.1 of Pollenia amentaria. Lineage (NCBI taxonomy): Eukaryota > Metazoa > Arthropoda > Insecta > Diptera > Polleniidae > Pollenia > Pollenia amentaria. Next base: position 51,724,860 of record OX031008.1, read on the forward strand.
AACACAATCAGAAAAACCTATAGCTGCCCTGATTCATCCTTATCCGTTACACTACGTTCACACTAGCGTATTTTATAGTAGAATAAAAAGCTTAAATACGCCTTTACGCTAAACAAGTATATTGTTAATCCCATCTTAGAAGGGTTTTATAATTGTTTTGTTGTTCTTTTTATTTTGTCTGTTTTTATCACTAATAATATTCTATGACCCTATAACTATGAAATGCGTTGTTAAATTTGTGTCAGGTATTTTATAGCATATAAATAAAAGGATTTTAAGTTTTTAATCCTTTTTATTCTACCTGAATTTGGTATGAAAAAAGTATGAAAAGGTTTAAAAGCAAGTGACATTCGGATGCAAACTCAGTGGATATAATGTATCTGAGCAATAACAACGTTTTTCATAAAAACATGGAGCTTCAGATATAAAGAATTGGCCGGAGAGTATTTAATAAATAAAAACGAGCAAGATGTTAAAAATTACATTCGAAAAAAAGGCAACTTAAATTCCTATAGCACTGAAATACAATTGGACTTAGAAAATAAATTATCTGTTTTCATCAAAAATTTAAAACAGCGATACAGGAAAGTTTGTTACAGCAAAGATAGATTTTATAAGAGCTTTGCAAGCTGGTTAGAGAACGAACTTTCTGTTCGGATCGCTTCAGAAACTAGAAATCAAAACATTCGTGGGAGACCACAAAAATCGCTGGAAAACTGTAGCGATAGATCTAAGAGGCGGAATCTTAAGGATATCAATGAAGAAATCGGATATGAAAATATTCATGATACGTTCCTACATCAATTACGATCACAGAAACAATTCAGAAACGGATTCTTAAAATTATACCAACTCCGAGCGATGCAAAACAATTTACAAATGAGCAGGCATTAGCATTATTTCTGGATTTGAAGTTAACAAAATAGCAATATATTCAGCTCAGATTGCGTGCGATTGAAAAAGGCTGCATCCAGCATATCATCACATAACAGCTGCTAAAATAGACTGTTTGCCATTAAAGGACACTATTACAATCACACCAATTTCGGCAGCGCTACAACTACAATCCCTACTTGATCACACAGTCGAACGCTTGCTACAATCAATAAAAGGAACTGAGTTAAAGAAATATGGAAACACAAAGTTAATTCTTTTTTGTAAATGGGGATGTGATGGTTCTTTCGGACAAAAACAATACAAACAAGTAGTACGTGAAAATATTTCGGACTCAGATATGTTCATGGTATCATTTGTACCATTGCGATTAAAATTTTCTTGGAAGATTCAGAGCCTTCGACTAGTACAACGCAAACAAAGGATATTTGGAAAAATGAGACACCATCTTCTAAGAAATACCTAGGCCTATCAAATTTTAATTAAAAAAAAACTCATGATGCCATTAACAAAGAAGTTGCAACACTACAGCCATTACAATTTGATTTAGATGGGCAGCAAATTGAAGTAAGCTACCAATTAGTGATAACAATGATAGATGCAAAAGCAGGCCAGGCTTTGACTAACAGTAAGGATGCATCCAGCTGCATCATATGCCATGGAACATCAAGCCAATGAAGTCTTGACAAGGTCATTAGATAATACTAATGCATATGAATTTGGATTATCACCACTACATGCAAGAATACGACTTATGGAGCACATACTTAAAATCAGTTATGATTTGGATTTCGGATCTTCAGGATAAATAAAAAACAACGAAACCAACAAGGAGTTTAGAAGTTCAAAAAGGAAACATGTTCAAGATGAATATCGCAAATTTGGGTTGATTATAGATCAGCCAAAACAAGGGTCAGGCAATACAAATGATGGCAATACCGCAAGAAGATTATTTTCAGATCCAGAAACAGCATCTGAAATAACAGGTGTTGATTTTAACCTCATTTTTAGATTTAAGATAATCCTAGAAGTACTTGCGTGCAATGAAGAAATTGACTCTAGAAAATTTGGAGATTTTGCTAAGGAAACTGCAAAAATATATACAACCAAGTACTAGGGAGATCAATTATTCGACTTTTTTCAATAACCGGTTTTCGAATATTACGAATAGTTGCTATTTTAAAAAACCCGGTTTTCGGTTAAGCAATTTTTAAATAACCGGTTTAAATTCGAATACTTAAAAACACAAAAATCAAATAAGTTTTTAAAATAAAACCTTAATTTGAATGAAAACAAAACAATTTGCAAAAGTAAGGAACCAACAAAATACATAAATATGGCTTAGATCAGACCTAATAAATATTTTACGATAAAGTCGAAGGAAAGTGGGACCAGTAAATTGATCAAACTTTAGCTAAATTTTCAACAATTTTTTATTGATTTACTAAACTTTATTAGCAAGAAGATATTTGTATAATGTAATTTAGAAACTGTTGAATGATATTTGGTCTAGACATACGTTTTGCAAAAGCAAATAAATTACAGGAATTTTATAAAGTTATTATTTGAAATATTCTCTCAAATTTATTTTGAATGAGTTTTAATTTGTTGGTGGTTAAGCTATCTATATAAATCAACCATATTTTACAAAAGTTGCAAACAAAACCTCTTAGCCAGGATTATCTATTTCAAATTATTTTGTTTCAGCATTATAGAAACGAATAGTGAACTGAACATTATTTTTGTGTAAAATATTTGTCAATTCGTCGACTACAATTTAAAACATTCCATGACATTGTTTGATTTCTTAAATTTTGTTTTTTAGTTCTTGGTGTTTAAATAAATAAAACTGGTAGAAATGTTTCCCATATCGTTGATTCCGCCGTAATGTTGCAGTTTTCAGCATGAAGAGATGCTAGAACTACTTAAGAGTTTTTAGTGCCTTAACGGGCATTTCGTCCCCGGCAACGCAACGGGCTAATATTTCACCCAATGATAAATATTTTGCAGCGTTATATTTGTCGTCTCCTTAGAACTTCTTCGAACGGAGTTAAGTTTCATTTAGATCACATTAATGTCAAGCATGTATACTAATTAAAGGTGATTAATAAGTCGTGACATGGAAGAACCTTTGTAACTTAACTTTTTAGGGCACTTTAAGCACCTCACTTTGTCTTTTTAATCGCGTTCGAAAATTATCTATAGATAACATTTATATAAAAATATTTTTATTATATAGAATACTGTTGCACAAATTTCTATTTACTTTTTAACTGCACACGTTTTTGTAGTACATATTTTGAATAGTTTTTGTTTTTTTTTTCTACGAGAACATACGCTTTTATAAGCGATTTGTATTTACAGTGTTCATAATGTTTTTTGACATTTGTTACATTTTGTTTTGATATTCTTCATAAAATGTTTAAGTTTGACCAATATTCAATTAGAAAATACATCTACAACAAGAGTAAGGAAAATGTATATAAATTACACATTACTAAAATAACCGGTTTATTATACCAAAATAACCGGTTTATTCGATATTCGAAAAATGGGCATTTTAAAATAACCGACTTGGGCAGAGCTTAAATAACCGGTTAAAACCGGTCGTATAATACCCGTTCGATCTCCCTACCAAGTACCCATGGAGAAATATGTCTGCTACAGTTCACAAAAACCTTTATCATGAAGAAGATGTCATTAAATATTAGTTGGTGCCACTTGGAGACTTATCAGAAGAAGCTCAGGAAAAAAGGAATAAGGATTACAGATTTTAAAGAGATCACAATATTAGAAAAATTTTACGAAATTCCACAAATGAAGATCTATTTAATATATTATTAGCAACGTCAGATCCGTTCATCTCCAGTATTCGAAATCAATGGAAAGTGGAACATCGGGATTAAAATTAAGAAGTCAAAAAACTACTAAAGAACAGAAATAACACAGAACAGAATATGGAATATTTGCAATCAATCTTTCAATTCAATGAACAATAATTATAGTTCATTAGATCTAAGACATCCATTGTATTAGTAAAAAATAATAATAAACAGAACCTGACATTGTTACAAAAGCTATTCAAATCTATTGCTGCTTTTATTTTTAAAAGGTTTTTTTATCCACATATGTATGAAATGTTTTAATAAATAAGAAATATTCAAAAATAAATACCTATATTTTCGTATCAAAATTTAAAAAAAAAAATCAGAATTCAGCGGATTTATTTTGCTAATATTAAAAAATTTTACAGCAAAAATTAATAGATTCTTCTGTAGTAATAGCAAGATTTTAGATAATAATTCTTAAGTTTTTTTAAGTGTAAACAAATTTTTTTTTTTTTTTTTTTTTCTCAGTATTTATTTATTGAATCTTCATATACTAAATATGAACTAACAATAATTAATCAAATCTTAACCTAATATTTGATTTATGTCCTGCCAGTGCCGGACAAAAAAGATTTCGTCATCACGGTTTCTGTTCACATATCGCTCATTTCGTGCAAGACCGTCACAACTCAAAATTTGAAACTTTACAGGAGAGCCTTTTTAAGATTCTAACCTATTATTTCTCACCTTCTTTTTCACTAAAATACAGTTATAAAATCAAATGTTTCTTTTTTTGCTACAAAGAAAACCACATGTACAAGAGGAATGCCAAACACAAACTGAAATGTGACCTTGTTGATGCTAATTGCTCAAGTTTGTTACGAGAGGTCATAGCGTCACAAGCATCTGTATTACCGTTATTTTTTCGATAATTCTCTCCGTTCTTAGATCAATTTGTAGAGATTTAAGAGAAGAACATTTCTGCATTACTAACTCGAAAATGCCAAATTTTGAGTTGTGACGGTCTTGCACGAAATGAGCGATATGTAGGTGTTTACCGCTCATCTGATTGGGTGAGTGCTGCAGTGTCTCTTCTTATTAATCGAGTGTGGCCGCCATAATTTAAAATATTTCGTGCTAATGGGTTTGGGTGCAGTTCCAGCCTTTTTAAATATTTTACTGCATATTTCGTTATCATAGTTTTTACTAATGGCACATTGAGATCCTTGTGGATATTTGAGTTTTTGACGTACCAGGGGGCGGCTGTGATTATTCGAAGAAGTTTATTTTGGCGCCTTTGAATTTTTTCGATGTTAGAAGCCGAGGCAGTGCCCCATAACTGAATACCGTAGCACCAAATTGGCTTTAAGATAGATCTGTAAAGTAGAAGTTTGCAATCGAGGCTGAGAACAGAATTTCTTCCAATAAGCCAATTTATTTGAATTGCTTTTAGTTTCATTTGAGTTAATTTAGCTTCTATATGCCATTTCCACGTTAAACGCCGATCTAGATGTATACCGAGGTATTTTACATGCGCGTGTTGGGGTATTATTTGATTATTGATTTTAATAGGGGGGCATGTTTCCCGACGCAATGTGAATGTTATATGTGCGCATTTTTGCTCATTGATCTTTATCCTCCATTGTTTTAACCACCTTTCCAGTTCAAATATGTGATCCTGTAAGTAACGAGATGCTTCTTGACAGTTTGCGTGTACGCTTAGAAAAGCTGTATCGTCCGCAAATGTTGAGGTATGGGTGTAGCTGTTTGTTGGCAAGTCCGAAGTATAAATTAAGTATAATAGAGGGCCCAGGATGCTGCCTTGTGGGACTCCGGCGTTAATTGGCTGAGGATAACTTAAAAAATCGCCTTCTTTAATAATAAAATGACGCCCGACTAAGTAGCTTTCTAACAGCTTGTGTATGTTTGCTGCTAAGTTTTGCTGCAACTTCAGTAGTAACCCTTTATGCCAGACTTTATCAAAAGCTTGAGACACATCGAAGAAGAGTGCAGAGCAATATTTTTTTTCTTCAAAGGCTTTTCTTATGACATTTACTATTCGATGAGTTTGTTCAATTGTGCTGTGTTTTCTTCTAAAACCGAATTGATGATTGGGAATACATCTGTTTTCATTTAAAATCGGCGTTAATTTTGACACTAGTAGTTTCTCAAATAGCTTTGATATATTAGACAATAGGCTTATAGGTCTATATGACTCAACTTTTGTGGGATCCTTTCCTGGTTTAGGTATCATGGTAACTAAAGATACTTTCCACTCTTGTGGGTAGTATTCAAGGCGTAAAATAGCATTAAAAATTAGTAGAATAATTTTCTTTGCTATGCGGGGTAGCTCCAAAAGCATTTTGTTACTGATGTTATCAAAACCAGGGGCTTTCTTGGGGTTTAAATCATGAATAGCCTTTTCGATTTATCTTATCTCAAATCTTAGTGGAACAGCTGATCTAACAACAACAGGTGGTAACTCGACCGCAGTATCGAAAGATGTATTAGGGGTAAATACGGTTTTCAAATGATTAACAAAAATATTTCCTTTTTCTATATCATTTCGTGCCCAACTTCCATTTAAGTTTCTTAATGGCGGTTTAGTGATAACTGGTCTTTTTAGATTTCTAGCTGCGCGCCATAATGAGTAGTCAGATTGAGGAGTTGCATCAAGTTCCTTAAGATATTTTTCCAGAGAAGCCGTTTTTTGAGACTGCAGTAAGATTCTTAGCCTTTTTGTGCACTCTTTTAGTAAATTTTTAAGTTGAGGGGATCTGTGCAATTGCCACTCCCTTCGAGCTCTCCTTTTTTCTCCTATTTTTGATGTTTTTGCGGGCTATGCTAGAATGTTGAACAGCTAGTTTGAGATAATTGTCAAAATTTACAATAGAAAGATTCACATTCTCCGGTGTTCTAAGCGGAATATTTTCAGTGCAGTGGGTACTGAGATATTTTTTATATTTTAACCAATTTATTTGTGTTGCTGACGTCACTAAGTATCCACACGGAGATACAATTCTATTAGGGTTTGCTATAGTTAGAAGTGTAGGTGTGTGATCAGAAGATAATTCTAAAGAAGCTTCAACATGAATCGTTTCTGCGGGGATGTTTTTAACCACGCCAAAATCGATGACATCTGGAATTTTTTGCTGATCAGTAGGCCAATTAGTTGGTTGACCACTCGCGACCACATTTAAATCTAATTTAGACATTGTATTGTACAAAACACGACCCTTTGGTGTTATGAGCCGTGACCCCCAGAAGGTATGTTTAGCGTTGTAATCGCCAGCGGCTAGGAAACAGGGTCCTAATGATTTAAAATATTTATAATATTGGCTTTCTGATATTGAAAATCTAGGTGGAGAGTATAATGATGAAAGTACTAAGTTTCGATTTAGCTCTTCAACACAAATGTTCGTTGCTTGCAGATAATCTTCACGATAATCACACATTAAGTAGTGTTTGATTCGGGCTTTTATCAAAATAGCAGAGCCTCCACAAGCTCTATCTCGAGGGTCCTTGGTATCATATAATATATAATCATTAATTTTAAACGTACTTCTTGAGGTCAAATGAGTTTCAGAAACCATCATTACATCAATTTGTTTACTTTTAAGAAAGTATTCTAGTTCATTTTTATGTTGGCGAATGCCGTTTGCGTTCCAAAAACAAATTTTTAAACAATTCATGGCTTGTTTAGTACAGCCTGCAATAACATCGATTGCATTCTTAACATTTCCTGCATCATATTACCCATTGTGTTCGTAAAGTTAGTTACTGTTTGCACTAGTGTTTCCATGGTTTTTTCTAGACGACTTAAATTATAAACTGGAGTCTCATCATTATTTGGCAAATCCCCTTGAATTGGAATATGGTTTGATTTTAGGACGTTTGCGTAGGATGTTCTGTTATTACTAGGCTGCGGCACTTGAATGTCATTAGTGTTAACTTGATGTGATATCTGCATTTGAGGGGGATTAGGTTTCGGTCCAATCGAGCGCTTGACTATAGAGTATACAGGGCATCCTCTATAGTTGGCAGTGTGATTACCACCACAGTTGCTGCATTTTTTTACATTGGGGTCGTTTAAAGACTTATCGCAGAGAGCTGTACCATGCAACTCTCCACATACAACGCAAACAGGGGTTAAATGGCAGTATGGCTTAGTGTGACCAAATTCTTGGCAGTTTAAACATTGCACGGGACCGTTCCTTTTGTGCGGCTCCTCTATCGTTATTTTCCTATACAGGATATATTTCAGACTGTAAATGGGATGCGTTTCGTTTTTTTTAAGCTTAACGTCGCCGGGTTCTAACTCCACTCGAAATAGTGGCTGGGGATTTTTTTCTCTATTTTTAATATTTATTACGTTTTTTATTTTGAAGCCCTTCTCTTCTAAAAACGTTTTTATCTCACTTGGGTCTACGCATGAATCAATGCCCTTTATCACTACCTGGAGACCTTTACTGCTCTTCAGTTGGTATGTATAAAAATTTTTTTTTAGTGCCTCTAATTTCGTAATTACCTTACGAAAGTCATCTTCACGATTAACTTGTATTTTCGTCTCATTTATACTACCCCGCTTAATTGCAACTACATAAAAAGAATTTTCACCTATTACCGAGATCAAATTCTTTATTAGTTCATTTGAGTTTTGCTCCCTAAGATATATCGGCGGTGGCTTAGAAGATTTGATAACGTTTTGTGCTTCCGGAGATTCGTCATCCAGAATTGCAAAACGATTTTGAGAACTTGTTTTATCAGCTGTACCATCTTTTAAGACTTTTGAGACCGAAGCAACTGCTGAAGAGGTTGGGCTGCGACCCCGTTTAAGCACTGTTATGTACCTATCAATACCTACTTGTACTGGAGGCTTTTGACCACTTTTTACTTGAGGAGCTGAGTTTTCCATCATGCCTGATTTGGGGGTAATATTTTCATCACTTATTACAATCGTTTTTGCCGCTGAGGCACCGCTTGCAGGTTTTATATTTTTTATTGTATTAATATCAACCGTATTATTAGACACCGAAGGTGATACTGAGTTTTCTCTTATGCCTGATTGGGGGTTAATATTTACATCACTTATTAAAATTGTTTTTGTTGTTGAGGCAACGCTAGCAGGTTTTATATTTGTTATTGTATCAACCGTGTTACCAAATACAGACGGCGAGAGGGATCGCGTGCGAGTAATAGGTTTAGCCGTTAGGTATTTGCTATCATCGATTCTTTTTTTTATTTCTGTATTTGTTTCATTAACACTCACTGTGATATATGCATTTCTACTGTTTGCACTCATAAGAGTTTTTTTTTTTTTTTTTACTGTTTACAGTTGTGCTCTTATTATTATGTTGTTATTGTTTATCAACACCGAGAATAAAAAAATGTGTGTTTATGTATGTATGTACATACATGTATTTTTTTTTCTTTTTCTTGTATTTACTTTTTAAATACACAAATCAATAATCACGTTTTAAAAATTAAAAAATAAACCGTATGCCGAGCTTAGAAAACACGTCTATCTTCAACGAGCGCGAGAGACAGAATGAAAGTGTAAACAAATTTGACAACAAAAAATTAATTTTTCAGTAATAATAGCAAAACTTCCAGTTGATTTTACTATTTGTTTTAATGTTAAAATTGAAAGTGGATAAAAGTTCAAGAATCTATCTGTCGATTAAAAAACATAGCCGAAAAAATCTTGGGTATGTATTGGGATCCAGTAATTGTAGATTTTCACGTTTACGCCGGAATGTGATTGATGAGGAATTTGTACCAACCAAAAGAGAATGTCTCCGGCCTCTGATGTTGATATTCGATCCTTTGGGATTCGTGTCATGCTACACAATTGGTCTCAAAATTTTACTTCAAAGTATTTGGCGAGCCTGCATTGGCTGGGATGATCTATTAAATGAATCATTGATTCAAAATGGATTCAATGGAAAAGGCCCATCAAACTCATTTCTGGTGTAGAAATCTCAAAGTTTTATTCGCAGTTATTACATAAAGCAGAAAATGTGCGGCTGCTTACCTTCGCCGATGCAGGAGAACTAGCCTACTCTGCCGTCAGTTATTTGGTTGTACAACTAGGCGATAACATACACAGTTTATCTTATAGCCGCGTAATGTAAAGTGGCGCACTTAAACGTCTGTCCATTCCTAGAATGGAACTACAAGCCGTCTTCATATGAGTCAGACAGGCAAACACAGCGCAAAAAATAAATCATTTACGAATATCAAAACAGTATCGGTGGTCAGACTCTAACTGTCTGTTTGTAGAACGCGAGTGCAAAAGTGACTCGTTTAACTTACATTTAAACAGGCAGTAAGACTGTCTTACAATGGTTACGGATGAAGACCACAAAATTTTTAGAAAGAAACACAGCACAATCAAACAAACACATAGCCTAGTAAACGTCATTAGAAAAACTTTGGAAGAAAAAAAAATTGTTCTGCTCTCTTCATTGACCTAGCATTTACACGTGAAAGTAATTTCATGAAAGTCGCAATACACTCACACTTTTTCACTAATACACTCCCATTTATTTACTTTCCACTCAGCTTTCAACGATTTTTTCAAGAAAGTAATTTTTTGACACTTTCTGAAAGTAAAATGACAGAGCGGTAAACAAAGTTGCCCACTAAACAGACTTATACAAATTTACAGGATTGTGGTAAAATAATAATTGTAAATTTAATTTATTTTGTACACACAAAAAAATAATAATTTTAAATTTAATTTATTTTGTACACACAAAAAAATAATCTAGGTAATTTTACCAAGGCAAAAATACATAATTGATAATAATGGTCGCATCTTAAATATTTTATACTTTCTCCGTTTAAAAAAAATGTGTCGTTTTTTTCCAAGTGGATCAAGCAAATCAAAAATTTTAAACACGTTTATTTCGAAATGTATTTTTTGAATAATTACGACGTTGCAGCAAATGAGCGATATATAGATTTAGAAAGACAATCAAGTAAAATGTTTCAGTAGATAATTTAGTTAATTGTTATACATTATGAATTGATAAATAGCATATTACAATGAAATGAATAAGGAAGTTAATTTTATTTAAAGTGTGTAACTGAAAGAAGTATATAGTCTTTTCAAATATGCTTACTTTACAACAAAATTTTACATGTTGTGCAACTTCAATAGAACAAAATTAGTTGCTTTTATTTAAAACTATTAAACTTTTATTATTAATGTACGTCATTAGCTATTTGAGCGGTTTATGCAAGCTATTGCGGTTTTGTAACCAATATTGACATTACTAATGGCTTGGAAAAAGTTAGTGCTGGTTCAAACAGTTAAAGTTTCAGCCGTCAGGTCTTGACCTTTTAGGATATAAGGGCAAAGAGAATTCCATTTCTTTTCCTTTTTATCCTAAAAACTCAAGACTTGACGCCTAAGACTTGAACAGTGTGAACCAGCACTTAAAACGATAATAATATACATACAATTTTTTATTTTAATGTGTCAACATTTTGATATATTGTTTTTAAGCAATATTTCCACAAAATTCTAAGCAGTTTGTGTTATGACCAGAGAAGACAAATTTGCTTTTTTTGCTGTTTCGCTTCTTTTTTGCTGTTTTTGCCCATTTTTGCTTTTTTTGCTGTTTTTGTTATTATGGTGCTTATTTTGCTTTTTTCCTATGTTTTTGCTGTAAAATAGCTTTTTTAACATAATTTTTACGTAAAAAATATTTTTTTGAGAAAACATGAGATAAAAAAATAATTAACAAATTTTTTCTAGGTTAAAACAAAAATATGTTAGTTGTGGGCTCAACGTTTTTGGGCGCTTTATTAATAAATACCATCCAAAAAAAACAGCCATGTTACTTATTTGAGTTTAAAACAAAATAAGTAAATCGGCCGTTGTGAACGAAAAACTAATAAAAAAAAAATGCCGAAAGAAAAGTCAAATATGTTTTTTTTGCTAAAAATGGTAAAATTGTATCCTGAAGTTTTTAAAGTTGAAAAAGATTGGCTTTTTTGTAATGTGTGTTCGAGTAAAATTAATAGCGAAAAGAAGTGCAATGTGGAGCAACATTTTAGTACAAAAAACACAAATTAGCTGCTTGCCAAGAAAATCGTCCACAAAAACTTATAACGGAATTTCCTGTTACTATTACTGCTAATACATGTCACGAAGATATATGTAAATTATTTTTGGAGACCAATATACCAGTAAAAAAAGTAAGCCATCCCAGTTTCAAAAACATCTTTCAAAAGTACGCCAATTTGTCAGTTCCAAGCGGAAGTTCTATTCGAGGTAAATACATACCTCAAATGTATACGGAAGCTTTGGGAAAAATGCTTGAAAAGGCTAAAGGTAAATATATATAAATTTTAGTTGATGAAACAACATACAGTGAACAAAGATATGTGGCCAACTTTATATTTGGTATTTTAAATGACGATGTTGGAAATAAACCTTTTTTATTGGGTGTTCACGGAAATGCAAATGGGGCTTATATTGCAACTTTCTTCAACGATTCATTACAAATTTTATGGCCTGATGGTAAGTGAATATTTGATTCATAATTTTTTTTTATATTTTATGTTTTTTTTTTTTAATTTAATCTAGGCATTCAATACGACAAAATATTGCTAATGGTAACTGATGCAGCGGCATACATGTTAAGTGGAATTTTGTCCCTTAGGATAATTTATCCTAAAACGATACATTTGACATGTTTTGCTCATGGACTTCATCGTGTTGCTGACTTCATACGCTTAGAGTTTCAGCATGTAAATAAATTAATATTTTGTACCACATCCGTTTTTGTTAAGTTAATTTTTCAATAACTCGTATTTACACACATACAAACTAAAATTTTAATTTCCATAGGCTCCTCGTAGAAAGCAGTTATTTTTACAAATGAATCCCAATTTGGCTCTTCCACCGTTCTCATGCCCTACACGTTGGGGTACTTGGATAGAAGCCACAATGCATTATGCAGAATACCTTGATAAAGTAAAGGCTGTTATTTCTTAACTGAAAAGTGAAGACTCAGATTCGATCGCGCACGCCAAGGAAATATATAACTTGCCCGGATTAAGTTCCCAACTTGCGTTTATCCAAAACAATTTTTCAATTATTGTGTCTTCTATAAAAAAAGCTACAAACAGTTGGGTTAGCTATTCACGAAAGTGTAAATATTGTGTCAAATGTACGAGAAGCTCTTGAGAATCTACATGAAAAAATATATATATGAAGAAATTTAATGCAGTATGTATTTCAAAGAAATCCGGGGTTCAAACAAATTTTACAAATAAACAACATTCTTCAAACTGTTGCTAAGCCTGATGACGAAATGAAATTTTGAAATATAAATTTGCTCCAACAACATCCGTTGACGTGGAAAGAAGTTTTTACTTATACAATTCACTTTTAACAGAAAGACGAAGAAAACTGACGTTTACAAATATAAAAGCCCCATGATTGGTTATTGTAATTGTTTTCACGAATCTGAAGAAATAGAATAACTGTAATTTTTTATATTTAAATGTATATATTAAAAAAATAAAAATGCTTTTTTGCTGCTTTTTTCTAAATTTTTGTGCTTTTTTATATATTTTTTTTTGCTGTAAACACTTTGTTTTTTGCTTTTTTTTGTCTTCTCTGGTTATGACAAACAAAATAAAACCTTGGTTGTGCGAACAAAGTAGAAGTGCCAAAGTTATAAAACAGGGCAGTTTAAACACCTAAAGTAAAAGTGTGGGTTAAATATGCAACATGTTTCGCATGTTTTTCACCAACATATCCACAAAAGAACTTGAAAATGTTTCCCACAGTTTTATTTTTTCTACAAACGAACACAAAAATGTAGAACATGTAACATTTATGCAACATATTCCTCAGAAAATAGATCGTCATTAGATAATTTTCCAAAAATAAAATAACTTTTCAAATATTGGTAAATTTTCTTACTTTTTCGAACATAGAAATTACCTAATTTAATATGTAGTTATATTACCTAAGAAACTTAGATAATTCAATGCTTTCCTTGCGCTTATTTAATTTTATACCATATTTTAAGGTAATTTAACCTATGTATTTTCTTGTGTGTATGTATGAATGTATTTATAATATTTTTCTTCAAATATACATAAAAAATGACATTGCGTGTTATAAAACACAAAAATGTTATTAAAAAGTTAACATAATAATTATTTCCAACTATTGCCCTATAAATTTGTGTATGTGATAACTTTGGCAACTCTCATTAGGTAGTAATCAAAACAACACGCATGAAGAAAAAATTAAAACATCAAAGTATAATTAAATTAATAAATTTATAATGTGCATACCCAATTTTATGGGATATGTATAATAAATCATACATATACCTTCCATTTCTAGTTTTTTTAATTCTAGAAGTTAAATAATTTTTGCAACTTTTCGCTTTAATGGCATTTTAAAAATGAACTTTCACTTTCCTGTGTAATCGCACAAGAAATTTTCAAGAAAGTCGTCCATTTAATTGAAATTTTTATTTGTAATACGTATACAGAAATTTCATGAAAGTACTTTCACGTGTAAATGCAGTGTGATGTTTCTCAAGCTTTCGATAAAGTCTGGCATAAGGGCTTAATACATACATTGAAGCTTAATTTACCCGTTAATACACATAAACTGTTAGAAAATTACTTAATCGGTCGAAAGTTTATTATAAAAGAAGTAGATTTTTTAAGTTCCCCACAAACGATCAATGCTGGAGTCCCACAGAGAAGTAATTTAGGGCCTATATTGTACTTGATATATACTTCAGACATGCCAACCAACAACTGTACTCACACATCAACTTTTGCTAATGATACAGCTTTTCTAAGTATCCACGAAAACCGCTACGAAGCATCTATATACTTACAGGACCATATAAATCAATTAGAAAAATGGGTAAAACAATGGAAAATAAAGGTCAATGAACAAAAATGTATACACATTACATTAAGTTTGCGTAGAGAGTCATGCTCCCCTATTAATATCAATAACCAAATAATCCCACAACATTCGAATGTAAAATACCTCGGTATACATTAAGATCGACGTTTAACGTGGAAATGCCATATAGAGGCAAAGCTAACTCAAATGAAACTAAAAGCAATTCAAATAAATTGGCTCATTGGTAGAAATTCGACCCTTAGTCTAGATTGTAAACTCCTACTTTACAACAAACCCACTGGCTCGAAATATTTTAAATGATGGCGGCCACACTCGCTTAAGAAGAAGAGATATTGCAGCACTTGTCCGATCAGAAGAGCGCTAAACACTGATGTGAACCAGAACCGTTTGTAAGAGAACTGTCGTCTGGCACTGGTAGGACGCAAACTTAAAAATTAGATTAAGATTTGAATAATTATTGTTAGTTCATATAATTTATGAAGATTCAATAAATAAGAAATGAAAAAAAAACATAATAAATTAAAAGACGCTCTTAATAAACAAGGTCACCATTCCAAAATGACGTATGATGTGATCCAAAAGGCAAAACAATTTATCGTAAAAGAACCACAGTGCAGTGAATTTTTTAAAGAAATAACGCATTAAAAACACAGAGAACACAGGAAAATCTAGCAAGTTATACCGGCTCAACCCATACCTAGATGACAACAAAGTGTTAAGAAGTCGGGCAAAACTCATTAATAACCATCAGGACCAAATTGTATTGCCTGCTCAGCATCACATCACCTTTCTTATAGTACGTTCATTTCATGAAGATTTTCTTCATCACTTTTATGACGCATTAATTAACAAAATAAAAAGTAATTATTATATGTCTCGATTGAGGGTAATTTTAAAAAAGGTTCGCAATTCATGTCAAATATGCAAAAATTATTTGGCTGCACCAGAGACTCCTCAAATGGCACAACTAGCAGCTGATCGGCTAGGAACGTTTCAACGTCCATTTACTTTCGTCGGAATTGACTTCTTTGGCCCATTGGTGATTACAGTAGGAAGAAGAGGAGAGAAACGGTGGGGTAATATTTTTACTTGCCTTACGGTGCGAGCAGTAGTCTTGGGCTTAATCGTTCGTTTAAGTGACCGGTCATTATCGTTCAATTCGAATCAGTGAACGAGCTCGTTCTTTTCGTTCAATCGTTCGTTTCAGGTCACTTTGTCTTTTGGGTCAGTTTGTCTTTTGAATCATTTGTCGCTTTCGTTCAGTCGTTCACTTGTCTTGTCCTCTTTACTAAACAATCGATTGAATGTGTTAAAAGAAACAACATGTGAGATTACACTCGAAACATTATGTAAGTAAATTCAAAAGAATAGGCATTAAGTTTAGAAAACTGAAAATGTAATTAGAAAACGGATAATTTTAAATAAAGGAATTGTAAGGTAATTTTTTACTGTTAATTTTATAACGGAGATATTAATTAAAAATGAATTAACTTTTCTCTTTATTTACAATTAAAAAAAAGTACACACTAGGTACAAAAAATATATTCAAAGGCTTTTCAGTTAATTTGAACTTAATTTAAATTACGTACTAAGACAGCTTAAGCAGTGTTTTTATCTGTCATTATGACCTACCAAATGAGCCAAATATTTTTTCCTTTCTATTTTTTTTTTATTTATGTACATATGTACACATGTACTTCAGTTTTATTGTATGCATAAAAAATAACTGAACATATTAACAGAAATAAAAATCATTAAGGGTTTTCATGATATCACTAAAAGTCTCGCAAACTGTGCATTTTTACGCGCTCTCAAATGAACTGCCAAAAATTGTATGAGAATTCGTTTACACAAACTTCGTAAATTTGCTCAACAATTTTGAATCGTAAACTGACGCTGTTCAGTTGTGCATTTATACAAATAAATTTGTTTAATATTTACCCCCGTTTTCAATGAAAAATTCAAGTGTAAATAATATCACAAACAATAAAATCTTGCAGTAATTTAAGCAAATTAGTCGTTATGCTTTATTTATGCATGTTTAAAAAACAAATTTCACTTTTTATTCACAAATTTTAGCTTTTAATTTTATAGTTTTCTTTTAATTGATTTTTGTATTGATTTTTGTATATAAAATAACACAAAAATTAAAAAGGGTCTTCATGAAACGAGTCTTGCAAGTTTGCCTATTTGCACATATGGCAATTTTAAGCGATATCATGAAAACCCTTATTAATTTTTGTAGTTTGTTTTTGGAACAATATGCAGAAACAGTTTAATAAATAAAATAAAAAAAATTTCATTAATTACGGAAAACAATTTTAATAAATCTCATTAAGTTACTGTAAAACTTTTTTGAGTGTAACCAAGAATAGAAAACAATAAGCATAAACCAAATACGCATTTTTTCGTTCATTTGATTAAAAAGAAACAACAACACTATAAGTGTGTATGCTATACGTTTTTCTTTTAACACATTGCCAGTGGCGACTTGCCACACTGTTTTAAAAAATTCATAGTACAATCTGGGCTGCCATACGTAGTTTTTAAAACTTGTTTATTTATTATATGCTTAGGTAATTCCATTTTAATAGAAAGAACAAAAAATTGTTGCGAGGGCTTATTCAAAGTAAGAGCCCAATTCTTTAAAAATTAATTTAAACAAAAATAATGAGAGAAAAAAATTTCAAATTTATGTGGTATTTTAAGAACAAAATACTTTTAAAAACAAAAAAATAATAAAAAATAATAGCAATTGCACAATTTTAATATCAAAATAATATTACAAAAATGAACAAATAGCAATAGTGATTATTATTATTCATGCGTTATATGTATTATATTCTCAAAATATGTGATAATATAAATTTTATTTTTTGTTTTTATTTTATAAAAACTAAAAAACCTTTTTAAAAAACACGCTTTTATTAAAATGCGCTAAAAAGAAAAGAGAAATAAACTTTAACTATCAACTTATAACATCATTAATAAATTTATATGATATAAAAGCTTGTCGCTTGTCTTTACACAATTTATTTGATTTAAAAGCTAGTCGCGAGATTTAAGTACTAGTATTTACATGGTTTGAAAAGTTTAATAGTTTAAATCAATCACATCAAGTTATATAATTTACTTGTTTGTCTACACAAGTAAATCTCGTATATCATATAAATTATGTAATCCGTTATAAGTTGATAGTAGTTTTATACTATTCATTTATATTTTTCTTTGAAGCGCATTTCAATAAAAGCTTGTTTTTTAAAAAGGTTATTTACTTTTAGTTTATATTAAAACTAGCATTCGTATTCTCATGAGTCCTTTCATTTGATACCCATCTTGAAGGCAAGCATTTAAAACTTTGTCCGCCATATATGATTTAGAGTAACGTCACTTTCTTTTTCGACTTATTCCCATTTGATACTCATATTGTAGGAATGCATTAAAAATAAGTCTGCCATCTTGGGTGTCTTATAATGTTAGATTTAATATAACGTAACACAGTTAACCATGCATCGTCATCTTAACTAAACGTGTTTAAAAATGACAGCTCAATCGGTTCGTGGTATCTGCTTCAAAATTGAGTTGCAAGATTTCACCGAACAAACATACATTGCTAATTTTTTTTATATTTTAAGAGTCTTATTCATAAACGAATGTAATGTATACATTAAAAGTTTTTTTCCATACTAATTTCGTGCTGTAAAACTTTACTAAGCTTTTATAAATAAAGGGACTTATTTTAAAAATTAAAAGAAATAAATATTTATAAAATTTTCTGCTCAAATGAAAAAAATTAGCATTTGGCGGGTTTTGTATTAAGAACAACTGGCAACGCTCATGTAAATTGTAGAAAAATTGTGAAAAGCAGCCAGGGTTGTCAGATTTATTTTGATGTTTTTTGCCAAATTCTATGTCAAAAATCGCCAAGGCTTATTTTGCGTTTTTGACAACATAAAATTTATTTTAGAACTTTCTCCAATGTTTTCTATAAATCCTAAAAAAATATATTTCTTCTGAATCGCTAAAATTCTCCAAAAATGGGACAAAGTCGCCTTGATATATGTATATTTTTTTGAATAAAAGTAAAATTATTGGTGAACACACAAAAGATACAATAGTTTATAATAATCTAATTAAAGAAGCAAAACGTTTGTTTGTGTTTAGTATTAAACAAATATTGGATATATGTATATCTAAAACGCTATACACTTCACCGGCAAGGCAATTTTTACTGTTTTTTTTTAACAATGTATATTCAAAATATCGTGCGAAGGTACAAAAAGTGCTATTTACATTCATATAATTTATAACTCGTAACAATGAAGGCGAGTTTTAGTAGAGTAAATTATTAAAAAGAATTTTTTCAACACAGACATTAGCAGTTGGAAATAAATGCATATAAAGACAGTCAAAGCAAGTTCTTTAAAATGGTAAGTACCTGACGTATCCTTATAGCTATAAGCTTTATGCAAAACCTGATATATATTAGATGGAATACCATCATTGATATAATCTTTCTAAATAACAAACGGTAAATTTGTCCAACAGTCTCAAAACAAGTTTATAGAAAATAAATAGCCAACAAAATCGCCATATATTTTATAAGCCGCCAAAAAGTCGCCATATCGCCAAATCGAAAATTAGGTCGCCAAGAAACTTGACAACCCTGATTGTATTATGAAAATGTGTAAAGCAATGTGGCAATGAGTAAAAGAAATAAGTATATTATAATTGCATAACTTATACAACACAAAAGTATTGTTGTTTCTTTTCAACCAGTTGTCCGGCAAGCAAGTGACCGACTGATTCAAAAGACCCAAGTGAACGATTGAACGAAATTGAACGATGAAACTGAACGGCCGGTCATCGTTCATCTGACTGATCCGTTCAATTGATCCAGTTCGTTCACGACCGACACAACTCTAGCGAGCAGTTCATATCGAAGTTGCTACTGTCTAGATACCAGTTCGTGTATTTTGTGAATAAAAAACTTTGGCAAGACGTGGTACACCTCGTGAAATATATACTGATAACGGCACAAACTTAAAAGCAACTGAAAAAATCCTTAAGGATCAATTTAGCACAATCGATCTTTCAAATATTTCGCTGCAGTTCGATAAAACTAAATGGTTATTCAACCAACCTGGTGCACCCCACATGAGAGGTTCTTGGGAAAGACTAAACAGATCCATAAAAATTATTTTGTATACTATATATCCTACTTTTTATTTTAACAATGAGATACGAAGATAATACGCAATTAACCAAAACCATTTACTCTCTTTGACGACAGTGGGAATATACGTCAACGATGGCAACAAACAAAGGTATTTGCGGACCACTTTTGGCGCCGATGGTTAATGGAGTACGTAACAGTGATAACCCGTAGAGGTAAATGGTTTACCAAAGTGGTCAAAAGCATCATGTAGAAGTAGGTATTGATAGGTACATAACATTGCTTAAACGGGATGACAGCACAACCTCTTCAGCAGTTGCTTCAGTCCCAAAAGTCTTAAAAGATGGTACAGAATAAGTTCACAAAATCGTTTATCATCGGAATCGTCGAAAGCACAAAACGTTATCAAATCTTCTAAGCCACCCCCGATATATCTTAGAGAGAAAAACTCAAATGAATTAGTAAAGATCTCGGTAAAAGGTGAAAATTCTTTTTATGTAGCTTCAATTAAGCAGACAAAAATACAAGTTAATCGTGAAGATTATTTTCGTAAAGTAATAACTAAATTTGAAGCACTTATTAAAAACTTGTTAACATATCAACTGAAGAGTAGTGAATGTCTTCTGGTAGTGTTTAAGGGCATTGACTCATGTGTGGAGCCAGGTGAGATAAAACCGTTTTAAGAAGAGAAAGGCTTCAAAATAAAAAATGTAATAAATATTAAAAATAGAGAAAAAAAAATCCCCAGTCACTATTTCGAGTGGAGTTAGAACCCGGCTTAAAAAACTAAACGCATCCCATTTACAGTCTGAAATATATCCTGTATAGGAAAATCACGATAGGGGAGCCGCACAAAAGGAATGGTCCCGTTCAATGTTTAAACTGACAAGACTTTGGTCACACTAAGGCATACTGCCATTTAACCTCTGTTTGCGTTATATGTGGAGAATTACATGGTACAGCTCTCTAAAATAAGTCTTAAATCGACCCCTATGTAAAAAAAAATTTTGCAACTGCGGTGGTAATCACACTGCCAACTATAGAGGATGCCCAGTATACTCTACCGCCAAGTAGCCTTTGTATTTTCGCTATACCGACATTAGTAACTATAAAAAATATCTTAGTGCCCATTGCACAGAAAATATTCCGCTTAGTACACCGGAGAACGTGGATCTCGCTATTGTTAATTTTGACTGTTATCTTAAACTTGCTGTTCAACATTCCAGCAAAACCCTCAAAAAACCAAAAACAATAACATATATTCTACAGATGTCGAGCGTCTCTTGACTGAAAAAAGGATAGTTCGAAGAGAGTGGCAATTGCACAGATCCCCTAACTTAAGACTTTATTAAAATATTGCACAAAAAGGCAAAGAAAGTTACTTTAGTCTTAGAAAACGGCTTCCCTGGAAAAATATCTTAAGTAACGTGATATAGTCTCTGATAAACTGTGGTTGTAAGCAGACGTATTTTCGCAAATTTATTACAAAATTACAAAAATCCAAAAAAACAAAAAAAAATAATGTTAAAAAATACAAACAAATAGTATACAAATTTAAAAACAAAAGTTCAAAAACTACACAAACAATAATCAATAATCAAGTTTACAAAAACAAATAGTTACAAATTTAAAAAACAAATATTCAAAAAATTACACAAACAATAATCAATAATCAAGTTTACAAAAACAAATAGTTCCAAATTTAAAAACAAATATTCAAAAAATTACACAAACAATAAACAATAGTCCACTTTACAGTACACTTGTAATAACAACAATACGTCAATATGCCGAATTTAAGTGAAGAAAGTGATAGCGATGAAACTGATGGTATTTGGCAGCAAGTACCAAATACAATAACAAACAAACGACGGTTAACTAAGTCTCCAAATATGCACCAGCATAAAAAATTTAATATTGATAACGAACCCAGCACTTCCAGAAATAACCGATATCAATTGCTTGGCGATAAAGATGATGAGGAAGATAAAGAAAAAGAAGATAAAACTCCAAAACCTCCACCAATTTATGTTCCAGATATTATAGATATCTCTAAAATGATTAAATGTATAAGCAAGGAAATAACTGATTTTAATTATAAATCTTTGAGAGACAATAATATTAGATTAAGCATTCAAAGTGTTGATTCATATAGAAAGGTTGTTAAATATTTTGAATCAAATAAAATTAGTTATCACACTTATCAACTTAAGCAGGAACGAGCATATAGAGTTGTAATCAAAGGTATTCATCACTCAACACCAGTAGATGATATAAAGGCAGAACTTTTAATGTTAGGGCATCAGGTCAGGGATGTAGTTAATGTTAGAAGTCGGGTTACAAAATTGCCACTACCAATGTTTTTTGTAGACCTTGACCCAAATCCAAACAACAAAGAAATTTTTGACATAAAGCATATTAGTAATGCTATAGTTTCGATTGAAGCCCCAAAGAAGACTGAGGATTTAGTTCAATGCTATCGGTGTCAGCAGTTTGGTCATACCAAGTCCTACTGTAAACGGCCATATAAATGTGTAAAGTGCGGATTAGAACATCCTACAGTAGAATGTACAAAAAATATAGAAACACCACCAAAATGTATAAATTGTCTCCAAAATCATACTGCTAATTATAAAGGATGTACAATATACCAGAAAATTATACAACAGAAACGAAGCGCATACAATAGACAAAATCAATTTAGATCCCAACAAATACCAAATGGTCAATTCCCACATGCTAATTCATTCGTAAATACTAGAATCAATGATGGTGCTAACAATGATGGAGTTACTTATGCTCAAGCAGTTATAGGAAATACAAACAGCCCTGAGTTGAGGTTTATGGAAAGGTTAGAACGCATGATGGACAAAATGTTTGACATGCAAAAATAATGGAAAATTTATTTGCATAATTTTGCATAAACGCAAAAAGTCTTGTCAGTTTAAACATTGAACGGGACCATTCCTTTTGTGCGGCTCCCCTATCGTGATTTTCCTATACAGGATATATTTCAGACTGTAAATGGGATGCGTTTAGTTTTTTAAGCCGGGTTCTAACTCCACTCGAAATAGTGACTGGGGATTTTTTTTTCTCTATTTTTAATATTTATTACATTTTTTATTTTGAAGCCTTTCTCTTCTTAAAACGGTTTTATCTCACCTGGCTCCACACATGAGTCAATGCCCTTAAACACTACCAGAAGACATTCTCTACTCTTCAGTTGATATGTTAACAAGTTTTTAATAAGTGCTTCAAATTTAGTTATTACTTTACCAAAATAATCTTCACGATTAACTTGTATTTTTGTCTGCTTAATTGAAGCTACATAAAAAGAATTTTCACCTTTTACCGAGATCTTTACTAATTCATTTGAGTTTTTCTCTCTAAGATATATCGGGGGTGGCTTAGAAGATTTGATAACGTTTTGTGCTTTCGACGATTCCGATGATAAACGATTTTGTGAACTTATTCTGTACCATCTTTTAAGACTTTTGGGACTGAAGCAACTGCTGAAGAGGTTGTGCTGTCATCCCGTTTAAGCAATGTTATGTACCTATCAATACCTACTTCTACATGATGCTTTTAACCACTTTGGTAAACCATTTACCTCTACGGGTTATCACTGTTACGTACTCCATTAACCATCGGCGCCAAAAGTGGTCCGCAAATACCTTTGTTTGTTGCCATCGTTGACGTATATTCCCACTGTCGTCAAAGAGAGTAAATGGTTTTGGTTAATTGCGTATTATCTTCGTATCTCATTGTTAAAATAAAAAGTAGGATATATAGTATACAAAATAATTTTTATGGATCTGTTTAGTCTTTCCCAAGAACCTCTCATGTGGGGTGCACCAGGTTGGTTGAATAACCATTTAGTTTTATCGAACTGCAGCGAAATATTTGAAAGATCGATTGTGCTAAATTGATCCTTAAGGATTTTTTCAGTTGCTTTTAAGTTTGTGCCGTTATCAGTATATATTTCACGAGGTGTACCACGTCTTGCCAAAGTTTTTTATTCACAAAATACACGAACTGGTATCTAGACAGTAGCAACTTCGATATGAACTGCTCGCACCGTAAGGCAAGTAAAAATATTACCCCACCGTTTCTCTCCTCTTCTTCCTACTGTAATCACCAATGGGCTAAAGAAGTCAATTCCGACGAAAGTAAATGGACGTTGAAACGTTCCTAGCCGATCAGCTGCTAGTTGTGCCATTTGAGGAGTCTCTGGTGCAGCCAAATAATTTTTGCATATTTGACATGAATTGCGAACCTTTTTTAAAATTACCCTCAATCGAGACAAATAATAATTACTTTTTATTTTGTTAATTAATGCGTCATAAAAGTGATGAAGAAAATCTTCATGAAATGAACGTACTATAAGAAAGGTGATGTGATGCTGAGCAGGCAATACAATTTGGTCCTGATGGTTATTAATGAGTTTTGCCCGACTTCTTAACACTTTGTTGTCATCTAGGTATGGGTTGAGCCGGTATAACTTGCTAGATTTTCCTGTGTTCTCTGTGTTTTTAATGCGTTATTTCTTTAAAAAATTCACTGCACTGTGCTTCTTTTACGATAAATTGTTTTGCCTTTTGGATCACATCATACGTCATTTTGGAATGGTGACCTTGTTTATTAAGAGCGTCTTTTAATTTATTATGTTTTTTTTTCATTTCTTATTTATTGAATCTTCATAAATTATATGAACTAACAATAATTATTCAAATCTTAATCTAATTTTTAAGTTTGCGTCCTACCAGTGCCAGACGACAGTTCTCTTACAAACGGTTCTGGTTCACATCAGTGTTTAGCGCTCTTCTGATCGGACAAGTGCTGCAATATCTCTTCTTCTTAAGCGAGTGTGGCCGCCATCATTTAAAATATTTCGAGCCAGTGGGTTTGGGTGCGCTTCAAGCCTTCTTAAGTATTTAATTGAATAGTTTGTGATCATTAGAACGTTAGAACGCATGATGGACAAAATGTTTGACATGATGGCAAAAATAATGGAAAAATTATGCAAATAAATTTAAGAATATCATCATGGAATGCAAATGGTGCTTCCAATCATACAAGGGAAATAGAAATTTTCCTCAAAACTAATAATTTAGATATCTTACTACTATCTGAAACACATTTTACTTCTAAAACACATTTTAACATAAGAGGATATGATATCTTTCAAGCAAATCATCCTGATGACAAAGCACATGCTGGGGCAGCAGTATTAATCAAGTCAAATTTAAAATATGAATCTTTACAACCTATAAGCAAACCGTCAATTCAAGCGTGTGGTGTGAAAATTAAATGCAATAACGTTGAAATACCTATATATGCCATTTACTGTCCTCCAAGGCATAGTCTAAATCTTCAAAACTACGAAGTTTTCTTTAAAAGTCTAGGTTCCAAATTTATTGTAGGCGGAGATTTCAATGCCAAACAGCCATGGTGGGGGTCTAGAATTGCGAATCCAAAAGATAAAGAACTTAATAAATGCATATCCAAATACGGGTTTAAAACTATGTCTACAGGAAGGCCCACATATTGGCCTTCAGATCCAAATAAAATTAAAGACTTACTAGATTTCTTTGTTTACTTGGGTATATCCGACAATTTACTTGATATAATCGACTCTGATGATCTTAATTCGGATCATACACCTATAATTTTAAGTTATAGCACAATTTTACCAACTGTTTCTAAATGTAATAAAATTATTTCGTCTAAAACCAATATAAGCTATTTTCAATATTTGATGGATCAGAATTTAGAACTTAACACATATATTAAATCTGCTGAGGAATTGGATCTGGCTGTAGAAAAATTTACTTAACTCATACATGATGCTGCAGAA
Source organism: Pollenia amentaria (assembly GCA_943735925.1). Lineage (NCBI taxonomy): Eukaryota > Metazoa > Arthropoda > Insecta > Diptera > Polleniidae > Pollenia > Pollenia amentaria. Next base: position 51,750,536 of record OX031008.1, read on the forward strand.
TTATCTACTCCTCCAATGCAACCACAAAACGGCCACACAGTTATTTTATCAACAGAAATAAGAGAACTTTTAAGAGAAAGACGAAGATTACGAAGAATTTGGCATTTAAGCAGAAATCCGAGAAATCCAATTTTAATCAAGCTTCAAATGCACTTAAAAAAAGATTAGCTGAATTAAGAAATGATAAAATATCAAATTTTTTAAAAAATTTGAATACTTCGAAAGATTCGGATTACAGTTAATGGAAAGCCACTAAGTACTTAAAACGGCCAGTTAAAAGAAAAGTACCGATTTTGACACATGATGGCAGATGGTGCAGAAACAACAAAATTAAAGCTGAGGCATTCTCCCAACATTTAAAGCATACTTTTCAACCTTTTCCGACATCTAATACAGTCGATGAATGTAAAATATTAAATTTTTTAGAATCTCCATACCAAATGGATCTTCCAATAAAAACGTTTTCCCCGAGAGAAGTATGGAGTGTAATCTCCAAGCTTAACAACAAAAAGTCCCCAGGACATGATAAAATTGATTCATCAGTGGCTAAATCGTTATCCAAGAATAGCATTTTATTTTTATCACTCTTATATAACTCTATTTTAAGGTTATCGTACTTTCCATCTAAACGGAAATTGGCTGAAATAATAATGATACAGAAACCTAACAAACCCGAAAATTCAATTGCCTCATATATACCCATAAGTTTGCTAACAACTTTTTCAAAGATATTTGAAAAATTATTTGCATCTAGATTACTACCGTTTTTAGAAAAACAAAAAATTATACCTGATCATCAATTTGGCTTTCGTCAAAAACATGGAACACCGGAGCAATGTCATCGAATTATTAAAGTTATAACGGATTCACTTGAAAGAAAAATGTATTGTTCAGCGGTATTTTTAGATATAAAGCAAGCATTTGATAGAGTATGGCACGAAGGCCTGTTATATAAACTTAAACATATTTTACCAGCTCCATTTTATTCAATATTAAAATCCTATTTAAATGAGCGAACGTTTTATGTGAAGGTTGAAGATGAAAAGTCAAGCACACATCAAATATACTCAGGCGTACAGGGCAGTGTTTTAGGACCCATATTATATACTATTTATACTTCAGATATGCCAACAACTGATAATATTACTCTAGCAACGTACGCAGATGATACTGCTATAATATCAACAAACAAATCACCAGTTGAAGCGTCCTTTATAGTTCAACGGGAATTAAATGTTTTACAACAATGGTTCCAGAAATGGAAAATTGAAACAAATACAGAAAAGTCAAATCATGTCACATTTACTTTGCGAAGAGATGTGTGTCCCCCATTGTATTTAAATGGCTTACAAGTACCTAACACAAATTGTGTCAAATATCTAGGAATGTATCTTGACAAACGACTTACATGGAAAGAACATATTAAAGCTAAAAAGCAACATCTAAATATCAAGACCAAAAAAATGTATTGGTTACTAGGACCAAAGTCTCAACTTAGCCTTGAAAACAAAGTCAAGTTATATAAAGCTATTTTGAAACCGGTGTGGACCTATGGTATTGAGTTGTGGGGAACGGTCAGTCACTCAAACGTGGAGATATTGCAAAGATATCAATCAAAAACTTTAAGACGAATAGTAGATGCTCCATGGTTTATGACCAACAAACAAATTCATAGAGATCTTCAGATACCTTTTGTTATGAATGAAATAAATAAATTTAGCACTCGATACATTAAACGACTCAGTAATCATTGTAACATATTAGCAATTTCCTTGTTAGATGAAACAGATGAGGTCAGAAGACTGAATAGGTTACACGTATTAGACCTCCAATATAGAAAATAAAAATTTTGTATAATATTAAAAACTTATTACTTTAAAATATGTAGTAAGTATGTAAATAGTTTATTAAACTGATTGAAGTTTAATAACACATGTAATGTTTTCCTTTAATTGATCAAATTTACTAAATATTGTAAAATAGATTGTAAATAAAAACTACTGAGAAAAAAAAAAAAAGTAACGTGATGCAACTCCACAATCAGACTACTGATTTTGACGTGATGGCGGCCACACTCGCTTAAGAAGAAGAGATATTGCAGCACTTGTCCGATCAGAAGAGCGCTAAACACTGATGTGAACAAGAACCGTTTGTAAGAGAACTGTCGTCTGGCACTGGTAGGACGCAAACTTAAAAATTAGATTAAGATTTGAATAATTATTGTTAGTTCATATAATTTATGAAGATTCAATAAATAAGAAATGAAAAAAAAAACATAATAAATTAAAAGACGCTCTTAATAAACAAGGTCACCATTCCAAAATGACGTATGATGTGATCCAAAAGGCAAAACAATTTATCTTAAAAGAGCACAGTGCAGTGAATTTTTTAAAGAAATAACGCATTAAAACACAGTGAACACAGGAAAATCTAGCAAGTTATACCGGCTCAACCCATACCTAGATGACAACAAAGTGTTAAGAAGTCGGGCAAAACTCATTAATAACCATCAGGACCAAATTGTATTGCCTGCTCAGCATCACATCTCCTTTCTTATAGTACGTTCTTTTCATGAAGATTTTCTTCATCACTTTTATGACGCATTAATTAACAAAATAAAAAGTAATTATTATGTGTCTCGATTGAGGGTAATTTTAAAAAAGGTTCGCAATTCATGTCATATATGCAAAAATTATTTGGCTGCACCAGAGACTCCTCAAATGGCACAACTAGCAGCTGATCGGCTAGGAACGTTTCAACGTCCATTTACTTTCGTCGGAATTGACTTCTTTGGCCCATTGGTGATTACAGTAGGAAGAAGAGGAGAGAAACGGTGGGGTAATATTTTTACTTGCCTTACGGTGCGAGCAGTAGTCTTGGGCTTAATCGTTCGTTTAAGTGACCGGTCATTATCGTTCAATTCGAATCAGTGAACGAGCTCGTTCTTTTCGTTCAATCGTTCGTTTCAGGTCACTTTGTCTTTTGGGTCAGTTTGTCTTTTGAATCATTTGTCGCTTTCGTTCAGTCGTTCACTTGTCTTGTCCTCTTTACTAAACAATCGATTGAATGTGTTAAAAGAAACAACATGTGAGATTACACTCGAAACATTATGTAAGTAAATTCAAAAGAATAGGCATTAAGTTTAGAAAACTGAAAATGTAATTAGAAAACGGATAATTTTAAATAAAGGAATTGTAAGGTAATTTTTTACTGTTAATTTTATAACGGAGATATTAATTAAAAATGAATTAACTTTTCTCTTTATTTACAATTAAAAAAAAGTACACACTAGGTACAAAAAATATATTCAAAGGCTTTTCAGTTAATTTGAACTTAATTTAAATTACGTACTAAGACAGCTTAAGCAGTGTTTTTATCTGTCATTATGACCTACCAAATGAGCCAAATATTTTTTCCTTTCTATTTTTTTTTTATTTATGTACATATGTACACATGTACTTCAGTTTTATTGTATGCATAAAAAATAACTGAACATATTAACAGAAATAAAAATCATTAAGGGTTTTCATGATATCACTAAAAGTCTCGCAAACTGTGCATTTTTACGCGCTCTCAAATGAACTGCCAAAAATTGTATGAGAATTCGTTTACACAAACTTCGTAAATTTGCTCAACAATTTTGAATCGTAAACTGACGCTGTTCAGTTGTGCATTTATACAAATAAATTTGTTTAATATTTACCCCCGTTTTCAATGAAAAATTCAAGTGTAAATAATATCACAAACAATAAAATCTTGCAGTAATTTAAGCAAATTAGTCGTTATGCTTTATTTATGCATGTTTAAAAAACAAATTTCACTTTTTATTCACAAATTTTAGCTTTTAATTTTATAGTTTTCTTTTAATTGATTTTTGTATTGATTTTTGTATATAAAATAACACAAAAATTAAAAAGGGTCTTCATGAAACGAGTCTTGCAAGTTTGCCTATTTGCACATATGGCAATTTTAAGCGATATCATGAAAACCCTTATTAATTTTTGTAGTTTGTTTTTGGAACAATATGCAGAAACAGTTTAATAAATAAAATAAAAAAAATTTCATTAATTACGGAAAACAATTTTAATAAATCTCATTAAGTTACTGTAAAACTTTTTTGAGTGTAACCAAGAATAGAAAACAATAAGCATAAACCAAATACGCATTTTTTCGTTCATTTGATTAAAAAGAAACAACAACACTATAAGTGTGTATGCTATACGTTTTTCTTTTAACACATTGCCAGTGGCGACTTGCCACACTGTTTTAAAAAATTCATAGTACAATCTGGGCTGCCATACGTAGTTTTTAAAACTTGTTTATTTATTATATGCTTAGGTAATTCCATTTTAATAGAAAGAACAAAAAATTGTTGCGAGGGCTTATTCAAAGTAAGAGCCCAATTCTTTAAAAATTAATTTAAACAAAAATAATGAGAGAAAAAAATTTCAAATTTATGTGGTATTTTAAGAACAAAATACTTTTAAAAACAAAAAAATAATAAAAAATAATAGCAATTGCACAATTTTAATATCAAAATAATATTACAAAAATGAACAAATAGCAATAGTGATTATTATTATTCATGCGTTATATGTATTATATTCTCAAAATATGTGATAATATAAATTTTATTTTTTGTTTTTATTTTATAAAAACTAAAAAACCTTTTTAAAAAACACGCTTTTATTAAAATGCGCTAAAAAGAAAAGAGAAATAAACTTTAACTATCAACTTATAACATCATTAATAAATTTATATGATATAAAAGCTTGTCGCTTGTCTTTACACAATTTATTTGATTTAAAAGCTAGTCGCGAGATTTAAGTACTAGTATTTACATGGTTTGAAAAGTTTAATAGTTTAAATCAATCACATCAAGTTATATAATTTACTTGTTTGTCTACACAAGTAAATCTCGTATATCATATAAATTATGTAATCCGTTATAAGTTGATAGTAGTTTTATACTATTCATTTATATTTTTCTTTGAAGCGCATTTCAATAAAAGCTTGTTTTTTAAAAAGGTTATTTACTTTTAGTTTATATTAAAACTAGCATTCGTATTCTCATGAGTCCTTTCATTTGATACCCATCTTGAAGGCAAGCATTTAAAACTTTGTCCGCCATATATGATTTAGAGTAACGTCACTTTCTTTTTCGACTTATTCCCATTTGATACTCATATTGTAGGAATGCATTAAAAATAAGTCTGCCATCTTGGGTGTCTTATAATGTTAGATTTAATATAACGTAACACAGTTAACCATGCATCGTCATCTTAACTAAACGTGTTTAAAAATGACAGCTCAATCGGTTCGTGGTATCTGCTTCAAAATTGAGTTGCAAGATTTCACCGAACAAACATACATTGCTAATTTTTTTTATATTTTAAGAGTCTTATTCATAAACGAATGTAATGTATACATTAAAAGTTTTTTTCCATACTAATTTCGTGCTGTAAAACTTTACTAAGCTTTTATAAATAAAGGGACTTATTTTAAAAATTAAAAGAAATAAATATTTATAAAATTTTCTGCTCAAATGAAAAAAATTAGCATTTGGCGGGTTTTGTATTAAGAACAACTGGCAACGCTCATGTAAATTGTAGAAAAATTGTGAAAAGCAGCCAGGGTTGTCAGATTTATTTTGATGTTTTTTGCCAAATTCTATGTCAAAAATCGCCAAGGCTTATTTTGCGTTTTTGACAACATAAAATTTATTTTAGAACTTTCTCCAATGTTTTCTATAAATCCTAAAAAAATATATTTCTTCTGAATCGCTAAAATTCTCCAAAAATGGGACAAAGTCGCCTTGATATATGTATATTTTTTTGAATAAAAGTAAAATTATTGGTGAACACACAAAAGATACAATAGTTTATAATAATCTAATTAAAGAAGCAAAACGTTTGTTTGTGTTTAGTATTAAACAAATATTGGATATATGTATATCTAAAACGCTATACACTTCACCGGCAAGGCAATTTTTACTGTTTTTTTTTAACAATGTATATTCAAAATATCGTGCGAAGGTACAAAAAGTGCTATTTACATTCATATAATTTATAACTCGTAACAATGAAGGCGAGTTTTAGTAGAGTAAATTATTAAAAAGAATTTTTTCAACACAGACATTAGCAGTTGGAAATAAATGCATATAAAGACAGTCAAAGCAAGTTCTTTAAAATGGTAAGTACCTGACGTATCCTTATAGCTATAAGCTTTATGCAAAACCTGATATATATTAGATGGAATACCATCATTGATATAATCTTTCTAAATAACAAACGGTAAATTTGTCCAACAGTCTCAAAACAAGTTTATAGAAAATAAATAGCCAACAAAATCGCCATATATTTTATAAGCCGCCAAAAAGTCGCCATATCGCCAAATCGAAAATTAGGTCGCCAAGAAACTTGACAACCCTGATTGTATTATGAAAATGTGTAAAGCAATGTGGCAATGAGTAAAAGAAATAAGTATATTATAATTGCATAACTTATACAACACAAAAGTATTGTTGTTTCTTTTCAACCAGTTGTCCGGCAAGCAAGTGACCGACTGATTCAAAAGACCCAAGTGAACGATTGAACGAAATTGAACGATGAAACTGAACGGCCGGTCATCGTTCATCTGACTGATCCGTTCAATTGATCCAGTTCGTTCACGACCGACACAACTCTAGCGAGCAGTTCATATCGAAGTTGCTACTGTCTAGATACCAGTTCGTGTATTTTGTGAATAAAAAACTTTGGCAAGACGTGGTACACCTCGTGAAATATATACTGATAACGGCACAAACTTAAAAGCAACTGAAAAAATCCTTAAGGATCAATTTAGCACAATCGATCTTTCAAATATTTCGCTGCAGTTCGATAAAACTAAATGGTTATTCAACCAACCTGGTGCACCCCACATGAGAGGTTCTTGGGAAAGACTAAACAGATCCATAAAAATTATTTTGTATACTATATATCCTACTTTTTATTTTAACAATGAGATACGAAGATAATACGCAATTAACCAAAACCATTTACTCTCTTTGACGACAGTGGGAATATACGTCAACGATGGCAACAAACAAAGGTATTTGCGGACCACTTTTGGCGCCGATGGTTAATGGAGTACGTAACAGTGATAACCCGTAGAGGTAAATGGTTTACCAAAGTGGTCAAAAGCATCATGTAGAAGTAGGTATTGATAGGTACATAACATTGCTTAAACGGGATGACAGCACAACCTCTTCAGCAGTTGCTTCAGTCCCAAAAGTCTTAAAAGATGGTACAGAATAAGTTCACAAAATCGTTTATCATCGGAATCGTCGAAAGCACAAAACGTTATCAAATCTTCTAAGCCACCCCCGATATATCTTAGAGAGAAAAACTCAAATGAATTAGTAAAGATCTCGGTAAAAGGTGAAAATTCTTTTTATGTAGCTTCAATTAAGCAGACAAAAATACAAGTTAATCGTGAAGATTATTTTCGTAAAGTAATAACTAAATTTGAAGCACTTATTAAAAACTTGTTAACATATCAACTGAAGAGTAGTGAATGTCTTCTGGTAGTGTTTAAGGGCATTGACTCATGTGTGGAGCCAGGTGAGATAAAACCGTTTTAAGAAGAGAAAGGCTTCAAAATAAAAAATGTAATAAATATTAAAAATAGAGAAAAAAAAATCCCCAGTCACTATTTCGAGTGGAGTTAGAACCCGGCTTAAAAAACTAAACGCATCCCATTTACAGTCTGAAATATATCCTGTATAGGAAAATCACGATAGGGGAGCCGCACAAAAGGAATGGTCCCGTTCAATGTTTAAACTGACAAGACTTTGGTCACACTAAGGCATACTGCCATTTAACCTCTGTTTGCGTTATATGTGGAGAATTACATGGTACAGCTCTCTAAAATAAGTCTTAAATCGACCCCTATGTAAAAAAAAATTTTGCAACTGCGGTGGTAATCACACTGCCAACTATAGAGGATGCCCAGTATACTCTACCGCCAAGTAGCCTTTGTATTTTCGCTATACCGACATTAGTAACTATAAAAAATATCTTAGTGCCCATTGCACAGAAAATATTCCGCTTAGTACACCGGAGAACGTGGATCTCGCTATTGTTAATTTTGACTGTTATCTTAAACTTGCTGTTCAACATTCCAGCAAAACCCTCAAAAAACCAAAAACAATAACATATATTCTACAGATGTCGAGCGTCTCTTGACTGAAAAAAGGATAGTTCGAAGAGAGTGGCAATTGCACAGATCCCCTAACTTAAGACTTTATTAAAATATTGCACAAAAAGGCAAAGAAAGTTACTTTAGTCTTAGAAAACGGCTTCCCTGGAAAAATATCTTAAGTAACGTGATATAGTCTCTGATAAACTGTGGTTGTAAGCAGACGTATTTTCGCAAATTTATTACAAAATTACAAAAATCCAAAAAAACAAAAAAAAATAATGTTAAAAAATACAAACAAATAGTATACAAATTTAAAAACAAAAGTTCAAAAACTACACAAACAATAATCAATAATCAAGTTTACAAAAACAAATAGTTACAAATTTAAAAAACAAATATTCAAAAAATTACACAAACAATAATCAATAATCAAGTTTACAAAAACAAATAGTTCCAAATTTAAAAACAAATATTCAAAAAATTACACAAACAATAAACAATAGTCCACTTTACAGTACACTTGTAATAACAACAATACGTCAATATGCCGAATTTAAGTGAAGAAAGTGATAGCGATGAAACTGATGGTATTTGGCAGCAAGTACCAAATACAATAACAAACAAACGACGGTTAACTAAGTCTCCAAATATGCACCAGCATAAAAAATTTAATATTGATAACGAACCCAGCACTTCCAGAAATAACCGATATCAATTGCTTGGCGATAAAGATGATGAGGAAGATAAAGAAAAAGAAGATAAAACTCCAAAACCTCCACCAATTTATGTTCCAGATATTATAGATATCTCTAAAATGATTAAATGTATAAGCAAGGAAATAACTGATTTTAATTATAAATCTTTGAGAGACAATAATATTAGATTAAGCATTCAAAGTGTTGATTCATATAGAAAGGTTGTTAAATATTTTGAATCAAATAAAATTAGTTATCACACTTATCAACTTAAGCAGGAACGAGCATATAGAGTTGTAATCAAAGGTATTCATCACTCAACACCAGTAGATGATATAAAGGCAGAACTTTTAATGTTAGGGCATCAGGTCAGGGATGTAGTTAATGTTAGAAGTCGGGTTACAAAATTGCCACTACCAATGTTTTTTGTAGACCTTGACCCAAATCCAAACAACAAAGAAATTTTTGACATAAAGCATATTAGTAATGCTATAGTTTCGATTGAAGCCCCAAAGAAGACTGAGGATTTAGTTCAATGCTATCGGTGTCAGCAGTTTGGTCATACCAAGTCCTACTGTAAACGGCCATATAAATGTGTAAAGTGCGGATTAGAACATCCTACAGTAGAATGTACAAAAAATATAGAAACACCACCAAAATGTATAAATTGTCTCCAAAATCATACTGCTAATTATAAAGGATGTACAATATACCAGAAAATTATACAACAGAAACGAAGCGCATACAATAGACAAAATCAATTTAGATCCCAACAAATACCAAATGGTCAATTCCCACATGCTAATTCATTCGTAAATACTAGAATCAATGATGGTGCTAACAATGATGGAGTTACTTATGCTCAAGCAGTTATAGGAAATACAAACAGCCCTGAGTTGAGGTTTATGGAAAGGTTAGAACGCATGATGGACAAAATGTTTGACATGCAAAAATAATGGAAAATTTATTTGCATAATTTTGCATAAACGCAAAAAGTCTTGTCAGTTTAAACATTGAACGGGACCATTCCTTTTGTGCGGCTCCCCTATCGTGATTTTCCTATACAGGATATATTTCAGACTGTAAATGGGATGCGTTTAGTTTTTTAAGCCGGGTTCTAACTCCACTCGAAATAGTGACTGGGGATTTTTTTTTCTCTATTTTTAATATTTATTACATTTTTTATTTTGAAGCCTTTCTCTTCTTAAAACGGTTTTATCTCACCTGGCTCCACACATGAGTCAATGCCCTTAAACACTACCAGAAGACATTCTCTACTCTTCAGTTGATATGTTAACAAGTTTTTAATAAGTGCTTCAAATTTAGTTATTACTTTACCAAAATAATCTTCACGATTAACTTGTATTTTTGTCTGCTTAATTGAAGCTACATAAAAAGAATTTTCACCTTTTACCGAGATCTTTACTAATTCATTTGAGTTTTTCTCTCTAAGATATATCGGGGGTGGCTTAGAAGATTTGATAACGTTTTGTGCTTTCGACGATTCCGATGATAAACGATTTTGTGAACTTATTCTGTACCATCTTTTAAGACTTTTGGGACTGAAGCAACTGCTGAAGAGGTTGTGCTGTCATCCCGTTTAAGCAATGTTATGTACCTATCAATACCTACTTCTACATGATGCTTTTAACCACTTTGGTAAACCATTTACCTCTACGGGTTATCACTGTTACGTACTCCATTAACCATCGGCGCCAAAAGTGGTCCGCAAATACCTTTGTTTGTTGCCATCGTTGACGTATATTCCCACTGTCGTCAAAGAGAGTAAATGGTTTTGGTTAATTGCGTATTATCTTCGTATCTCATTGTTAAAATAAAAAGTAGGATATATAGTATACAAAATAATTTTTATGGATCTGTTTAGTCTTTCCCAAGAACCTCTCATGTGGGGTGCACCAGGTTGGTTGAATAACCATTTAGTTTTATCGAACTGCAGCGAAATATTTGAAAGATCGATTGTGCTAAATTGATCCTTAAGGATTTTTTCAGTTGCTTTTAAGTTTGTGCCGTTATCAGTATATATTTCACGAGGTGTACCACGTCTTGCCAAAGTTTTTTATTCACAAAATACACGAACTGGTATCTAGACAGTAGCAACTTCGATATGAACTGCTCGCACCGTAAGGCAAGTAAAAATATTACCCCACCGTTTCTCTCCTCTTCTTCCTACTGTAATCACCAATGGGCTAAAGAAGTCAATTCCGACGAAAGTAAATGGACGTTGAAACGTTCCTAGCCGATCAGCTGCTAGTTGTGCCATTTGAGGAGTCTCTGGTGCAGCCAAATAATTTTTGCATATTTGACATGAATTGCGAACCTTTTTTAAAATTACCCTCAATCGAGACAAATAATAATTACTTTTTATTTTGTTAATTAATGCGTCATAAAAGTGATGAAGAAAATCTTCATGAAATGAACGTACTATAAGAAAGGTGATGTGATGCTGAGCAGGCAATACAATTTGGTCCTGATGGTTATTAATGAGTTTTGCCCGACTTCTTAACACTTTGTTGTCATCTAGGTATGGGTTGAGCCGGTATAACTTGCTAGATTTTCCTGTGTTCTCTGTGTTTTTAATGCGTTATTTCTTTAAAAAATTCACTGCACTGTGCTTCTTTTACGATAAATTGTTTTGCCTTTTGGATCACATCATACGTCATTTTGGAATGGTGACCTTGTTTATTAAGAGCGTCTTTTAATTTATTATGTTTTTTTTTCATTTCTTATTTATTGAATCTTCATAAATTATATGAACTAACAATAATTATTCAAATCTTAATCTAATTTTTAAGTTTGCGTCCTACCAGTGCCAGACGACAGTTCTCTTACAAACGGTTCTGGTTCACATCAGTGTTTAGCGCTCTTCTGATCGGACAAGTGCTGCAATATCTCTTCTTCTTAAGCGAGTGTGGCCGCCATCATTTAAAATATTTCGAGCCAGTGGGTTTGGGTGCGCTTCAAGCCTTCTTAAGTATTTAATTGAATAGTTTGTGATCATTAGAACGTTAGAACGCATGATGGACAAAATGTTTGACATGATGGCAAAAATAATGGAAAAATTATGCAAATAAATTTAAGAATATCATCATGGAATGCAAATGGTGCTTCCAATCATACAAGGGAAATAGAAATTTTCCTCAAAACTAATAATTTAGATATCTTACTACTATCTGAAACACATTTTACTTCTAAAACACATTTTAACATAAGAGGATATGATATCTTTCAAGCAAATCATCCTGATGACAAAGCACATGCTGGGGCAGCAGTATTAATCAAGTCAAATTTAAAATATGAATCTTTACAACCTATAAGCAAACCGTCAATTCAAGCGTGTGGTGTGAAAATTAAATGCAATAACGTTGAAATACCTATATATGCCATTTACTGTCCTCCAAGGCATAGTCTAAATCTTCAAAACTACGAAGTTTTCTTTAAAAGTCTAGGTTCCAAATTTATTGTAGGCGGAGATTTCAATGCCAAACAGCCATGGTGGGGGTCTAGAATTGCGAATCCAAAAGATAAAGAACTTAATAAATGCATATCCAAATACGGGTTTAAAACTATGTCTACAGGAAGGCCCACATATTGGCCTTCAGATCCAAATAAAATTAAAGACTTACTAGATTTCTTTGTTTACTTGGGTATATCCGACAATTTACTTGATATAATCGACTCTGATGATCTTAATTCGGATCATACACCTATAATTTTAAGTTATAGCACAATTTTACCAACTGTTTCTAAATGTAATAAAATTATTTCGTCTAAAACCAATATAAGCTATTTTCAATATTTGATGGATCAGAATTTAGAACTTAACACATATATTAAATCTGCTGAGGAATTGGATCTGGCTGTAGAAAAATTTACTTAACTCATACATGATGCTGCAGAATTATCTACTCCTCCAATGCAACCACAAAACGGCCACACAGTTATTTTATCAACAGAAATAAGAGAACTTTTAAGAGAAAGACGAAGATTACGAAGAATTTGGCATTTAAGCAGAAATCCGAGAAATCCAATTTTAATCAAGCTTCAAATGCACTTAAAAAAAGATTAGCTGAATTAAGAAATGATAAAATATCAAATTTTTTAAAAAATTTGAATACTTCGAAAGATTCGGATTACAGTTAATGGAAAGCCACTAAGTACTTAAAACGGCCAGTTAAAAGAAAAGTACCGATTTTGACACATGATGGCAGATGGTGCAGAAACAACAAAATTAAAGCTGAGGCATTCTCCCAACATTTAAAGCATACTTTTCAACCTTTTCCGACATCTAATACAGTCGATGAATGTAAAATATTAAATTTTTTAGAATCTCCATACCAAATGGATCTTCCAATAAAAACGTTTTCCCCGAGAGAAGTATGGAGTGTAATCTCCAAGCTTAACAACAAAAAGTCCCCAGGACATGATAAAATTGATTCATCAGTGGCTAAATCGTTATCCAAGAATAGCATTTTATTTTTATCACTCTTATATAACTCTATTTTAAGGTTATCGTACTTTCCATCTAAACGGAAATTGGCTGAAATAATAATGATACAGAAACCTAACAAACCCGAAAATTCAATTGCCTCATATATACCCATAAGTTTGCTAACAACTTTTTCAAAGATATTTGAAAAATTATTTGCATCTAGATTACTACCGTTTTTAGAAAAACAAAAAATTATACCTGATCATCAATTTGGCTTTCGTCAAAAACATGGAACACCGGAGCAATGTCATCGAATTATTAAAGTTATAACGGATTCACTTGAAAGAAAAATGTATTGTTCAGCGGTATTTTTAGATATAAAGCAAGCATTTGATAGAGTATGGCACGAAGGCCTGTTATATAAACTTAAACATATTTTACCAGCTCCATTTTATTCAATATTAAAATCCTATTTAAATGAGCGAACGTTTTATGTGAAGGTTGAAGATGAAAAGTCAAGCACACATCAAATATACTCAGGCGTACAGGGCAGTGTTTTAGGACCCATATTATATACTATTTATACTTCAGATATGCCAACAACTGATAATATTACTCTAGCAACGTACGCAGATGATACTGCTATAATATCAACAAACAAATCACCAGTTGAAGCGTCCTTTATAGTTCAACGGGAATTAAATGTTTTACAACAATGGTTCCAGAAATGGAAAATTGAAACAAATACAGAAAAGTCAAATCATGTCACATTTACTTTGCGAAGAGATGTGTGTCCCCCATTGTATTTAAATGGCTTACAAGTACCTAACACAAATTGTGTCAAATATCTAGGAATGTATCTTGACAAACGACTTACATGGAAAGAACATATTAAAGCTAAAAAGCAACATCTAAATATCAAGACCAAAAAAATGTATTGGTTACTAGGACCAAAGTCTCAACTTAGCCTTGAAAACAAAGTCAAGTTATATAAAGCTATTTTGAAACCGGTGTGGACCTATGGTATTGAGTTGTGGGGAACGGTCAGTCACTCAAACGTGGAGATATTGCAAAGATATCAATCAAAAACTTTAAGACGAATAGTAGATGCTCCATGGTTTATGACCAACAAACAAATTCATAGAGATCTTCAGATACCTTTTGTTATGAATGAAATAAATAAATTTAGCACTCGATACATTAAACGACTCAGTAATCATTGTAACATATTAGCAATTTCCTTGTTAGATGAAACAGATGAGGTCAGAAGACTGAATAGGTTACACGTATTAGACCTCCAATATAGAAAATAAAAATTTTGTATAATATTAAAAACTTATTACTTTAAAATATGTAGTAAGTATGTAAATAGTTTATTAAACTGATTGAAGTTTAATAACACATGTAATGTTTTCCTTTAATTGATCAAATTTACTAAATATTGTAAAATAGATTGTAAATAAAAACTACTGAGAAAAAAAAAAAAAGTAACGTGATGCAACTCCACAATCAGACTACTGATTTTGACGTGATGGCGGCCACACTCGCTTAAGAAGAAGAGATATTGCAGCACTTGTCCGATCAGAAGAGCGCTAAACACTGATGTGAACAAGAACCGTTTGTAAGAGAACTGTCGTCTGGCACTGGTAGGACGCAAACTTAAAAATTAGATTAAGATTTGAATAATTATTGTTAGTTCATATAATTTATGAAGATTCAATAAATAAGAAATGAAAAAAAAAACATAATAAATTAAAAGACGCTCTTAATAAACAAGGTCACCATTCCAAAATGACGTATGATGTGATCCAAAAGGCAAAACAATTTATCTTAAAAGAGCACAGTGCAGTGAATTTTTTAAAGAAATAACGCATTAAAACACAGTGAACACAGGAAAATCTAGCAAGTTATACCGGCTCAACCCATACCTAGATGACAACAAAGTGTTAAGAAGTCGGGCAAAACTCATTAATAACCATCAGGACCAAATTGTATTGCCTGCTCAGCATCACATCTCCTTTCTTATAGTACGTTCTTTTCATGAAGATTTTCTTCATCACTTTTATGACGCATTAATTAACAAAATAAAAAGTAATTATTATGTGTCTCGATTGAGGGTAATTTTAAAAAAGGTTCGCAATTCATGTCATATATGCAAAAATTATTTGGCTGCACCAGAGACTCCTCAAATGGCACAACTAGCAGCTGATCGGCTAGGAACGTTTCAACGTCCATTTACTTTCGTCGGAATTGACTTCTTTGGCCCATTGGTGATTACAGTAGGAAGAAGAGGAGAGAAACGGTGGGGTTATATTTTTACTTGCCTTACGGTGCGAGCAGTTCATATCGAAGTTGCTACTGTCTAGATACCAGTTCGTGTATTTTGTGAATAAAAAATTTTGGCAAGACGTGGTACACCTCGTGAAATATATACTGACAACGGCACAAACTTAAAAGCAACTGAAAAAATCCTTAAGGATCAATTTAGCACAATCGATCTTTCAAATATTTCGCTGCAGTTCGATAAAACTAAATGGTTATTCAACCAACCTGGTGCACCCCACATGAGAGGTTCTTGGGAAAGACTAAACAGATCCATAAAAATTATTTTGTATACTATATATCCTACTTTTTATTTTAACAATGAGATACGAAGATAATACGCAATTAACCAAAACCATTTACAAATATTTCTATCCTTATTCGACCTTTTAATTTTCAATACTTTGTTAATTGATAAGCTCGAGGCCACAGTTGTTTTTTAATAAATTTTAATCTTTATTTTTCTTTATATTTTCAATATTTCTCCATCCTTTGGATGGCATCTTCAGGAATCTTAAAAATAAATAGAAAACAGAAACATAAATTTTTGAGAAACCCTGTAACACTAAAAACTATTGTACAGAAAAATTATATAACAGTAATAACAAAAACAAAAAAGAAAAACAAACTCACTATAAAGTACGAGTAACAATTATAAAACAAAAAACGACTATTCTCGTTCACATGTTAGATTGTACTGTTGATCCTGTCTTTTTTTATTTATAATATGCCTAAAGCTCTGTGCTACGTTATCTACATCACTCTTAAAGTTAATTCTCTTATCTTGTCTTATGTTTATTATATGTAGCATTTCCAGTGTAAGCCGTTTATTGTAACTCTCTTCTGTTTGTAATATTTGTACATCGTCTAGTTTGGGTATGTGATTTCTTTCAGCACAATGGGCCGCAAGTGCTGTTTTATGTGTCAGTGAATTATTTCTACATCTTAAATCCGATTTGTGTCCTGCAATTCTTGTCTTTAATTTATTTTTTGTGGTTCCTACATATACTTGGTCGCATACGTTGTTTCCATCACCATTGCACCCTATTTTGTATATAACGTTTGCCTTCTCCATTTTATCCACTTTTGTTTTTGTGTTAGAAAACAGATTTTTGAGTGTGTTTTCTGATCTTGGCGCTGTTTTATATTTTACTTTATTGTAAACTCCTGACTTTTCAATTCTTTCCGATATTTTTGGTATATATGTCATTGATTTGTAAATTCGTGGTTCTTTTTCCTCTCTTATGTCATTTTTCCTTTTCTTATTGTTTCTTAAAAGGCTATTAATAATATTTTGTGGGAAAGAGTTTTTCCCCAGCATTTCCTTTATCTTTTTGATATTTTCTTTATGAAATACCCTGTCACTTATCGTTAGTACCCTGTTTATAAGATTCCTAGCCGTGTTCATGATGATAGTTTTGGGTTGGCATGAATAAAAATTGATAATTCTTCCAGATGAAGTTGGTTTCTGGTACCAATCTATTTTAATTCTGTTGCCTTTTCTTATTATCAGTGTGTCTAAATATGGTAATCTTTCATTTTCTTCCTCTTCAATTGTAAACTTGATCTGTTGGTGAAAACTATTGAGTTGAGCTAGTGTGTCATCTATTGCACTTGTGTTGATAATCCCAAACAGGTCGTCCACGTATTTTGTTAGTAGTCTTGGTTTAATTTTAAGATGTTGAATGCAATGCTTGAGTAATTCCTCCATTACTATGTCCGCTACAACAGGTGAAGCTGGGGAACCCATTGGGAGGCCCTTACACTGAGTGTAAATCCTATCTTTGTATTTGAAATACCTATTTTCTTTGATGCAGAATTTTAAGACCTTTAAGAAAAGTTCCTTGGACATCGTTGTGTGTTTCTGTATTTCACTCCACTTATTTTTAATAACTTCTATAGCATAATCAACGGGAATACTCGGAAATAATGATATTACGTCAAAGGAAATTAATCTTTCATCGTCACTTATTGCAGTATTGTTAATCTTATTACTAAATTGCACTGCATCCCTTACATTAAATTCAGATGTTTTCGTCAGTTTATTTAGAATGTTTACCATAAATTTACAAAGTTCTCCCGATGGCGATTTAATTGATGAGCAAATTGGTCTTAACGGAACCCCCTCTTTATGGATCTTTGGTAATCCATATATTCTCGGAGCCAGTGCCGCGTCAGTTTTCATTCGTCTTTTTTCTATCACAGATATTGTATTGCACTTAAATAATTCCTCGACTAGATCATTGTTTTTCTTCTGCAGAGATGAAGTAGGATCTTTGGTTAGTCTCCTATATGTCATTAAATCGCTCAGAATCACATTCATTCTAGTCTCGTAATCATGTTTTTCCATGGCCACTGTGACGTTGCCTTTGTCGGCATTGAGTATCAGAATATTTTTATTTTTGTTCAAAAATGTTTTTGCCTGACCCACTGTGTTCAATACAAAACGTTCTCTTTTATCTAGACTTCTTTTATTCATATGATTTTCTATCATCGTAGTAAACTTTGTTCGTGCAATTTCTTGTTGTTCTTTATCTTCCAACGTTAAAATGCAGTCTTCACCATCAGCAATGAATTTGAACAATGGGAATTGTTTGTTTCTGTTGGAATCGCATGTTTCTGTCCTAGTGAAAGAACCCACCTTACATCGTCCGGTATGTGTATGTTGGTTTTGTTTACAAACCACTTGTCATTGAATACTATTTCCAATTCTTTTCTTTGTTTTTCCTTTAAACTTTCAAACTTACTCTTGTGTTTATATTTAATTTCGCTGTTTTTCCTATTTAAAATTATTGTCTCGCTACTCCAAAGCAGTTGTTGTTCTTCTACACTAAGATATTTATTGATATTTGTTTCTAACTGTCTTATTTCATTTTCGTTGTATTTTAAAATCTCATGTTTTTGTTTAATTAATAAATTTAGTAACTTAATATGAAAATTTCTTACGATTGTGTTAAGGGAACTGTTTATTTTCGTAGGAATTGTTTCCTTGTGATCGAAAATTCCCTTGACATTCTTAGTTGAGTTATCTAAGAAGTTCGGTGTAATACCCGTTCTCCTACATTTTATAAGAAATGTTATCGTAGATTTTGTGTTCAGTTGTTTCACTTTCAAAGATTTATGTTTGTTGATGTATCCTCTTAAGGTATGATGTTTTCTTTTGATGTTATTATAAACCATTTTTGTTTATTTGACGGCGTGCTTTCCGTTATATTCAAATATTTCTATCCTTATTCGACCTTTTAATTTTCAATACTTTGTTAGTTGATAAGCTCGAGGCCACAGTTGTTTTTTAATAAATTTTAATCTTTATTTTTCTTTATATTTTCAATATTTCTCCATCCTTTGGATGGCATCTTCAGGAATCTTAAAAATAAATAGAAAACAGAAACATAAATTTTTGAGAAACCCTGTAACACTAAAAACTATTGTACAGAAAAATTATATAACAGTAATAACATCAAAAGAAAACATCATACCTTAAGAGGATACATCAACAAACATAAATCTTTGAAAGTGAAACAACTGAACACAAAATCTACGATAACATTTCTTATAAAATGTAGGAGAACGGGTATTACACCGAACTTCTTAGATAACTCAACTAAGAATGTCAAGGGAATTTTCGATCACAAGGAAACAATTCCTACGAAAATAAACAGTTCCCTTAACACAATCGTAAGAAATTTTCATATTAAGTTACTAAATTTATTAATTAAACAAAAACATGAGATTTTAAAATACAACGAAAATGAAATAAGACAGTTAGAAACAAATATCAATAAATATCTTAGTGTAGAAGAACAACAACTGCTTTGGAGTAGCGAGACAATAATTTTAAATAGGAAAAACAGCGAAATTAAATATAAACACAAGAGTAAGTTTGAAAGTTTAAAGGAAAAACAAAGAAAAGAATTGGAAATAGTATTCAATGACAAGTGGTTTGTAAACAAAACCAACATACACATACCGGACGATGTAAGGTGGGTTCTTTCACTAGGACAGAAACATGCGATTCCAACAGAAAACAAACAATTCCCATTGTTCAAATTCATTGCTGATGGTGAAGACTGCATTTTAACGTTGGAAGATAAAGAACAACAAGAAATTGCACGAACAAAGTTTACTACGATGATAGAAAATCATATGAATAAAAGAAGTCTAGATAAAAGAGAACGTTTTGTATTGAACACAGTGGGTCAGGCAAAAACATTTTTGAACAAAAATAAAAATATTCTGATACTCAATGCCGACAAAGGCAACGTCACAGTGGCCATGGAAAAACATGATTACGAGACTAGAATGAATGTGATTCTGAGCGATTTAATGACATATAGGAGACTAACCAAAGATCCTACTTCATCTCTGCAGAAGAAAAACAATGATCTAGTCGAGGAATTATTTAAGTGCAATACAATATCTGTGATAGAAAAAAGACGAATGAAAACTGACGCGGCACTGGCTCCGAGAATATATGGATTACCAAAGATCCATAAAGAGGGGGTTCCGTTAAGACCAATTTGCTCATCAATTAAATCGCCATCGGGAGAACTTTGTAAATTTATGGTAAACATTCTAAATAAACTGACGAAAACATCTGAATTTAATGTAAGGGATGCAGTGCAATTTAGTAATAAGATTAACAATACTGCAATAAGTGACGATGAAAGATTAATTTCCTTTGACGTAATATCATTATTTCCGAGTATTCCCGTTGATTATGCTATAGAAGTTATTAAAAATAAGTGGAGTGAAATACAGAAACACACAACGATGTCCAAGGAACTTTTCTTAAAGGTCTTAAAATTCTGCATCAAAGAAAATAGGTATTTCAAATACAAAGATAGGATTTACACTCAGTGTAAGGGCCTCCCAATGGGTTCCCCAGCTTCACCTGTTGTAGCGGACATAGTAATGGAGGAATTACTCAAGCATTGCATTCAACATCTTAAAATTAAACCAAGACTACTAACAAAATACGTGGACGACCTGTTTGGGATTATCAACACAAGTGCAATAGATGACACACTAGCTCAACTCAATAGTTTTCACCAACAGATCAAGTTTACAATTGAAGAGGAAGAAAATGAAAGATTACCATATTTAGACACACTGATAATAAGAAAAGGCAACAGAATTAAAATAGATTGGTACCAGAAACCAACTTCATCTGGAAGAATTATCAATTTTTATTCATGCCAACCCAAAACTATCATCATGAACACGGCTAGGAATCTTATAAACAGGGTACTAACGATAAGTGACAGGGTATTTCATAAAGAAAATATCAAAAAGATAAAGGAAATGCTGGGGAAAAACTCTTTCCCACAAAATATTATTAATAGCCTTTTAAGAAACAATAAGAAAAGGAAAAATGACATAAGAGAGGAAAAAGAACCACGAATTTACAAATCAATGACATATATACCAAAAATATCGGAAAGAATTGAAAAGTCAGGAGTTTACAATAAAGTAAAATATAAAACAGCGCCAAGATCAGAAAACACACTCAAAAATCTGTTTTCTAACACAAAAACAAAAGTGGATAAAATGGAGAAGGCAAACGTTATATACAAAATAGGGTGCAATGGTGATGGAAACAACGTATGCGACCAAGTATATGTAGGAACCACAAAAAATAAATTAAAGACAAGAATTGCAGGACACAAATCGGATTTAAGATGTAGAAATAATTCACTGACACATAAAACAGCACTTGCGGCCCATTGTGCTGAAAGAAATCACATACCCAAACTAGACGATGTACAAATATTACAAACAGAAGAGAGTTACAATAAACGGCTTACACTGGAAATGCTACATATAATAAACATAAGACAAGATAAGAGAATTAACTTTAAGAGTGATGTAGATAACGTAGCACAGAGCTTTAGGCATATTATAAATAAAAAAAGACAGGATCAACAGTACAATCTAACATGTGAACGAGAATAGTCGTTTTTTGTTTTATAATTGTTACTCGT
Source organism: Pollenia amentaria (assembly GCA_943735925.1). Lineage (NCBI taxonomy): Eukaryota > Metazoa > Arthropoda > Insecta > Diptera > Polleniidae > Pollenia > Pollenia amentaria. Next base: position 51,772,168 of record OX031008.1, read on the forward strand.
ACTTTATAGTGAGTTTGTTTTTCTTTTTTGTTTTTGTTATTACTGTTATATAATTTTTCTGTACAATAGTTTTTAGTGTTACAGGGTTTCTCAAAAATTTATGTTTCTGTTTTCTATTTATTTTTAAGATTCCTGAAGATGCCATCCAAAGGATGGAGAAATATTGAAAATATAAAGAAAAATAAAGATTAAAATTTATTAAAAAACAACTGTGGCCTCGAGCTTATCAATTAACAAAGTATTCAAAACCATTTACTCTCTTTGACGACAGTGGGAATATACGTCAAAGATGGCAACAAACAAAGGTATTTGCGGACCACTTTTGGCGCCGATGGTTAATGGAGTACGTAACAGTGATAACCCGTAGAGTTAAATGGTTTACCAAAGTGGTCAAAAGCATCATGTAGAAGTAGGTATTGATAGGTACATAGCATTGATTAAACGGGATGACAGCACAACCTCTTCAGCAGTTGCTTCAGTCCCAAAAGTCTTAAAAGATGGTACAGAATAAGTTCACAAAATCGTTTATCATCGGAATCGTCGGAAGCACAAAACGTTATCAAATCTTCTAAGCCACCCCCGATATATCTTAGAGAGAAAAACTCAAATGAATTAGTAAAGATCTCGGTAAAAGGTGAAAATTCTTTTTAGGTAGCTTCAATTAAGCAGACAAAAATACAAGTTAATCGTGAAGATTATTTTCGTAAAGTAATAACTAAATTTGAAGCACTTAATAAAAACTTGTTAACATATCAACTGAAGAGTAGTGAAGGTCTTCTGGTAGTGTTTAAGGGCATTGACTCATGTGTGGAGCCAGGTGAGATAAAACCGTTTTAAGAAGAGAAAGGCTTCAAAATAAAAAATGTAATAAATATTAAAAATAGAGAAAAAAAAATCCCCAGTCACTATTTCGAGTGGAGTTAGAACCCGGCTTAAAAAACTAAACTATAAAAAATATCTTAGTGCCCATTGCACAGAAAATATTCCGCTTAGTACACCGGAGAACGTGGATCTCGCTATTGTTAATTTTGACTGTTATCTTAAACTTGCTGTTCAACATTCCAGCAAAACCCTCAAAAAACCAAAAACAATAACATATATTCTACAGATGTCGAGCGTCTCTTGACTGAAAAAAGGATAGTTCGAAGAGAGTGGCAATTGCACAGATCCCCTAACTTAAGACTTTATTAAAAGATTGCACAAAAAGGCAAAGAAAGTTACTTCAGTCTTAGAAAACGGCTTCCCTGGAAAAATATCTTAAGTAACGTGATGCAACTCCACAATCAGACTACTGATTTTGACGTGCAGCTAGAAGTCTCAATAGACCAGTTATCTCTAAGCCACCATTAAGAGACTTGAATGGAAGTTGGGCAAGAAATGATACTGAAAAAAGAAATCTGTTTGTTAATCATATGAAAAATGTATTTACCCTTAATATATCTCACGATATAATAGTCGCGTTATTCCTAAAATAAATACAACTTTGGTTATAATTTTTGATCTTAACGTTGTGGGGATAAGAATCTTTGATTCTGAATTCTAATGAAATTAATTTTCTCAGATACGCTAACATAAATACAAAGTAACTTTTTTCAAAAACTATTTCGACTTAAGCCTGGTACTCCTTTCAACATTTCACGTGAAATTCTGTCAAAACTCATATTAAAAAAAACTTATGCGAAATTTCTATGAAATAATGTTAATAGAGTTGAACTCTGTTTAATTTGTGAAAAAGTTGCGAAATGTTTCTGGCAACATTTTTTTACAACTGCAAAATCATATAAAATGCACTTATCTCACGTGGAATTTTAAGCAATTGAAAAAAATTTAAAGTTAATATTAAAATGAGAACTGAAAAACCTAAATAACACAAATAACCGGTATCAGTTGTTCATCCATATTTACTTTCATTTTTACTTAATTTTTTATTTAAAAAAATACTTTTTAGTAAAATACATGGGGGTTTTGTTTACATAAGCAAAACAATGATTTTGAAACGTCAAAATTTGACGTTTTTAATCTCATTGGTACATGTCAAATTTTTCGCATGAAATAATAAATGTTGCTGAACATTGTTTACAAATTGGAACAGAGTACTAGGCACAATTGTGGTAATGTTTCTGGTTAAATTTCTTGTTACCTTTTTGGTTACTCAAATATAAACAGTTTTAATATTTTATGTTTCCAAACACAATGTTTCATCGTGTGTTGGGATGTTGACTGTTTTTTCTATCTGATTTTGTTGAGAGCAGTTGTTGCGTGCGGTGTTTTGCATTTCTGGGATAAAGAACAAAAAACAATGAAAAATGGAGACATTTTATAAATGAATTTAAAGATTCTACAGAATAATGGCACGTTATAAAACAAAAAAAGCAGGATAAGAAAAATTTCTTTCGCATATATTTGTTAAGTTAAGTAGAACATCTATATGCAAAAATACACAATACTGATGTTTTGCTCTTAGTGCCATCGTCTGTGGTAAAAATAAAACAAAAGTAGTACCACCGGTTTTGACTTATGTTGCCTTGTCTGTGGGTACCATAAGTCCCTTTTTACAATGTGTGAATTGAAAGGCAGACAGACAAAGGTTGTAGGCGAGAGAGGAAAATGTAAAGTATGTCACGCATACAGGGTCGCCCTCTTACCAACAAACATCCCGTCAACAAACGAAAATAGTGCAATTTTTTCTTGTTTAAGCTCAGTTCACAATTAGACGATGTTAACACAACATAATAATAGTAAAGTTTTTTCTGTTTAATAATTTTTTCAATGTAAGAGTTTTGTTGTTTTAATATACATACGCGTTTGAATTTTTTATTTATACATTTGTTTGTTTATTTGTATTACTTGTAATTTCTAGATTATAGCCCAGAAGATGTTTTTCAATGAAAAACGAAATATCGGCCAAATTTAATATATTATTATAAAATAAAAATAATTAAAAAAAGACCTCGAGCTCAAAAAAAGTTCTTTTATTTTTATATAGTATAAAGGTCGAATAAAATACAATATAAAATTTATACTAATATTTCTTCATTTTCTAAGCTACAAGAAAAGAATAGAACCTTGGTCCTCCAATATATCAAATATATTATTAAAATTCTTTAAACCTTTTATTTGGTTAACTACCGAAGGTTTAAATAATTTGGAACATAATACTAAAACGGTCATGTTCATTTTGTTATACAAACTTCCAGCATCAATAGTGCCAAGATTTAAACGATTTATATCGTTAATAATTGTACTAATAAAAATAAGAAATAATCGTCTTTCATTTCAATATAAATCATCTTTGCGGTGTGATCGTTTTCGGCTGTTGCGATTATTGAAAAATAATATTTTAATTCAATCCACTGTTGCAGAACTCTTTTTACTGCTGCGCCATATGCTAACCAACGAATATTAGAAATTTGTATTAGTTTCTTATATTTAATGCTATCGAACCTAATATTTATCAATTCGAAAGCTCTTTTATATTTTAAGCTGCGCAATTGACTATTGCGAGTGAGCAACACAGGTGTAGTGAATGACAGCTACATTTTATTAAAATAAGTCCAGGATTTTCCTTTTTCAAAAGTGTGTATAACGAGTGATTCTTCCTGCATAGATTATTGACTCCATCTGTACCAATCTGTATTTTTATACCAATTTTGTTAAGGTATTCCTTTAAAGCTTTAAAAAGATTTAAGGCCGTGGCCTCTTCCACATTAAATAATCCCAAAAATCTATAATAATTTTTTGTTTATTAGAGCTGAAATACCGAACATATAAACACATCCATTTAATACGGGCAATATCTGTTGACTCATCCACAATACGAGAAAATTTCGAGTCGCCAATATCTGGAACAAGTGCATTGAGTATGGACTGACCAACTACATATTTTATAATGGGAGTACATTTTGTACGATGTAGTTTTATATTTTTAAACATGGTTGAGTTTGTGGATATAGTTTTTAAAAGATCGACAAGATGGTCTACAGAAGCAATAGAAGAATGCTTTGCCATAAACACAGACATTTTAATGTCCAATAGTTTTTGATCATTTGATATTGTGATCAGAGTTCCAAAATAAACAGTAAAGTACAGCAAGTTTAAGTACCACACAGTTTTTTTAATTTTTGTTAGAGAATTTGTACACAAGCAAAATATGGTACATAACTATTGTAAGCCGACGAACAGAAACACTTAGATAACTTACCGAACTTCTTTTAGAGTCCGTGTTAAGTTCTTCCAATTAGATAACTTACCGAACTTCTTTTAGAGTCCGTGTTAAGTTCTTTTGAGGTACTTATTCTGTATTTTTTGGTGAACACGTACTAACATGATATGTTTTTTTTTAGTGTCTGCGTAGTTAACATTTATTGTACTTACTTTTTTTAAAGGAAATATTTAAAATAATAAGCCCTCTGTATGTATGGGAAAGAAAATAAGAAATATAATTTTTTAATGGTTTGTTTATTTTTTGAAAAAAACCCAAAATATAATTTGAAGTTGAGTTTTATAACAGGAGTGCAAAAATATAAGAAACATGCAAAAGTATCCAAATGTTTTAATAAAATATAGTATTTATATCAAAAAATAAATCTAAATAAAATCAAAAAAAAAACTGTGCCAACTTTAACATACTGATGTACATTAGTATATCGATGGTCTCAAGTAGAAAGGCCCTAACTCGTTTTTTTACGAAATTGAGGTTTTCAGTGATTCCAATAAAGTTTACACAAATACTTTATTGCAATATTGTAAATAATAACGGCTTTACAAGCAATTGTATGAACAAGTTTACATTATGTTACATACATTTTCTATTATGTTTTTACCTTATCCTATACAGTTACTATTATTTGAGTTAGGTCCTTTCTACTTGAGACCATCGATATGTAAGTGCACATAATTATTTGCACATTAGTACACATTTTTTGCCGCTCAAAACTAACGATCAGTTAGCCTCTTTCGCATATGAACTTAAAATACAATATTGCAAAATAAATAAGAAAGAAAAAAATCTCGACCACACAGTTGAGACTTAGACATTAAAAGAGAAGGCAAATAATAAAAAATGTAAGGCTCTTTTAAACACTTTGGTTTTCTCTATATTTTAAACAAATTATTAATAAATGAAATTATACTTGAAATAGCAAAGTGCTCTTAAAATATTTTTCTTGCCGTCGTAACTCAACACTAGTCGTTCTCTCTAATGTATTTGTATAGGAGAAGCCACGCCCACCATTCCAATCCCGCCCATATTGTTAGACATGTTTTGTATTTATAGCCCAGCTATGAGTACCAAATTTGGACAATTTTCCTCTTACCTTTGTTTAGATTTAAATAAAGCCATTTTGTGCCCCGACCACTTATCCAATCCCGCCCAAATTTTGTCAGATGTTGTGTATTGATAACCAAGATGCTTGTACCAAATTTGGAAACTTAGACCTTTCCGTTCTCCAGAGCTACAGAAGTTTATATTGCCTTTTAATGGGAATTTAAAAAAAAAATTAGCCTATAGATCCTTCCAAGCCATCAGTAATATAATGTAAAAGTAGGGAGCCAAATTTAAAGTTCGAAAAAACAGTACAATGAAAACATTAAAACAGTGCAATCAAGAAAAAAAAACAGTACATATTTTTTTGAAGAAAACGTTATATCGCATTTTATCAACAAGAGGGGATTAACTCAAAATGTTTATTCTTTTAATTTTTGGAAAATATCGACACGTAATATTCATATTGAGCCCAATTATGAATAAAAATTCCGCGGTAGTTTTTTCCCTTTTCACATTTTTACAATAGAATTTAAATGGGAACAATGGGAGAAGTGTACAAAAAAATCCAGGGGAATTTTTATATTTAATTGGGCTGATTAACACGCTAAAAATCCCTACAAAAAATGAATAACTAAAAAAAAAAATTACTAACACACTTGCAAAAATTTTACAATGAATTAATAAGTTAGAGAGAGGGACATAATGAGTTAGAGAGAGAGAGGCAGAATCACGTGTACACAAGGTTTCGGTCAGTTTTTTCATTTTTCTCTTAACTCATATCGTCCCAATGTTCGATTTTTCGAAAAGTAAATTTAATGCCATTTTTGTATTTTTTTCTTATTTTAGGTAAGACTAAGAACTAATTTTTTTAAATGATTATATAGTGTAAGGGGTTAGCTACAAATATAAAAATAAAAATTCTTTCCCTCGTCAATCCCCCCTTTTATAATAGTGGTGTAGAAAAAACCTTAATTGTAGCATAATTCTAAAAACGGAAAAATATTTATAAAATATAAAAAAATAAAATATGTTAATATATAGTGCTGCCACACTCTTTTTTAAACACATGAAAAAAGAAAAATAGACATATGGTGGCCTTATTGTGCTTTTAAATGTTTATAATAAGGGGATTTACATATTACATTATTATATACGTCTGCATTCAATTCAATAACTCACTTCGTATTAAGACTTGAACGCGTTCAGTGTAAACTTTAGAGTGAAAAAATTTTATTATAAAACTTGAATAATGAATAAATAGTCGGGATCAAAACGAGCTCTTACAAAATATGAGCTGGAGGCAATAATTGATACCTGGAGAGATGAGGAGGCAGATCTAAACAAAATTTGCATTATACCTCCTGATAAAGCGGATGAAAATACAGACGAAGAAGATTTTAATGATGACTTGATTCCATATGGTGATGTAAGTAGCCAATAACTGAAATTATATTATATACATATTGCAACAATTTCGTCAATAGTCAGATGATATATTGGAATGCGCTGGAACTTTTGAGGTGGAAGCCACTAGAAAAGCTTCAGGAGAACCTTATGAGTTTAATGAAATTAGTATTAACGATGATGTCAACATTCTCCACAAATCAAGTTTGAATATGATATTTCGCCAATAAACGATCACTCGATGATGTGAACAAGAAACTGATCGATAGTTTAAGCGTAAACACGCTGCAAGATTTATTTAGTCTATTTTTTGATGATGAGGCTTTAGATATGATAATCGAGGAAACAAATCGCTACGCTCAGCAGCAGAATTCTAATTTTGTTTTAGATAACATTATGTTACAACGATTCCTAGGCATTTTGGCATTGTCTGGATATAACACTGTGCCTGCAGCATGCGATTATTGGTCAAATCACCCTTCATTAGGCGTTCCTGCTGTGAAGTTATGTATGCCAAGAAACAAGTTCTTGGAGATTAAAAAATTTATTCACTTCAGTAATAACTTTAATTTAGACAAGAACGACAAAATGGAAAAAGTATTGTTCAATTCTCTCGAAACTATTTTTTTATATTTATTATATTTATTTATTTCATAAAATACTAGATACATCCTTTGTACGGAATTTGGGAGGAAGATTTGTCGGTGGATGAGCAAATGGTACCCTATTTTGGACGGGATTCCCGCAAAATGTTTGTACGCGGTAAGCCACTTCGTTTCGGTTATAAACTATGGTGCCTCTGGTCGGCAAATATATATCTTTATAACTGCATACCCTATGCTGAATCGGCAGTCAACTGCAACAAAGAAGTTGGCTTAGGAGTCTATGTGGTTGTTCGGTTGTTAAATAATATACAATTTCCAGATAGGCATACCGTGTATTTTGACAACTTTTTACTTCCTACTACCTCATGTGCCTACTGACTGAAAGAAGATTGTGTGCAACAGGTACTGTGCGGGCAAATAGAATCGGGGAGCGGTGCTTAAAACCGGAAACAGTTTGGAAAGAGGGGATCATGATTTCCAGTTTGGCAGCAACAATAAAATTTTAATTTGCCGCTGACAGGACAATAAAGACTTAACAGTTGCCACCAATTTTGATCCGCTCTATCCCACTGTGCCAGTAAAAAGATGGAAAAAGCAAAAAAAGGATTGTCAGGGCAGAATAATAGAACATGGTCGCTTTGTAAATTATAACCAACCTCTTCTATTGAAAAACTACAACAAAGGAATGGGAGGAGTGGATTTGCATGACAATGCAGTACAAAATAATAGTGTTGCCATTCGAGCAAAAAAGTGCTATTGGCCTTTATGGATTGCTACTCTAAATTCTTCATTGGTAAATGCTTGGAAACTGGACTGTTTCCGTCACCGTTACCAAAACAAAAGTATAAAAACTCAGAAGGAATATCGTGTAGACCTTGCGTATTCTTTAATGCTAGAACAGCAAGATATTGATTCAACGAATGATGACAATGCTGGTGACTCAGAAAGACCTTTAGTATAAAGTCTTTCTTTAAGAAAAAGTAAGCATATTCTAGTTAAAATACTGTCATAAACCAAGCTCTTTTTTCTTGTTTTTCTTTATTTACATTATATGGGAACAAAATAACAAAATGCTAAATAGTGCCCAATGTTGGATTAATCGAACACCATTTTTCTCATAAACAAAAAACCAAAAAAAAATTGGTACCCCGTTTCTGTATTTCTCGCATCGTAAAAATCCAGCAATTATTGGAAGGATGTGAGCAAAAGTGTTTCTGTATAAATATTTTGCTAAAAGTTTCTCACAAGAACTGTCAAAATAACTTATATATAAAATTAATGCGAGAAAAATAAAATTTCAAAAAATGGAGCACAAATTATGTATGTATGTACACAAGAATGTGTATTATTTTTTTTTTATTTGAAGAGAAAGAATTTAAATGATGAAAATAAATAAAACACAATTGTTATATTTTGTTATTTTAATTTTTTTAAGCCCTTCATTGTCATCGTTTTATGCAGGGCTGCCAGATAAATTTGTGAAAAAATCGTTAATTTTCTAAGAAAAAATAAAAAAATCGTCTAATTTGATTTAAAAAATCGGACAATATAAAATTAATTTTGACGAGTTTTGTTAGATTTTTATTAAAAAAAAAATAATGGATAAAGTTCATGGGTAAAATACATATTTTATACATACTCGTACATACATACTTAAGCTTGAGGTCTATTTAAATTAAATTATATATTTTATTTTTTTTTTTTTTTATTCCGATAACAATTTAAAATTTCAGATGGTTTTTTTTTTCCTGAAAAAAAAAACACACACAAATGCGTGACAATATATCATATTGAACTAAAACAAACACTTTTGGCCAAAAAAAGGCAAAATTTTCCTATAATGCATTGATTATAAAATGGGGTAATAGTTTATATTGTGATCACATAAACAAATATATTAAATAATCTAAGGAAATAAAAATTAAACAGTTTTCCTTCGAAATTTTGATTTTGCCGATAAATTTTTTAAGCTGCCTTGTTTGTAAAGATATCGTTTTTCTGTGGTGCCTAATATACAAACATGGAACAAAAAATCGTCGAAATGACGATAAATCGACAAATCTGGCAGCCATATTTTTATTTTATCTATTTCTTTCGTTGACGTTTCGCTTGCATTTGACACTTAATTACTGGAAGTATTCCAGTTAAAACAGAATCTGTGTTGTTCTCGCATTCAAATACAGAAACACTTTTTTCTCACAAATCGAGAAATGATGGAATTTTTTGTTACTCACTAAATGTGAGAAATTTTGCAATACGAGAAATACAGAAACGAGCTACATATTCGTGTTTTCTTATCCCAAATTATCAACCAACTGCCAAGTTTAATAAAGTTAATCGAAAAAAATCTCTGGGACGATATGGGTTAATAAACTAATAGAAACTATAACCAATATATCGGTGAGCACTACTGGCTATCTAGCTGGTAATATGACCGGTAGTCTTATAGGGATATTTTGGTAATGAAACGATATGGTTTTAATGAAAATTAAAAATTGTTTTTCTTCTACTGAAAATTTTGAGTTAATAAGTGCGATTTGTTTGTTGATTAAGTGCGATATGTAACTATTTATTTAATATGTTAAATATTTTAAGCTTTTGATTCAATATGCAACAACAATAGGTGCGTTTGAGTACTTTTACAGTAAAATGCAGTAAAGGAGTAAACTTAAAAAATTTGCTCTCACAAAAAGCTGTTGTCCAAAAAAGTACGCGCACGCAAAATTTGTAAAAATTCGAAAATAAAGGCAGCAGCTGATGGCAAATAATTAAAGTGTTGGAAAATTTTTACACTTTTGACTACTTAACTCGTTTTCTTATCGGTACTCGATTAAATACTTTTTATAACACGAATAATTTTGGAAAATACAAACAAATTATTTTATGTAATCTTTCATATTTGTTTGATTTTTATTTTATTTGAATTTGCTAATTTTTGTCCGGCTAAATTTGATCAATAGTACACGAATACTTTTTTTTACTATTGATAACTTTAAAAACAAGGGCCCGAGTACTTGACACTTTTACAACTCCAAAAAATTAACATAACAAAACAAAGTTTCAAAAGTTGGTATTACGCCATGTAAATTCTTCACAAACAAGTTTAATTAATTAATATTTATTCATTTTTTGGTTTTATTTTAGTTTTATTTCAGCTTTTCTTTTTTTAAACAATTTTTTCACAATTTGTATGCCTTTTGTTTGCTACTTTTGTTTGTTTACCTTTTGAAACATATGGTTTTTTGTTTTACTAATTTTACTGCAAAAATTTCTACAGTAAAAATTTGTAAGAAGGGAAGAAGGTTTTCACTTTACGCTCTCAATTTGTGTTCTCATTTACTGTATTTTGTGTACGCGAACGCAATTTCGTAAAATTCAGTAAAAAATAGTAAAAACTTTTGTGTTCTCGAACGCAGCTAATAATATAAAGAAATACACTTTAAAAGTAAAGATTTACATTTTATGGCATTTCATATACGAAATCACACCATTTGCGTTTATAAAGCAAACAAACGCAACAGTTCATGTTCCAAACAGGGTTGACAGATGATTTAGATAGAAAATCGGCATATTTTCCAAAAAAAATACAAAAATCGGCATTATCGGTACTTCGATTTAAAAAAATTGGCAAAATATAAATACCCAATCGAAATACAATAAAACTTATTCGTATTAACAAAATATAACGCAACAAAACAACTCAGAATTTACTTATGGTTATAACCTATAAAATAACACGAACATCAATTACAATAAAAGTTTTACAAAAAAAATTTATATAGTTAATTAAAAAAGCTTTATTCTATAGATACATATTTGAGTTTGACATTTGCATTAAATAAAAAAAGAACTACTTGCAAAGATTAATTTTACAGATAACCTCGAAATTTTGTTATATTTTTTTTTTTTTTTTTTTTTTTTTTTTTTTTTTTTTTTATTTGCAATCTATTTAAAAACAATTAAATAATGGGCAAATTTCATAAAAATTTAAAAATTACAGAAGTGTTAAGTTCCATTGAGCTTAACCAGTATTTAATATTACGTGTCTAGCTACTTAAGTTGTTCGATTTCAATGATTAGAATAAGTTTGCAATTAATAATAACCAGAAATATAATGATAAAAGATCAATATTGCATATATGACTTTACAAATTTTGATTAGGGTAGGAAAGGAAGATCTAATATATGTCGTCTTTTTAACCGTCTAACTTCGTTAGTATCGTCAAGGAGAGTTATGGCAAGGATATTTTCATGGTAACTGAGTCTGTTCATATAATTGCTGCTATATCTTTTAATTTCTTCTTTGACTTTGGGAATGTCAAGGTCGCTATGAATGTTGTTATTTCTAACGAACCAAGGTGCTTTTGTTATGAGTCTTAAAGTTTTAGACTGATATTTTTGGATAATGTCAATATTAGAGTATGACGCAGTTCCATTGTAGTTTCATTGTAGGAAATGCAGCCATAAAATCCTCACGTTTTAAATCCGGAACATTTTGCAAAAATGTCTGCAAATTTACTTAACTTCCTGACTTTAGATTAGCTATCTACCTAAATCTTCCCCGATTGCTTTATAATATTACAAGAAAAAAAAATTTCTTAATTATTTTCATTGATAGTGAATATAACTTTAGCTTCCCTTTACTCTTTTGTAAGTATTTATCCATTTTCAAACACAAATATTATGTATTTTATATTTTCCTTATAGATATAGACATTTTAATTGAATTATTTTAGGTTTAAAAATGATTTCTTCTTTTATCTTTGGGTTTAAATTCTGCATTCAAATAAAAATATATTAACCCAACATTACAAACACTGCATACCTATAATCGTATCTTATTATATATAAATACGGGAACAATTTTTTGTAGTTGGTTTTTAAGTATCTTATCTTCCACCGATTTTAATGAAACATATATCGTGTTAAAGGTAGTGTGTAGATATCCACAATATTGATTTATTTTCTAATTTTTTAGAATTAATGTGTTTAAGAGCGTTTTAATTTATTTTGCATACACACGTACTCACATATACTAACGGAGGTTGAAAAATCCAATGCTTTTTGTTTTAAAATGTTTGGGTTTTCTTGTACTTGCAAGATAACGATCTTGCAGCGATGTGGTGGCTGAGTCTAGGCTGTGGTTTGTATTTCAAGTACAGGTAACGCCACAAGCGGCGCCTGAGTTTTGAGATACGGAACCTAAAAGCCTTGACGACGAAAGGTTATCCACCCCTAAACCGAGGTGTCATGCGACCCGTGCCTATCGGTCTGGTTTGCAGTCAGGGGTTACCGACTGTATTATCACGGAGCTTTGCTGATACCTGGGCACCTCAGCAAATAGACCACGCCCTTACCACGTTATTGGGGGCTATGACGTGGCGGACCTTCCAATTCCCCTACACTCGTGGGACCAGAATTTAAATGAACAACCAAAAAGACATAAAACAACAACAAAAACAATCGGAAACTGATGACGGACAGGCGAGAACGAGGACAACGATTGACAGTAAAACGACAGTCCCGGCGACCAAGGAAGATCGGCCTAGGCTGATCAGAAGTGGTAAGGCAGCTCGACCAGAAGGCGGCTGCTCTAAAAACTGCGGTGGGGTGCCTCTGTGCTTCAATCCAAGCACCTCCAAAGCCGCTTCTGCCCTTTCCGTCACTGGAACGGATAAAACCCCTGCTTCGGGTGCTGCTAAGTTGGAAATGACAAAGTCGCCCAAAATTGCAGCTTCCCATGTGCCCATTGTGCAAGGAGGGATGGCGATGATAACATCCAATCCCAAGGTTGCACCTCCCCACGCCAAATTCGGCGACCGTAAAAAGTCCCCAAGGCACAAAAACCCTACAAAGAGGGCATCAAACACAAGGCGTGCCGCCTTGCGTTTCATTGAGCTGCTAGGCTCCAAAAAAGCTGAAGAGCTTTCCAGTGAACAAACAGCTTCACTGGCATGGGCAAGAGCCCACATAGCTGGGCTGCCAAGTGCTACTCCTTCAGTCCCTGCGAAGGTGACAATGCCTAAACGGCAACGTTCGAAGGAGGAAGCTGCAGCCGCGAAACAGCAACCAGGGACGAAACGTCCCAAGATTGCGCCGAAATCGATGAATAAGTCTTTCAGCGAGGTGGCCAAAGGTCACCTTGTACGGGCTGTTGTCGATAGAGGTGTGGATAATGGTGCCATCTCCCATACCAAGTGGGACCTGGTTAAGCAAAAACTAATGGGAGTGTTCTGGACTATCCTTAGGGAGAATCCAGGGCCACCCCCTCAATGCGATGATGCTGGCTGGTTCCAGGGTCACGTGAAGTTGATGGCTTGTGCAGATGAGCGCTCAGCGCTGCTTCTGAAGCGGGCCATCCAAATGCTAGGAGAGGTCTGGGAAGGTGCTAGGCTCGATGTGGTATTAGTTGATGAGATACCACGGAGACCTAGATCGACTGTCATCATCCCTGCCGAACCATCGGAACCTGAGGAGATCTTGAAGATCATTCAGTGCTGCAACCCTCAACTTCCCACGCAGGATTGGAAAGTTGTAAAGGTTTCGGCTGCTGAAGGGTCCTCGAGGACGGCGATTGTGGTGTTAAACCAGCAATCCTTGGAACCACTGAGGGAGAGACAGGGTAAGATCTACTATGGTTTTAGTACGATCTTGCTCCGTGTCTACCGAAGTGATAACAAGGGCAATCCGGCTCCTTCGGTTAGTGAGGCCAAGCAGCCTGAAGAGGGCTTGTCTGGTGATGATGCCGTAAGTTCAGGTGACAAAGAGGACACCCAGTCTATCTCCGGATTAGTGTCTGTCTTTGGGCACCTGGGTGATATGGTTGATGAGGACGTGCTTCTGGAATCAGACCAGGAGGACGTCAACATCACAGTGGTCGCCAATATGGATAATGGTGAAGGTCCTGCAAATCAAACTCCACCACTCTAAAGCAGCATCTGCTGCATTGCTCCTCCGTGTGGTAGAAAAAGGGGAGGAGCTCGTGATGGTCCAAGAACCCTGGATTCATAAGGATCGGGTTTGCGGACTCAATCTCAAAGGCTATAAGCTACTGTTTGCGAAAGGTACAGGTAACATAAGATCTTGTGTCTTAGCTAAAAATTCGTTGAATATCTTCATTCTCTCTGATTACAGTGATGAAGACACCACAACAGTTGCTCTCGAGACACAGGATGGTATAATCTGGATGGTCTCGGGATATATGGCGCATGATCACGGACAGGACCCACCCAATCGGCTCATCCGTGATGCAGTAACAAAGGCAGCAGGCACTGGATCACCTATTATAATCTGTGCCGATGCTAATGCGCACCACACTATATGGGGTAGCACGAACACGAATATTAGAGGTGAGTCACTATTTTCCTTTATTATTAATTATAATTTAGGAATAGTAAATAGGGGCCGTGAGCCAACGTTTGTTGTAGCAAATAGGTGTGAAGTTCTTGATGTCACGCTGGTTAGCATTGACCACATTGACATGATCGAAAATTGGATGGTTTCTAATGATTGTTCACTTTCTGATCATAGATATGTGGAATTTAGTCTGGTACTTAGATCTGTAGGATCGAGTGTTATGTTGAATAGGAAACGAACGAATTGGGGGATTCATTCATCCTCTCTGGTTCGGTCTCTATCTGATCCTCCCCGGGTTGATGATATAGGGGGGATCGATGCGGCAGTGGGTCTGCTTACAGACTCACTGCAGTTAGCGACTTCCTTGGCGTGCAAGCCAAGGGTGCATAGGGGCAGGGATCGTCCACCGTGGTGGGATCCTGATATTGCGCAGGCAAGAAGATACTGTCGTAGGTTGTTCAATATGGCTAAGCGCCATGGTAATTGGGCGGAGTACAAGTCTTCACTGAATAGATTCAGGAACTTGGTTAGATCGGCGAAAAGGAGTGCTTGGAGGAACTTCTGTAGCGGCGTGGAAGGATCCTCTGAGACAAACCGTTTACGTAAGATAATGGCCTCGAGCCCTGTTGTCCCGACCTATATCCGTAAATCGGACGGTTGCTGGACTACTACTAGTCAGGAAACACTCGAGGTGTTAATTGACACTCACTTTCCTGGAAACTCCCAAGGGAGCTTGCGGGATCAGGTTTGTGAGTCGATGCCCGGTCCTCTGTCCAACCCAATGGACTACGACAGGATTAAATGGGCTGTCGACAGCTTTGACCCGTACAAATCTCCGGGTATGGATGGTATAATTCCGGCGGACCTGACGAAGAATTCGACTGTAATAATACCCTGGCTGTTGGCTATATACAGGGGATGCGTTAGATTTTCGTATGTACCTGTGAGCTGGACCTTGTGTAGAGTTGTCTTCATCCCCAAGGGAGGGAAGACTTCTCACACTGAGGCGAAGGATTACAGACCGATTAGTCTTGCATCCTTTCTTCTTAAGACTCTTGAAAGAGTTATCGACATTCACTTAAGGATGACCATCCCAAAGTGTTTACTCTCGACCTCTCAGCATGCCTACACAAAGGGTAGGTCTGTTGAGACGGCTCTTCACTCACTAGTTGGAACTATTGAGAGATCACTCGAATTTAAGGAGTGTGCTCTGGTGGCCTTTCTCGACATTGAAGGGGCCTTTAATAATGTCAACCCGGATTCTATCGTTGCATCCATGAGGAGTCTGGGGGTTGATGACGGTATATGTAGATTTGTGGATAATCTACTCAGGAACAGGGTCATCTGTTCCACGATAGGTGAGACCAGCGTTCAGAGGCTGGTAAACAGGGGTACTCCCCAAGGAGGAGTACTATCCCCACTATTGTGGAACCTGACTATGAACACCATCTTAACGAAAATGGACAACATGAGGTTTAAAACTGTGGCGTACGCTGACGATGTTGCAGTGGCCATCACGGGGAAGCATTTGAATATAATGTCTCAGTGTATGGAGGCTGCACTAAAGGTACTTAGCACCTGGAGCGTATCATGCGGCTTGGGTGTTAATCCGTCTAAGACGGAACTGGTACTCTTCACGAGGAAGTATAGGACTGAGGCCATGAGACTTCCGAGGCTAAATGAGACTGAACTTAAGTCCTCTTATAGCGCCAAGTATCTTGGCGTAATCTTGGACAGTAAGCCGGCAAGAACTGGGGCATGGGCCCGAGATGTGTCAATTGGATCTTTGAAGCTGTAGTAAAGCCGACTCTGTATTACGGTGTTATCGTATGGTGGACTGCGCTGGACAAGGGCAGGTACCGTACGATGCTTGAGAAGGTTCACAGACTGGCCGCATTGATGATCACAGGATCAATGCGCTCCACTCCCACCAGGGCGCTGTTTACAATGCTAAACTGGCTGCCGGTGGACATCATGGCCAGACAGATGGCTCTTTGTTCGGCGATTCGGTTGAACGTGGCACACGGCTGGTCGAGCCGGGACTATGGGCACTCCAGCATAATGGGATACTCGATTGTCCCTGAGGGAGTGGACTACTGCACCCCGGAGCCTTTCTTTGGTGCGAGGTATGTGACACATATAGCGCACGAAAGTGCTCCGTCGGTAATGGGCACCTTCCATGGACCAACCCTGGGGGTTTACACTGATGGTTCAAGGAAGGGGGAAAGAGTTGGCGGAGGTTTCTACATAGAGGAACTGGGCGTAAAAGTCTCCTTTCGCCTGCCGGATGGATGTAGTGTCCTGCAGGCGGAAATCTCGGCTATAAAGCGGGCAGCCAACTGGCTAAAGTATTATCGCGTATCGGGAGATATACGTATATTTACTGATAGCAAGGCTGCCATTGCCTCTCTTGCGGGTGTCTATACGACATCTATGTTAACTGTGGAATGCCGGATGTGTTTAAATGAGATTGCTGAACATTCAGAGTTAACGCTTATATGGATACCAGGGCACTCAAACTGCCCGGGAAACCAGATAGCAGATGAGCTGCCCAAGGAAGGTGGTCAAATGGATGAAGCATTCATTGATCAATTCATTGGCCTTCCAATGGCTCACTGTAAGTCACTCATTCTGCGCGAGAATTATAGAATTGCGCAAGAGGGATGGACCCGTGAGTCCACCTGCTCCATATCCAGGGCCCTTTGGCCTGGATATAATGAACGGAGAACCAAATCTCTACTTGGGTTCAATAGGAACCAAATCAGGACCGTGGTGTCGGTCATAACTGGACACTGGCCTGTTGGGACTCATGCTAGAAGAATGGGTCTGGTATTCAATGACTACTGCAGAAGTTGTCATGATGAGGAAGAAGAAGAAACTGTGCTTCACTTTCTCTGTCAATGCCCTGGGCTACGGGGCATCAGGGGAAAATACCTGGGAGAACCGGTGTTTTCCTGTTTGGAGGATCTATCAGAAATAGAACTAAAATTGCTTCTTCTCTTCATTAGGAAGACGAATTGGCTCAACACTGCAGTGACGCCATCTGAGTAACTGCTCTCTGGGATGGGCATTGGCGCTGGGTATCACAAAGGGACCGCTATAGGACCCAAGTGAGCTGTCTCTTGATGGCTGCCCATGGAACCTAACCTAACCTTGTACTTGCAAACAGAAACGCGCACACATGGGTGAAAAAGTGCATTTTGTTGTTTTCTTAAAATGTTTAAAGTGTTTTCATTCAAAAATTGGGATTATTAGCACATCATTAATAAATGAATTAATTAATTTTAAAATGTGTACGTTTTTTTGTATTACGCACTGGTTCTCTCTTAAATTAATGTCAAGTGGTCGAATTTCGGCCATCGGGCAAAACTAGTATTGAATAAACCTTACCATTTTTTTCTTTAGTAGAAGCGCTGGCTTAATCACATTTGCCTCCTTTCAAAGTATGTAATAAGTATGTTAGTGTCGCCAAGAACTAATAAATTATACTTAAACAAAAAAAAAGTAACGGGTCGAGTGCTTATCGAAAATTCGGCATTATTGAAGCGAAAATCGGCAAATCTGCCCTCTGATAATTTAGAGACAAATAATCGTCAAATATGGCAGGCCTAGTTTTAAACCTAAAATAACATAACTTTGCTTAAAAAATTGATCCATTGATTGTGTTAGTAGGATTTTCTAAATTAAAGCAATTTTCACCACACATAAGTTGCACAAATCGTATAAAATTTGAGAAAATTATTGTTTCCTGGATTAAATTTCTAATTCCAAACAATTTTAAATTTATTAAGGCCGATTTCACCAACTTCAGAAGGTTTTCTTAAAAATGTTTGATTGAATTGCAAAATATTAGGATATTATGACAATATTCCTTGAAACCATACCATTTAAAACACCCAAACATGTATTTATTTAACAGGGTTTTCTTAATATCTTTGTTTTTGTAGACTGAACCTAAAAAACAGTACACAAATCAATACAAAGGGCGTGTGTGAAACGGTAGCAAAGTACTTATGAAAGTAAAATTTTGACAATGTTGATGTGAATAAAATTTCACTAGCTCAGGGGGGCTAGTATAAATTTGGCATTAGCGTAGAAATGTTTGACAACCACACAATCAAGACGAATTCATGTATACGTTGGTGTCGATACTAGAACAAGTAACAACACCAAAAACACAGCAATGTATTTTTTTGTTGCTTTCGTTGATCGATATGTCAAAAACACAAGCAACTTTTGACATTTCTCTCTCTAAGTAAGAAAAAAAAGTAACACAGCTGTGCTTTTAACGCCACCTTATAAATGAATTCGCCTTGCACACAATTGCTGCGTTCGAGAACACAAAAGTTTTAACTATTTTGTACTGAACGTTACTGCATTTTACTAAATTGCGTTCGCGTACACAAAATACAGTAAATGAGAACACAAATTGAGAGCGTAAAGTGACAGTTCTTGACTGAGTACTTACAAATTTTTACTGCAGAAAGTTTTGCAGTAAAATTTAGTAAAACAAAAAAACAAATGTTTCAAAAGGTAAACAAACAAAAGTAGCAAACAAAAGGCATAAAAATTGTGAAAAAATTGTTAAAAAAAAAAATTGAAATAAAACTAAAAATTTTTTTTTTTTTTTGCAGTATTTATTTATTGAAACTTCATATATTAAATATGAACTAACAATAATTAATCAAATCTTATCCTAATTTTTACTTAATGTCCTGCCAGTGCCAGACAAAAAGATTTAGTCATCACGGTTTCTGTTCACATATGTAAGTGTTTATCGCTCATCTGATTGGGTGAGTGCTGCAGTGTCTCTTCTCCTTAATCGAGTGTGGCCGCCATAATTTAAAATATTTCGAGCTAAGGGATTTGGGTGCAGTTCCAGCCTTTTTAAATATTTTACTGCATATTTCGTTATCATAGTTTTTACCAATGGCACATTGAGATCCTTGTGGATATTTGAGTTTTTGACATACCAGGGAGCGGCTGTTATTATTCGAAGAAGTTTATTTTGGCGCCTTTGAATTTTTTCGATATTAGAAGCCGAGGCAGTGCCCCATAACTGAATACCGTAGCACCAAATTGGCTTTAAGATAGAGTTGTAAAGTAGAAGTTTGCAATCGAGACTAAGAACAGAATTTCTTCCAATGAGCCAATTAATTTGAATTGCTTTTAGTTTCATTTGAGTTAATTTCGCTTCTATGTGCCATTTCCACGTTAAACGCCGATCTAGATGTATACCGAGGTATTTTACATGCGAGTGTTGGGGTATTATTTGATTATTGATTTTAATAGGGGGGCATGTTTCCCGACGCAATGTGAATGTTATATGTGCGCATTTTTGCTCATTGATCTTTATCCTCCATTGTTTTAACCACCTTTCCAGTTCAAATATGTGATCCTGTAAGTAACGAGATGCTTCTTGACAGTTTTCATGTACGCTTACGAAAGCTGTGTCATCCGCAAATGTTGAGGTTTGTGTGTAGCTGTTTGTTGGCATGTCCGAAGTATAAATTAAGTACAATAGAGGGCCCAGGATGCTGCCTTGTGGGACTCCAGCGTTAACTGGCTGAGGAGAACTTAAAAAATCGCCTTCTTTAATAATAAATTGACGACCGACTAAGTAGCTTTCTAACAGCTTGTGTATGTTTGCTGGCAAGTTTTGCTGCAATTTCAGTAGTAAACCTTCATGCCAGACTTTATCAAAAGCTTGAGACACATCGATGAAGAGTGCTGAGCAATATTTTTTTTCTTCAAAGGCTTTTCTTATTACATTTACTATTCGATGAGTTTGTTCAATTATGCTGTGCTTTCTTCTAAATCCAAATTGATGATTAGGAATACATCTATTTTCATTTATAATCGGCGTTAATTTTGCCACTAGTAGTTTCTCAAATAGCTTTGAAATATTAGATAATAAGCTAATAGGCCTGTATGACTCAACTTTTGTGTGATCCTTTCCTGGCTTTGGTATCATGGTTACTAAGGAAACCTTCCATTTATGAGGGTAGTATTGAAGTCGTAAAATAGCATTAAAAATAAAAAGAATAATTTTCTTTGCTATACTTGGTAGCTCCAAAAGCATTTTATTACTGATCTTATCAATACCGGATGCCTTCTTGGTGTTTAAATTACAAATAGCCTTTTCGATTTCTCTAAACTCGAATCTTAGGGGAATAGCTGCTCTAACATTTACAGACGGTAAATCGACTGCTATATCGTGAAATATATTATGGGTAAATACATTTTTCAGATGATTAGCAAACAGATTTCCTTTTTCAATATCATTTCTTGCCCAACTTCCATTCAAGTTTCTCAATGGTGGCTTAGAGATAACTGGTCTATTGAGGCTTCTAGCTGCACGCCATAATGAGTAATCTGATTGTGGAGTTGCATCAAGTCCCTTGAGATATTTTTCCAGGGAAGCCGTTTTCTGAGACTGCAGTAACTTTCTCAGCCTTTTTGTGCACTCTTTTAATAAAGTCTTAAGTTGGGGGGATCTGTGCAATTGCCACTCTCTACGAACTCTCCTTTTTTCAGTCAATAGACGCTCGACATCTGTAGAATATATGATTTTGTTTTTTTTGAGTGTTATGCTGGAATGTTGAACAGCTAGTTTGAGATAACTGTCCAAATTAACAATAGCGAGATCCACGTTCTCCGGTGTGCTAAGCGGAATATTTTCTGTGCAATGGGCACTCAGATATTTTTTATATTTTAACCAATTTATTTGTGAGGCTGATGTCGATAAGTAACCAGACGGAGATACGATTCTATTTGGATTCATTATAGTAACAATTGTAGGTGTGTGATCTGAAGATAATTCTAGGGACGCTTCCACATGAATCGTGTCTATGGGGATGGTATTAACCACGCCAAAATCTATGACATCTGGAACTTTTTGCTGATCAGTAGGCCAATATGTTGGTTGTCCGCTCGCGACCACATTTTGGTCCATTTTACAAATTGTGTTAAACAAAACACGACCCTTAGGTGTAATAAGTCGTGACCCCCAGAAAGTGTGTTTAGCGTTATAATCGCCAGCAGCCAGGAAGCAGGGTCCTAATGATTTGAAATATTTATTATATTGGCTTTCTGATATTGAAAATCTAGGTGGGGAGTATAATGATGAAATTACTATGTTTCGAGATAATTCCTCAACGCAAATGCTCGTTGCTTGGAGATAATCTTCACGATGATCGCACATTAGGTAGTGTTTTACTCGGTTTTTTATCAAAATGGCAGAACCTCCACAAGCTCTACCTCGAGGGTCCTTGGTATCATATAATATATAACCATTGACTTGAAACGTGTTTCTTGAGGTCAGATGGGTTTCAGAAACCATCATAACATCAATTTGTTTATTTTTAAGGAAGTATTCTAGTTCATTTTTATGTTGGCGGATGCCGTTTGCGTTCCAAAAGCAAATTTTTAAACAGTTCATGGCTTGTTTAGTACAGCTTGCAATAACATCGATTGCATTCTTAACATTTCCTGCATCATATTACCCATTGTGTTTGTAAAGTTATTTACTGTTTGTACTAATGTTTCCATGGTTTTCTCTAGACGACTTAAGTTAGAAACTGGAGTTTCATCATTATTTGGCAACTCACCTTGCATTGGCATATGGTTTGATTTTAGGACGTTAGCGTAGGATGTTCTGTTATTACTAGGCTGCGGTACCTGAACGTCATTAATGTAAACTTGATTTGTTGCCTGCATTTGAGGGGGATTAGGTTTCGGTCCAACCGAGCGCTTGACGATAGAGTATACAGGGCATCCTCTATAGTTGGCCGTGTGATTACCTCCGCAGTTGCTACATTTTTTTACATTGGGGTCGTTTTTAGACTTATCGCAGAGAGCTGTACCATGTAATTCTCCACATACGACGCAAACAGGGGTTAAATGACAATATGCCTTAGTTTGACCAAATTCTTGGCAGTTTAAACATTGCACGGGACCATTCCTTTTGTGCGGCTCCTCTATTGTTATTTTTCTATACAGGATATATTTAAGATTATAAATGGGATGCGTTTCGTTCTTTTTGAGCTTAATGTCGCCGGGTTCTAACTCCACTCGAAATAGTGGCTGAGGATTTTTGTCTCTATTTTTAATGTTTATTACAGTTTTTATTTTGAAGCCCTTCTCTTCTAAAAACGTTTTTATCTCACCTGGGTCCACGCATGAGTCAATGCCCTTAATCACTACCTGAAGACCTTTACTGCTCTTCAGTTGATATGTATAAAAATTCTTATTAAGTGCTTCAAATTTAGTTATTACCTTACGAAAATCTTCTTCACGATTAACTTGTATTTTTGTCTCATTAATACTACCCCGTTTTATTGCAGCTACATAAAAAGAATTTTCACCTATTACCGATATCAAATTCTTTATTAATTCATTTGAGTTTTGCTCTCTAAGATATATCGGCGGTGGCTTAGAAGATTTGATAACGTTTTGTGCTTCCGGGGATTCCTCATCCAGAATTGCAAAACGATTTTGTGAACTTGTTCTATCAGCTGTACCATCTTTTGAGACTTTTGAGACCGAAGCAACTGCTGAGGAGGTTGGGCTGCGTCCCCGTTTAAGCACTGTTATGTACCTATCAATACCTACTTGTACTGGAGGCTTTTGAGCACTTTTTACTTGTGGAGCTGAGTTTTCCATCATGCCTGATTTAGGGGTAATATTTTCATCACTTATTAAAATCGTTTTTGCCGCTGGGGCACCGCTTGCAGGTTTTACATTTTTTATTCTATTAAGATCAACCGTATTATTAGACACCGAAGGTGATACTGAGTTATCTATTATGCCTGAATGGGGGTTAATATTTACATCACTTATTAAAATTGTTTTTGCTGTTGAGGCAACGCTAGCAGGTTTTATATTTGTTATTGTATCAACCGTGTTATTAAATACAGACGGTGAAAGGGATCGCGTGCGAGTAATAGGTTTAGCCGTTAGGTATTTGCTATCATCGATTCTTTTTTTTATTTCTGCATTTGTTTCGTTAACACTCACTGTGATATATGCATTTCTACTGTTTGCACTCATAAAAGTTTTTTTTTTTTTTTTTTCTTTTACTGTTTACAGTTTTGCTCTTCTTATTTGTTATTGTTTATCAACACCGAGAATAAAAAAAATGTGTGTTTATGTATGTATGTACATACATGTATTTTTTTTTCTTTACTTGTTTTTACTTTTTTTAATACTTTATTTGTTCAAAAAAAAAAAATAAACCGTATGCCGAGCTTAGAAAACACGTCTATCTTCAACGAGCGCGACAGACAGAATAAAATAAAATAAAAACAAAAAATGAATAAATATTAATTAATTAAACTTGTTTTGTTATGTTAATTTTGTGGAGTTGTAAAATTGTCAAGTACTCGGGTACTTAGAAAAAGCCCTTGTTTTTAAAGTTATCAATAGTAAAAAAAGTATTCGTGTACTATTGATCAAATTTAGCCGGGCACAAATTAGCAAATTCAAATAAAATAAAAAACAAACAAATATGAAAGATTACATAAAATAATTTGTTTGTATTTTCCAAATATATTCGTGTTATAAAAAGTATTTAATCGAGTACCGATAAGAAAACGAGTTAAGTAGTCAAAAGTGTAAACATTTTTCAACACTTCAGCTGTTGACTTTATTTTACGAATTTTTACAAATTTTGCGTTCGCGTACTTTTTTGGACAACAGCTTTTTGTGAGAGAAAATTTTTAAGTTTACTCATTTACTGCATTTTACTGTTAAAGTACTCAAACGCCAAACTTTGCTTTTTAGCCGTGTTGCATATATATATAACATGGATGTTAAATGGGGTTTTACATTTTGTACCAACTTCCAAAAAAAGGTGTACTTTTTGGACCCTCACGGTATAATTTTTTTCATTTATTAAAACAACAATAAAGTACATAAAAATTCCATTGTACAAAAAAAAAAACTTAACATTAACATACATTATATGTATGAATAAAATAAGGTACATAAAAGTCATATAAATATATGAGATCAAAATCAGGTACTTTTTTGTTTAGTTAATAAATTATTTGCAATTTTTACATAAAAGCAGCATGAGTTTGTTGATCTTAACCAACCCTTTGTTTGTATGAGACTTGATATTGTTGGCACATGTAGTCAGTTTCTTTCCCTAGTTTTTAATATATTTTGAAGAGAAAACACTCTTTCCACATTTGCAGACGAATGTGGAATGGATAAAATTCCAGCAACGTCAGGACACATATGGACACTCAGATGTTTTTATAAATTAGCTATTACCGACCAAAAACTACAAATGTTTTTCGTTTTTAGCGACTGCAGTTGCTCGACATCAACTAAAGCTCTAAATTAGTTGTTGATTGAATAAAAGCTTGCAATTTAATTCGGAAAATTTTTTGATAGAAGAGGCACAATACAACTTGTTTTACCTGAATTAAAATTTTCAGGAGTAAATTTATGGAACCACATTAAAACTTCGTTATTTAAGTTAAATTTGGTTTTCAAAACTTTTCGAAATTTTATATAAGGTTTTGCATTTTCTTTAATTCCTTTAACAATATCAAGATTGACATTAATTGTAGAAATATATAAAGCCACTTCCGTTCCGCAATAAATTTCAGGTCTTCACTAATGTTGCCTCGTCTGTGGGTACCATAAGTCCCCTTTTACAATGTGGCAAGTGAAAGGCAGACAGACGAAGTTTGTTGCCGAAGGAGGAACAAAGTAAGGTGTGCCACACATACAGCGTCGCCCCCTTACCAATAAACTTTGTATGTCTGCCTTTTACTTGCAACATTGTAAAAGGCGACTAAGCACTCTATACACCACAATACTAGTCGCATATATAAGCACCCATTACATTAACGATTTGTTGTACAACATAAATGCAATGAAAAGGAACTCAATAATTTGTTTGCTATACTATAATTCAAAAAGGGGAAACCATGAGAAATTTTTAAATTGTACCAAATGAGTCACGGTAGTACCACGGTACTGTAGACGGTCAAAATGTACCAAAAAAGGACAATTGTACCAACTTTAACATCCCTGATATATAAGCTTTTATAAGAAAATAGTTACATATTAAATTTTTTTATTAATAACGTTTTTGTTATTATAATTTGTGCATGTTGACATCCGTGTCTAATAAAACTAAAATTCCTTTTTTTAAATAAATTTAAAATTCAGCAATATACTACAGAACGCTAATTACACTTACATGCATTACAAGCTTTTTGTTATATTGCCAAGGCACAATCTTTTGTAAGTGTAATTGGAAGAAACCAATCACAATAACATGGAAATATATTCGATTGAGAGGTAATCTAAATAAACAAACTGGATAAATAATGTTCTTAGATCATTAATCCCATGATCAGCTTATTAGGATTTGGGTTACCTAAAACGCGCAATTCGCGAAATTTTAAAAAATTTAATAAAAATGAGAAATTTCCTAAATGTTTAAAAAGCATAAAATATCTGCTTATAGGTTCCAACCAGTAGAGAATAAAAAAAAATCGCAGAAAAACGTAAAAAATTAAAAAAAAATGTGAAAAATTTTGAAAAAGCCAAATGTGCAACCTCCAAAAAATCCAAAAAATTTGTTCACATTTGCAACCTGCTAGCAAATCATATTAAAAGTAACCGCGAATTCTTCGAATTTTTCTTCTCTATTCTTATCTTTTCTAATGCTTTTGCTGTTTCTCTTCACCTTCTTTTTTCAGCTTCTTATCTATAAACAAGGCATCACAATGGACCGTATTGGTCTCTGGGTGAAGGTATGAAGGAGACTTCACACCAGCCTTTCTACCTACCTACCTACCTACCTAACCGCGAATTCTGAAATTTGATTTATAAATTATGGAGTAGCTCAAAAATAAAATTTCCGGGCAGACAAATTGTCCGTCTGATTTCCAAATTTTTTTGAAACTACAATCTATTGACACGCCTTATTTAAATGCAAAAAAATCGGTTCAGAAATGAGGAATTATGCGGTAAGAAACAGTAAAAAAAAGCAACATACAACCGAATTGAATCCCTCCTTATTTTTTTAAGTCGGGTTAAAATATATTTATTTATATTATTAATTAAATATATATTAAAATAATTAAAATAATAACAAATTGTAATAGATAATTTTTTTCATTTTGAATAACTAATTCTTTTGTCAAGTGATCCACTACCGGCTACTTTTGCTGAACCGCCCCGTCAAAAAATTTGTCGACTTAGACTTCTGTTAAGAAATGTCAGCAAGCAGTTATTCTTTTCTTTATGTCAAAATTTAACGTGGTCAAAAATTATATAATTTCACACAACACAAACATGAAATTTTTCTACCACAGACAAATTTTATTTCACTACCGTTTCAAAAACGCCGTTTTAAGGGATTAATGATCAAACGAACCTTTTTTATCCTGTTTTTATTTACATTACTTATGTCATCTATATATATAAAATAGGATGTGTGTATGTATGTATGTAACGTATGGACTCCAAAACGGCTGGGCCGATTTTGATGAAATTTTCAGGGAATCTTCAGAATCTTCAGGCGGGTGACACTGTGAAGTCTGATTTTTGATTTTTGGTCTGGGGGCAGAGGGGCGTGGCAAAATCCATAACTTGAGAACGGCTTGACCGATTTAGACGATTTTTTCTTTAAAATTATCGCCATGGTCCAACTTAGGTTTTTACGGAAAGAAAATTTTGCCCCGCCCACTTTTACGCCCACTTTTTTCGATTTACCTAAAATCAGAAAACGGCTCCATCGAGTTGACTAATTTTTCTTTCAAATGTTCGTATTAATCAACTTTAAGTTTTCATCGAAAAAAAAATTTACCACGCCTACTTTTACGCCCACTTTTTCTATTAAGCGCATAACTGGAGAACGACTTGACCGATTTGGACGATTTTTTCTTTAAAATGATCGCCATGGTCCAACTTAGGTTTTTACGGAAAGAAAATTTTGCCCCGCCCACTTGTACGCCCACTTTTTTCGATTTACCTAAAATCAGAAAACGGCTCCATCGAGTTGACTAATTTTTCTTTCAAATGTTCGTATTAATCAACTTTAAGTTTTCATCGAAAGAAAAATTTACTACGCCTACTTTTACGCCCACTTTTTCTATTAAGCGCATAACTGGAGAACGGCTTGACCGATTTGGACGATTTTTTCTTTAAAATCATCGCCATGGTCCAACTTAGGTTTTTACGGAAAGAAAATTTTGCCCCGCCCACTTTTACGCCCACTTTTTTCGATTTACCTAAAATCAGAAAACGGCTCCATCGAGTTGACTAATTTTTCTTTCAAATGTTCGTATTAATCAACTTTAAGTTTTCATCGAAAGAAAAATTTACCACGCCTACTTTTACGCCCACTTTTTCTATTAAGCGCATAACTGGAGAACGACTTGACCGATTTGGACGATTTTTTCTTTAAAATGATCGCCATGGTCCAACTTAGGTTTTTACGGAAAGAAAATTTTGCCCCGCCCACTTTTACGCCCACTTTTTTCGATTTACCTAAAATCAGAAAACGGCTCCATCGAGTTGACTAATTTTTCTTTCAAACGTTCGTATTAATCAACTTTAAGTTTTCATCGAATGAAAAATTTACCACGCCTACTTTTACGCCCACTCTTTCTATTAAGCGCATAACTGGAGAACGACTTGACCGATTTGGACGATTTTTTCTTTAAAATGATCGCCATGGTCTATCTTAGGTTTTGCGGAAAGAAAATGTTGCCCCGCCCACTTTTACGCTCACTTTTTTCGTAAGATTCACAGCATATATATACATACAACCATATGTATTTTATATTCACCATATGTAAGTTATTCTGTAAAAAAACTTTATGATAGGTATTTCTTGGATTTTTATTTAAAGGCCGTAAATTTCGTTTAAAGATCAATTTAAATCGTCTGGTAATACAACACAAATGTTTGCTTAGGGCCAGCAACGCGGACCGGGTCAGCTAGTTTGTTTATAAAATTTGGTTAGAAATAAATATATGTACCTGTAAAATAATTATTTAAATTAAAAAACGAAATAAAAGTGAAATACAATATAAAAAAAATTAAAAAAAAAAAAAACTGACATAAAGGCACATTCTGAAATAGTAAAAGCCAATGAAGAAAAATATGTTAGTACTAGCTGACCCGGTCCGCGTTGCTGGCCCTAAGCAAACATTAGTGTTGTATTACCAGACGATTTAAATTGATCTTTAAACGAAATTTACGGCCTTTAAATAAAAATACATGAAATACCTATCATAAAGTTTTTTGAATGAAAGTATGGCACATTGTTAAGAGGATAAGTGTCTATATGTGAGAGCATTAGAAAAAACGTTGATTTTATTTCACGACCGCATTCTCTGACAAAATCGATGGAGCCGTTTTCTGATTAGGTAATTCGAAAAAAGTGGGCGTAAAAGTGGGTGGGGCAAAATTTTCTTTCCGTAAAAACCTAAGTTGGACCATGGCAATCATTTTAAAGAAAAAAATCGTCCAAATCGGTCAAGCCGTTCTCCAGTTATGCGCTTAATAGAAAAAGTGGGCGTAAAAGTAGACGTGGTAAATTTTTCTTTCGATGAGAACTTAAAATGGATTAATACAAACATTTGAAGGAAAAATTAGTCAAATCGATGGAGCCGTTTTCTGATTTTAGGTAATTCGAAAAAAGTGGGCGTAAAAGTGGGCGGGGCAAAATTTTCTTTCCGTAAAAACCTAAGTTGGACCATGGCGATCATTTTAAAGAAAAAATCGTCCAAATCGGTCAAGTCGTTCTCCAGTTATGCGCTTAATAGAAAAAGTGGGCGTAAAAGTAGGCGTGGTAAATTTTTCTTTCGATGAAAACTTAAAGTTGATTAATACGAACATTTGGAAGAAAAATTAGTCAACTCGATGGAGCCGTTTTCTGATTTTAGGTAAATCGAAAAAAGTGGGCGTAAAAGTGGGCGGGGCAAAACTTTCTTTCCGTAAAAACCTAAGTTGGACCATGGCGATCATTTTAAAGAAAAAATCGTCCAAATCGGTCAAGTCGTTCTCCAGTTATGCGCTTAATAGAAAAAGTGGGCGTAAAAGTAGGCGTGGTAAATTTTTCTTTCGATGAAAACTTAAAGTTGATTAATACGAACATTTGGAAGAAAAATTAGTCAACTCGATGGAGCCGTTTTCTGATTTTAGGTAAATCGAAAAAAGTGGGCGTAAAAGTGGGCGGGGCAAAATTTTCTTTCCGTAAAAACCTAAATTGGACCATGGCGATCATTTTAAAGAAAAAATCGTCAAAATCGGTCAAGTCGTTCTCCAGTTATGCGCTTAATAGAAAAAGTGGGCGTAAAAGTAGGCGTGGTAAATTTTTCTTTCGATAAAACTTAAAGTTGATTAATACGAACATTTGGAAGAAAAATTAGTCAACTCGATGGAGCCGTTTTCTGATTTTAGGTAAATCGAAAAAAGTGGGAGTAAAAGTGGGCGGAGGAAAAGTTTCTTTCCGTAAAAACCTAAGTTAGACCATGGCGATCATTTTAAAGAAAAAATGGTCCAAATCGGTCAAGCCGTTCTCCAATTATGCGCTTAATAGAAAAAGTGGGCGTAAAAGTAGGCGTGGTAAATTTTTCTTTCGATGAAAACTTAAAGTTGATTAATACGAACATTAGAAAGAAAAATTAGTCAACTCGATGGAGCCGTTTTCTGATTTAAGGTAAATCGAAAAAAGTGGGCGTAAAAGTAGGCGGGGCAAAATTTTCTTTCCGTAAAAACCTAAGTTGGACCATGGCGATCATTTTAAAGAAAAAATCGTTCAAATCGGTCAAGCCGTTCTCAAGTTATGGATTTTGCCACGCCCCTCCGCCCCCAGACCGAAAATCAGAAATCAGACTTCACAGTGTTACCCGCCTGAATATTCTGAAGATTCCCTGAAAATTTCATCAAAATCGGCGTACCCGTTTTGGAGTCCATACGTTACATACATACATACACACATCCTATTTTATATATATAGATTATTGCAAAACCTTTTTAATTTTAAAAAGCATTTATAAAATTTAAAAAAGAACGTTATAAAAAAATCTGGAACGTGTTTTATCTCTGGAGATATGGATGAATTATAACTTCGATGGAATATGCGGGAAAAACAAAAATATATATACATAATATATGTAATTATATGTAAGTATTTAAGTATAAAAATCACATTTATTTAATTTTTAATAAATAAATCTATTTTAGCTGCTACACAGCTCCACTCGGCTAATACTGATAAGGACTTACGAGCCGCGATTCAAGTGGCGAAAAACTACACTTTCGCCTCAATTGCAGTAAAAAAAACTTAGTTAACTAATTTGTAATCCTTAAATAAAGCCTTAAAGAAAATGTCTCATTTTCATTGTTTTGTTAAAACGTAAATGTCAGTACATATTTAATTTTTCCAATCTTTAAAGTTCCTAAAAATCCAATTTTCATTGTTTTTTAATAAATGTTAATGTAACTTATTTAATTTAATTTTTACAAACCTTATACAACTTCAAAAAAGCCTTAATACATAAATTATTTTATTATTTAAAGAGTAAACAAAAATTAACACTTTTGAAATATAAAAAATATAGCATTGGATTTATGTTTATATGTTATATAATATCGCTCATTTCGTGCAAGACCGTCACAACTCAAAATTTTAAACTTTACAGGAGAGCCTTTTTAAGATTCCAACCTATTATTTTTTACCTTCTTTTTCACTAAAATACAGTTATAAAATCAAATGTTTCTTTTTTGCTACAAAGAAAATCACATGTACAAGAGGAATGCCAAACACAAACTGAAATGTGACCTTGTTGATGTTAATTGCTCAAGTTTGTTACGAGAGGTCATAGCGTCACAAGCATCTGTATTATCGTTATTTTTTCGATAATTCTCTCCGTTCTTAGATCAATTTGTAGAGATTTAAGAGAAGAACATTTCTGCATTACTAACTCGAAAATGCCAAATTTTGAGTTGTGACGGTCTTGCACGAAATGAGCGATATGTATTAATATTCATCATAAAAAAAAAAAAATTTTAAATAATGTATTAATTTGATTATGAATTACATATTAAACATTTTAAGCTTAGCTTTTGTTTGTTTTCTATTAAAATATTTGAAATAAATGAAATTATAAAAATCAAATGCAAAAAATTGTATACTGGTATGTGATGGAAAACGATTTTGAAAACAAAAATATTTCAAACCGATAATATCTTTGTCAGTATCTTTAAAAATTGGTTTCTAAGATATTTTGTTCTTAGTTTCCTGTTTTTATTCCTTTAAATTTTTTATTATATTACATATGTTATTTAAACTACATAGATTTTGAACAAAAAAGGAAGATCTTATTTCAGAAATTAATTTTAAAATCTCTGAAAATTAATCCACCTACTTCAAAAGAACGTTTTGAAATAGATCAATTTTCATCACATACCTGATTACTTTTATTTATGAATATATTAATAAAATTAAATTGAATACATAATGTATAGTGGAATAGAGTAGCTTCGAAACTAACCCCTATGAAATAGAGTACTTTCGAAACTAACCTCTAAGAGTACTATATGGGATAGTTATATAGTATTTGTGGTTGCTCTATGGTGTAGCGACATAGAGTAGTTTTCGGGGTACCCCAATGTAATGCATAGCTGGATTACGTGGTCCAGCCCTAGGACATCGCAATGTAAATTGGAGTATGTTTTTACATACATTTAGGTTAAGTATTGGAGTAGTCCTACTCCCTTATGGAGTAGTCCATACACGCATGTATAGAGTAGTCTCGTCTTTGAGGGGATCTTGCCTTGACCCCACCTTCCAGTGAATTCGCCTTGAACTATGTACATGTAAAACTAGGGCTACCAGATTAAAAATTCGGAAAACAGTACAATGAACACAAAAAAGACAATACAATCACGAAAAAACAGTACATAATTTTTTTTGTAATGAAATGTACATATCGCACCTGATCCACTCAAACTGATTAACTCAAAATTTTTATTTTTTAAATTTTTGAAAAAAAAAACGACATGCAATATTAATTTCTACACGCTGTAAAAATATCGTCTTATTTTGTGCACTTTTTGGTAATGAGATGGTTGTCTTAAAAATAATTTTTTATATGCCTTTA
The DNA here is from genome assembly GCA_943735925.1 of Pollenia amentaria. Taxonomy (NCBI): domain Eukaryota; kingdom Metazoa; phylum Arthropoda; class Insecta; order Diptera; family Polleniidae; genus Pollenia; species Pollenia amentaria. The sequence continues at coordinate 51,804,942 of OX031008.1, forward strand.
ATGCAGGAATGAAAAAGTTGGTGCAATTGTACCATTTTTGATACAATCGAGTTATCAAAATGTTTGGTACAATTTATAAAATTTCTCGGTTTATAACTTTTATTTTACTTATTATTATTAAAAAAGTGTAAAAATTACAGTACTTGTAATTCATGTAAGAAGGTTTTAACATTAAAAAATAATAATTAGTATTGTGGCTATTTTATTGAACTGTTAATAGTTTTTAATCCAAATTTCGATATTTTTAATTAGGCTTAAGTTCATTGAATTTAATTTGCATTAAAATATTTTTATGAAGACAGGAATTTTACAACATTTAATTAATTAAAATTTATTGATAATTTTTCATTCTTTCCTGCGCTCAGAACTGAACCCAGGCTTTCACGGACAGGTTGCTCTGACTAGTTTCGATTGTAACCACAAAATCTCTTCGCAGGGGTTTGCCGTTTTACTCACACCGCCATTGAAGACTGATGACGTCAATAGTCGAACATCAATCTTTAAACAAAATGGTATTTTACCTTGGTAGATCGAAATTGTGCTTTGAATGAATGGTTATCTATTTAATTGATTTACATGGTCTTCCTAACTTCTGTTTTTTTGTCAAGAATTCTTCTTGAAATCCGAAGTACATTTGTTTGGTTTTTTCAGCACAACTTGAAGGACAAATGTAAACATAGTTCGTGCCTTAGCTGTTAACAATAATTAGTATTGTGGTTATTTTATTGAACTGTTAATGGTTTTTAATCCAAATTTCGATATTATTAATTAGGTTTAAGCGCAGTCAAGAATGAAAAATTATCAATGAATTTTAATTAATTTCATGTTGTAAAATTCCTGTCTTCATAAAAATAATTTAATAAAAATTAAATTCAATGAACTTAGACCTAATTAAAAATATCGAAATTTATATTAAAAACCATTAACAGTTCAATAAAATAACCACAATACTAATTATTTATAACAGCTAAGGCACGAACTATGCTAACATTTGTCCTTCAAGTTGTGCAGAAAAATGTCAACAAGAAACAAGTTAGAGTGCTATATTCGGCTGTGTGTGATAAATACATATATAATATTAACTAAGCTTCACAAAACCGAACGCCAGCATTAAAATTGGTTGCGGTTTAGACCTGAATTAAATTATTGACCGACAATAAGAAAGTTTTATGCGTTTCTTGTTAGAATTTTGAACTGGTTTAATATCATAATTCATAAAAGTTTTAGCCAAACTAAAATAATTTTTAGGAGGGTAATTTGTATTGGACCTATGGTAAATTATGGACCAATAATCCCAAAATTCTAAAGACTGATTTCTGGTGTTAAAAAAATAAATTAGAATTAATTTCAATACAGCAGTGTAATTAGTTTAAGCGCTACAAACTGTTTTCCGAGAGTAGGGTTTATATGGGGCCTAGGGTAAATTATGGACCGCTCTTCAAAAATTTTAGAATGTGATTTCTGGCTCTATAAAACTCTGACGTACCAAATTTTAGTATGAAAGCGTTATTTATTACGATTTTAGGCGTACTTATAGACGTAATTATTGTTAACAGCTAAAGCACGACCTATGTTTACATTTGTCCTTTAAGTTGTGCTGAAAAATATCAACAAGAAAAAAGAAAGACAAAAACATGAAAAACAATAAAAATGTTCTCTGGATTTCAAGAAGTATTCTTGACAAAAAGTACAAAAACAGAAGTTAGGAAGGACATGTAAATCAATTAAATAGATAATCAATCATTCCAAGCAAATTTCGATCTACCAAGGTAAAATATCATTTGGTTTAAAGATTGATGTTTGACTATTGACGTCATCCGTCTTCAATGGCGGTGTGAGTAAAACGGCAAAACCCTCCGAAGAGATTGTGTAGTTACAATCGAAACTAGTCAGGGCAACCTGTCCGTGAAAGCCTGTGTTCAATGCTCAGCGCAGTCAAGAATGAAAAATTATCAATAAATTTTAATTAATTTCATGTTGTAAAATTCCTGTCTTCATAAAAATAATTTAATGAAAATTAAATTCAATGAACTTAATTAAGCCTTAATTAAAAATATCGAAATTAAAAAATCAATTAAAAGGAATAATGTTTGAAGATCTATTAGCAGTTGTTTGTGGAATATTAGCAATTCCACATACATATGTATATCTGCTAATGTAGAAAGAGCCTTTTTATATCAAAAATAAAAGCTAAAGAAAGAAATAGGCTATATGTTTCTACAGTTTCAACCAGACATTCGATACATTCTACAAATTCTTGTTCCATCATTTTAAAAATCAAACTATTTTTTATCAACATATGTACATATACATATATGATTGATCTCAATTGTAAGCCGTTTTGCAGCTTTTCAATATTTAAAAATTTATTAATTAGTTAAAAATATTTATACCTATTTAAGTTTTTAATGTTTTTTTAACGAACACGTGAATTTTTTTGTACGATGTTTTGTAAATTTTATTTAAATATGTTAAAACTATTAGCTTTTATTAAAAATATAAATAAATGTATTAATTAATTGTAATGCACTAAGTTTTTGTTGTTAAAATAAAAATTAAAAAAGAAATTGCAAAAAAAATTTTTAGGACAATTGAGGTCCAAAAAAACCATTTTATTAACATGTTGGTACAAAATGAAATTTCTCATTTTGCACCCCTGCTTTAATGTAAAATTAAACATTGATTTGTTTTGCTTCTACTGAAAATTTTGAGTTAATATCCTCTTGTTGATTAAGTGCGATATGTAACTATTTATTTAGGTACAATTGAAAACATCTTTACATGTACTGCTAAAAACAGTACGTCTGACACCCCTATGTAAAGAAAAGCAAATCCTAAACAATTTGTTTTTGTCTCAATGTATTTGTGCGAAAGAAAGCGTTTTTTCGACATCGTGAAACTAACTGAGTTCAAAATAGTAGCGTAGCGATTGCATTACAGTTTTTAATAATTTTTTTAAATCATACCTAACTATAATTTTTTATTTTGTGTTAAATTTGAAAATTAACTGGCGCTGACATTTTTCTATTTGCAAATATGTTTTCCCGAAAAAATTATTTGTTAATTTTTAGAATGTGTATTGCAATGGAATGGATATCAATTCTTAGCACAGTATTTAAAGGAGAATTAAAAAATTTAATTTACTTTTCAAACTGAGAAACTACTTTTGCTCCAGGAATAGTGAAATGATTATCAGTAATTAAAACACTAGCAAAACTTGTTCCCACACGTGTATACATTTTATTGTTATTTGTATGTATATATATACAGTGCACGCTCGGTATTCGCGACTACCCATTATCGCGACGGCCTGGTTATTGCGACAACTTAATTTTTAACATTGCTGGTTCTATATTCGCGACAGCTTACGAAAAGCCAGGTTCTATTTTCGCGACTTTTATTGTTAGTTTTTAATTTGAACAAGAATATCTAGTTTTATAAATACATATTTTGATTACAATCATTAATATCAACATAAGCAAAAATAAGGGGAAATTTAGGTGATTTTGATGTTCCATTTTATGAGCTTATTTGTGCCATTTGTTGTGTAAATACTTTTAATATGGGAAAAGTTCAACATATTTTAAGGGGTCTGCACACAGACAAAATGCTCGATGTCAAACTCGTGTACGTGTGTTTGATGGTTTGCAATTATCATACTGGATGGTCCATCAAGCATTAATTTTTAGTTTGATTTTGTGCTGACCGTTTGGTAAAAAAAAAATAAAAAATGTCTCTGAATAAACAAATGTTAATAACAATAATGGCAGCCTGTTTGCAAAAAAAGAAGAAGGAAAATAACAATAAAAAAGGTTCAACAAAACAACGTATATGGATGAAAGAGTGGTTAAATAAGAGAAGCCAGTTTACTCATGAAAATTTATTGGAAGAATTAAGTGTATCTTCAGTGACCGATTTTAGAAGCTGGATTGTTTGGATGGATTGTTCCACCTACGAGGAAATTTTAGGTTTAGTTGGGCCTTTTATTAAAAAAAAAGACACCGTAATGCGAGATGCTATTTCAGCCAGCCTTCGGCTATCCGCTACGTTGCGTTTTTTTTCCCCAGGGGATGTAATTTCGAAGACCTTAAATTTTCCAGTGCGATATCAGCTAACGCTATATGGAAAATTATCATGGAAACGTGCGACGCGATAATAATAAGTTTGAAGGAATATATTAAGGCAAGAAAATTTTTGTGTTTTTCCTTCTTTTTATGTTGTTTATAATAAGTGTTGCCACGACGAAAAATTTTGACTTACGTATGTAAATCTAGTTTAACAACCCATAACAATACAATAAAAAAAAATATCCATTGGGTGATAGAACATTAAAAAATGACTAAAAACCATATGTAAAATGGAAAAAGTTTAGGAAACGCATAGTTTTCGAGTTATGGAATACTGGCTTTGGCTGACGTGCAGTTTATGGGGCACACGATAAAAATATATAAGTCACCCGATTCAGAATTAAAATAAAAGCAAAATTAAAATGAACAGGCTGAGGGCCGTAGGGTCTGCTGGATCAAAAAAGCCGCCCCGCCCGCTAAATGGTATGTATGGGTACTCAAATTGAAGGTAATTGTCCAAATTTGACTACACACACATATCGCACTTAATCAACAAGAGGGTATTATCTCAAAATTTTTATTTTTCCACTTTTTCGAAAAAATCTACACGCTATATTCATATCTGCCCGCTGTAAAAATATCTTGCTATTTTGTCTACTTTTTGGTAATGAAACGGTTGGTTTTAAAATTAATTTCCATATGCCTTCAATGTTAAATTAAAAATGGTTTTGCTTCTACTGAAAATTTTTAAATTTTGAGTTAATACCCTCTTGTTGATTAAGTGCGATATATATAGGGGGGGGGGGGGTGAGCTGAGGACTTTTATGCCCCAGAAGTCCAGCCCGCGCTTAATTTCATTATTTTAATTTTTTTTGGACAATTAACTTTAATTTGCGTACCCACACATAACATTAAATACCCCATTAAACTGTAATTTTGGTTTTTTAATTCTGGCATATCATTTTTTTTCGTGTGCCCCCTAAACTGCACTTTTTCCCTGACTTTTTCCATTTTATATTTTCTTTCTATTTTTCAATGTTGTAGCACCCTATGAAATGTTTTTATATGGATGTGCGTTAGTAAACTAGATTTGTTCCGAAATTTTCCCAACTAAACTTTAAACAAATAGGTAGGTACCCACTTAAGAAAGAAAAAATCTTAATAAACAAAACAACATATTTTTTTTTAAATAAAATTAAAAAACGATTAATTCAAGTTTTTCTATACTTAAATTTAGATTGCATAAAGTTACAAATAAATACTCAGTCAAAAATTTATACTTATAAATAGCATTATTTTAATCGTCTGTTTATTGCCATTGCTTAATATTAAATTTTTTGTTGAAATGGAATGATTTGGATACGTTTCGAATCTTTGGGCGGGACTGTAAGATGAATCTTATGAAGAGTTATTTAGTATAATATTGAAAGGTTATTGATACAGGTGTTGAGGTTCGTCTCATATTGGTTAGTTTGAGTGATTGTGTTAGTTTTGTATCAAAGGTGAGTAGTCCAAGTTGGGCTTGAAAACCCCATCATTTACCACCTTTTCTGCAAAAAATGTTTGGTTTGCTTCCAATTTAGATAGCTTTTCAGCGTCTGGCTGCTTTACGGCCGCCAACATAAAAAGTTCGTTAGCTGGATCTGTTTTAATTTTTTCCCTTTTGGTTCGTCTTTGCACTGAAAAACAACATTAAAATACTTATAATTATCTAATCAATATATCGCTAATTTGTTGCAACAACCTGATAAGTGAAAAAATAGGCTTTAGAGCTATGACGTGATTGCAACAAATAAGCGATATATTGGTTACATAATTATAAGTTTATTTTTTCAATAAACATATGTATATATATATGTATATATATGTATATATATATTAATTACAGGTACCAGAAACTTAAGAAGAGTGGAAGTCGATAGCAAACCATTTTTACAACAGATGGAAATTTCCCAATTGCCTTGGCGCCGTCGATGGAAAACATGTTGCCATCAGAAAACCGCACGGCTCCGGGTCCTTTTATTATAATTATAAAATTTTTTTAGTGTGGCGGTAGTAAATGCCAACTATGAATTTATTGTTGCAGATCTGGGCATTAACGGGCGGATTTCTGACAGTGGAGTTTTCCGGCATACTGCTTTTGGCAAATTTTCCGATGCCAAGTATATCACCATGTGGCAAAAGGGAAATTCCATATGCTTTACTTGGCGATGACGCTTTTCAATTGACCGATAATTTCATGAAACCTTTTGCACACATTGGGTTAACAATGCAACAACAAAATTTAATTACTTCCTAAGGCGGGCGCGCCGTGTTGTCGAAAAAAATTTTTTTAACAACGCGTTTTGGCAATAAATTTGGAACCAGATAAAGTAAATAAAATTGTGTTAACGTGTTGCTATTTACACAATATTCTTTGCAGGAAAATTGGTAACGGCTATGTTCTTGGTCCAGACAAAGCCGAAATCAGATTTGATGAACACTGTTCACATTTAACACCTTTAAGAAGTACCAATGCCAGAAATTCTTCTGATTCCGCGAAAGAAGTCAGAGAAACGCTTAAAGAATTTTTTAATAATGAAGGTCAAATGATGTTTCAATAAAAAACACTTTCTTGTAAATCTTTCAAAATGTATTTTAAAATTTTCCAAATATATTTTAAACTTTCCAAATGTATTTTAAAAATGTTCAAATGTATTTTAAAAATGTTAAATGTATTTTAAAATCGTTCATATGTATTTTAAAATTATCCAAATGTATTTTAAAATGTGCCCAATTGTTCTAAAAAAGTTTCCATTTTTTAAAATTGTCCAAATGTTTTTTTGTACACAATTTTTTAAAATACATTTGGAAAATATTAGTATTGTGGTTATTTAAACCACAATACTAAAATTTTAAAATACAATTGGGAATGGTCAATAATCAAATATGGATAATATAAATAAGATTTTTGTGTTTTTTGTTACGTTTTATGTAACATGATCTCTATGAATTGTGAACAATTAATAATTGAAGTTTGTTTTTAATATTTCTTACAAATAAATAATATATCGCACTTGGTCAACAATACTGTATTAACTCAAAATATATAAATGGTCAGTAGAAGCAAAACAATTTTTAATTTTACGTTTAAGGCATATAAAAAAGAATTTTTAAGCCAACTGTTTGTATTTTTACTGGAAAATAAAGTTTTCTTTCATACATTTTAAAAAGTTTTTATATATTGGGTATATATGAAAAACAGAAGGCTTAAATCTAGTTTACTGACCAAATAAAAAAAAGGAAATACATTCCTAGAATGATAGAAAATTAAAAAAAAAAAAAAATAGCAAACTATAATGTAAAAAAGTGGCGCAAACGCATAGTTTTCGAGTTATGGACCTCTTAAGTTTTCATATATATATATATATATATATATATATATATATGCGATTTTCTACTACATTGCTGAGCGTATATTGCCAATATTTGCATCATTTTAAAGCTTTTAAATAGATATTTCTAAATGTTTGCATAAATTCATTAATAAATTGATAACTCTTTAGTAACCAATACTGTTTTTACAAAATTTTACCTCAAAATGTTACGGAAGGGCACTAGGTAAATACCTGTATGGTTTATTCCAATAAAAGTGTATAAGGAAATATTTTTTAATAAAAAACACCGACTTCCCTTAAAAAAGCTTCTGTAAATAGTCGGCTTTTGGCCGGACGCAGGGATTTTCTCCTCTATTATATAACAAACACCGGTTTCGCTGGCTCAGACTTTTCTGTATATGTAGCCGGCATTCGGCCGAAAAAAATTAGAAAGAAATGTAGTAGAAAATCGCATATATATATATATATATGTATATATATATATATATATATATATATATATATACATATATATATATACATATATATACATATATATATATATATATACATATATATATATATGCGATTTTCTACTACATTTCTTTCTAATTTTTTTCGGCCGAATGCCGGCTACATATACAGAAAAGTCTGAGCATACATACATATATATATATACATATATATACATATATATATATATATATATATACATATATATATATATGCGATTTTCTACTACATTTCTTTCTAATTCTCATTCTTTCTAATCATAAGGGGTCCATAACTCGAAAGCTATGCGTTTGTGCCACTTTTTCACATTTTATTTTGTTCTTATTTTTTAAGTTTCTATTACTAGGTACTTTTTTTTATTTGGAGTTGCGTCATTTGTTCACAATGAAAATATAACAAAACAAAGAGAGAAGAATGTTCCAATATAAGCAGAGATTGTTAGTTGAACTCCAAAATTTATGGGACCAATCCAGGTGTTAATGCGTTAAGTTATTAAAAAATTCCGACGAAAAGTTATATTCGACACCTCATCTTATTGATCCATTTGTGCAAGAGTTTAAGCAGTATGTTGATTACCATGGGTTGGCCTTTCATTAAACTTACAATGCTGATGAATCCGGCTTATATTATCGGATGCTTTCAAATCACACTCTTGTCTGCAAATGGCACAGACAAACTGAAATTGTCGACTGTTGAAAAATCAAAAAACCCACGCGCCTTTATATGTTTTTTTTTTTAATAATCCAGTGATAAACAAATCCAGTTTTTTAGGTCAGAGAATTTTTGGCTTATAAATTTCTGCCGCCCAGTTTATAAGCTAAAAACTGATGATGGTTTGATTGTAGCAATGAATTACTTATTCAACCGTTACATCAAAACCTTACCAGCTATTTGCTCGGGGAAAACGGAACAAGTTTGACGTTCAAACTAAGAATTTCAATCTTAAGAATGCATTTCAGATTCTGGTATGGCCTAAGTATCAGAGAGCGAAGAGGGCAATAGTCCTTAAATATGTTATAAATTTTAATTCGGGAAGAAAACTACGATCTCTCAACTATTGGTTCAATTGTAGCTCAAATTGGCACGGAACATTTCTTCACGAATGATTACATAAACAAGTGTATTCACAAAGAATTTCCTGTGGAAGTAATGAGGAGCAAATGATATGGTCAGATACGGAATCGTAGGATTTATACGATAGTGTTCATGAATAAAAAAATTAAGTGGACGGATTCTATAACATCGATAATAAAATGAGCTACGTGATTCAGCTATTATTTTAACAAATAATGAACCAAAAAAGCAACTCAAAATCTCCAGTTTTTTAAATATTTAAAATGTTAAAATATTAATAAAAACATTTCTCATATTAATAATAACACATAATTTTTCAATAAAATTTTGGGTTCTGTTTTTAATTAATTCCGAATATCGAACGCGCACTGTATATATATATATGTATATATACATATATATGTATATTTGTATGCATACTAATATATAAATTTATTTATTTTTGTATATATATACATATATATATATATAGATATATATAAATAAATAAATATACATATATAAATATATACATATGTAGCTATATGTATACACTTCTTTAGAGAGATATGAAAATTCAAAGAATGAGAAAATGTACTTGTTCTGCCTACACATATGTGTACATGCATACAAAAATAAAACAAACCATTATGCTAGGAACACAACTGGGGCGAACGACGAATTTTTGGCCGCGAATATTCTTTGCCAAAAATAAAACATATTGATGTATATGAATTTACGCACAATAATAGCGTCCGGCGATATTCTTCATACACGGCGACTTTGCAATAGCCTTCTATTTCATTTGCCGGCGACAACGAATAAATCAGTACCAGGTGACCAAATTTGGTTTTAGTTTAGAAGTATTTTAGTAAATAAAGTTACTTTTTACTTTAATTATTGTTTTTTTTTTTTTTTATTGTATACTATATAAAATATATATACAAAGGATATTGCTATAAAAATTGTTTTAAGTTGTGTTTTAATTATTAAGCATTATATCTTTAATATGGTCACACTATTTATCTCTCTTTGCACAAACAGCTATCAACTGTCTCAACTATACAAGATGCTAGTTATGTTTCGTTATTGTGTTTCATACGACGAATTTACTCAGCGAAGTTTTACTGAAAAATTCGTCGTGTTGGGCGAAATTCGTCGTTCGTCCCAGTTGTGTTCCTAGCATAAAGCAACAGTTGATTTTTTACATGTGTGTACGTGTGTGTTGTTGTATGCGTGTGTTTTGAACGTTGTGTGTAGCAATCGTGAATTGTAGCACACCAATACAATCAAAAAAGATAGAGCCAGAATGTCTACCAGTGTCTGGCAAAATAAACATTGAAATGTATTTCTATATTGTTGCTTATTTAGTTTAAAAAGAAAAAACCAAGTGATCGAACGTGTTTTTGTTTTTTGCCGCTGTTTGTTTCGTTTCACACCTCTAATACCGCACCTTTTGTAGTCGTTCACAGTAAAAAAAAAACAATTAGAATCAGTGAAGGAACAGAAAATACTTGAATACATATTCTCACTATGAGACACAGCGTCGACTGCCAACTAATACGATGTTTCGGTAGCAGATAAAAAATTTCAACAGCAAAACAACTAGAACAAGTCTCTGAAATAGAACGCTTTACACTTGCGATTTGGATTTTAAGGTGCTCGGTCACATATACAAAAGTACTGTCGGAATGTTTATGACTATTCGAGTACATAGAAAAATGTTAATAAAAGTGTACATGTTTTAAATTTGAATCAAAGCAAATTAAAATTTTCAAAAAAAATATAAACTAATAATCAAAAGTGCCTATACTATACACATACATATATATATACATATTAAAAATAATTTAACTATATAAAATGGAAAAAGATCTTCAAACAATTGAGAATTTTCATAACAAAAGTGCGTCTAAAGAAATAATTTTGTATAGCAAAAACAAAGAAGAAATAAATATGGATTATGCAAATAACAAAACGAATTCCCAAGTTTCATGTGTTCCATTATCAAGTGGAAAAGGAGTTGCGAATAGTCCAAAAATGGGATCAAGACGGATATTTACACCGCAATTTAAACTGCAAGTTCTTGAATCTTATAGAAGCGACCAGGATTGTAAAGGAAACCAACGTGCTACTGCAAGAAAATATAATATTCACCGAAGGCAAATTCAAAAATGGCTGCAATGTGAGTCCAGTCTTCGTTCATCGGTTGCGAATATAAATCACAACTCCTTAAAACATCAATTCCATAATGTCAGTATGCAGCAACAGCAAGCAAAAAATATTATTTCTCAGTCTTCAGTTAATGGATCTTTCACTTTAAACCAACTACAGTGTACGCATTTAAGTCCGGATTCAGCTAAAGAATCAACATCATATAATTCTAATAATGTGCCATCTACTCAGGAAACTACCGAAATTTTTGACGCAAATTTTGCTGCTGTGGTTGCTGCGACGGCAGGTACAATCGCAAGGACAACCTCTTCCAGTAATACTACGACAACAATGACAGTTTTATCTCCTTTGCGACCTTCCGCAATTATAAGTGCCAATAGAAGTCCAAATTCTGCCATATCACCTTTAATTCACCATCATTACGGAAATACACCTTTTTCTAATATGTCTTCTACCACTCCTTTACCAATGTTAGTACATACATCGCAACAACCATCATACCAGTATCACAGTTTGGGGTACTCTTCATCACTTTCGCATCATCAAGCGGATAAACAGCATTCAACATCAGTTTTCTCGCCAATAAGTGCGACTAACATTAATAACTTATCAGCCACTGCTTTCGTTTCTGACTGTTATACAGGTGGAAATGCTGAACTTACTGATAATTTAGATTTTTTTCAAATGGGAAGCAAAACTTATACCAAAATTGTGTCTGATAAAAATTCTTTGTGTGATGATAATCAATTTTATGTTAATTATAAATCCCACAATGCTGTCGAAGTTATTAACCCTTTAACCCCGGGAAATTCAAGTTATTCAGCAACGACATACCCTTTTGGACCAATGGATCTATCATTACGTCATTGCCGAAGAGCAAGATCTGGATTAGGAACAAATTTAAAATTAAGCATTCAAAACACTGAAATTCCTTTAATAAAAGAACGTGATGGCAAAATTAATGTTGTTGACTTGACATATCGCAAAAGAACAGTTGATAATGTTTCTCATTCGGGGGATGATTTCAAAAATGAGTTCCCTGAAAAGCATCTTAAACTAACGAACCAAGATGGAGTATTAAAAAAATCAGATACTAACAATGCAAGCGACATTTTTCCTAGTCATATGACAACAACTTTACATTGTTCCAACGAAGACGATGATATCGAAATTGAGGTAGGAATGGAAGAGAAATTTTCACCAGCATCAAAACCAGTTAAGCTTTTTAAACCATATTTGCTAGACGAATGTGAAAATCATAAAACCAACACAAGCAATAAAACAAAAAAATTAAATAAAAATCAACGAAGTAATCCCATAAGAGAAACAACAGGAGAAAACGTACCAAATGATATTACAATCACGAATGATGTCATAGACTTTCAAGATATTTTAAAGAAAAACAGTAACACTTACGCAGATGGTTCAAATTTTCTTGTAGAATTAGTAAGTGAAAGTCCCCGAAATGCATACAGTCCAGCCACGTGCATACCTACCATATCACCAACAAATTTTCAGTACAAGGGATCGCCAGCTTCATCGGGTTATGAAAGCTCAACGTCAACATATAGTGACTCATCTTTATCATCCAGAAATGATAATTATACATACGGAATACCACAAAGCGTTAATTTGCAAATGAATACTATTTTTCACGAAAATGTACATGTGTTACATCCATTGAAGCAAGTACAAAGATGGTTAGAAAAAGATTATTCAAAACCGTTGGAAACAAGTTCGACTATAGCTTTATTGGTTTAACTTAATCCTTTATGTATGAAAAACATATTTATATTATAAGTCAGAAGAAATATTAAATCAAACTTTACATGTATAAATATATATATATATATATATATATATATATATTGGAGTATTATGCTATAATTTTCTTTAAAAGTAATGTAGTACTGGATATTCATTTAAAAGAAAGCTTTAATTAATACCTAATGTTTGGAAAAATGTGGCGAAATTTTTTAAATTAATTGTGATATAAATTGAACTGTTAAACTAAAATAGTTAGCACATACTTTTAAAAATTTAAGTGTAAAGTCTTAAGTAGTTTCAAAAATGTCTTATAATTATTTTACGTAAAATTATGTATGTATTTAAATATTTTCAATAAAGAATTTAGTTCACACAAATTTAACGTAGTAATTTATTGTAGAGGCTATGACAACTATCAGAAAATCAGAGAGCCACATACATATGAAAAATATGTAGAATATTTACCAAATACTCTGGAACAAATCTTGTCTACCGAAGCAGCTCCAAATAAAAAAACAAGTACCTGCTGTGATAGAAAATAAAAAAATAAGAAGAAAAAATAAAATAAAAAAATTGGCGCAAACGCTTAGTTCTCGAGTTATAGAGGTTTAAGTTTTCATATAAATATTCATTTTCCACTACAATTCTGAACGTACAAATGTATATGGCCAATATTGGTATCATTTTAAAGCTCTTGAATAGATTTTTCTGAATGTATAAAATTTATTTAAAAATTTTTAACTCTTTAGCTCACATTACCGTTTTTTTTAATTTTACGTCAAAATTTAACGGAAGTGCACTAGGAAAGTATGTAGTTTATTTAAATTAAAGTGTAATACAAATTTTATAAAATAACAAACACCAGCATTTTACACCTATGGTGTAAAAATGCCGGCTTCGGTAACTAATGATTTTCTACATAGACGGCCTTCGGCCGGGCGCAAAGATTTTCTCCTTTGCATAAAGAACATTGGCTTCGCTTACTAAAACTTCTCTACTAGACGGCCTTCGGCCGGGCGCAAAGATTTTCTCCTCCATGGTATAACAAACACTAGCTTCGCTAACTAAAGCTGCTCTGCATTGCCGGTATAAGCATAACATGAACATAAAGGTTTTACTTTTATTTTAATTAAAATTCTTAAATAAATTACTATGTACTATATATGTACATACATTAAACAATTAGAAAAAAATGAATATATTTTTTTTAATGCTTACTAAAAACTTTTGTATTTTTGCAAACTCATCCCACTTCTTAATTAACTGAAAATATTTACTGCCCGTTCGCCGATATCGAACGTTAACGTTCGCATAGAAAATTACATTTAAAACAAAAACAATTTTTGAAATTTTGTTTTTGTTTTATATGTTATTTACTATGCGAACGTTAACGTTCGATATCGGCGAACGGGCAGTTAAATAAATTCTGTATGTCCAGAAAGATCAAGTGAAAAGCTTTGAAATGACACCAATATTAGCCACAGACGTTTGGAAATGTAGTGGAAAATTGAATATTTATGTGAAAACTTTAAACGTCCATAACTCCAAAACTAAACGTTTGGGCCAATTTTTTTTATTTATTTTTTCTTATTTTTCAGTTTTCTATTACCGTATGTACTTTTTTTATTTGGAGCTGCGTCGGTAATCTAGATTTAAGCCAATACTCTTACATGTTAAAATGTTCATTGCACATAGTAGCTGTTGTTAAAAAAAATTAATAGAAAATTGGTTTAATAAACCTGTTTTATTTTTCATAACTAAGGCCGTAAGTAAATAAATCTGATATATCTAAACGACTGGACAGATTAATATAAAATTAAACAATTGACAATCCGGGTTTGAAAAATTATTTCATTCAGATGTTAAAAAAAATAAAAAAAAGATTTGATAAATTATTGTTAGTTCATATTTAATATATGTATGAAGATTCAATAAATAAATAAAAAAAATATGCTTATCAGGTCTGTTCTAGGTTTATACTCGTATTGAAAAAGCAACATTTTTTGAATCCGCATTATTCATAAATTAAGGCCATGTCAGATAAAACTTTTGCTTCGCGTTGCGTTACCGATTCGCTTTGACATCTAAGATAAACTATACATACTTATACGAAACATGTCACATAAAGTACTTTCAAAGCGGAGCGAAGCAAAAAGTTAGCCAACTCTCATCTTTTTGCGCGCTTTGACAATTGGCTAGTATAATTTTTTTGCCAAATTCAATTCCAAAAAACCGTCCAATTAAATTTTTAATTTTTATTTTTATAACAAATAATTAAATTTTTACTATTTAATTAGGCTTAAGTTCATTAAATTTAATTTTCATTAAATTATTTTTATGAAGAAAGGAATTTTTACAACATGGAAGATTAATTAAAATTGTTATTGATAACTTTCATTCTTGACTGACCTGGGATTCGAAGCCAGGCTGGCTGGCGTGTGATTCGAACCCAGGCGGCTGGTTACCCTGACATGTTTCGACCTCAACCACTAGGTCTTCTCAAAGGGATTTGCCGTCTTACACTCGCAGCCATCGATGACTGCTGACGTCAGTAGTCAAACATCAATCCTTAAACCAAATTGTATTTTAACCTTTGGTAGATCGAACCAGCCGCATGGGTTCGAATCACACGCCAGCCAGCCTGGCTTCGAATCCCAGGTCAGTCAAGAATGAAAACTATCAATAACAATTTTAATTAATCTTCCATGTTGTAAAAATTCCTTTCTTCATAAAAATAATTTAATGAAAATTAAATTTAATGAACTTAAGCCTAATTAAATAGTAAAAATTTGGATTAAAAACCATGAATAGTTCAACAAAATAACCACAATACTAATTACAAATAATTAAATGTACAAATTGCCAACCGCTTTTATAAGTCCCAATTTACAAGGTTGAAATTGAAAGGCCGACATTTTTCTTATTCTCTTTTGAACTTACCTAAACCTTTTACAATCGCGAAATTAATAGACAGACAGAAATTATTCGTTTCTTTTTCGCTGTTGATGTAGACGAACATTTAACAGGCAATAATATATAAAATTACATTGGTGTGAGAAAAATGATATGAAGCAACAACATGAAAATTGCAAGCAGTAAAAGAGAAACACGAAAAATGTCTAGTACAGATCATGATGAAATAAACAGGTGGCGTTACTACGCCAGAATGACGATTTTTTGCTATTGTATTGTTTGTCTAGACTTATGTCAAAGTTTTGTTTATGTTTGCAAAAAGTCCACGTTTTGTGCTGTGATTATTGTATTGTTTTAAAGTTTTTGATTATTTAAATTAAAATTAAATAAGATAGTAACCATAGTGAAATAAAAATTGGCTAAAAATTAATTTATTACATTGCGTTCGGTGGCAAAATTTGATTTTAGTTTAATATAATTTTTGACGTATTCCGTATACGTCTTATTTTTCATTTTTGTTGTATTTGTTGCCGTAGCGCTGCCACCTACTTATTCCACCATGGTACAGATAGTCATGTACTACACACTCTACCTCTACAACCCCTCGCCAACAAACTTCTGCCCCTATTGCGGTTCTCCACTCAACTCAGTTTGGTCGTGTGAGAGTCAACCCAACTTATGAACAACCAAACTCATTTTAGGTATTGTGATACCCAACGGTTTTTAGTTGAGTTTGCTATAAAGTTGCCAACTTAAAATATCAATTTGTCAACTTTAAATATAACGTTTGACAAGTGAAAATATAAAATTTTTTAAACTAAAAGTATTTTTAATTGTTGTGTTGAATAAAAAGTATTTACAATGGATATTAATGTCGATTTATTTTATGATGATGAAAATGAAAACTCTTGTACAGATGTGCTACGTATAAGAAGAAAAATTCCTGATGATTCCAACCCTCTTGAACTACCTAATGCCAAGTAAGAATTTATAATTAGTAACGTAACTAAATAATAATTTTAAAGATTTAAAAGTTATTTCCGACTAAACAGGGAAGCGTTTTATTATTTGCTGGATTAAAAAAACACCTGTTCGCGTAGTGGCTATTCCTCCTATATTAAAGTTATGTGTTAAAGTCCCTTATATCTTTACACTGATTTTTGGTCATACCAAATTTTGGTTTTCCACGTGCAATCTCTGGGTTTTTTCCATTAGATTAACAAGCCTCTCAAATTGTGCTTTAGTTGTTATTTTCAAAGATCTACGAATGTATTAAATGCTGTGACATTCTAATATACAGTATAACAAATCTTTCTACTTACGGTTTTTATTGTTATTTTTTTTTTTGCTTTTAAAAATGAAAGTCAACTGAAACTGAAAACAACTCAACTACTAATAAACAGTTGTGTATTTATAACGTTTCTGTCGACCAAACTTTTACAAAGTTGAAAACGGCAATACCACGAAAAAAAACAGATACACAACTGAAAAGCCAACTGCCAGTCGAGTTGAGAATGGCAATGCAAATTTACCAAAGACAACCAAACTGTTACAAAAGTGGAGAACCGCAATAGGGGCATTCGTCTGTCAACCTTCCACTTGCCACATTGTAAAAGGGTACTAAGTAAACAAGCAATGCGTGAGTGTTGTCGAAGTTTTCATTGTGTCATACACCTTTTGCTTTGCGTTTTTTTGCCAAAGATCGAAACCAGAGAAGCAAGCCGATTAAAAATTGTCGGCGGCGGAAGTCTAAAAATATTCGGGGCGGCGGCTGAGCTGCTTTGCGCCGAGTCTTTTGACGACTAAGAAAAATATTCGGCTGCGCCGAACTTATATCAAGAAAAACACATTAACAAGCATGTTAACCAAAACAAAAAGACAAATAATGATTTATTCATTTGAAAACTAAAAATTTTATAAAAGCTAAATAAAATTTTTAAGAATAAAAATTCTATTTACAACAAATACCTTGTTAGTTGTACTACGGTCAGTAACAGCATAAAAATATTTACAACTGCATTCACATAAAAAAAATTATGAGTACTAAAAGCAAACGCCAAAAATGGAACAATAGGATAATATAGGCTAAGATTAATATTTAGATTTTTAGTCGAACTTAATGAATTATTTCGAACAATTGTATTAGTAAATTATCCATGCTCAGTCCATTAAATTATTTTCCTTGTATTTACTAAATTTTCATAATTTCTAAGAATGCAGAAAAAGTTATTTGTGGCAGAATGGAATAGATGTGAATGAAATGAACTTCTGTCTGAATAACTTACAAAATATAGTACTTTGCAAAAAATATTTAAAAAAAAACTTAAAATATTAATTTTTGATTTCTTTGGAAATTTTTTTCTTGTTGAAAATATAGAAAGCAAACCCAAACTTTAAAAGTTAGGTAAATATTAAATAATATTAAAATTAAAAAAAATTATTAAATAACCAATTTTGGATAAATACTAAAAAAAATAGTAAAAATAAGGGCCGGTATTCACTATCCTACATAATCGTACGATTCATTCACACGAAAATCTGACGGAATTCTATCCGACTTAAAAAAAATTCTGCAAAATCTGCTGTCGATGCCACACTATCCCACAAAAAAGATGCAAACTCAAATGACTCAGCTACTTTACAAGAATATGCAACTCTGATCGCATAGAATCTATCATTTTATGAAAAATTTTCATAAATATTTGCAAGTCGGACAGACTGTCAAAAAAAGCTGTCACTCAATTCATTTTTAAGCCACACTGTCATACATTATGAGCACACACGATTTTTTTGACATATCGTGCGACTAAATAGGATAGTGAATACCGGCCTTAAGAATCGACTTGAATTTGAGCCGCCGATCAGCCGAGTATTTCGGCGGCGGCGCGGCTTGTTGAAAAAAATTGGATGAGCTGCTAGCCGCCAGCCGCGACGTTACGGCTTGCTTCTCTGGTCGAAAAGTCACGCAAAGCGACAAAGTTGTATCTGACACGGCCCTTAGACCCCTTTCAGACAAGAAAAGTTTACTTTGCAAAGTCTTGAGTTTATAGAAGAGAAGGGAAAAGAGCATAGCGGGGGAGTACATACTTTGCTGTACTCACAAATTCGTTTTGTTTTTCGTTCGTAGATTACACCTGAAGTTGGCTGCAACTTTATATTTATATACAGCGTTACCAGAATCTTTGAAATAAAAATTGTCATATGGCGAAAGAAATCATATTTTGAAGAATATCTTAAATTTTTTTTTCTTAATTTAAATTTTTTAAAACAAGTGCAAAATAGTAAGAATTAGTAATTTTTTATAAAAACATACTTCTTATTATTTAAATTGAAATACATAAAAACATAATTCGTCAGTATATGAAACTTTATAAAAATACATTTTTTCTTTTCACAAATGTTTTTTTTTATCAATATTCTAACTGCCTATTTCCGATGTGCGAAAGAATTATTTACTTCTTAAGGTACGTTCAGACTAATGAAATATTTAACGAAAATATTTGTTCTGATATTTGGTTCAAACTGTATGAATCAAAAAAATATTTTGTTTAATGTTCAAACTAAGCTCAAATATTTGACAATTTTTGTTTGTTGAAACAGTTGGCAAATAGTTTCAAATAAAATAAATTAATCAAAAATTATTTTCGGGAATGAAATATTTTATTAATTTATTCATTTATTAATGATGTGCTAATAATCCCAATTTTTGAATGAAAAAACTGAAATTTATTGTTGTGGGAAAGCTAGTTTCTATGCGCATTTCGCTGTTTGCTTAGGCCAGCTCGTCAGGAAACTTTTTCCAAATACTTTAGAAAAGCTAAAAATATTATACAAGTAAGACCATAAAGTGAATAAGAATTTTAAAACACTCAGTTCTTACATGTTACAATATCAAAGCTTCAACAAAGGTACAACAATAAACCGTCAATTTTTCTTTCTTACATTCCCCTACAATTGGCTAGTTTTTTTCCAGCACGAATTGTAGTTGTAAGAGAATAGAAAGAAAAAAACAAAATTAAAAAAAACAAGTTGCTTAAATAAAGCAGTTTGCCATTTCAGTTTTTTATTTGCCGGGCACATGCAAATTTATTATCAAATATTATTTTCGGGAATGAAATATTTTATTAATTAATTCATTTATTAATGATGTGCTAATAATACCAATTTTTGAATGAAAACACTGAAATTTATTGTTGTGGGAAAACTAGTTTCTATGCGCATTTCGCTCGTTGCTTAGGCCAGCTCGTCAGGAAACTTTTTCCAAATACTTTAGAAAAGCTAAAAATATTATACAAGTAAGACCATAAAGTGAATAAGAATTTTAAAACACTCAGGTCTTACATGCAACAATATCAAAGCTTCAACAAAGACACAACAATAAACCGTAAATTTTTCTTTCTTACATTCCCCTACAATTGGCTAGTTTTTTTCCAACACAAATTGTAGTTGTAAGAGGATAGAAAGAAAAAAACAAAATTAAAAAAAAACAAGTTGCTTAAATAAATGCGCATAGAAACTAGCTTTCCCACAACAATAAATTTCAGTGTTTTCATTCAAAAATTGGGATTATTAGCACATCATTAATAAATGAATTAATTAATAAAATATTTCATTCCCGAAAATAATTTTTGATAATAAATTTGCATATAAGCAACTTGTTTTTTTTTTAATTTTGTTTTTTTCTTTCTATCCTCTTACAACTACAATTTGTGTTGGAAAAAAACTAGCCAATTGTAGGGGAATGTAAGAAAGAAAAATTGACGGTTTATTGTTGTGTCTTTGTTGAAGCTTTGATATTGTTACATTTAAGACCTGAGTGTTTTAAAATTCTTATTCACTGTATGGTCTTACTTGTATAATATTTTTAGCTTTTCTAAAGTATTTGGAAAAAGTTTCCTGACGAGCTGGCCTAAGCAACCAGCGAAATGCGCATAGAAACTAGCTTTCCCACAACAATAAATTTCAGAGTTTTCATTCAAAAATTGGGATTATTAGCACATCATTAATAAATGAATTAATTAATAAAATATTTCATTCCCGAAAATAATTTTTGATAATAAATTTACATGTGCCCGGCAAATAAAAAACTGAAATGGCAGGCTGCTTTATTTAAGAAACTTGTTTTTTTTTAATTTTGTTTTTTTCTTTCTATCCTCTTACAACTACAATTTGTGTTGGAAAAAAACTAGCCAATTGTAGGGGAATGTAAGAAAGAAAAATTGACGGTTTATTGTTGTGTCTTTGTTGAAGCTTTGATATTGTTACATTTAAGACCTGAGTGTTTTAAAATTCTTATTCACTTTATGGTCTTACTTGTATAATATTTTTAGCTTTTCAAAAGTATTTGGAAAAAGTTTCCTGACGAGCTGGCCTAAGCAACCAGCGAAATGCGCATAGAAACTAGCTTTCCCACAACAATAAATTTCAGTGTTTTCATTCAAAAATTGGGATTATTAGCACATCATTAATAAATGAATTAATTAATAAAATAAATTAAATTTTGTTTGCCATGCGTTCAGACTAAAATAAATATTTGCATCAAATAATTATTTAATGAATATGTTAAAAAATAATAATATATTTCACAAATAGTAAAAATAAGCGCAAAAGCTAATTTATTTTTTTATTCTGTGGAGCAGCATCTTTTATAGTGTTAGAACAGGAGAATGTTAAAGATAAAAAAAACTGGAAGACAATGGGTAAAGGGAACATGGCTAAAATTTGCGAATAACTGCAAACTTGGAAACAAACCCTTAAATATATTTGAAGTCGCTAAATCAGTTAAAAAACAAAATGTCGGGAAAAAATTTTTTTGCAAAAATAGCGAAAATTCGCCAAAATTCAGATATTTCAAACAAGCCATAAAATTTATTAAAAGTGCCTAAAACTATAAGGAATGGCAAAAATTCGATAAAAATTGCTAAATTAGCGGAAATTAGCAAAAATTTGCTAATAGCGGTATGATAGCAAAGCCTAATAATTATTAAAAATCGTTAAAGCTCTAAAGATTCACAGTGAAAAATCGGTCCTTCGCGAGCATGGCTAAAATTCGCGAAAAATTGACTATTAAAATATATTTGAAATTGCTAAATCGGTTAAAAAACAAAATGTAGGGGAAAAAAAAAAAAAAAAAAATGTTGCAAAAATAGCGAAAATTCGTGAACCATTTTAATATTTCAAACAAGCCATAAAATTTAGTAAAAGTGCCTAAAACTATAAGGAATGGCCAAAATTTTATAAAAATTGCTAAATTAGCGGTAATTCGCAAAAATTTGCTAATATCGGCACGATAGCAAAGTCTAATAATTATAAAAAATCTTTAAAATTGTAAAGAATCCGAAAACTTACAGGAACAATTGTTTCTATTGGGAACATGGCTAAAATTATTTGTCGTTGTTTGCTCTTACAATTTTTTTGTAATATCAAATAAATGTTTTCTCAAAAATTAGTAAAATATTTGATTTTTTGTGTTCACACTATGTTCACATTGGACAAATATTTGTTTGCCGGCAAATACTTTTATTTGCTCAAAATCAGCTGTTATTTTATTTGATACTCAAAAATATTTTGTGTTCAGACTACGTTAATGAAATATTTGATGTTTGCTTTTAAATGTTTCATCAGTCTGAACGTACCTTTACAAACACATTTAAAACAAAAACAAAGTTTTTAGAATTTGTTTTTGTTTTAAATGTAGTTGTTCGAAATAAGGAATTCTTTCGCACATTGGAAATAGGTTATAATATGCCTTTTTAATATTTTTATGTCCAGAAATAATGATGCAATTTTGTGTATTCTAGATACTGGGTACAAAAGTGTGCAGCACCAACACACATCAAGCTGATGCAAAACTTCAGTGTTTTAAAAATTTACTGTTTAAATAATCGTGTGTTTTCTATAATCAAAATTAAAGAAAAAATTAGAATTTCTAAAAATAAAAAATCATCATTTGAGATAAAAATCTTTAATCAAATTTTTGTTAAAAAAAATAATCCAGAATATGATAAAATCATCATTTTGGCAACGCTGTTTATATATTATATTCAAACAAGAGAAAACAAAAATTTGTCAAAGTAAACTTTGCCTGTCTGAAAGGGGACTTAGTGTTCTCAAATCCACATGTTTTTGTGCATTCAAAGTTAAAATAAGCTGTGTTCATTTACTAAAAATTGTTACGAATTTGTAACAATTGTTACTGGAAAGTGTTCATTAACCCAAAAAATTTGCAAGTTGAGATCGTCAAAAGAGAGAAAAAAATTGAGAATCAAAAAAATTCTTGCAAATTTTTACTAGTAAAATTTTTACTTGCAAGAATTTTTGAAACAGCTGTTTCATGTTGTTGTTTACAAAACAAACTTTTCCAAAAGAAGTTTATAATAAGGATATTTTCAAAATTAGTTAATGTTGATTTTTATAATTATTAAAAATATTTATGCGATAAGAAATCATACTTTTGTTTAACTTAGGACAGATATTTCGACATTTTATTGCTAAATAAAATAGCGAACTTGTTAAAAAAAATCCCTTATGTATTTTGTTTTGCTTTTAACCGATGAGGTCAAGGCGAATTCACTAGAAGGTGGGGTCAAGTCAACATATGGCTATCTTTTTCGGTGGTCGATTTGCCAAAGTTTGTATACAAACTAGTTTTTTTTATGTAAACAAACATTATTTTTTACTAGCAATACTTTTGACAATCCGACCACAAAAGCAGTGTTGTTGTAGAGTTGACCTCACCTTCTAGTGAATTCGGCTTGGATGAGGTGTTGTTCATGATGAAATAAACAGGTGGCATTACTACGCCAGATGACGATTTTTTGCTCTTGTATTGTTTGTCTAGTCTTATGTCAAAGTTTTGTTTATGTTTACAAAAAGTCCAAGTTTTGTGCTGCGATTATCGTATTTTATTAAAGTTTTTGATTATTTAAATTAAAATTAAATAAGATAGTAACCATAGTGAAATAAAAATTGGCTAAAAATTAATTTATTTCATTGCGTTCGGCGGCAAAATTTGATTTTTGTTTAATATAATTTTTAACGTATACGGAGACTTATTTTACATTTTTGTTGTAATGTTGTATTTGTTGCCGTAGCGCTGCCACCTACTTATTCCACCATGGTGTTGTTATTAGTATTGTGAGTATAATCATGGTGGAATAAGTAGGTGGCAGCGCTACGGCAACAAATACAACATTACAACAAAAATGAAAATATATACGTCAAAAATTATATTAAACTAAAATCAAATTTTGCCGCCGAACGCAATGAAATAAATAAATTTTTAGCCAATTTTTACTTCACTATGGTTACTATCTTATTTAATTTTAATTTAAATAATCAAAAACTTTAATACAATACAATAATCACAGCACAAAACGTGGACTTTTTGTAAGCATAAACAAGACTTTGACATAAGACTAGACAAGCAATACAAGAGCAAAAAATTGTCATCTGGCGTAGTAATGCCACCTGTTTATTTCATCATGAGTATAATGGTAACCTAGATACCCGGAACTTAACACTATTGCAGTTTAATACCCCATTACCTAGCATTTACACGTGAAAGTCGCAATACACTCACACTTTTTCACTAATACACTCACATTTTTTTACTTTCCAATCAGCTTTCAACGATTTTTTCAAGAAAGTAATTTTTTGGCACTTTCTGAAAGTAAAATGACAGAGCGGTGAACACTGTTGCCCACTAAACAGACTTATACAAATTTACAGGATCGCGGTAAAATAATAAATGTAAATTTAATTAACTTTGTACACAAAAAAAAAATTATAATTGTAAATTTAATTTATTTTGTACACACAACAAAATAATCTAGATAATTTTACCAAGGCGAACATACGTAATCGCATCTTCAACTTACAATAAGCATTTCGTTATTTATCGCACAAATGAGGTAGTGATGAAGAATTGGTCACTATGATTTTCTTAATACTGTGTATAAAATGCATCTTTATATCTTTTTTACTTTCTCAGTTTTAAAAGAATGTGTCGTTATATTTTCCAAGTTGAGCAAGCAAATCAAATATTTCAAACACGTTTATTTCGCAATGTATTTTTTGAATAATTACGACGTTGCAGCAAATGAGCGATATATAGATTTAGAAAGACAAACAAGACAAACTTTTCTTGCCCATATGTAATTCCGTATGTATATCAAAATTTCCATTTTACATACGATTCATAATTTTTGCTATCACACCTGCTTATGTTTTTCCTTATGACATAACCTATAAATGTAAACAAACAATTTCGTTTCAAAACAAACCAGCTGTTTTGTTTATGTTTGCCACAGGAAAATAGAGCGTGTTCTAATCGAAAAAATTACATATGTGTTTCCACATGCAAAGTTTCATATGTATTAAAGGGCTGCGCAAAATATTCTTAATGTTCTGTGTTCTACTTCACACAACTATCAATCGTATTATTTCACTGTAAACATATGTACATAGCAAAACAAACATAACAACACATTACTTTCACCAAAACAAAACAAGCATAACTTGAAAAGTTTTTCTCTTCTGTTTTGTTAGTGCTTGTATTATCAAAACAAACAGAATATCAACACAAAAACAGACAATGAAATAAAGAAACGGTAAATTATAGTAAAAGCATCTAGTGCACGTCATTAGGAATTCAAAGTGATCTTAGCTTATAACAGAAATGGATGCATTAAATGTAAGCAAAATTGATTTTATTGAATTATTTTATTTTTATATAAAACTTTAAACGTTTATTTAAACAATATTTCTAATTAAAAAATTTTTTAATTTGTCAGTTATTGTTAAATTTGTTAAAAATTGTTGAAAATTTATAAAATAAGGAAGGAAAAACCCTGAAGAAGGCACTCAAAGGAGTGCCGAAATATTGGTTAAATAAACGTTTAAAGTTTTATATAAAATTAAAAAAAAAAAGACTTTAAGCTTAATAATTTAGTTATATTATTTCCTAAATTTTAAATAATATTTTAAAGGAACCTTCAACCGAACCCATTGAAAACAACTCAAACGAAATTAAATCAAAAGTTTTGTCTGTTGAGTACAAAGTGATCTCAAGAGAGGACGCAGCAAAGTGTGGAAAGTTTTTCAAAGTATTGATCGTGGTGTGGAAATACCTGGCTATGTAGGTTGCAGTAAATGTACAAACATTTATAAATATAATAAGCTGACCACGTCAAATTTGGTGAAGCATAAGTACTACGTAAACGCCGAGTTAAAAAACGTTTCCGTTACACCAAAAATTATCGCAGACAATGCTACAAAAAAAAATGCCGTTGATATATTCACAAAATGGGTGGTCATAAATTGTAGACCTTTTAAAATTGTCAGTGACTCTGGATTGAAAGAAATCGCAGATTTTTTTAGTTCTATTGGAGCTTAATTTGGTACAAATATTGATACCCCAACCTACATACCCGATCCAACAACAATTTCACGCACTGCGGAAAAATACACCATTATATGTAGTACATACATATGTTTTTATTTTTATTTCTATAAAAAGAATGAATTCTTCTTAATTTTATTTAAATATTAGACCTAAGTACCTTCATATACATATATGTGTGTAAATAATAAACAATAAATTTTTGCAAATAAAAATTAATATTAACTATAAACTTTTTTAAGCTATTTTATATTCATAACAAAACGCAAATGTTTCTCCCTTTGCAATTTTCTCTTTGGTTTATGTTTACAATCAAAACACTCAAACATGCTTGGAATGTTCTATTTCTGTTTTAATGTTCTACTTCATCTTTTTTCTAATTCAGCTTTATTCTAGTTCAGCATTGTTCTAGTGCAGTTTTGTTCTATTCTTCTATATTTTGATCGTAAAGCAAAACAACTGTTTTTGGAAGTATGTGTTTTGTAATGAGAGAGTAATATACACACACACTATCTAAATTTAATGAAATTGCTTGTAAGAAATATTTCTTGTGCTTGTGCATCTTTTTAATATGTATCACACGATTTGTGCAACTTATACAGATGGAAAATTTGACAGTACATATGTAAAATACATCCCGTGTGATAGCACCTTAAAAAGTTTCATTAGATAATTTAGTTAATTTGTATACATTATGAATTGATAAATAACATATTACAATGGAATGAATTATTTATTACATTAGCTATTTGAGCGGTTTCTGCAAAATATTGCGGTTTTGTAACAAATATTGACTCCCTAATGGCTTGGAAAAAGTTAATGCTGGCTCACACTGTTCAAGTTTTAGCCGTCAGGTCTTGAGCTTTTATGAGATAAGGGAAAAGAGAATGCCATTTATTTTCCTCTCTCTCCTAAAAACTCAAGACTTGACGTCTAAGACTTAAACAGTGTGAACCAGCATTTAAAATGATAATAATATACGCACAATTTTTTATTTTAATGTCAACATTTTTATATGTTGTTTTCAAGCAATCTTTTCACAAAATTCTAAGCAGTTTGTGTTATTACAAACAAAAAAAACCTTGGTTGTACGAACAAAGAAGAAGTACCAAAGTTATAAAACAGGGCAGCTTAAACACCTAAAGTAAAACTGTGGGTAAGATATGCAACATGTTTCGCATGTTTTTCATCAACATATCCACAAAAAAATTTGAAATTTTTTCCCACAGTTTTATTTTTTCTACAAACGAACACATAAATGTAGAACATGTAACATTAATGCAACATATTCCTCAGAAAAGAAATCGTCATTAAATAATTTTCCTAAAATAAAATAACTTTTCAATCATTGGTAAATTTTTCAAGTTCTTAAGTAATTTAAACAAAATATTAAAATACTTTTTCGAACATAGAAATTACCTAATTAAATACGTAGTTATATTGCCTCAGAAACTTAGATAATTCCATGCTTCCCTTACGCTTATTTAATTTTATACAATATTTTTAGGTAATTTAACTATGTATTTTCTTGTGTGTATGTATGAATGAATTCATTTTATTCTTCTTCAAATATACATAACAAATGACAATTTATGTGTCTTTAAACAATAATGTTACTAAAAAGTTAACATAATATTTATTTCCAACTATTGCCCTAATAATTCCATCTTACCTAGCATTTACACATGAAAGTAGTTTCTTGCGAATCGAAATGCACTAAATTTGTTCACTAACAAACACACAGACCAGTATCCGGTTCAAATTTCAACCTTATAACTCACGGCGTTAAGGCTATGCGAAGATGAATCTGTCAGTCAGTCCGTAATGTTGAAATTTATTATACGAGTACCTATATACATAGGTTATACATAGATTGTTAAATTAAATATTTTGTGTTGCCTTATAAATACTTTTATTGTTAACAAAGGGTATTTTTTATATTTTATTATTGATAAAAACCCGAATTCTTCGTTCACCTCCTAAATACAAAATAAAATCCAATTCATTATTCATTTTATTCAACATAAACAAATATAAATTAATAAAATCACATTATTATCACATATTTACCGTAATGTATAAAATTTTTCCATGTCTTAGAATAATTATTGGGTACATACTCAAATATTCCTGTATATTCGTCACTACTTTAACTTGCAAATTTTGGCTGGCAATGTGTTCAGTTACTTTTTAGTATTTCTGAGAGCAATTTCTTTAAATTCCTACTTCCTCTCTCTCAAGGTCTATGCATTAGGTCTGCTTAAGGTGCCAGATATTTATTTGGTTCATTCCTCAACCATGTCAAAAGTTGTTTACATTTTGCTTATACAATTAGTCAATTCACAAGGTATCCTAACATGTCATATTGTCAAAATGTCCTAATATTTCACAATGGTTTAAAAATATTGTTGTTGGTTTGTTAACAAAAAGTGTCTTAAATAAATAGAACGTTGCTTGCTGTGTTTATTGTGCTGTCGTAATTAATCAGAAAAGTCCAGCGCTGAGCGGCTGAGCCGTACAACAATATTTTTAAACCATTGTGAAATATTAGGACATTTTGACAATATGACATGTTAGGATACCTTGTGAATTGACTAAATGTATATTTTTGTTTACGTTTTTTGTTTTTTGCCACACATACATGCATACAAAACACGTTTTTCCTTTTGTGTTCGATGTAGTAGTAAGATTTTGACAACCGTGAGGAAAATGACACGAACAAAATGCCTGTTGTTTTTTGTACTGTTGTATTGTTGTAGCGGCAAGCAGACTTATTGGATAGGCCTTGCTCTCTCTTTGCAAGTTTCTGCTAGTAAAGTAAATTAACACACCTATAGTTTGAAAAAAATAAATGACAAAAACAGCTTTTCTTGATAGTATCAAAAAAATTATTCCTAAAAAAATAAAATTTTTACACTACCGGTATCGTTAAGTAATGAAAAATCTCGGTTACTTTAACAAATTTGTTATTCTTGTTTTCCAGCTAAAGGCTTGGTAATACAATGTATTACGACTTTGTGGAATCAAAATATTATGAAATTCTCTCCGTGTTTAAAAAAAAAAAATAAAAATCTGTTGGTAAGTATTTTTCATGTTTACACGGATGGTTTAAGTAAAATAAAAGCAAAGTGAGTTAAATATAAAAATAAAAATGTTACCACCTTCAATATACTCTGTTAAAATGCGACTCTGGTGTGATGAGAATACATAAGTTTCTAAAATGGTTTAGAAAATGAACATTTACCGAACGATTGTCATATTTTTATCCGTATTCTCTTTTACTCAATGCATTTTGCTTTTACATGATAAGATTTTTCTCATCATTCTACATATATTTTCTTTAAGAAATATTAACTCAAAGTTGAAATATTTTTAAGAATGGTTAATATAACAAAAATAAATTTTAAAAAGAAATATTTTCACATTCTATTTATTAAAGATTATTAAAATAATAAGATTAAAAAAAATTCTATTACATTTTCCTCTTATTTTTCTGTATACATATGGGGGATTTCATGTCAAGTCACCCAGTTTTTGAAATCGATGTCTTCCGATTTGGATGAAATTTGCACCAACGTTAGTCCTATTGGATAGTAGCTTAGACACGAATTTTCAACAAGATCGGTAACAAAGTTTCTGAGTTAGAGGGGGTCTAAATTTGACATTTTGGCCAAACAGGTGTTCTTTCTCATCCATGTATCTTATTATTAGGGAGATCGAACGGTTATTATTCGACCGGTTTTAACCGGTTATTTTAGCTTTGCCCAAGTCGGTTATTTTAAAATGACCATTTTTCGAATATCGAATAAACCGGTTATTTTGGTATAATAAACCGGTTATTTGAGTAATGTGTAATTTATATACATTTTCCTTACTCTTGTTGTAGATGTACCCGTAATTTAAATATTTTCTAATTGAATATTGGCCAAACTTGAACTTTTTATGAAAAATGTCAAAACAAAATGTAACAAAGGTCAAAAAACATTATGAACACTGTAAATACAAATCGCTTATAAAAGTGTGTGTTCTTGTAGGAAAAAACCAAAAAGTATTCAAAATATTACAAAAACGTGTGCAGTTAAAAAGTAAATAGTAATTTGTGCGAGAGTATTCTAAATATTCAATATATTTTTATATAAAGGTTATCTCTAGATCTTTTCCGAACTCGATTAAAAAGACAAAGTTAGGTTCTTAAAGTGCCCTAAAATGATAAGTTACCAATGTGCTTCCATGTGACGACTTATTAATCACCTTTAATTAGTATACATGCTTGACATTAATGTGATCCAAATGAAACTTAACTCGAAGTAGTCCTAAGGAGACAACAAATAATAATTTACTAAAATACGATGCAAAAAAATGAATCATTGGGTGAAATATTAGCCCGTTTTGTTGCCGAGGACGGAATGCCCTTTAACGCACTAAAAACTCTTAAGTAGTTCTAGCACATCGTCATGCTTAAAACTACAAGATTTCGGTGGAATCAACCATATGGGAAAAATTTCTACCAGTTTTATTTATTAAAATTCCAAGAACTAAAAAACAAAAATGAAGAAATCAAAAATCAAAAAAAATTTAAATTGTAGTCGACGAATTGACAAATTTTTTACAGTTCACTATTCGTTTCTATTGAAATATATATATAAATATATATATATATTGCTGAAACAAAATAATTTAAAATAGATAATCCTGGCTAAGAGGTTTTGTTTGCAACTTTTGAAAAATATGGTTGATTTATATAGACATGCTTAACCACCAACAAATTAAAACTTATTCAAAATAAATTTTAGAGAATATTTCAAATAATAACTTTATAAAATTCCTATAATTTATTTGCTTTTGCAAAACGGTTGTCTAGTTCAAATATCATTCAACAAAATTGTTGAAAACTTAGCTAAAATTGATCAATTTACTGGTTCCACTTTTCTTGGATTTTATCGTAAAATATGTGTTAGGTCTGATCTAAGTCATATCTATGTATTTTGTTGGTTCCTTACCTTTGCAAATTGTTTTGTTTTTATTCAAATTAACGTTTTATTTTAAAAACTTATTTGATTTTTGTGTTTTTAAGTATTCGAATTAAAACCGGTTAACCGGTTATTTAAAAATTGCTTAACCGAAAACCGGGTTTTTTAAAATAGCAACTATTCGTAATATTCGAAAACCGGTTATTGAAAAAAGTCGAATAATCGATCTCCCTACTTATTATCTATTGGTGTTAGCAAAATTTGTCCCAAACAAATTAGATTGCTATTTCTTCAATCTTTCGAAAAAAATTTTTTTGAATTTTTTAAAATTGTTTTTTTTTTTAAATTTAAAACTTTTTAATTTTTTTTTTAAGTGGGTACTTTTTTTTTTTTTTGCTCAATAGAAAGCTTAGGTCTTTTCCTTTAAGGTAGTTCTGGTCGCTTTCAGCTGTTGATTTTTCTGCTGGTTTTTTTTTGCTTTGGAAAGAAATCGCATTGAGTAGAGGCAGAAAACTTTTTCAACTTTAGTCTTCCATCGACAAGCGGTATTAAAGCATGGCATTGAGCGGTGCCATCGATTGTCTCCGCAGCATCGAATCTGCTCTTCAGTGTTTTCAATGTTTCCTTATGATCCTCAAGGCTACTAAAAGCTATTTAAGTTTCCATACAATAATTCTTTGTCCAATGGAATAAAGCAGTCGCATCTGCGAAATCAAATGAAATGACGAATTCCCCAGACTTCAAATGTATCTTCAAGATCTTGAAGAATGAGCAATGCTCTTTGACTAAAAAGTCATGGGTTCTTAAATTTAGCAATCCTTCACACATTTGTTCCACAAAATCATGCACATTTGAAATGATTGTTTTCAATATGCATCTTTCAGACTGAAGATTGAAAAATCCTCGTCTTGACTTATTTTTTTTTTTTATACATAACCCACTCGCGGCCCATAAAGCGACCAGAACTGCCTTAGAGGAAAAGGTCTAACTAAGCCTTCTTTTGAGCAAAAAAAAAAAAAAAAAAAATAAAAAGTACACACTTACAAAAAAATACAAAAAAAGTTTTATATTTAAAAAAAAACCAATTTTAAAATAAACAAAAAAAAATTTTATAAAAGGATCTTATGTGATTAAGATTAATTTTTTTTAGATTATTTATCTTTTTGTTTTTAATATTATTATTTTATATTAATTTAATTATTATTACAAATAAATAAAAAAATTTAATTTGTCAACATCTCTATGGAAAAAAGTGATTTTATTCCTGGGATTAACATATTGTGGGTATTACAGTATCGAGGGTATTAACCCAGCATTTACATTTGCAAGTGCAAGTTCGAAAAACACAATACACTCGCACTTTTTCACTAACACCACCACAATTTTCATACTTGCAGCCAACTTGTAGCTAACTGGCAAGACATTTCTGACGAGAGTGATTTTTTGGCACTTGCATGCAAGTTAATTTAAAAATATAAACAGAGTAGCCAAATTTGCTTGATTGCGGAAACAATAATAATAGTTTTAACTTTTTTTAAGTATATTTAAAAATATTTTGTTTATTTTTTTGCAAATATACCTATAGTAGACAATTGTTTTAATTTTAAAACATCAATCTCAATAGAAAACGTAAAAATAATTATTAATACCAAATGTTTGCATAAAAGTGTATCCCTGTTTTGCTGTTGGTAACTCTGATATATAAACAAAACAATTGAACTTGCACTTGACTGTGTAAACACTCAAGCTACTTGCAAGACTTTCGGCTATTTCTTCGAAATTTTCGTTGATAATACGTATACAAAGTAATTACTTGCATGTGTAAAGGCAGGGTAAATGCTAGTTATAGGTATGTTATATACCATCGGAAAGGTTAATTTGCCTAGTTTCTCAGCATAAGTTTTATTTTTAAGATTTTAGAAACACTTACACACAATTAGGAAAAAATTTAAAATAGTGCACATGCTAAAAATTAAAAAATCCTCGTCTTAGCTTAGAAATTATTTTTTTTTTATACATAACCCACTCGCGGCCCAAAAAGCGACCAACACTACCTTAAAGGAAAAGACCGAATCCTTTCTTTTGAGCAAAAAAAAATTTTAAAAATAATATTAAAAAAAAAACAAAAAAAAAACTTTTTAGAAAGGTTGAAGAAATAGCTATCTAATTTGTTTGGGACAAATTTTGCTAACACCAATAAATAAAAAGCAACACTGATGAGAAAGAACACCTGTTTGGCCAAAATGTCAAATTTCGACCCCCTCTAACTCAGAAACTTTTTGACCGATCTTGTTGAATATTTGTGTCTAACAAGATCGGTGTCCAATAGGACTAACCTTGGTGCAAATTTCATCGGAAGACATCGATTTTAAAAGTTGGCTCACTTGACATGAAATCCGCCATATGTAACTGTGGTTTTCAGGGGTAACCGCGTATGTCCATTTTTTAGATTTTGGCATGTTGATGCCATATAGATTAATTTTTAACGCTTACATGGTTGATTTTAAGACATACGCGGTTACCCATGACAACCACAGATAGGTATATCCTTTTAAGTTGTGATGAACTGTGTTTTTAACAAAAAATTAAGACTATAATTCAGAAATATATTTTCAAATCGCTCGAAATTCATTACACCTTCTAAAATTTATCGTTTTGCAATCGATTGATTTTCATTACATACCTGAGTATTCCTTAAAAAGAAATTTGTGTGTATTCATAAATATTTAATAAATGTTTACGAAACATATTTTGTATGAGACTTTTCCTAAATAAACGTTTGTTAAATTTAACAATAGCTCATGAATACGGAAAATAATACTTAGTTTTATTTTAGTCTTAATTAATATCTAGAATAAAAATATTCACTCTAAACAGGTATGGTTGTGAACATACATTTGTTGTTAATAGCCCGGGATTTTCCAAATAATGTTTAAATTCTTGGAATTTTGTTAATAACTTGACCCAAGCCGTAGATAGGGCCAAAAAATTTCATCAGAAAACTTGTTTTTTTTAATATATATATTATGTGAATTTCAGCCAAATCGTACCATAAATTAAAAACTTTAAATATCATGACAACAGTGACTTTCGGGATTAAACTTTAGAGAAACCTGGTTCCAGTCTAAACTAATGTATGATCCAAGTTTGATGTCAATTGTGGATTTTTAGTAGCACTTACCAATGCTGCCCAAACTTTAAGAAGTAAAATCAGTAAAAAAAAAAACAATTAATTATTTTTTTATATGTAGCTTTCTGATTTAGAAAGTAGTCCTGGTAAATATGAGTGGTTCTCGAAGTATGAGGTATAAAAAAAGAAATATTTTTTTTAACTTCCAGCACTTAACTTCACTCGACTGCGAATTTCAGAACATGGCTGACAATTTTTGAATATTTTTACATTTAAAATATCTATCCACATTTAATTACTGAGTAAGGATTAATCACCTCTGTAATTTTTAATAACAAATTAAAAGTAAATGGCCTGACATGTTATTTAAACTGGTAAAAGTCTTATTGAGAATTTACAAGAGATCAATTATGAAAGATATTTATATATAAATGCATATGAATATAAACGTTAAATGCATATTATTTCGTGTAAAATCAGATGACATAAGTCCGGCGATAGTATTGTGTAAAGACAATGCAAATGTTTCAGTAATCTTTTTTGAATAAAATTCCTAATAATGAAACAATTTCCAAACGGTTCGGCAAGGTTCTCCAAATATTGAAGTATCATTTTAATTTTAACAAAACAGATTTTATTGAGATATTAAAATTATTTTTATTTCAGTTACCAGTTAAAGATCAAGTGACCCCTTACTGGCCCGGCAGGCTCCCAATCTTTTATCAAAATTCTCAATCGAGTTTTTCAATAAACTGTTGTCAATGGTTGGTATCTGCTCGATTATGTTGTTTTTAAGCTCATGAACTGTTGTGGGATACAAAAACATTGTTTCTCTTGAAAGTGGCGCTACTCTGTTGAAACCACATATTCTCTAAGTCTAAATAATCATTTTTTCGCCCGATATTTATTTTATTCTTTATGTCTTTTTCTTAAACTTTTCTATTGGTGCGTATTGTTTTATATATAGTTTTTTTTTCAACGCAATCTTTGTTTATAGTTTTATTTACTACAACACATGATTTCGGGACTTAATTCTGATAGTTTATGAAAGTAGACCCAAAAAGAAGAACTTCTGCATCATTAGTTTGGTCAAAGTACATCAAATATTAATTTAAAAATTAATTTGAAGTTAGTAAGTATTATAGGGGAATTTGTCACGTTTAAGGTTCTTTTCTATGTCATAACTTGAGAACCACTAGTCCTGAAACAAATTTAAAAAAATTGAGAATTACAATTCCTTTAATCTGTTCATGCAACGTTTCGCTACATAAGCAACAGTTTCGCAGTTATAAATAAATGTATAAAGAAAAAAATATTTTTTGCCCAAAAAATTTAAATTTTTATACCCTTCACCGAAGGTAAAAGGGTATATATAACTTTGTCATTCCGTTTGTAATTTCTACAATATTGATCTAAGACCATATAAAGTATATATATTCCGGCTTCTTATGAGAAGGGAAGTTTAAATCCGGTTGTCCGTCTGTCCGTCCGTTGAAATGGGGTTTCCGAAGACCCCAGATATGATGAAGGCTAGGTTGCTATACATTTATGTCACATATAGTCCGGAATGTAGTAATGTAGTAATGCCCAAAATAAAATTTTTTTTTAAACATACCCATTTTCGGGCACAATAGAACTTCCCGAGTCCAAGTTTTATAATCAAAGTAAATGGGTTTTTCTTCCTAAAGACGTGGGTATATAAATCTGCCAAATTGGTTAAGAAATGGTTAAGTTATTAGCAAAATACTACAAAAATGTGCTAAAAAGCATCAACATTTTTATAAAAACTAAATTTTTAGAGCTGTTACATGGGCTATAGATACGTCTTATATATTTAGTAGAACATATTTGCTGAAAAACTCGGAAAAATCGGTTCAGATACAAAAAAGTTATTACCAAAATATAATTTTTTTTAAGAAAAATACCTATTTTCGGGAACCGTAGATCTTTCCGAGTCCAAGTTTTATTACCAAAGTAATTGGTAAATTTCTTCCTAAAGACGTAGGTGTATAAGTCTATCAAATCGATTGGAAATTCCCGAGTTATGAAATACCAATATTTACTTTTTATACCCTGCACCGAAGGTAAAAGGGTATATATAACTTTGTCATTCCGTTTGTAATTTCTACAATATTGATCTAAGACCATATAAAGTATATATATTCTGGCTTCTTATGAGAAGGGAAGTTCAAATCCGGTTGTCCGTCTGTCTGTCTGTTGAAATGGGTTTTCCGAAGACCCCAGATATGATGAAGGCTAGGTTGTTATACATTTATGTCACATATAGTCCGGAATTGTTTGCTATTGAAATTCAGGAAGATCGGTCCATAAATGGTTGAGATATGAGCAAAAAACCACGACTACCTCTAGCTTTTTCCATGAATCCCATGTTGTTGTTTTAATTCTTTTTTTCTGCATATCTCGAGAGCGGCAAGACCTACGGATTTCAAATTTAGTACAAACATGTTGCTTGCCAATACACAAACTCTCAAAAAAATGGGCGGGATTGGAAATGTGGGTGTGGCACTTCCCATACAAAGACGTTATACATATCTGTATATCTAGAGAACGAAACGAGCTAAAGTTCCCAAATTAGGTACAAACATATCGGTTATCAATACACAGTATCCCACAAAATATGGGCGCGATTGGAAAAGTTGAGGTGAAAAATTGACTACTAAAATATATTTGAAATTGCTAAATCGATTAAAAAACTAAATGTAGGGGAAAAACAAAAAAAAAAAATGTTGCAAAAATAGCGAAAATTCGCGAACCATTTTAATATTTCAAACAAGCCATAAAATTTAGTAAAAGTGCCTAAAACTATAAGGAATGGCAAAAATTCTATAAAAATTGCTAAATTAGCGGTAATTCGCAAAAATTTGCTAATAGCGGCACGATAGCAAAGTCTAATAATTATAAAAAATCTTTAAAATTGTAAAGAATCCAAAAACTTACAGGAAAAATTGCTTCTATTGGGAACATGGCTAAAATTATTTGTCGTAGTTTGCTCTTACAATTTTTTTGTAATATCACATAAATGTTTTCTCAAAAATTACTAAAATATTTGATTTTTTGTGTTCACACTATGTTCACATTGGACAAATATTTGTTTGCCGGCAAATACTTTTATTTGCTCAAAATCAGCTGTTATTTTATTTGATACTCAAAAATATTTTGTGTTCAGACTACGTTAATGAAATATTTGATGTTTGCTTTCAAATATTTCATCAGTCTGAACGTACCTTTACAAACACATTTAAAACAAAAACAAAGTTTTTAGAATTTGTTTTTGTTTTAAATGTAGTTGTTCGAAATAAGGAATTCTTTCGCACATTGGAAATAGGTTATAATATGCCTTTTTAATATTTTTATGTCCAGAAATAATGATGCAATTTTGTGTATTCTAGATACTGGGTACAAAAGTGTGCAGCACCAACACACATCAAGCTGATGCAAAACTTCAGTGTTTTAAAAATTTACTGTTTAAATAATCGTGTGTTTTCTATAATCAAAATTAAAGAAAAAATTAGAATTTCTAAAAATAAAAAATCATCATTTGAGATAAAAATCTTTAATCAAATTTTTGTTAAAAAAAATAATCCAGAATATGATAAAATCATCATTTTGGCAACGCTGTTTATATATTATATTCAAACAAGAGAAAACAAAAATTTGTCAAAGTAAACTTTGCCTGTCTGAAAGGGGACTTAGTGTTCTCAAATCCACATGTTTTTGTGCATTCAAAGTTAAAATAAGCTGTGTTCATTTACTAAAAATTGTTACGAATTTGTAACAATTGTTACTGGAAAGTGTTCATTAACCCAAAAAATTTGCAAGTTGAGATCGTCAAAAGAGAGAAAAAAATTGAGAATCAAAAAAATTCTTGCAAATTTTTACTAGTAAAATTTTTACTTGCAAGAATTTTTGAAACAGCTGTTTCATGTTGTTGTTTACAAAACAAACTTTTCCAAAAGAAGTTTATAATAAGGATATTTTCAAAATTAGTTAATGTTGATTTTTATAATTATTAAAAATATTTATGCGATAAGAAATCATACTTTTGTTTAACTTAGGACAGATATTTCGACATTTTATTGCTAAATAAAATAGCGAACTTGTTAAAAAAAATCCCTTATGTATTTTGTTTTGCTTTTAACCGATGAGGTCAAGGCGAATTCACTAGAAGGTGGGGTCAAGTCAACATATGGCTATCTTTTTCGGTGGTCGATTTGCCAAAGTTTGTATACAAACTAGTTTTTTTTATGTAAACAAACATTATTTTTTACTAGCAATACTTTTGACAATCCGACCACAAAAGCAGTGTTGTTGTAGAGTTGACCTCACCTTCTAGTGAATTCGGCTTGGATGAGGTGTTGTTATTAGTATTGTGAGTATAATGGTAACCTAGATACCCGGAACTTAACACTATTGCAGTTTAATACCCCATTACCTAGCATTTACACGTGAAAGTAATTTCATGAAAGTCGCAATACACTCACACTTTTTCACTAATACACTCACATTTTTTTACTTTCCACTCAGCTTTCAACGATTTTTTCAAGAAAGTAATTTTTTGGCACTTTCTGAAAGTAAAATGACAGAGCGGTGAACACTGTTGCCCACTAAACAGACT
The DNA here is from genome assembly GCA_943735925.1 of Pollenia amentaria. Lineage (NCBI taxonomy): Eukaryota > Metazoa > Arthropoda > Insecta > Diptera > Polleniidae > Pollenia > Pollenia amentaria. The sequence goes on from OX031008.1 coordinate 51,843,924, forward strand.
TATACAAATTTACAGGATCGCGGTAAAATAATAAATGTAAATTTAATTAACTTGTACACAAAAAAAAAATTATAATTGTAAATTTAATTTATTTTGTACACACAACAAAATAATCTAGATAATTTTACCAAGGCGAACATACGTAATTGATAATAATGGTCGCATCTTCAACTTACAATAAGCATTTCGTTATTTATCGCACAAATGAGGTAGTGATGAAGAATTGGTCATTATGATTTTAATACTGTGTATAAAATGCATCTTTATATCTTTTTTACTTTCCAAGTTGAGCAAGCAAATTAAATATTTCAAACACGTTTACTTCGCAATGTATTTTTTGAATAATTACGACGTTGCAGCAAATGAGCGATATATAGATTTAGAAAGACAAACAAGACAAACTTTTCTTGCCAATATGTTATTCCGTATGTATATCAAAATTTCCATTTTACTTACGATTCATAATTTTTGCTATCACACCTGCTTATGTTTTTCCTTATGACATAACCTATAAATGTAAACAAACAATTTCGTTTCAAAACAAACCAGCTGTTTTGTTTATGTTTGCCACAGGAAAATAGAGCGTGTTCTAATCGAAAAAATTACATATGTGTTTCCACATGCAAAGTTTCATATGTATTAAAGGGCTGCGTAAAATATTCTTAATGTTCTGTGTTCTACTTCACACAACTATCAATCGTATTATTTCACTGTAAACATACATAACAAAACAAACATAACAACACATTACTCTCACCAAAACAAAACAAGCATAACTTGAAAAGTTTTTCTCTTCTGTTTTGTTAGTGCTTGTATTATCAAAACAAACAGAATATCAACACAAAAACAGACAATGAAATAAAGAAACGGTAAATTATAGTAAAAGCATCTAGTGCACGTCATTAGGAATTCAAAGTGATCTTAGCTTATAACAGAAATGGATGCATTAAATGTAATCAAAATTGATTTTATTGAATTATTTTATTTTTATATAAAACTTTAAACGTTTATTTAAACAATATTTCTAATTAAAAAATTTTTTAATTTGTCAGTTATTGTTAAATTTGTTAAAAATTGTTGAAAATTTATAAAATAAGGAAGAAAAAACCCTGAAGAAGGCACTCAAAGGAGTGCCGAAATATTGGTTAAATAAACGTTTAAAGTTTTATATAAAAATAAAAAAAAAAAAGACTTTATGCTTAATAATTTAGTTATATTATTTCCTAAATTTTAAATAATATTTTAAAGGAACCTACAACTGAACTCATTGAAAACAACTCAAACGAAATTAAATCAAAAGTTTTGTCTGGTGAGTACAAAGTGATCTCAAGAGAGGACGCAGCAAAGTGTGGAAAGTTTTTCAAAGTATTGATCGTGGTGTGGAAATACCTGGCTATGTAGGTTGCAGTAAATGTACAAACATTTATAAATATAATAAGCTGACCACGTCAAATTTGGTGAAGCATAAGTACTACGTAAACGCCGAGTTTAAAAACGTTTCCGTTACACCAAAAATTATCGCAGACAATGCTACAAAAAAAAAAAATGCCGTTGATATATTCACAAAATGGGTGGTCATAAATTGTAGACCTTTTAAAATTGTCAGTGACTCTGGATTGAAAGAAATCGCAGATTTTTTTAGTTCTATTGGAGCTTAATTTGGTACAAATATTGATATCCCAACCTACATACCCGATCCAACAACAATTTCACACACTGCGGAAAAATACACCATTATATGTAGTACATACATATGTTTTTATTTTTTATTTCTATAAAAAGAATGAATTCTTCTTAATTTTATTTAAATATTACCCCTAAGTACCTTCATATACATATATGTATGTAAATAATAAACAATAAATTTTTGCAAATAAAAACTAATATTAACTATAAACTTTTTTAAGCTTTTATATTCATAACAAAACGCAAATGTTTCTCCCTTTGCAATTTTCTCTTTGGTTTATGTTTACAATCAAAACACTCAAACATGCTTGGAATGTTCTATTTCTGTTTTAATGTTCTACTTCATCTTTTTTCTAATTCAGCTTTATTTTAGTTCAGCATTGTTCTAGTGCAGTTTTGTTCTATTCTTCTATATTTTGATCGTAAAGCAAAACAACTGTTTTTGGAAGTATGTGTTTTGTAATGAGAGAGTAATATACACACACACTATCTAAATTTAATGAAATTGCTTGTAAGAAATATTTCTTGTGCTTGTGCATCTTTTTAATATGTATCACACGATTTGTGCAACTTATACAGATGGAAAATTTGACAGTACATATGTAAAATACATCCCGTGTGATAGCACCTTAAAAAGTTTCATTAGATAATTTAGTTAATTTGTATACATTATGAATTGATAAATAACATATTACAATGGAATGAATTATTTATTACATTAGCTATTTGAGCGGTTTCTGCAAAATATTGCGGTTTTGTAACAAATATTGACTCCCTAATGGCTTGGAAAAAGTTAATGCTGGCTCACACTGTTCAAGTTTTAGCCGTCAGGTCTTGAGCTTTTATGAGATAAGGGAAAAGAGAAGCCATTTATTTTCCTCTCTCTCCTAAAAACTCAAGACTTGACGTCTAAGACTTAAACAGTGTGAACCAGCATTTAAAATGATAATAATATACGCACAATTTTTTATTTTAATGTCAACATTTTTATATGTTGTTTTCAAGCAATCTTTTCACAAAATTCTAAGCAGTTTGTGTTATTACAAACAAAAAAAAACCTTGGTTGTACGAACAAAGAAGAAGTATAAAACAGGGCAGCTTAAACACCTAAAGTAAAACTGTGGGTAAGATATGCAACATGTTTCGCATGTTTTTCATCAACATATCCACAAAAAAATTTGAAATTTTTTCCCACAGTTTTATTTTTTCTACAAACGAACACATAAATGTAGAACATGTAACATTAATGCAACATATTCCTCAGAAAAGAAATCGTCATTAAATAATTTTCCAAAAATAAAATAACTTTTCAATCATTGGTAAATTTTTCAAGTTCTTAAGTAATTTAAACAAAATATTAAAATACTTTTTCGAACATAGAAATTACCTAATTAAATACGTAGTTATATTGCCTCAGAAACTTAGATAATTCCATGCTTCCCTTACGCTTATTTAATTTTATACAATGGGGGGATTCACAAGGTGTGCTATCAAGTCATATCGTCATTTAGGACAAATAATATTTTACAATTGTTTAAAAAAGAAATATTGTTCTGTTTCAAACAACATAAAAAAATATTTTTTGTTTTTAAACAATTGTAAAATATTATTTAGGACATTATGACGATATGACTTGATAGCACACCTTGTGAATCCCCCCAATATTTTTAGGTAATTTAACTATGTATTTTCTTGTGTGTATGTATGAATGAATTCATTTTATTCTTCTTCAAATATACATAACAAATGACAATTTATGTGTCTTTAAACAATAATGTTACTAAAAAGTTAACATAATATTTATTTCCAACTATTGCCCTAATAATTCCATCTTACCTAGCATTTACACATGAAAGTAGTTTCTTGCGAATCGAAATGCACTAAATTTGTTCACTAACAAACACACAGACCAGTATCCGGTTCAAATTTCAGCCTTATAACTCACGGCGTTAAGGCTATGCGAAGATGAATCTGTCAGTCAGTCCGTAATGTTGAAATTTATTATACGAGTACCTATATACATAGGTTATACATAGATTGTTAAATTAAATATTTTGTGTTGCCTTATAAATACTTTTATTGTTAACAAAGGGTTTTTTTTATATTTTATTATTGATAAAAACCCGAATTCTTCGTTCACCTCCTAAATACAAAATAAAATCCAATTCATAATTCATTTTATTCAACATAAACAAATATAAATTAATAAAATCACATTATTATCACATATTTACCGTAATGTATAAAATTTGTCCATGTCTTAGAATAATTATTGGGTACATACTCAAATATTCCTGTATATTCGTCACTACTTTAACTTGCAAATTTTGGCTGGCAATGTGTTCAGTTACTTTTTAGTATTTCTGAGAGCAATTTCTTTAAATTCCTACTTCCTCTCTCTCAAGGTCTATGCATTAGGTCTGCTTAAGGTGCCAGATATTTATTTGGTTCATTCCTCAACCATGTCAAAAGTTGTTTACATTTTGCTTATACAATTGGGGGATTCACAAGGTGTCGTAAAGTCATATGTCTTAAAATAATAACATGAAAAAATACGACTGTTGTGAGCAACCCCTCATAATTTAATGTGCTATTAATTACGACAGCACAATAAACATACCAAGCAGCGTTCTATTTATTTAAGCCATTTTTTGTTTACAAGCCAACAACAATATTTTTAAACCATTGTAAAATGTTAGAACATTATGACAATAAACCATGATAGCACACCTTGTGAATACCCCAAATGTATATTTTTGTTTACGTTTTTTGTTTTTTGCCACACATACATGCATACAAAACACGTTTTTCCTTTTGTTTTCGATGTAGTAGTAAGATTTTGACAACCGTGAGGAAAATGACACGAACAAAATGCCTGTTGTTTTTTGTACTGTTGTATTGTTGTAGCGGCAAGCAGACCTATTGGATAGGCCTTGCTCTCTCTTTGCAAGTTTCTGCTAGTAAAGTAAATTAACACACCTATAGTTTGAAAAAAATAGATGACAAAAACAGCTTTTCTTGATAGTATCAAAAAAATTATTCCTAAAAAAATAAAATTTTTACAATAAAATGTCAGGAGCTTTTTTTTTTTTTTTGCTCAACTGAAGTTCAATAAAAGTATATAATTTGAAATTTTTGAAAAAGATAATAATCGTCACCTAAACTGCAAAAGGGCTTAAAAACAAAAAAATTAGAAATGATTTTGTTTGTTTTATTAAACTACATACATGTTCACAAAATTTTATTTTTTCTAGTAGATTTGTTCATTAAAAAAAGAAAATTTTATCATATATGCAAACAAATTTTTGTTGAATAGTTCTATTTAAAATGTTTAAGAAAAATATATGACATTCCGAAAATTAAACAAAGTTAAATTCTATTTTAAAATATACCTGTAAACAAATAGAGAATATTTCTATCCAAATTCTTATAATACAAATTAAAATTGTTTGTCTCGCTTAAGTTGTTTGAAATTTATATTTAAAATAATATAATTAAAATATCAGTATCTCAATTCTGCAACTTTTTGAATGTTACTACCGGTATCGTTAAGTAATGAAAAATCTCGGTTACTTTAACAAATTTGTTATTCTTGTTTTCCAGCTAAAGGCTTGGTAATACAATGTATTACGACTTTGTGGAATCAAAATATTATGAAATTCTCTCCGTGTTTAAAAAAAAAAATAAAAATCTGTTGGTAAGTATTTTTCATGTTTACACGGATGGTTTAAGTAAAATAAAAGCAAAGTGAGTTAAATATAAAAATAAAAATGTTACCACCTTCAATATACTCTGTTAAAATGCGCTCTGGTGTGATGAGAATACATAAGTTTCTAAAATGGTTTAGAAAATGAACATTTACCGAACGATTGTCATATTTTTATCCGTATTCTCTTTTACTCAATGCATTTTGCTTTTACATGATAAGATTTTTCTCATCATTCTACATATATTTTCTTTAAGAAATATTAACTCAAAGTTGAAATATTTTTAAGAATGGTTAATATAACAAAAATAAATTTTAAAAAGAAATATTTTCACATTCTATTTATTAAAGTTTATTAAAATAATAAGATTAAAAAAAATTCTATTACATTTTCCTCTTATTTTTCTGTATACATATGGGGGATTTCATGTCAAGTCCCCCAGTTTTTGAAATCGATGTCTTCCGATTTGGATGAAATTTGCACCAACGTTAGTCCTATTGGATAGTAGCTTAGACACGAATTTTCAACAAGATCGGTAACAAAGTTTCTGAGTTAGAGGGGGTCTAAATTTGACATTTTGGCCAAACAGGTGTTCTTTCTCATCCATGTATCTTATTATTAGGGAGATCGAACGGTTATTATTCGACCGGTTTTAACCGGTTATTTTAGCTTTGCCCAAGTCGGTTATTTTAAAATGACCATTTTTCGAATATCGAATAAACCGGTTATTTTGGTATAATAAACCGGTTATTTGAGTAATGTGTAATTTATATACATTTTCCTTACTCTTGTTGTAGATGTACCCGTTATTTAAATATTTTCTAATTGAATATTGGCCAAACTTGAACTTTTTATGAAAAATGTCAAAACAAAATGTAACAAAGGTCAAAAAACATTATGAACACTGTAAATACAAATCGCTTATAAAAGTGTGTGTTCTTGTAGGAAAAAACCAAAAAGTATTCAAAATATTACAAAAACGTGTGCAGTTAAAAAGTAAATAGTAATTTGTGCGAGAGTATTCTAAATATTCAATATATTTTTATATAAAGGTTATCTCTAGATCTTTTCCGAACTCGATTAAAAAGACAAAGTTAGGTTCTTAAAGTGCCCTAAAATGATAAGTTACCAATGTGCTTCCATGTGACGACTTATTAATCACCTTTAATTAGTATACATGCTTGACATTAATGTGATCCAAATGAAACTTAACTCGAAGTAGTCCTAAGGAGACAACAAATAATAATTTACTAAAATACGCTGCAAAAAAATGAATCATTGGGTGAAATATTAGCCCGTTTTGTTGCCGAGGACGGAATGCCCTTTAACGCACTAAAAACTCTTAAGTAGTTCTAGCACATCGTCATGCTTAAAACTACAAGATTTCGGTGGAATCAACCATATGGGAAAAATTTCTACCAGTTTTATTTATTAAAATTCCAAGAACTAAAAAACAAAAATGAAGAAATCAAAAATAATTTAAATTGTAGTCGACGAATTGACAAATTTTTTACAGTTCACTATTCGTTTCTATTGAAATATATATATAAATATATATATATATTGCTGAAACAAAATAATTTAAAATAGATAATCCTGGCTAAGAGGTTTTGTTTGCAACTTTTGAAAAATATGGTTGATTTATATAGACATGCTTAACCACCAACAAATTAAAACTTATTCAAAATAAATTTTAGAGAATATTTCAAATAATAACTTTATAAAATTCCTATAATTTATTTGCTTTTGCAAAACGGTTATCTAGTTCAAATATCATTCAACAAAATTGTTGAAAACTTAGCTAAAATTGATCAATTTACTGGTTCCACTTTTCTTGGATTTTATCGTAAAATATGTGTTAGGTCTGATCTAAGTCATATCTATGTATTTTGTTGGTTCCTTACCTTTGCAAATTGTTTTGTTTTTATTCAAATTAACGTTTTATTTTAAAAACTTATTTGATTTTTGTGTTTTTAAGTATTCGAATTAAAACCGGTTAACCGGTTATTTAAAAATTGCTTAACCGAAAACCGGGTTTTTTAAAATAGCAACTATTCGTAATATTCGAAAACCGGTTATTGAAAAAAGTCGAATAATCGATCTCCCTACTTATTATCTATTGGTGTTAGCAAAATTTGTCCCAAACAAATTAGATTGCTATTTCTTCAATCTTTCGAAAAAAATTTTTTTGAATTTTTTAAAATTGTTTTTTTTTTAAATTTAAAACTTTTAAATTTTTTTTTTAAGTGGGTACTTTTTTTTTTTTTTTGCTCAATAGAAAGCTTAGGTCTTTTCCTTTAAGGTAGTTCTGGTCGCTTTCAGCTGTTAATTTTTCTGCTGGTTTTTTTTTGCTTTGGAAAGAAATCGCATTGAGTAGAGGCAGAAAACTTTTTCAACTTTAGTCTTCCATCGACAAGCGGTATTAAAGCATGGCATTGAGCGGTGCCATCGATTGTCTCCGCAGCATCGAATCTGCTCTTCAGTGTTTTCAATGTTTCCTTATGATCCTCAAGGCTACTAAAAGCTATTTAAGTTTCCATACAATAATTCTTTGTCCAATGGAATAAAGCAGTCGCATCTGCGAAATCAAATGAAATGACGAATTCCCCAGACTTCAAATGTATCTTCAAGATCTTGAAGAATGAGCAATGCTCTTTGACTAAAAAGTCATGGCTTCTTAAATTTAGCAATCCTTCACACATTTGTTCCACAAAATCATGCACATTTGAAATGATTGTTTTCAATATGCATCTTTCAGTCTGAAAATTGAAAAATCCTCGTCTTGACTTATTTTTTTTTTTTTATACATAACCCACTCGCGGCCCATAAAGCGACCAGAACTGCCTTAGAGCAAAAGGTCTAACTAAGCCTTCTTTTGAGCAAAAAAAAAATAAAAAGTACACACTTACAAAAAAATACAAAAAAAGTTTTATATTTAAAAAAAACCAATTTTAAAATAAACAAAAAAAAATTTTATAAAAGGATCTTATGTGATTAAGATTAAATTTTTTTAGATTATTTATCTTTTTGTTTTTAATATTATTATTTTATATTAATTTAATTATTATTACAAATAAATAAAAAAATTTAATTTGTCAACATCTCTATGGAAAAAAGTGATTTTATTCCTGGGATTAACATATTGTGGGTATTACAGTATCGAGGGTATTAACCCAGCATTTACACATGCAAGTGCAAGTTCGAAAAACACAATACACTCGCACTTTTTCACTAACACCACCACAATTTTCATACTTGCAGCCAACTTGTAGCTAACTTGCAAGACATTTCTGACGAGAGTGATTTTTTGGCACTTGCATGCAAGTTAATTTAAAAATATAAACAGAGTAGCCAAATTTGCTTGATTGCGGAAACAATAATAATAGTTTTAACTTTTTTTAAGTATATTTAAAAATATTTCGTTTATTTTTTTGCAAATATACCTATAGTAGACAATTGTTTTAATTTTAAAACATCAATCTCAATAGAAAACGTAAAAATAATTATTAATACCAAATGTTTGCATAAAAGTGTATCCCTGTTTTGCTGTTGGTAACTCTGATATATAAACAAAACAATTGAACTTGCACTTGACTGTGTAAACACTCAAGCTACTTGCAAGACTTTCGGCTATTTCTTCGAAATTTTCGTAGATAATACGTATACACCACTAGCAAGTAATTACTTGCATGTGTAAAGGCAGGGTAAATGCTAGTTATAGGTATGTTATATACCATCGGAAAGGTTAATTTGCCTAGTTTCTCAGCATAAGTTTTATTTTTAAGATTTTAGAAACACTTACACACAATTAGGAAAAAATTTAAAATAGTGCACATGCTAAAAATTAAAAAATCCTCGTCTTAGCTTAGAAATTATTTTTTTTTTATACATAACCCACTCGCGGCCCAAAAAGCGACCAACACTACCTTAAAGGAAAAGACCGAATCCTTTCTTTTGAGCAAAAAAAAAAAAAATTTTAAAAATAATATTAAAAAAAAAACAAAAAAAAAAACTTTTTAGAAAGGTTGAAGAAATAGCTATCTAATTTGTTTGGGACAAATTTTGCTAACACCAATAAATAAAAAGCAACACTGATGAGAAAGAACACCTGTTTGGCCAAAATGTCAAATTTCGACCCCCTCTAACTCAGAAACTTTTTGACCGATCTTGTTGAATATTTGTGTCTAACAAGATCGGTGTCCAATAGGACTAACCTTGGTGCAAATTTCATCGGAAGACATCGATTTTAAAAGTTGGCTCACTTGACATGAAATCCGCCATATGTAACTGTGGTTTTCAGGGGTAACCGCGTATGTCCATTTTTTAGATTTTGGCATGTTGATGCCATATAGATTAATTTTTAACGCTTACATGGTTGATTTTAAGACATACGCGGTTACCCATGACAACCACAGATAGGTATATCCTTTAAAGTTGTGATGAACTCTGTTTTTAACAAAAAATTAAGACTATAATTCAGAAATATATTTTCAAATCGCTCGAAATTCATTACACCTTCTAAAATTTATCGTTTTGCAATCGATTGATTTTCATTACATACCTGAGTATTCCTTAAAAAGAAATTTGTGTGTATTCATAAATATTTAATAAATGTTTACGAAACATATTTTGTATGAGACTTTTCCTAAATAAACGTTTGTTAAATTTAACAATAGCTCATGAATACGGAAAATAATACTTAGTTTTATTTTAGTCTTAATTAATATCTAGAATAAAAATATTCACTCTAAACAGGTATGGTTGTGAACATACATTTGTTGTTAATAGACCGGGATTTTTCAAATAATGTTTAAATTCTTGGAATTTTGTTAATAACTTGACCCAAGCCGTAGATAGGGCCAAAAAATTTCATCAGAAAACTTGTTTTTTTTTAATATATATATGTGAATTTCAGCCAAATCGTACCATAAATTAAAAACTTTAAATATCATGACAACAGTGACTTTCGGGATTAAACTTTAGAGAAACCTGGTTCCAGTCTAAACTAATGTATTATCCAAGTTTGATGTCAATTGTGGATTTTTAGTAGCACTTACCAATGCTGCCCAAACTTTAAGAAGTAAAATCAGTAAAAAAAAAAAACAATTAATTATTTTTTTATATGTAGCTTTCTGATTTAGAAAGTAGTCCTGGTAAATATGAGTGGTTCTCGAAGTATGAGGTATAAAAAAAGAAATATTTTTTTTAACTTCCAGCACTTAACTTCACTCGACTGCGAATTTCAGAACATGGCTGACAATTTTTGAATATTTTTACATTTAAAATATCTATCCACATTTAATTACTGAGTAAGGATTAATCACCTCTGTAATTTTTAATAACAAATTAAAAGTAAATGGCCTGACATGTTATTTAAACTGGTAAAAGTCTTATTGAGAATTTACAAGAGATCAATTATGAAAGATATTTATATATAAATGCATATGAATATAAACGTTAAATGCATATTATTTCGTGTAAAATCAGATGACATAAGTCCGGCGATAGTATTGTGTAAAGACAATGCAAATGTTTCAGTAATCTTTTTTGAATAAAATTCCTAATAATGAAACAATTTCCAAACGGTTCGGCAAGGTTCTCCAAATATTGAAGTATCATTTTAATTTTAACAAAACAGATTTTATTGAGATATTAAAATTATTTTTATTTCAGTTACCAGTTAAAGATCAAGTGACCCCTTACTGGCCCGGCAGGCTCCCAATCTTTTATCAAAATTCTCAATCGAGTTTTTCAATAAACTGTTGTCAATGGTTGGTATCTGCTCGATTATGTTGTTTTTAAGCTCATGAACTGTTGTGGGCTACAAAAACATTGTTTCTCTTGAAAGTAGCGCTATTCTGTTGAAACCACATATTCTCTAAGTCTAAATAATCATTTTTTCGCCCGATATTTATTTTATTCTTTATGTCTTTTTCTTAAACTTTTCTATTGGTGCGTATTGTTTTATATATAGTTTTTTTCAACGCAATCTTTGTTTATAGTTTTATTTACTACAACACATGATTTCGGGACTTAATTCTGATAGTTTATGAAAGTAGACCAAAACGAAGAACTTCTGCATCATTAGTTTGGTCAAAGTACATCAAATATTAATTTAAAAATTAATTTGAAGTTAGTAAGTATTATAGGGGAATTTGTCACGTTTAAGGTTCTTTTCTATGTCATAACTTGAGAACCACTAGTCCTGAAACAAATTTAAAAAAATTGAGAATTACAATTCCTTTAATCTGTTCATGCAACGTTTCGCTACATAAGCAACAGTTTCGCAGTTATAAATAAATGTATAAAGAAAAAAATATTTTTTGCCCAAAAAATTTAAATTTTTATACCCTTCACCGAAGGTAAAAGGGTATATATAACTTTGTCATTCCGTTTGTAATTTCTACAATATTGATCTAAGACCATATAAAGTATATATATTCTGGCTTCTTATGAGAAGGGAAGTTTAAATCCGGTTGTCCGTCCGTCCGTCCGTTGAAATGGGTTTTCCGAAGACCCCAGATATGATGAAGGCTAGGTTGCTATACATTTATGTCACATATAGTCCGGAATGTAGTAATGTAGTAATGCCCAAAATAAAATGTTTTTTTTAAGCATACCCCTTTTCGGGAACAATAGATCTTCCCGAGTCCAAGTTTTATAATCAAAGTAAATGGTTTTTTCTTCCTAGAACATATTTGCTGAAAAACTCGGAAAAATCGGTTCAGATATAAAAAAGTTATTAACAAAATATAATTTTTTTTAAGAAAAATACCTATTTTCGGGAACCGTAGATCTTTCCGAGTCCAAGTTTTATTACCAAAGTAATTGGTAAATTTCTTCCTAAAGACGTAGGTGTATAAATCTATCAAATCGATTGGAAAATGCCCGAGTTATGACCAAATTACTGAAATTGATTGATTGATTGATTTTATTTCCCATAATATTTTTTCATAAAGTTTTGTTATTTAATTAATCTAAGGCTTACAAAAACTTCTTACATACTAATGTATTAATCAAGAACTTACATACTAATAACAAAATGAACATTTTATATACAACATTTGCAAAAATAGTTCTTTTAAATATAATTCCGAAAAAAAGGGTGTAAAAATTGGAGACATTTGAAATATTTTATATATAAAAAAAAAAAAAAAAAAAAAACTAGAAAAAAATAACAATAAAAAATTATTGGGCAGTATTATAAACAGTGTTTATTATATCCATTGTGTGGATGAAGCGGTGGTAAAATAAAAGATTTGGACCTTCATGGAGGAGACCAGCTCCCCTAAGGGTCAGTAAGTCAACCGGAGAGAGATACTTTGCTAGCCTTATGCTCTCGATACCTCTACTATTTGAAAACAGCTTAGAACTAAACAAATTTTTTGCGTTCTCAAGAAACCTTATGGTCTTTTCAACCATAAAGACATCAATTCTGCCAAAGTCCACTAAACTATAAATTAATTTACAAGATGGTCTACGCAACACACCATCAGGCCCTAAACGAGATCTTAAGCAGAGACATGCAACAAGAATTCTTCTCTCCCATTTCCTAAGTCTCTCCATTTGGGAGGAAGATATTCCAAACCAAGCTGTAAAGGCATAGGAAATGAGAGGGCGAATCACTTGTCTATAAAGTCGTACTTTCCTACCCAAGCCACCCTTGCGTCTTAAGATACCCTGGTATAAATTGTACACCTTCTTCGATCTTTCTAAAACATTATCAATATGACGATAAAACTCGAAATTTTCATGAAAAGTTACACCCAAATATCTCACTCTATCAGAAATTTTGAAATTTTCAAACACGGAATATATTTTCTACAGTTGGGATAAATATATTTACGTTTGCCCTTAATGAACACAGCCACAGTCTTAGACATATTAAGATTAAGTCTCCATTTTCTGAAATAGTCATTTAGTCTTGTCAAATAACTTTGTAAACAAAGATGTGGTGTGAAAATATGTCATTTAAATGCTCAAAGTTTGAAAAACAAAATTGATGAGTTTCGTTATATTTTTGAAAACTCTGGTGTAGATATTGTATGTGTATCTGAGACATAGTTCAATGAATCTGTTCCGGACACCATTGTTGAATTACATAATTTCTGTTTATACCGCTGTGATCTTAAAACTCCTTGTGGTGGTGTTGCAATATATGTTAGAAAAGGAATTACATGTAAAATGCTGTATAATTCTAACCTTGAGGTAACCACAATTGATGATTTCACGAGTGATGATACTTCCAGTGATGATGCTTTAAATGATGATCAAATTGCAAATTTAAACAACAATATAATTAGAAAGAAAATCGAGTACCTATTTATCGAGGTTGTATCAGGTGGTAGGAAGCTACTAGTAGGGTCTGTATATAGACCTCATCATCGAATTAATACTAGCGATTTCTTAAAAGGGCTTGAAAGTTTGACCGTAAAGTATGAAGACATTATAATATGTGGAGATTTTAACTCAAACATTCTTGTTGAAAGCCATCTTACTGATGATATGAAATCCATTGGCTTGCATCCAATCAATACTTTAACCCCTACACATTATACGTCGACAACCAATACGTTGTTGGATATATTTTTCGTCAGTAATAAACAAAAGGTTATGCTTTACGACCAACTTACAACACCATGTTTCTCCAAGCATGATTTGATTTGTTGTGCTTTTGATTTTAGTTTGTATCATGTATCGGACCCTATAACCTTCTATGATTTTAACCTCATTAACCATAGTATTTGGTACTCCGAGCTTGTACAAGTTGACTGGAATTCCATATACTTTATGCCTTCTGTTAATGATCAGCTTAATTTCTTAGAAGATTCTCTGTCCCGTGTATTCAGAAAATCAGTTCCTCTTAAAGTCTTCAGACAAAGTGCTAAGAAAAAACCCTGGTTTAATGATGAAATTAAAGCAGCTATTGCTCACAGAGATTTTGTTTTTAGACGTTGGAAACTCTTCAAGATTACTGTCTTTCACTCTGAATACTGTACGGCTCGAAGAGAAGTAAATAGAATGATAAAGAGTGCAAAATCAACATACTATTCTAATCGTTTTACATCTGCTGTTCGCTCAAACAAAACTTGGAAAACTATTCGAGAAATTGGTATTAGTAAACCATCATCTGGAAATAGTACGGTGATCGATGTAGACAATGTTAATAAAAGTTTTATCAACATCCCTAATGTACCTGCTGATGTCAGTTTTTATGAGCAAAATCAATTATCAAGTCAGCAAAATGAGATATTCTATTTTCACTGTGTAAGTGAAATTGAAGTACAAATGAGCTGTCAATACATTAAATCGAATGCAGTGAGCTTTGATGACATTAATTCTAAATTCTTCAAAACTATTATTCCCCAAATGCTGCCATATATCACATACATTTTCAATAATATAATTACAAAAAGCGATTACCCGCGAAATTGGAAACATGCCAAGATCATACCTACTCCAAAATCGAACAATGAGTATCGTCCTATCGCTATTCTACCCTACTTATCAAAAGTTTTTGAGCGACTACTTCATCAACAAATAAATAAATACATCAACTACAATAACTTGCTGACAAATAGACAATCTGGATTTCGAGCAAAACACAGTTGTACAACAGCTTTAATTGATGTATCCGAAGGTATACGAGAAAGCATTGATGTTGGTGATATAGCATTCCTTATTCTACTGGACCATTCCAAAGCGTTCGATACGGTCGATCATCAAGTTCTTTGTTGGAAATTGGACAAAATGTTTAGTTTCTCACCTTCATCCATCCGTCTGGTTGCTTCGTATCTGTCTGGCCGTAGTCAATCTGTTATTTCAAACAATATAACATCAAAGTCGTTACCTGTTCTTAGGGGAGTGCCACAGGGATCGATACTTGGGCCCCTTCTATTCTCAATTTATATAAATGATCTAGATAAACAATTGTTACACTGTAATGTTCACCTATATGCTGATGATGTACAACTCTTTATTAGTAGTCCCTTGATAAATATAAATGATTGTGTTGAAAAAATAAATATTGATTTAAAACGTGTTCACACATGGGAAAATGCAAATGGTTTGTGTATAAACCCCACGAAGTCCAAATGCTTGATAATAAGGAAAAAAACACTGAAACTGTCGCTTGAACCTATGATATTACTGGACAACAAACGAATTGAAATTGTACAAAAAGCTAAAAATCTTGGCATTATTTTTAACAACACACTCACATGGTCTGATCATGTAACTGCTGCTGCTGGGAAAACATACTCAATGCTGCGAACGCTATGGAACTCCCAACACATCACACCGTTAAATATTCGAATGTTACTTGCAAAAACGTATATCATGCCAATTTTACTCTATGGATGCGAACTGTTTGCAAGTTGTGACTCAACAAGCCAGGGAAAACTTGAGAAAACTTACAATGCTGTATTGAGATATGTTTTTAACCTAAGAAAGTATGATCACATTTCCCATGTTAAAAATAAACTTTATGGCGTTTCTCTGAATAATCTGTTAAAAATTAAAACCTTAATGCTATTACACAAAATAATTTTCAAGCATGAACCAGTGTATCTTTTTGACAGAATATCTTTTACGCGTTCAAGAAGATCATATGATATAATTTATACTAGATATAGAAGTCAGGTTTCTGAGCGTCATTTTTACATCAATTCAATCCGCCTTTGGAACTCGCTACTACCGGCCAATAAATTCATTAGCAACGTCTTGCTTTTTGAGAAAGAATTATATAAATTTTTTATCACAAATTAATACTGTTTCCTTCTTATTATGTATAGTTATTAAACTTATTTGTTTATTTCTAGAAATTATTAAATTATTTTTCATAATAATATATCATTTTTTACTCTACAATATAAAAATCCAATACTATAATTATAAGATTTGTATCTTGTTGTATTGGAAATCAAATAAATAAATAAATATGTATTCAGTCCATTGTTAATTCATCTAGCATTTGCCCCCCTAGAAGCAACAAGAACATCGTCCGCATAAGTCAGTAAAAGATTCCCGTCCGAAGGCTGAGGTAAATCAGAAACATACAAATTGTATAGTACCGGACCCAACAAAGAGCCCTGTGGCACACCCGCTTCAACCTGTCTAATGTCCGAAAAGGTTCCCCCTACTCGCACCCTAAAAGTTCGCCTACTCAAGAAGCTGGCAGCCAGTCGACAAATACTTCTCCCAAAACCGAGGTTCAACATTTCATACAAAAGACCATCATTCCAAGCCGTATCAAACGCTTTGGCAAAGTCTAAACTTGCAACCATAGTAGGACATCTCCTATTAAGGCCTTCAGCAACATAATCAGACAAAACCAAAAGGGCATGGGAAGTAGAAAGTCCATTCCTAAACCCAAATTGGAAGTCTTTAAGAATTTCCCTATCCAAAATTACCTGGTTTATCATACCAAGAATAAAAAATTCAAACAATTTCCCAAATGCCGAGAGCAAGGATATTGGTCTATAACTGCCAGCTTCAGTAGAATCTGATCTTGGCTTTAAAATGGGTAAAACCAGAGCTGCCTTCCATACCTGCGGAAAGTAGCCAATATTTATGCAATCATTAAACAAAATTGCCAAATATGTCCAAACTGCATTATCCGATTTTCTAAGTACAAAATCTGGCACACCATCAAAACCACTGGATCTCTTGTTCACCCTCCTTTTTAAAGCAGAGCCAATAGATGCGGCATCAATAAAGCCAAAATCAGAAAGTCTTACGTCTGTGTGAACGGTCCTTCAGTCTGCAGTCAAAGAATTGTCAAACGTCGTCAAACGCCTGTCCAATGTCGCCAGTTCTCTCGCCACGACAATATCAGTCGAATTCCGAGTACCCAATTGGCCCGTTTGCTGCACATAGAAAAAACCATCTGCAAGTAAATTAGCCTTTCCACTATCATCAGAGACAATTACCCCCAGGGCCTTTCAAACTTTGAACTGCTGGACGAATATTCAATCCGTCAGCAGATTTAACCTTCCTAAACGTAGTGTTATTAAGTCTTACTTTGCCGAGGTAATCAGACAAATGCTCCCGCTCAAAAATAGATATGGCCCCTTGAATAATCCTATCCAAATTTTTTACCTCCGCCTTTATAATACTCGCCCTGCCAGGCTCAGTACACCTATGCAAAGCTCGTCTTAGTCTTTTTTTGTGAGTGATGAAATTGAAAATGTGTAATGGGAGTTTCAACATTCCCCTGCCTTTTATGACGATTTTCGGAACCGAATGATCCATGGCACCCAAGAAGGCACTATTTAAATTTGTAACACATTCGTCAATTTCAGACTCTGTTACGTTGCTGTCAACAGGAAGACTACGATCAGCAACATCCACAGACAACTTATTCCTGAATCGACGAATATTAATTTTAGCAAAATCAAACCTCGAAGGCAGCTCACGCAACACGCAGTCTTCTACACTAAGACAAATCTCCACAGCTTTATGGTCAGACTCATAATCAAGAGTACGAAGCAAAATTCCAGAAGAAGGTCCTAAATCCACAGTCGTTATAAAAAAAATCGATAAATGAAGATAAAACAACATTCTCTCTTGTCGGTCCATCAGTTTGCCTCACCTCCAAGTCAGGATTGGCCAGTAAAAAATCTCTTAGGTTTCGCCCACTAACATTAGTATACGGATCACCCCAATACGAATGTCTCGCGTTGAGATCACAACCAATAACAACATTGTTATTGACAGCCAGGTTTTATATTGAATCAAACGAATCAATAGCAAATGTATTGCTGGGCTTTAAATACATTGCAACAAAAACATTCGAACACCGAATACGTGTAGCAGTATTTTCAATCATACCCGTATAGAGGACGATCTCCTCACAATAAAAATTTTGTCTAATAGGAACAGCCGTTCCCCCACCACATCCGCTTTGTCGATCCTGTCTAAATAACGTATACCCCTTTACATCAAATCTATGCCTAGAATTGAGACCATGCTCAGCTAAAAGCAAAACGTCTTGTTTGTGTTCTGTTAAAAATAAATTCAGATAATGTCTCTTGTGTTTCGAAACTATAGAGTTGACGTAAATAAATATTGCCTTAAGTGAGTTAGCCATTTTGACGAAGAGTGAGAAGCATGCCAAGCAAGGCGGCTGATTTATCCTCATCATTACTCAACTTACGATAATCCTTCGCAAAAGCACCTATTATACCCAAACACTAAACTAATCCGCCCCCAAAGAAGCGCCTGCAATCATGATCAATAAAATCATATTGATTCATTGCATTGAAACCTCAGCCTTACTATAATCAGTCTGTGCAGCAGACTCACGCTGATATGACCTGGATGTAACATTTTTGCCAGAGGACCTTGCTACCGAAGCATAGGAGACCCCAGACTTCACCTCCCTATAAGGAACAGGCAAAACTTTGGATTGCAAATTAGCCCTAGAAACGCTTCGCGCCTCAAGTTTACGAATAAGCTCAATTCTACGAGGACATTCCCTAGCACTAGCTACATGACCCTCACCATTACAATTCACACACTTCACCGGTAAGCCTACTCTCTTTAAAACCTGACCAGTAATAGGGTCGGTGGTTAACGACTCCTGAACATTCTCCCCCTTTGGAGGCACACTACATTTACCTGGTCCATGAGACCCACCACATTTGACACACCTATATGTCATCCTACAATTAGATGACACGTGACCATAACGCTGGCAGTTGAAATACTGTGTTATACCTTTTCTAACAAATTTCCTTATAAAAACCTTGCATCGCAAAACGTATCTAATTTCATAAAATTTAGCTATATCAGAATCCTTTGAGATTCTGACAACCCATTTGTCAACACCTAGTTTTACAAGTAGTCTTGGGCTTAATCGTTCGTTTAAGTGACCGGTCATTATCGTTCAATTCGAATCAGTGAACGAGCTCGTTCTTTTCGTTCAATCGTTCGTTTCAGGTCACTTTGTCTTTTGGGTCAGTTTGTCTTTTGAATCATTTGTCGCTTTCGTTCAGTCGTTCACTTGTCTTGTCCTCTTTACTAAACAATCGATTGAATGTGTTAAAAGAAACAACATGTGAGATTACACTCGAAACATTATGTAAGTAAATTCAAAAGAATAGGCATTAAGTTTAGAAAACTGAAAATGTAATTAGAAAACGGATAATTTTAAATAAAGGAATTGTAAGGTAATTTTTTACTGTTAATTTTATAACGGAGATATTAATTAAAAATGAATTAACTTTTCTCTTTATTTACAATTAAAAAAAAGTACACACTAGGTACAAAAAATATATTCAAAGGCTTTTCAGTTAATTTGAACTTAATTTAAATTACGTACTAAGACAGCTAAAGCAGTGTTTTTATCTGTCATTATGATCTACCAAATGAGCCAAATATTTTTTCCTTTCTATTTTTTTTTTATTTATGTACATATGTACACATGTACTTCAGTTTTATTTTATGCATAAAAAATAACTGAACATATTAACAGAAATAAAAATCATTAAGGGTTTTCATGATATCACTAAAAGTCTCGCAAACTGTGCATTTTTACGCGCTCTCAAATGAACTGCCAAAAATTGTATGAGAATTCGTTTACACAAACTTCGTAAATTTGCTCAACAATTTTGACTCGTAAACTGGCGCTGTTCAGTTGTGCATTTATACAAATAAATTTGTTTAATATTTACCGCCGTTTTCAATGAAAAATTCAAGTGCTAATAATATCACAAACAATAAAATCTTGCAGTAATTTAAGCAAATTAGTCGTTATGCTTTATTTATGCTTGTTTAAAAAACAAATTTCACTTTTTATTCACAAATTTTAGCTTTTAATTTTATAGTTGTTTTCTTTGAATTGATTTTTGTATTAAAAATGACACAAAAATTAAAAAGGGTCTTCATGAAACGAGTCTTGCAAGTTTGCCTATTTGCACATATGGCAATTTTAAGCGATATCATGAAAACCCTTATTAATTTTTGTAGTTTGTTTTTGGAACATTTCTCGCCAAACGTGGCGATTTTAAAACTTGTTTATTTATTATATGCTTAGGTAATTCCATTTTAATAGAAAGAACAAAAAATTGTTGCGAGGGCTTATTCAAAGTAAGAGCCCAATTCTTTAAAAATTAATTTAAACAAAAATAATGAGAGAAAAAAATTTAAAATTTATGTGGTATTTTAAGAACAAAATACTTTTAAAAACAAAAAAATAATAAAATAATAGCAATTGCACAATTTAAATATCAAAATAATATTACAAAAATGAACAAATAGCAATAGTGATTATTATTATTCATGCGTTATATGTATTATATTCTCAAAGTATGTGATAATATAAATTTTATTTTCGTTTTTATTTTATAAAAACTAAAAAACCTTTTTAAAAAACACGCTTTTATTAAAATGCGCTAAAAAGAAAAGAGAAATAAACTTTAACTATCAACTTATAACATCATTAATAAATTTATATGATATAAAAGCGTGTCGCTTGTCTTTACACAATTTATTTGATTTAAAAGCTAGTCGCGAGATTTAAGTACTAGTATTTACATGGTTTGAAAAGTTTAATAGTTTAAATCAATCAAATCAAGTTATATAATTTACTTGTTTGTCTACACAAGTAAATCTCGTATATCATATAAATTATGTAATCTGTTATAAGTTGATAGTAGTTTTATACTATTCATTTATATTTTTCTTTGAAGCGCATTTCAATAAAAGCTTGTTTTTTAAAAAGGTTATTTACTTTTAGTTTATATTAAAACTATCATTCGTATTCTCATGAGTCCTTTCATTTGATACCCATCTTGAAGGCAAGCATTAAAAACTTAGTCCGCCATATATGATTTAGAGTAACGTCACTTTCTTTTTCGACTTATTCTCAGCAAGCCCTCCCATTTGATACTCATATTGTAGGAATGCATTAAAAATAAGTCTGCCATCTTGGGTGTCTTATAATGTTAGATTTAGAATAACGTAACACAGTTAACCATGCATCGTCATCTTAACTAAACGTGTTCAAAAATGACAGCTCAATCGGTTCGAGGTATCTGCTTCAAAATTGAGTTGCAAGATTTCACCGAACAAACATACATTGCTAATTTTTTTATATTTTAAGAGTCTTATTCATAAACGAATGTAATGTATACATTAAAAGTTTTTTTCCATACTAATTTCGTGCTGTAAAACTTTACTAAGCTGTTATAAATAAAGGGACTTATTTAAAAAATTAAAAGAAATAAATATTTATAAAATTTTCTGCTCAAATGAAAAAAATTAGCATTTGGCGGGTTTTGTATTAAGAACAACTGGCAACGCTCATGTAAATTGTAAAAAAATTGTGAAAAGCAGCCAGGGTTGTCAGATTTATTTTGATGTTTTTTGCCAAATTCTATGTCAAAAATCGCCTAGGCTTATTTTGCGTTTTTGACAACATAAAATTTATTTTAGAACTTTCTCCAATGTTTTCTATAAATCCTAAAAAAATATATTTCTTCTGAATCGCTAAAATTCTCCAAAAATGGGACAAAGTCGCCTTGATATATGTATATTTTTTTGAATAAAAGTAAAATTATTGGTGAACACACAAAAGATACAATAGCTTATAATAATCTAATTAAAGCAGCAAAACGTTTTTTTGTGTTTAGTATTAAACAAATATTGGATATATGTATATCTAAAACGCTATACACTTCACCGGCAAGGCAATTCTTACTGTTTTTTTTTAACAATGTATATTCAAAATATCGTGCGAAGGTACAAAAAGTGCTATTTACATTCATATAATTTATAACTCGTAACAATGAAGGCGAGTTTTAGTAGAGTAAATTATTAAAAAGAACTATTTCAACACAGACATTAGCAGTTGGATTTAAATGCATGTAAATACAGTCAAAGCAAGTTCTTTAAAATGGTAAGTACCTGACGTATCCTTATAGCTATAAGCTTTATGCAAAACCTGATATATATTAGATGGAATACCATCATTGATATAATCTTTCTAAATAACAAACGGTAAATTTGTCCAACAGTCTCAAAACAAGTTTATAGAAAATCAATAGCCAACAAAATCGCCATATATTTTATAAGCCGCCAAATCGAAAATTAGGTCGCCAAGAAACTTGACAACCCTGATTGTATTATGAAAATGTGTAAAGCAATGTGGCAATGAGTAAAAGAAATAAGTATATTATAATTGCATAACTTATGCTTTAAACACATTCGAGACAGCAGACTACCGACTTCAATATGTCAACAATAGAATACATGTGTGTATATGGAAATGATTATTTTAACGACGCACAGTGGCGCCCGTAGAGCAAGCGAGGTTGCAAAAATCAAAATTTTCATGAGTGCCGACGAAGTTTTGAATAAACCCATGTTATAGGAAACTTTTCAACGATTTCAAATATGCCACTCTTAATAATATCACATTTTTAGTTTAGAAGATATAACCGTTCAAAGTTGACCGACTTTCGGTTTTCAAAAAAACACACAATTTTTAGTCAATTTGTTGCGATTTCAGGTGTAATATCACGAAAAATAGGTAACGAATCGCCTTATTTTTTATTTGTATTGATTGATGTATTTATTAAATGTATAATGATAAAAAAAAAATTAACTGTTTGCTTTGTGTTTCTCCTGGTAAATCACTATTTAAAAACTATCCGTTTTTTCACTATTTTTCAACTTTGACGGAAAATAAAAAAAAACTATATTATTCTATATTTGCCATACGTGCAAAACCTGTTCTTTGATTATTTCTTTACATAATTCAAAAGGTTTTATCTGCCCGTACGTGCCCGTTTGGCTTCTAGAGGTAAAAAAGTTCAAAAAGACATGGTTGCAGAAATTGTATGGCGTCCATCCCTTATATGTTTTGACTGACAGTAGTTTGATCTAATAGTTTGAAAAAAAACTACTCATTGAAATTAGCAGGTACGTACCTCACATAAACAATACTTTGGCGTACAAATGGTCAGGAACAATATTGACTTATGGTCCCTACAGGTAGGCACAAATCTTATTTGGACACGTGCATAATATCAAAATTGCATTATTTAGCCTAAATCCATATGTATGCAGGGAACAGGTAAATTTTTAGGCATGGTAGCATAAGCCTATATATTGCAAAATAAGCATAATGCCTGGATTAGTCTACGCCTGAAAGTTGGCGCAACAATTACTGAAACCATTAAACAATTTAAGTACTGAAAACATGGCGTTGAACAATTTAAAATTATTTGAACTGTTTAGAAAGTCAACCAAACCAAAGTTTTTCACGGAAGTGAAAATTCTTCCTGAGAAGTTGACATTGATCAGCAAATGGGGCTGCGATGGATCATCCGGACAAAGCGTTTATAAGCAAAGGATATCTTTCGATGACGCTACAATATCGGACGGAAATATGTTTATGGCATCTGTTGTTCCTTTGCGGCTAAAATCGGATGATTCCCTACACTGGAAAAATCCACGTCCGTCATCAGTGCATTATTGCCGACCAATAATGTTTCAGTTTGCAAGGGAATCGGCAGAACTCATAAGGACTACGGTGAAGGACATTGAAGAACAAATAAGCAAGATTAAGCCTACAAAGCTGCAAATTGGAGAAGGAAAATATATTGAATGCAATTACGAGTTCCACCTGACCATGGTTGACGGAAAAGTCGTAAACGAACTGACAGGAACAACCTCAACAATGTCATGCCCGATTTGCAAAAAGAGTCAGAAGAACTTTTTTCAATTCAATTCAATTTATTTCATATATAATATGTTACATCTCAATTTTATATAATTAGTTGTAAAGAGTTTAAGATTAGTATCTTTTTCTGCTTAATTATAATATATTTCAATTAGTTATCATAGACAGAATTATATTGGAGGTAAAAATTTAGCAAAAACCTATCTAAACCCCTTTTTTCGTATTATTTTTATATTTTTTTTATCGATTTTATATTATTATTTGTCAGAAGAACTTTGGTAATTTAAACGATTCTACAAATGAGGAGAATTACGAATATGGAATGTCATCATTGCACGCAAGGATAAGGTGTATGGAATTCTTGCTAAAACTGGCATATACCCTACCACAAGAGGAGGAAAACTTCGATGAAAATACATCAATAAAGGATAAGGAAAAGATCAGAAAGAAGCAAATACAGGATGCTTTTTTTAAACAAGTTGGACTAAAAGTAGACTGTCCCAAGCACGGATACGGTAACTCAAACGATGGAAACACTTCTAGGAGATTTTTTGAAAATGATGAGGCAGTAACTAGAATCATTGGAATTGACAATCAAATCGTGAAAAGATTGGGAACGATCTTGGATGTTTTAAACTGCAAAGAAAATGTCAATTCTACAAAATATGGAGAATATGCGTCGAAAACTGCATCTCTTTTAGCAGAAATGTATCCACAGAAGAAGTTGACCCCGACCGTCCATAAAATATTGGCGCATGGCAAAGATATAATTGAGTACCAGTCTTTGCCAATTGGAGAGCTTTCTGAAGAAGCACAGGAGTCTCTTAACAAATTTTATAAAAAATATAGATTGCAGAACACATTCAAAGCATCAAGGGTAAGGCAAAATAAGGACCTCTTCAACATGTTGGCAGCATCTTCCGATCCACTTATTTCTTCCCTGCGGCATGTGAAGTCACGAATAGAGTTACAAAATAATTATAGTTTAGAAATGGTTAGTCTTTTAGATATACCTTCTCTTACGAATTGTGATGAATATTTTACAGAAAATTGAAAAAATAAATTTAAAAAAAAATAATTTTTTTTTTAATTTGTTGGGTAATAATTTAAAACATAAAACCCTTAAGAAAAAAAATAAAAACAATCTAAAAATGTAAAAATAATTTTTTTTAGTTACCATAAAATTGATTTTTCTACTAATTTTAACTTTGATTACCCATAAGTAGGCCCCTACAAAGCGTAGCACCCTTTCCAAACGCTCATTTCATAGGCTGAACAGTTATCTATCATATGCTGTTTAAACTGTTCAATTATCTTATTCAGTTCAAAAGATATGATTTTTGCAACGAAAAAACTCAAATGGCGCCACTGTGCGACGACACGGCTAAATGGCTGCAGGTTGTTGTCTATGCTAAGTTTGTCGTTGTAGTCAAATTAAACTAATTTCTATTTTTGTACGCTACAAAACAGAAAAAGTGCTGCTAATATAATCAAAAATTAGAAGAATTAGTGCTTATAATATATAATAATAATTTTTTGGTTAAACAGCAAAGAACCGGATTGAAACAAGAATATAAGCGCGGCTCACCACCAAATCTATATTATTATTACTTTTTAGTATCCTTAAAAGAAGTTATATAAGAAGATGTTTGTCACGCCAACGCTCTTAGTTTAAGCAGTATGGGTATCATTGAAAAATTGAAAGTGCTTTTCACATGGTGTTTATAGCACACCGATTTATTAACCCATTAAGAGCCCATTTCAAATGCTCATACTTCTTGACTGACTTTTTTAATAAATTTGCTTTATCTTTAAATTATGTCGATTTAATAATAATTATTTAACAATAATATACACATGTTACCATAGTTATTAGGACTTTGATTAATAAAGTTTTTCTGTATTGCGGGTTTTCAGCCTTCCGGAATACTTTTCAAATATTTACATATTTCAATATGTAACAAGTGCATAAACTATTACCAATATATATTTTAACTCAAACTTATAAATAAATTGTGAAATTTTCAAAAATAAAATTTTTTTAACCCTAATAACTTTAAAATTTTATATGATGAAGTTTCTAAAAATATAGCATACAAAAACTTGGGGTGTTCTCTATAACATATTATATTTGAGGAAATATTATTATATATATCGACAAAATTTTAAGATAAATCCTCTTAAGGGGTTAATAAATCGGTATATTTAATACATCATATGAAATGTGTTTCGAAAGACTTTATTATGATACCAATACTTTAAAGATTCAGATTATATTTTTTTCCTATACTATTGATAAAGTGCTCTAAAACCTTTACGACCTATAATTCATAAACTTAGTGCGTTGATCCAAAAAATTACAGTAGAATCGCGATACAGTAATCTTGCGGTCAAGTTAACCAAATTTTAGCGCTTCTGTGCCGATCTAAACGTTAACTCTAAGTTAACTTTTTAGATCGTATTAGTAAAAGTACTGATTTGTACAACGATAACGAATTAGATTAAATTTTAAGCTGCAAGTTGAGAGTTTAAACAAAATTGAGAAATACATTAAAGAAAAACTATCGGCGTTGTATTATTGTATATCTGAAGTTGCCATCTCAAAAATAAAAACGAAACGTCACAAAATTTTCGAGGCTTTGAAGAATACATAGGATACAGGAAAACATTACATAGACCAAAATATGCCGATCTTAAAGCAAGTTTGTACAAATGTTTTCTTGCATAGAAAACGTAATTGCGCAATCACTGTTCTAATTTCAATATCAATAGTTAAGCGCGAGTTCGTGTAACTGCAACCTGAAAAGACAATAATGTCAGTAATGGATGGCTGGCAAATGTTTAGAAAATACCCAGAATTCGCTATCTGAAAATTTTTGAAGAACTTATTTTCTGACAAACGTCAAATGTAGCACCTAACACATAATACATGACTGATTGTATAATTATTAATTACAAATTTTAGCTGGTACAAACTAGATCTAAGTTTCTTTTTTGTACAGATGAAAACTAAGTCATTAAAAAAAAATATAGTTACATATGTTTATTATTGCATTTTTTACAATTTAGAAAAGTTAATAAATAAGACGAAAAAGTTAACAACCCTTAGGACATTTCAGTTTATTTTTTCGCGATTATACTGTATATTAGGATTTTTTTATTCAACCTGCCATGAAGATAATATTCTTTATGAGTTCCAAAAACAATAAAATTAAAATATTTTAAATGTTTTTTAATAAATTCATTTGTTTTTACGTTAAAAAATTTATCATAAATAAGTATTTATATATTTGTAGGCTTAAATTAAGTCTTTGTACGAGTCTGCAATTATGCATGTTGTTAAATTTATAAAAATTAAAAATGATAGTGGCACCACTGAAATGTAAATACATAATTAAAAACATAGCTGTTTATATTTTTTCAATTGTGGCTGTCGTCTTCAAAATAATTCAGTAGCTGATTACGCGACTACAATTGCAACCTGCAGCATTTGTAGTCGTGCCTTCGTGTTGCCTGCTGTCTCGAATGTGTTTAATGCATTATACAACACAAAAGTATTGTTGTTTCTTTTCAACCAGTTGTCCGGCAAGCAAGTGACCGACTGATTCAAAAGACCCAAGTGAACGATTGATCGAAATTGAACGATGAAACTGAACGGCCGGTCATCGTTCATCTGACTGATCCGTTCAATTGATCCAGTTCGTTCATGACCGACACAACTCTATTTACAAGGCTAACCACATTAATCTTCATGTTAAGACCCTCAAAGTAATCAAGTATCTCCTGCGGTTGAAACGAATGAGATAGACCCTCAATAACGACAGTAAAAGGTCGTAGACCCTTAGGAGTGTACGTATAAAACTCAACATTCTGTTGCTCAAGTATAGCCCTCACCTTACCAAAATCCTCAAGCGTGCAAACCCCTATATTTACCACGCCCTTACCCAAAATCTTCAAATTAAAATTTTTATGACCTAACAATTCGTCAATCTTATCAACTATTTCCCTAATATTAATGTTATAGGTGGTTATTACAGGAACAGACTTACTCACCCTCTTGCCTTCATCAACATTTGCTTTTGCATTCGGTATCTTGCGACTACTTCAGAACTTTTTCGGCTTTCTTGATTCGACTTAGCTTTTTGACTTTCCACCCTCAAACTTATCATTCCCCAAAAGCATTTCATCCTCACTGAAAAAATTTGCACTATCAATGTTCTTTTGGACTTTATTCATCAAGGTTTCAACAGCTTTCGACCATTTCACATTTTCCTCAGAAATATAATTAAATTTCTGAGTATGAAAATCAATTTCAGCATCCTTCTTCAAAATTATCCGCTGAAGTTCATCTATTGAAACTCCCGCACGGGCACGCTTGATAGGATTTACACTATCCTCATCCATCCTGCAGCTTCCAATAGTCAAGGGGCAATACCTATCTGCATTGGTCAACAGACTTAACAAAATTCATCCCCAATCAATAGATCACACACGTAATTTTGCTACAAAACCTCAATCCAAAACGATTTTCTTATCTTGAATGGTTTTTTAAAAAAATTGCTTGAAAAAAGCACTGTACAACGGAACCACTGTACAATGGTGCCTTCTATACACTTCTCACACAAACAAGTAATGAAAAAAATTTTCTCTATCAAAAATTTTGTTTTAAAAATTTTTTTTAAATTTTTATATTATTTTCCAATAAATCACTTTTATTTACTTTCTATTTTTTAATATTTACTTTTTTTTTTAGCTATAAATAGGTCTTCACTCGACCACTGCCTAAAGCAAACTCAAATTACTAAAATACCAATATTTACTTTTTATACCCTTCACCGAAGGTAAAAGGGTATATATAACTTTGTCATTCCGTCTGTAATTTCTACAATATTGGTCTAAGACCATATAAAGTATATATATATTCTGGCTTCTTATGAGAAGGAAAGTTCAAATCCGGTTCCCGTCTGTCCGTCCGTTGAAATGGGTTTTCCGAAGACCCCAGATATGATGAAGGCTAGGTTGTTATACATTTATGTCACATATAGTCCGGAATTGTTTGCTATTGAAATTCAGGAAGATCGGTCCATAAATGGCTGAGTTATGAGCAAAAAACCACGACTACCTCTAGTTTTTTCCATAAATCCCATGTTGTTGTTGTTATTAAAATTCTTTTTTTCTGCATATCTCGAGAGCAGCAAGACCTACGGACTTCAAATTTAGTACAAACATGTTGCTTGCCAATACACAAACTCTCCAAAAAATGGGCGGGATTGGAGAAGTAGGTGTGGAACTTCCCATACAAAGATGTTATACATTTCTGTAAATCTGGAGAACGAAACGAGCTAAAGTTCCCAAATTAGGTACAAACATATCGGTTATCAATACACAGTATCCCTCAAAATATGGGCGCGATTGGAAAAGTGGG
Source organism: Pollenia amentaria (assembly GCA_943735925.1). Classification (NCBI taxonomy): domain Eukaryota; kingdom Metazoa; phylum Arthropoda; class Insecta; order Diptera; family Polleniidae; genus Pollenia; species Pollenia amentaria. Next base: position 51,873,430 of record OX031008.1, read on the forward strand.
CGTGGTACTTGCCGTACAAATACATTATTGAAAATACTCAAAATTTTAAATTTTAGGGCTCTAGTATGACATATGAACACGTTTTATATACCAAAATATCAGAAAAACCCTGAAACTTTTCTCCCAAAAATGGAAGAATTATGCCCAAAATAAATTTTTTTTTTAAACATACCCATTTTCGGGAACAATAGATCTTCCCAAGTCCAAGTTTTATAATCTAAGTAAATGGTTTTTTCTTCCTAAAGACGTAGGTGTATAAATCTATCAAATAGATTGCCCGAGTTATGACCAAATTATTGAAATACCAATATTTACTTTTTTTTATATAATTAAGTTGTTTTACTTGTGTTCCCCCCTCCCATTTCCCCATCATTTTTTCGTTTGTTTACAGGCACCAGCATCATGTCCAATATGACTTCCGTTATCACTCTGCTTTAAAACTTTGATCTATTTAACGAAATAATTTCTACAAATAGAGATTGGGAATTTTTGCATCTTAAAAGCTTGCAAAAACAGATAAATCTATTGTATGGCAACACGCCAGTGGTGGTGGTGTTTTTCCCTTTTTCGCATATTCACCTTTCATACACAAACAACAAACTCACACAAAGATATTTGCTTATATGAAAAAAATATTCCACGGCCTATTTACTTATATTAAAGTTAAGTTCGCATGTGGTCGAGTGGTCTAGGCCTTATGTCACAAGTAATCGTCTGAGTGTTGACGGGTTCAAATCCCATTCGATAATTTTTTTTTCTCTTGGTATTTATAAATTATTTTTAATTAAATAAAAAATATATCAGTTTTTGCTATTTTTACTTTTATATCCTTTAAAAACACTTTTATACCCTCCACCACCACTGTGGTGAATGAGGGTATATCAAGTTTGTCATTCCGTGTGAAACTTTTTTATTATACATCTAAGACCCCATAAAGTATATATATTCTGGCTCCTTGAGTAATTCTAATTCGATTTAGCCATGCCCGTCTGTCTGTTCGTGTGTCCGTCTGTTGAAAACACGCTCACTTTTGAAAAACGCAAAAGAAAAGAACAAACTTGGTCTCAAATTGCTTGTAAATATCCTAAGCAGTTTGGGATTGAAATCCAGCAACTTCGGTTCAGTAGGATCAGAACTATGAATCAAAATGTGGAACCACCACCCTGAAAAAATTGATAATTTTGATACAAAAACTAACATAAATGGTTTAATAATGCACAGAATGACATAAAATTTTGCTCGAACTTGGTTTGTACGAATGCAAGTCATACTGGTAAATTTCGTGACGATCGCTCCATAATTTACCATAGGCCCCATATAAACCCATCTCGAGGAAAACAGTTTAGTACGCCTAAAACCGCAATAAAAAACGCTAGCATACTTAAATTTGGTACGTCACAGTTTTATAGGACCAGAAATTTCACTGTAAAATTTTTTGAAGATCGGTCAATAATCCGGAAAACAGTTTAGTACGCCTAAAACCGCAATAAATAACGCTAGCATATTTAAATTTGGTACGTCACAGTTTCATAGGACCAGATATCATACTGTAAAATTTTTTGAAGATCGGTCCATAATTTACACTAGGCCCCATATAAACCCTACTCCCGGAAAACAGTTTAGTACGCTTAAAACCGTAATAAATGACGCGATCATACTTAAATTTGGTACGTCACAGTTTTATAGGAGCTGAAATCACAAGGTAACATTTTTTGAAGATCGGTCCACAATTTACACTAGTTCCCATATAAACCCTACTCCCGGAAAACAATTTAGTACGCCTAAAACCGTAATAAATAACGCTATCATACTAAAATTTGGTACGTCACAGTTTTATAGGACCAGAAATCACACTGTAAAAGTTTTTGAAGATCGGTCCATAATTTACACTAGGCCCCATATAAACCCTACTCCCGGAAAACAGTTTAGTACGCTTAAAACCGTAATAAATGACGCTATCATACTAAAATTTGGTACGTCACAGTTTTATAGGACCACAAATCACACTGTAAATTTTTTTGAAGATCGGTCCATAATTCACACTAGGCCCCATATAAACCCTACTTCCGGAAAACAGTTTAGTATGCCTAAAACCGCAATAAATAACGCTAGCATACTTAAATTCGGTACGTCACAGTTTGTTAGGACGAGAAATCACATTGCCAAATTTCGTGAAGGTTGGTCCATAATTTACCCTAGGCCACATATAAAGCCTACTCTCGGAAAACAGTTTATTGCGCCTAAAACCAAATAAAGCTCACTTTGGGAAAATAATAAAATTCGCCTAAAACCATCACAGATATAGATATTGCGGTAATATGTCTTACTTAAATTTATATGGCCAGAAAAAATATCATGCAAATTTGTGAAATTTTCTGTTAACGCTAAAACTAATTACACTGCTGTATTGAAATTTATTCTAATTTTTTGTTTTTGTAATACTAGAAATCAGTCTTCAGAATTTTAGGATGATTGGGCCATAATTTACCATAGGTCCAATACAAATTACCCTCCTAAAAATTATTTTAGTTCGGCTAAAACCTTTACGAATCATGATATTTTACTCAAGCATGTTCAAAGTCCTAACAAGAAACGCATAAAATTTTCTTATTGTCGGTCAATAATTTAATTAATGTCTAAACCGCAACTTATTTTAATGCTTACGCCCGTTTTTGTGAAGCTTAGTTAATATTATATATGTATTTATCATATAGAGCTCACTCCTGTCGGTGGAGGGTATCAAAGATTCGGCACAGCCGAATATAGCACTCCAACTTGTTTTTATATAAAATTTATAGTTTTGTTCTAAATAAAGGCGCATTTTTTTCTGTGGCTAATCATCTATCTATATATATAAAAATGAATTATGTATGTTTGTATGTTTGTATGTTTGTATGTTTGTATGTTTGTTTGTCGCTTTATAGACTCCGAAACTACTGAACCGATTTTCCTGAAATTTTTACAGTAACATCACGTGAGCCCTAAAAATAAAATAGGCTACTTATTTTTTCGATAGGGGCAGGGGAATTGGTACCCCCCATAGGATGCCAATATTAATTATCGAACCGATTTTCCTGAAATTTTTACAGTAATATCACGTGAGCCCTAAAAATAAAATACGCTACTTATTTTTTCGATAGGGGCAGGGGAATTGGTACCCCCCATAGGATGCCAATATTAATTATCGAACCGATTTTCCTGAAATTTTTACAGTAACTTCACGTGAGCCCTAAAAATAAAATAGGCTACTTATTTTTTCGATAGGGGCAGGGGAATTGTTACCCCCCATAGGATGCCAATATTAATTATCGCATATCTTAAGAGCCGCTGCACGCATTTTGCTGAACTTTTTGTAGTAGGATCTTCTGAGCCCCGGAATTGAAACAAAATAGCAGCGGGGGTATAGGAATACCCCATAGGACGCCAATGTTTAACATCGCATATCTTAAGAACTGTAATAGTGAGAATGTTCAAACTTTCTAAAAGTCACTCTTATGGTATACTACACTTTTGAAAATAATAATAAAGCGGGTAGGCGCAGGGGGGGAAATACCTCCCATAGGATGCATACATTAAATATCGCTCAACTGAAGAACTATTAAAGGGAGAGTCTTCAAACGTGGTTAAAGCTACTATTATAGTAAACTATAAATTTCAATATAAAAATGTGCGGGGTCAGTGTAGCGAAGCGCACCGGGTTAAGCTAGTTTTATATAAAAACCAAACAATTTATTTTTGGTAAAACCCTTATTATCTCAAAACAAGAAATTCCGACTTAAGCCATTATTATTTAATGCCACAGATATATTATATATGTAGATTATTCTTATCGCACCATGGTGAAGGGTATATAAGATTCGGCATAGCCGAAAATAGCGTTCTTACTTGTTCTAGATTGTACCGTTTTTTTGTATTCAATGTACTGTTTTTCAGAATTTTAATCAGGCTACCCTACTTGAGAAAGATCACAATATAATAAAATTTTATTAATTTGCCTTAAATAAATTCATCATATAAGCATCGTTGCAAGGCGAATTCGCTAGAAGGTGAGGTCAACTCTACAACAACACTGCTTCTGTGGCCCGATTGTCAAAATTATTGCTAGTAAAATAAAAAATGTTGTTTACATAAACAATTTTTTTGTATATAAACTTTGACAACTCGACCACCGAAAAAAAAACCATATGTTGCCTTGACCCCACCTTTTAGTGAATTCGCCTTGGTCGAAACTTTTGGTGCCAATTTTTCATCGGCAGTATGAAATATAAAATACATATGTAACTGAAATTTAGCTCATAGAATAAGTTCGAAAAATAAAAAATGTTTAATATAATAAAGTAACTTATGAAAAATTCCCAGATTCTATTTGTTAACATAGTTGAGTTAAATACATTCAAATTATAAAGTATCACTATCCAGTGTGACACAAAGAATGCTGACGAAGGCCGTAGCGGGCCAGAAAATGCATTACATTCTGCTGGTGTCTAATAATTGTAAATGTTTCTGTACATACAATATACTTCATTGCTATCCAAAGAATAGCTAAGGTAAAATGAAACAAGAAGATAGAAGATAATGGTTTGGTAGTGTATAAAGTCGTTCCTAAAAATTTAAGGAATATAACTAGTACAAAAAGCTTTATAAAAAACATAACTTAAATTTAGCTCATAAAATAAATTAGAAAAATAAAAAATGTTTAATATAATTAAGTAACTTATGAAAAAGAAATAATGCCCAGATTCTATTTGGAAATATTTTTCCCAATGGACGATCAAGGGGGAAAAATATTCATTTTATTTATTTTCATGAATGATTTTACAACTAAACAAAATCAATGTAAAAAAAGGCTCAAAAATACTTAAACGATTATGGTATTCTGCAAAGCAATTCCTTTTGCTTGTAAAGCAGAGATGGACTTTGCACATAGCACCAATGTTATGCCTTCTATTTTCAACACCTTTCTTTGCGAAATTTAAACATCTCTTCACTTTGTTCGCCTTTTTGTATATTTCGCGCTGGTAAGTTAAGTTTTGTGCTAACCTTAGCCTTCCCTTTGAGCAGGTCTTACTCTCTGCCTTGATGTGAAATCACTTATCCAATTTTTTTACTACTGGAAATAGTCTAAATTTAGAACATTTTACCCTTATTCAAGTTTTTGGAAACACTAAGGGCCATTATTACAACTTGCCGTTAGTTAAAAGTAGGATTTTGTCGGACGTATAACAATTTATTTATTTCTTTTAACTTAGCTTAAGCCTACCCGGTAGAATGAACTTGTCTTTAAGTTATTGCGCACTTAAGTTTTTAGCAAAATTTAAATAGTAAAAAATTTTTTCTATGTGGTATAAAATCCTACTTTTTTTATTTTGTGAAGAAACTAGATATGTAGTTGTAGTTAGGAATAACAATATGTAGATTGATGATTGATGGAATGTTAAAACAAGAGATAACGAGAAAGAGGACAATGTCAGCAAAGACCCAAAGGTTGGGAAAAAGACCACAAGCAGAGAACAGCGATGCAACTCAAAGAACATATTCACTTCAGGATTAATGATTTCCAACTTATGAAGTGATTTTGGCAGCGTGTATGAATTTGACAAGTTCCTTGAATAAGTCAGTTTTAAAATCCTTGAGAAGGGTTTCAAGATCCATATATCTATTAAAAATTGAAATATGTGACTATATTTAGAGCAGTTAAAAATAGAATAGTTATCAGTTTCTTGGATATTACAGGTATCACAGATGTCTGATTTTTCCGCCTTGATAAGTTTGAGATATTGTTATTTGTGAACTCTATTTTTTCCAAACGAATCGTTTGTCTCAAAACATTTCAAACTTTCACATAACAAAAAAGAGAATGTTGTTTACAAGTGCACTTTTGAGAATTGTGGCCAATATGTGGCAAACATGCGTCACTTCAAAAAACATTTTCAAAATCATTTATCATTTATCGATCCGACACTCATTCGGTCGTGGTCTTTGTGAACAGACGTGTTTTTTTAACTCCGCATACGATTCTTTTTTTTTAACATAAATTTGTTAATAATATTTAACAAGCGAATTTGGACGCTTAAAATAAAAGTGAACAATAGAATAAGTAAAAATAAAAAAAAAACAAGTAAGAGTGATATATTCGGCTATGCCGAATCTTATATACCCTTCACCATGGTGCGATAAGAATAATCTACATCTATATATATAAAAGAGTTGCGTGAGTGACTAAATGACTGACTCATTCATCATCACCCAGCTCAAACCGCTGACCCTAGAAACTTGAAATTTGGACTAGCAATTGGTCACTCTCCAAATCGATCCACTAAGACGGAATTTTTCGAAATTCGAATGTTTAGGGGGTAAAAAAAGGTAAAAACGGGAAAATTCGGTAACCTTATATCTCCAAAACTAATAGAGGTGCAAAATAAATGTAATACTAATCGTTGTTCTTTAGAAAAATAAGCGGACAGGTGTCTGGTACTTTTTGGAAATTCAGACCTTTAACGGAGTAAACGGGGAAAATCTGCATTTTGGTACTTTTTGTCACCCCATCTATCTTTTAAACCCAAAAACATAGAAATAAGGGTTATATCACATTTGAAACTTATCTAAAAAATCCAAATACGAATTTGGTACTTTTTCGAAATTCGGACGTTTAAGGGGTAAAAAGCGTAACTATTTTTGGTACTTTTTTTATAAAACATTTTTTTTTTATTTATTGACATATTCGTATTAAATTAAGGGCTCCCACTACAATATTGAAATTTTTTATGCTTCAATTGGGAGAAAAAAGTACCAAAAAGGAAATTAGGGAGTAAACGGGTAAAATCTGTATTTTGGTACTTTTTTGTCACCCCATCTATCTTTTAAACCCATTAACATATAAATAATTGTTATATCACATTTTAAAGTTATCTAAAAAAGCCATATACGAATTTGGTACTTTTTCAAAATTCGGACATTTAAGGGGTAAAACCCGTAATTATATTTGGTACTTTTTTACAAAACATTTTTTTTTTTATTCAAAAATTTAGTTTTTATTGTTGTTCAATAAAAAAATAAGCGGCCAGGTGCCTGGTACTTTTTTGAAATTCGGCTATGCCGAATCTTATATACCCTTCACCATGGTGCGATAAGAATAATCTACATCTATATATATAAAAGAGTTGCGTGAGTGACTGACTGACTGACTGACTGACTGACTGACTCATTCATCATCACCCAGCTCAAACCGCTGACCCTAGAAACTTGAAATTTGGACTAGCAATTGGTCACTCTCCAAATCGATCCACTAAGACGGAATTTTTCGAAATTCGAATGTTTAGGGGGTAAAAAAACGTAAAAACCGGAAAATTCGGTAACTTTATATCTCCAAAACTAATGGAGGTGCAAAATAAATGTAATACTCATCGTTGTTCTTTAGAAAAATAAGTGGACAGGTGGCTGGTACTTTTTAAACAAGGAGGATCCATACTTAACTCAAATGAATGATAAAGTTTGGACAATTATTTACAAGGGGCGTCAATTACCAAATGGACCTGCAATATTCGATTTAAATTATATCTAAACTCTGAAAAAGAAATCCTTACAATAAAGATAATTATAATAAAACAAAAACAAAATATTTTTTAAAATTTTTTTATTAATTTTTATTTAAATATAATTTTAGTTTTTTTTACATTCTTTTATTAAAATTGTATTTTCAATAACCACGAATCATCCTCCTCCATAAATTGTTTTACAATCAATTCAACCGCAGGAATCTCCTTGATAATATCTGCGGGATGTTGTTGCTCCCGCTTTTCCTTGATCGCTGGGGGACTTTTATAAAATTTAGATTTCTTTGCACTAAAATTATGCAACCGCATAAAGTGCCTTTTTTTATTGAATTTGTTGGCAAAAGTTATATGTTTACAAAATTCGCAACTGAGTTTAACACGTTCCATTTTTTAATTAAATAAAATAATTAAAAAATCTTTTGAAAATACCTCGTAAAACATATATTTATTTACTTTGCACTTATTTTTTATTTTGGTATATATATTTAATATGAATCAAAGCATATTTTGAAAACTGATCTATGATTTAAAAAATAAATATAAATTTATTATTGTGGAAATTAAAAGTCAATAAACTTTTCGTTATGCTAAAAAGTGCAATCGTATGCATTTTTAAAGTTTAAACATTAACCTTAAATGTTTGCTTCATATTAAATTATGAGTTAATAAACTTTTTCATAAGTGAAAAATTGCAATCGTAGCATTTTTTTAAGTTTAAGAATTAACCTTGAATGTTGGCTTCAAATTAAACTATGAATTAATAAACTTTTCAAACGTATTTTATTTAATTATTTATAATAATTATAACATATTTTATTAAACAGTTATCAAGTATTTTTGAAACTATAAACATGGCCGGTATAATTAAATGTAGTGAGTGCAAAAAAGTGTTTGAAAAAGAAATGGACTTAAAATTGCATGAAAAAACGCATGCATCTTCATCTTCAAAAAATTAAATAGGAAAAGTTAAACAAGTGACAAGTGCCTTTAAAAATAGAATAATAATTCTTTCATATGAAAATATGAATAAAAAAAATATTATTCCGGAAATATTTTTAAAAGAAGCTGCCGCGGAAATAAAGTCGGAAGTGGAGAAGTTTCTAAGACTCCATGTCATATTGAAACTCAATATGGAACTTTCGGGGTTTTATATAAAACCAAACATGAAAACTGAAGAAAATATATTAAAAGAAATAAAAACCTTCCAAACAAAAATGGAAGAAATATATTTTATTGAGGATTTTGATGTCATTTGCAAAAAAAAAAAAAATTGAAAAAGTGTTACAAAAAATGGAGGAGTTTCAAGAAAGGGATAGTGGTTGGACCCTCATTGAAATAATAAAAGTGGATATAAATATAAATAAGTATCAACCAATGAAGGGGTCAACGTTCATACCACTTCCTAGAAAACTAATGATAAAAAAAGCCTGCCTCAATATTAAAAACAGAGATGAGTTTTGTTTTCAATGGGCTGTTATATCAGCAATAGCTGACTTAAAACAAAATAACGCCAATCTCACATTTATGTACAATGTTAAGATTGAGGAAAAAATAATTGCCATAAATGGTTATACCTTAAATTTTAAGGGATTAAGCTTCCCTGTAAAAATAAAAGACATAGCCATTTTTGAAGAAAACAACCCTCTGATCAGTATCAATGTTTTTGGATATGATGACGAAAAAGATTTAGTTGTTGGACCCTATTACAAAACTAAAGGGAAAAATCCAAACACAGATAATTCCCACTTTATGTGGATAAAAAATATTTCAAGGTAAGTTTATAATTGACAACAGTTATAATTTTATGTTATTAAAAGGTTATCTTTATTTTTTCTTCTTGCTGATTAATCAGATTGCAAACAGCGAAGCATAAAGGCAAAATTTTTGTATGCGATGACTGTCTGCAGCATTTTTACCAAAATGATAAATTAAATATTCACCAAAAACACTGCAACCGAAAAATCGCCTATGCTCCAAAGGAAAGTGAGTCAGTATTAGAATTTAAGAATTTCAATAACTCCATTGAAGTTCCATTTGTGATATACGCTGATTCGGAATGCATTTTTGAAAACATTCAAACGTGCATTCCGAAAGGGGATACTTCATCAACAACTTTGATTGATAAGCATATCCTCTATGCATTTTCATATTTCATTAAGTGCAATTTCAATATTTAAGGGGCTTGATTCCGCAAAGCTCTTTATAGAAAATTTAGTACTAGATATAAAATATTTAAATAATAATTTTCTCACTAAAATTGTTCCAATGACACCCTTAACTGAACAGGAAAATTTAAATTTTGAAAACAATAATGTTTGTCATATTTGCTCTCAAGCTATTACAAATGACATAAAAGTAAAAGATCATTGTCATTTAAGTGGAAAGTATAGAGGACCAGCTCATAACTATTGCAATATCAATTATAAAATACCAAAATTTTTCCCTGTTATTTTTCATAATTTTTCGGCCTATGACTGTCATTTATTTATTAAAGAGCTAAACAATATTGATGATGTTCCTATAAATATTATTCCACTTAATAAGGAGCTATATATATTACTGTCTAAGTCTATAAAAGGCGATAGCACTGATTATATTGAAATACGATTTTTAGACTCCTATAGATTTATGCCCTCAAGCTTAGACAATCTCGTTAAGAATTTAACTAAACATGAATTGAAAATAGTGAAATCATTTTGTGAAGATGATGAAACTAAGTTCAATTTACTTGTAAGAAAAGGTGTTTTCCGTATAATTATTTGAATTCTGTTGCGAAACTTACAGAAAAACATTTGCCAAGCAAAGAAGATTTCTTTAATAAGTTAAATAATACACATTGTTTTGAAGAAGACTACATTCATGCTAAAATGGTTTGGAGTACATTTCAATGTGAAACTTTGGAAGACTATTTAATGTTATAACTTAAAACTGATGTTTTATTGTTAGCAGATGTATTTGAGAATTTTAGAATTGTTTGTAGAGATATTTATAATTTAGACCTATGCCATTATTTCACAGCTCCAGGATTGTCATGGGATGCTATGCTTAAATTAAGTCTCAAAGGCATTCTATTGCTAACAATAAATATTTGCCAGATTATGATCAAAGCCTACCTTCGAAATACTTAATGTATTTAGACGCAAATAATTTATATGGTTGGGCAATGTCTGAAGCTCTACCAGAAGGTAATTTTGAGTGGGTAAGAAACATTGATAATTTTTCTTTAGACTCAGTACCAAATGATTCAGATATTGGATATATTTTAGAAGTTGATTTGGTATATCCAACAGAAATCCATGATACTCACAATAATTTACCTTTTTGTAGTGAAAACAAAACTCCACCAGATTCCAAAGAAAAAAAGTTACTTTTTGATTTAAATAACAAATCGGAGTATGTAATTTATTATAAAAATTTACAGCAATGTTTAAAACATGGTTTGAAGCTAACTAAAATTCATAGAATTTTAAAATTTAAACAGTCTTATTGGTTAAAAAAATATATTTCACTAAATAATTTTCATAGAACTAACGCAAAAAATACTTTTGAGAAAAATTTCTTCAAATTATTAAACAATGCAGTTTATGGAAAAACAATGGAAAACGTTGATAAACGTAAAAATATTAAAATAGTTAATAATTGGGAAAATGTTGGTAAGAGACTTGGAGCTCGTTCTCTTATTGCTAAACCAGAATTTCATTCTTTAAGTATATTTGAAGAAAACATGGTAGCAGTTGAACTAAATAAATCTTTTTCATTTTACAATAAGCCTATTTACTTAGGTTTTACAATCTCAGAACTTTCGAAATGGAAAATGTATGATTTTCATTACGATTACATATTACAAAAATATAAAACTAAAGTAGAATTAAATTATATGGACACAGATTCATTTATTTATACATTTGAAACGGATGACTTCTATAAAGATATAATTAACGACATTGATTTAAAGTTTGATACATCAGATTATGAAACAAATAATAAATTTGGAATACAAAAAAAAAAAAAAAAATAAAAAAGTCTTAGGGATGATGAAAGACGAAAATAATGGAATTATTATGAAAGAATTTGTGGGTTTGAGAGCAAAAATGTATTCTTTTAAAACAGCAGATATGCAGGAAATTAAAAAGGCTAAGGGTGTCAAGAGTAGCATATGTAACAGTTTAAGTCTATCTGATTATAAAAATTGTTTATTTAACAAACAAATTTATTATGGAAATATGTTTATTTTTAAGTCAAAACTACATGTGTTATATACTTCCCTAATTAATAAAATATCATTAAGTTATTTAGATAATAAGAGATATATTTGTGATAATAATGTTAATACTCTTGCTTGGGGTCACTACAAGCAACAATTTTTAAAATTTGATGAAGATGATGACTACTTAATGAAAGTAAACGTAGATTTAATTAATTATAAAGATCAGTTTCAAAAAGATAATGATGATGATGAATATTTAATGGAAATTGAATACTAAAGAAACATTTTTACATGTAAATATTATTTTTAATTAATAATAAAACATTTTTATATACATATTTTATAAACAAAAAAAAAAGAGTTTTATTTTTTTAAATATTTTGCCATAATACATTTTCAGTATCGTAATCTAATTTCTTTCGATTTCTTGTAACACGAGGAGAATATTGATAAGGTAAAGTTGATTGTTTCATATTTGAATAATGATCAGTTTTGGATAATATTCTAATTTTTGGAGTTCCTTTTTCCGAAAAGCTTTTAAGGCGCTTAGCTACGGAAGATGCAGAAGAAGGATTAAATTTTTGTATTGTTGTATCCATATCGTTCTGGTCATCATTATTTGTGTTAATATCTTCTGGCAAATTCAAATCCGTTTGCAGTGCTATACTACTCGACTGAGGTGTAATTGTTTGCGTTTCAATATGCTTTTTATAGACCTTTTTCGTTTGAGTTTCATTATCGCGCAAATTATGCATTGTTGATATTTTATTCTGATTAGATGATCATTGGGATCCAATTAAGTATTTAGCAAGTTTTTGTTTAATATAATACCATTTGTTTATATCCTTCAGTGTATGTGAACCATATAAGTTTTGATAATTTATTTGACATTTTCTAAAATTTTTCCAATGACTCCACTTAATATTGATGTAATAATAATGGGTAAAAATCCTCCCTTTTGTATAAGATGTTTCCTCTTTTGACGCATAGAGGTTTGTGATGAGCAAACTTTCCTCAAAGTATTTTTATATGGTTTTAGTTTTTCAAACACATTTTTGTTTATTTTATGATTTCTGTTTATAATATTTAAAATAATTTCATTTAAAGTTTTGATAACAACATTGTCAACATTTTTCAAAATTGCATTTCGTAGTTTGTGATCCGCTTTTTTAAGAACATAAAGAATATGTTTATTCTCCTTCAGTAACTTTAGATTTGAAGTCATTGTTTATATTTACATATATTGTATATAGTAATCTGTATTAAAAATATTTGATCTAAATCTTAAAGCGTTTGGTATTTCTTGAGTAAGATCAACTATTAAATAACCATGAGCCTGTTCTGTACAATGATTATATACATCTACTAAAGATTTTGAGTTTTCTGGATATACTTGACGAGCTAAATGTTGGAATTGTGTCTTATCTCTTGGATTTTTAAACATAACTATATATTTGGAGTTTAATGATATATCTCGCGAATAAGTCCCTTTATGAAAAATATTTTGTGTAACTAAAATTACGCTTAAGTTTCTATGATGAGATCCTTTTGTAAATAGTTCACAAACTTTCTTATTTGATGATTCAAGCATTAAATCATCCAATATTATTAAAGTAGATTCTTCGTCATTCGTATTAAAAGACTCTGGAATTCCTTTAACAAACTCTACATTTTCTATATTTGGAAGTGCATTTATTTCAGAATAACACCATATGATTCGGTCTATATCTTTAGATATTAAGTTTGGATTTTTAATTAAATTTTTAATAAAAGTAGATTTTCCACAGCCTGAGGGACCACAAACCATCATTGTAAATGGGTATATAAACTGATGAAACATGTTTGCGCTCTTAAAAACCATTTGTTAATGAATTAAAAAGGAAGAATATTTTAATTAATATGAGTAAAATAAAATCTTATTGACGAAATTCATAGTCAAGCTAGAAAAAACTTTAAGCGACGTAGGTTTATTCAAAAGGGAATATTAGATACTTGGCAAATAGACTTGGTGGAGATGATACCATATGCAAAATTTAATAAAGGTTTCAAGTATATGCTTACGGTAATAGATGTTTTCTCAAAATATGCCTACGCTCTGCCATTAAAAACTAAAACAGGATTTGAGGTTTTAAAATCATTTAAAAGCATTATAAAGTTAAACAGTAATAAAGCTCCTAAAAACCTAGATTCAGATCAAGGAAAAGAATTTTACAACGCATATTTCAAAACTCTTATGAAAGAGCTAAATATTAATCATTATCATACATATTCAAACTTAAAAGCGTCAATAGTTGAACGATTTAATAGAACTTTAGAAAATAAAATGTGGAAACAATTTAGTATGCAAGGAAATTATAACTGGATAGATGTATTAGAAAAGCTGTTGATAGAATATAATTCATCTTATCATCAAAGTATAAAGATGAAACCTAATTTAGTTAACAAGCGAAATAAAAAAAAACTTTTAAAAACTGTATATAATAACTTAAAAGTTTTTAAAAATGGAAAATTTAATATTAACGATTTTGTTCGCATAAGAAAATATAAAAATGTTTTTGAAAAGGGATATACACCAAATTGGTCTACAGAAGTTTTTAAAGTAAATAAAATTAATGCAACAAACCCTGTTACCTACCAGCTAAAAGATTTTAATGGAAATATAATTAAAGGCGGATTTTATCAAGAGGAGTTATTAAAAACTAAAGTTCCTAACATCTTTTTAGTTGAAAAAGTCTTAAAACGTAGAGGTGAAAAACTATTTCTAAAATGGTTGGGTTTCGGAAAAGAATATAATTCATGGATTAATCAAACAGATTTTAGTTGATAAACTAAATTTTTCATATATGTATAACACACAACTTATAATATTTAACATTTCTAATAAATATGGCATCAAGCACAGAGGATAATAGTATTTATGTTACTTTATTAAGTAACGATTCAGTAAATTTATATAAAAACACTTCAAGTACTTTCACAAATTTATTAAAGCAATCTCTTACCATGAGTGACCAGTGGGAAGTCGGATTATCAGATATATCCTTTTCGATAACGAATAAACAACTAAGTATGAATCAAAATATACTTAAACGTAAAAAATGCAACATTTTAAATTTTAATAATCAATCTGTAAAAACATTGAAAATCGACTCTAATAATGAATATGATGAAATTAAAACAAAATTTAAAGAACTAATGGAAGCATCCGACGAGCTAAAACTAAAAAATATTAATAAAACTTCAAAACTTTTAAATACATTAAACATGCAAATTGACTCTAAAAACGAATATGATGAAATTAAAACAAAATTTAAAGATCTAATGGAAACATCTGACGAGCTGAAACTAAAATATATTAATAAAACTTCAAAACTTTTAAATACATTAAACATTGTTAAACCCCAATCTAATATATCTACAAAAGAAAAAGATACTCGTAATGTAAATATAAAAAGTTCAAACATAGAACAAAATGTTCAAATTACTAGTCCAGAATCTACAACAACTTATGAAAAAGATCCCATATTATCGTCAACAAATTATATATTCGAAAAATCTTTGAACAAATTCTCTGACAACATAAATCAGTTTATCAATAAAATTGAATCTTCTGATATAAATGAAAACATATATATTTATACTGATATAATAAAACCTCGACATGTTGGTAGTAAAAAAATTAAATGTTTAAAAATTTTTTCAGTAACAACATTGAAAAACTATATACATTTCAATAGAATTGAATATTTTCCTCTTGAAGCCTATAATATAAATGATATTTCCATAATGATTCGAAATGATGAAGGAGAAGAGATAAACTTTAATAAATTAGTTCCCTTTTATTGTACTCTACACTTTAAAAAAAAATGTATATAAAATTGTTGCGTAACAAAACAAAATTAATCATTTTTATTACAACCATGGATGCGATTTATACAAGTTATTATAATAATCAGTCTGGAGAAAATATGCAAAATATTGGTGAAATATATCACGCACCAAGAATTTTACAATACGGTCGTGGTATTGGATCCATATTTTCGGCTGTATTTTCACATCTTAAAACCTTATTTAAAACGGGGATGAATATATTAAAGAATAAATCATTAGATATTGGAAAGGAAATTTTAGAAGAAATTGGAACGAAGCCAATAAAAGAAATCTTACTAAACAAAGGAAAAAAGGTCATACAAAATATAAAAGAAGCTACTATCGATAAAATGAAAACAATGCAGAAAGGTAAAGGTCGACGTATAAAACTCAAACGTTTAAAGCAAAAGCAACAGATTAAATCAAAACGTTGTAGAGGAAAGAACTTTAGGGATATTTTTGGGAATTGGAAATGTCAGGATTTATAGAATGTATGAAGAGTGAGTTGGATATATTTGAATATCCTCCAATTCAAACTAGCGTTGTTAAAACCGAAGAAATTTGCTACAATCCAATTGCATCACTAGATAATTCTAGCACAATTGAATTTGTATCGCTAGGTAATGGTGAAACATATGGTGATCTTAATAGTATTTATCTTCGACTGGTTATTGAAATAAAAGGAAACGGAGGAGTTGTTAATAACTTACTGCACTCCTTGTTTAGAAATTGTATTGTACACCTTAACAATAAAAATGTATCACAACCTGACAATAACTATCACTATAGAGCTTATATAGAAAAATTGTTAAATTATGGAAATGATGCTAGATCAACGCATCTTGAATCATGTGGCTGGGCTATTGATATAAATAAAATAAATTCATTAGTTGATAAAGAAAATCCTGGTTTAGACAAGAGAAAAAAACTATTTAAGGATGGAAAAAGAGTAGAGCTTTTTGGAAAACTTCATGTTGATGTATTTAACCAACAAAAATATTTGCTTAATAATGTTGATCTGAAGGTAACATTAAATAACATTTTAGAAGGTGGCGATAAAAATGAATCTAATATTAAAATACACGAAGCTAATTTATATATAAACCATCTTACTATTAATCATAATATTCTAATGGCTCATCATAATGTATTACAATCAAGAAATGCAATTTATCCCTATAAAAGAGTGGAAATAAAAACGTTTACAATACACCCTGGAAATCACTCATTAAGTTTAGATAACGTTATACTAGGACAATTACCAAATTTTTTAATTTTTAGAATGGTGTCTAATAAAGCATATGCTGGAGAGAAAAAAGAAAATCGATTTAACTTTCAACATTTTAATTTACAAAGATTTAATTTGGTTGTAAATGGAGTACAATTTCCTGCACAACCAATTGAACACTATTTAAAGGAACTGGAATTCATCATTTCGATAAAGGTCATCGAATAACTAAAGAACTTTTTGATAACGGATATTTTTTACTTGCTTTCGACTTGACACCAGATCATAATAATAATTCTAATTGCGGTAATTTAATAAACCAAGGAACTATTCGTATTGAAGGGCGTTTTGGCAAACCAATTATTGAAGCAATAACGTGCTTAGTATACTGTGAATTTGACAGTGTTATAGAAATTGATAAAACGCGTAATATTATTCAAACACTATGAATTCAATAAATATTAAAAATACTTTGAAGTCCAATAATATAACAAAATATAAATTTAAAGGTGTATTTGCATGTAATAAATTACCAACACAACCAGTTTTAAAACCATCATTTTACGTTGCCAACACTGATCCATCACATAAGCCTGGACAGCATTGGGTTGCTTTTTATTTTCCTAAAAACAAACCTGCCGAGTACTTTTGTTCTGCTGGCCAATATCCAAATAAATACTTTAGATTATTTTTAAATAAAAATTGTAAAACTTTTACTTATATAGTCTTCGAATTCAGAGTGAAACTTCAATTTTATGTGGCGTTTATTGTTGTGTATTTATTTATTTAAGATGTAAGAACATAAGTTTCGAACTAATTTTAAAATTATTTAATTATTTTAATTTATATTACAATGATATTTTAGTTGTAAGTTTATTTATATATATATTTAAGAATTTTTAAGAATATAATAAAAGATAAAAAAAATAAATACACATTTTTGTTTTTATATTTGCTCCATATTAAATATAAACTTATAATTATTAATCAAATTTATTACATTCATTTTTCTTAAGTAGTATACCGTGCACCTGCACGGAATAGTACCCTCCTTACAAATTGTATTATGCCATGGGAAGCAATCAAAATGAGGCACGCTTAGTCCTTCATCGACGTCATCTACACCGTAGTCCTCATTTTCCTCTATCATTGTTAAATAATGACATATGCACTGCCTGTGCTCAAACATGAGCACATTTTCGTAGTCTTTTAGGAACGTTTGAAGATATTGTTTAAAATAAGACATTTTTGGTCTTGTTTGTTTGGATTCCTTTTGTTTAATGTTCCTCATTTAAAATTTTTTAGATACAGGTTTGATATATCAGAAGAACTTAAGCATCACTATATATATATATATATATATATATATATATATATATATATATATATATATGTAGCCAAATCTATTTGTAACTACATTATTAGACTTAAAAAAGCTGTACCAACAAAAAATGTGTAGCAAATATTAAAGGTTAATTTTTAAACTTTAAAATTGCATATGATTGCATTTTTTACTCTAACGAAAAGTTTTATTAACTCATAATTTAATATGAAGCAAACATTCAAGGTTAATTTTAAAACTTAAAAATGCTACGATTGCATTTTACGTTGTACAATATTGCATTTTTTGTTTTACTAATGAAAAGCTTATTAACTCATAATTTACTATGAAGCAAACATTCAAGGTTAATTTTTATACTTAAAAAATGCTACGATTGCATTTTTTAGCATAACGAAAAGTTTATTGACTTTTAATTTCCACAATAATAAATTTATATTTATTTTATAAATCATAGATCAGTTTTCAAAATATGCTTTGATTCATATTAAATATATATACCAAAATAAAAAATAAGTGCAAAGTAAATAAATATATGTTTTACGAGGTATTTTTCAAAAGATTTTTTAATTATTTTATTTAATTAAAAAATGGAACGTGTTAAACTCAGTTGCGAATTTTGTAAAGATATAACTTTTGCCAACAAATTCAATAAAAAAGGCACTTTATGCGGGTGCATAATTTTAGTGCAAATAAATCTAAATTTTATAAAAGTCCCCCAGCGATCAAGGAAAAGCGGGAGCAACAACATCCCGCAGATATTATCAAGGAGATTCCTGCGGTTGAATTGATTGTAAAACAATTTATGGAGGAGGATGATTCGTGGTTATTGAATATACAATTTTAATAAAAGAATGTAAAAAAAACTAAAATTATTTTTAAATAAAAATTAATAAAAAATTTTAAAAAATATCTTATTTTTGTTTTATTATAATTATCTTTATTGTAAGGATTTCTTTTTCAGAGTTTAGATATAATTTAAATCGAATATTGCAGGTCCATTTGGTAATTGATGCCCCTTGTAAATAATTGTCCAAACTTAATCATTCATTTGAGTTAAGTATGGATCCTCCTTGTTTAAAAATTTCATCATTCTATTGGGTAGATAAAACCATTTATTGTCATCTAAATTGGCAATGACTTTAAGACCATATTGTGTTTCTTTCCATTCAAAATTCACAATTTTCATAGATTGGTTTAAAGGTATATCATCTATTCTAATATACTCAGGCTTAAAACCTTGGGCAATATTCACAAATAAACAAGAAAAAAATAATAAATAATTAAATATACCTTTATTATGTACGAAATGCTTACCATTTTTATTAAGTTTCCTTTAAAGTGGCAATTAGAATAATGATGTGGAATATACTCCCTAAGCCTTTTTATATTAATGGCAAACTTTCAAATTGAGTTAATCTCTATACTTACATGTGCTGCATATTCTAAATATATTATACATTACTCTATCTTATTTTAAAATACTCAAACAATTTATTTGTACACATTTTTAAATTTCTCTTCATTGAAGAAAATATAATCAACTTTATATAATTATCTTTTTTTATTTAAAATTACTCAAAAATTTTTTTATTTTGTTTATATTCAAAATTCCTTCTTATGGAAAAATATATTGGGAGCAAAAAATTTAAAAATAATTAAAACCAACTTTAAAGTAACATTTCAATTCAAAAATTCCTCCCTATGGGAGAAAAAAATTCCTCCTTATGGGAAAACACGTTGGGAGCAATTTGAAATTTAAAAATTCCTCCTTATGGGAATCACGTAGGGAGCAAAAATCATATACAGAATCCCCATATTTATACTACTGCTCTAGTATGACATAAGAACACGTTTTATATACCATAATATCAGAACAACCCTGAAACTTTTCTCCCAAAAATGGAATAGTAATGCCCAAAATAAATTTTTTTTTAAACATACCCATTTTCGGGAACAATAGATCTTCCCGAGTCCAAGTTTTATAATCTAAGTAAATGGTTTTTTCTTCCTAAAGACGTAGGTGTATAAATCTATCAAATCGATTGCCCGAGTTATGACCAAATTACTGAAATACCAATATTTACTTTTTTTTATATAATTAAGTTGTTTTATTTGCGTTCCCCCCCCCCCCCCCCCCCATTCCCCCATCATTTTTCCGTTTGTTTACAGGCACCAGCATCATGTCCAATATGACTTCCGTTATCACTCTGCTTTTAAGCTTTGATCTATTTAACGAAATAATTTCTACACATAGAGATTGGGAATTTTTGCATCTTAAAAGCTTGCAAAAACAGATAAATCTATTGTATGGCAACACGCCAGTGGTGGTGGTGTGTTTCCCTTTTTCGCATATTCACCTTTCATACACAAACAACAAACTCACACAAAGATATTTGCTTATATGAAAAACATATACCACGGCCTATTTACTTATATTAAAGTTAAGTTTGCATGCGTACCAGTGGTCGAGTGGTCTAGGCCTTATGTCACAAGTAATCGTCTGAGTGTTGACGGGTTCAAATCCCATTCGATAATTTTTTTTTCTCTTGGTATTTATAAATTATTTTTAATTAAATAAAAAATATATCAGTTTTAAAAAACACTTTTATACCCTCCACCACCACTGTGGTGAATGAGGGTATACTAAGTTTATCATTCCGTGTGAAACTTTTTTATTATACATCTAAGACCCCATAAAGTATATATATATTCTGGCTCCTTGCGTAATTCTAAGTCGATTTAGCCATGTTCGTCTGTCTGTTCGTCTGTCCGTCTGTTGAAAACACGCTCACTTTTGAAAAACGCAAAAGAAAAGAACAAACTTGGTCTCAAATTGCTTGTAATTATCCTAAGCAGTTTGTGATTGAAATCCAGCAACCTCGGTTCAGTAGGATCAGAACTATGAATCAAAATGTGGAACCACCACCCTGAAAATATTGATCATTTTGATACAAAAACTAACATAAATGGTTTATTAATGCACGGAATGACATAAACTTCTTACTTGGTTTGTACGAATGCAAATCATACTGGCAAATTTCGTGGCGATCGCTCCATAATTTACCATAGGCCCCATATAAACCCATCTCGAGGAAAACAGTTTAGAACGCCTAAAACCGCAATAAAAAACGCTAGCATACTTAAATTTGGTACGTCACAGTTTTATAGGAGCTGAAATCACAAGGTAAAATTTTTTGAAGATCGGTCCACAATTTACACTAGTGCCCATATAAACCCTACTCCCGGAAAACAATTTAGTACGCCTAAAACCGTAATAAATAACGCTATCATACTAAAATTTGGTACGTCACAGTTTTATAGGACCAGAAATCACACTGTAAAAGTTTTTGAAGATCGGTCCATAATTTACACTAGGCCCCATATAAACCCTACTCCCGGAAAACAATTTAGTACGCCTAAAACCGTAATAAATAACGCTATCATACTAAAATTTGGTACGTCACAGTTTTATAGGACCAGAAATCACACTGTAAAAGTTTTTGAAGATCGGTCCATAATTTACACTAGGCCCCATATAAACCCTACTCCCGGAAAACAATTTAGTACGCCTAAAACCGTAATAAATAACGCTGTCATACTAAAATTTGGTACGTCACAGTTTTATAGGACCAGAAATCACACTGTAAAAGTTTTTGAAGATCGGTCCATAATTTACACTAGGCCCCATATAAACCCTACTCCCGGAAAACAGTTTAGTACGCTTAAAACCGTAATAAATGACGCTATCATACTAAAATTTGGTACGTCACAGTTTTATAGGACCAGAAATCACACTGTAAATTTTTTTGAAGATCGGTCCATAATTTACACTAGGCCCCATATAAACCCTACTTCCGGAAAACAGTTTAGTACGCCTTAAACCGCAATAAATAACGCTAGCATACTTGAATTCGGTACGTCACAGTTTTATAGGACGAGAAATCACTTTGCCAAATTTCGTGAAGATTGGTCCATAATTTACCCTAGGCCACATATAAAGCCTACTCTCGGAAAACAGTTTATTGCGCCTAAAACCAAATAAAGCTCACTTTGGGAAAATAATAAAATTCGCCTTAAACCATCACAGATATAGATATTGCGCTAAAATGTCTTACTTAAATTTATATGGCCAGAAAAAATATCATGAAAATTTGTGAAATTTTCTGTTAACGCTAAAACTAATTACTCTGCTGTATTGAAATTTATTCTAATTTATTTTTTGTAATACTAGAAATCAGTCTTCAGAATTTTGGGATGATTGGGCCATAATTTACCATAGGTCCAATACAAATTACCCTCCTAAAAATTATTTTAGTTCGGCTACTTTTACGAATCATGATATTTTACTCAAGCATGTTCAAAGTCCTAACAAGAAACGCATAAAATTTTCTTATTGTCGGTCAATAATTTAATTCATGTCTAAACCGCAACTTATTTTAATGCTTACGCTCCTTTTTGTGAAGCTTAGTTAATATTATATATGTATTTATCATATAGAGCTCATTTTTTTCTGTGGCTAATCATTTTATATAAAAACCAAACAATTTATTTTTGGTAAAACCCTTATTATCTCAAAACAAGAAATTCCGACTTAAGCCATTATTATTTAATGCCACAGATATATTATATATGTAGATTATTCTTATCGCACCATGGTGAAGGGTATATAAGATTCGGCATAGCCGAAAATAGCATTATTACTTATTCTAGATTGTACCTTTTTTTTGTATTCAATGTAACGTTTTTCAGAATTTTAATCAGGCTACCCTACTTGAGAAAGATCACAATATAATAAAATTTTATTAATTTGCCTTAAATAAATTCATCATATAAGCATCGTTGCAAGGCGAATTCGCTAGAAGGTGAGGTCAACTCTACAACAACACTGCTTCTGTGGCCCGATTGTCAAAAATATTGCTAGTAAAATAAAAAATGTTGTTTACATAAACAATTTTTTTGTATATAAACTTTGACAACTCGACCACCGAAAAAAATAACCATATGTTGCCTTGACCCCACCTTTTAGTGAATTCGCCTTGGTCGCAACTTTTGGTGCCAATTTTTCATCGGCAGTATGAAATATAAAATACATAACTGAAATTTAGCTCATAGAATAAGTTCGAATAATAAAAAATGTTTAATATAATAAAGTAACTTATGAAAAATTCCCAGATTCTATTTGTTAACATAGTTGAGTTAAATACATTCAAATTATAAAGTATCACTATCCAGTGTGACACAAAGAATGCTGACGAAGGCCGTATCGGGCCAGAAAATGCATTACATTCTGCTGGTGTCTAATAATTGTAAATGTTTCTGTACATACAATATACTTCATTGCTATCCAAAGAATAGCTAAGGTAAAATGAAACAAGAAGATAGAAGATAATGGTTTGGTAGTGTATAAAGTCGTTCCTAAAAATTTAAGGAATAGAACTAGTACAAAAAGCTTTATAAAAAACATAACTGAAATTTAGCTCATAAAATAAATTAGAAAAATAAAAAATGTTTAATATAATTAAGTAACTTATGAAAAAGAAATAATGCCCAGATTCTATTTGGAAATATTTTTCCCAATGGACGATAAAGGGGGAAAAATATTCAGTTTATTTATTTTCATGAATGATTTTACAACTAAAAAAATCAATGTAAAAATAGGTTTAAAAATACTTAACCGATTATGGTATTCTGCAAAGCAATTCCTTTTGCTTGTAAAGCAGAGATGGATTTTGCACATAGCACCAATGTTATGCCTTCTATTTTCTACACCTTTCTTTGCGAAATTTAAACATCTCTTCACTTTGCTCGCCTTTTTGTATATTTCGCGCTGGTAAGTTAAGTTTTGTGCTAACCTTAGCCTTCCCTTTGAGCAGATCTTACTCTCTGCCTTGATGTGAAATCACTTATCCAATTTTTTTACTACTGGAAATAGTCTAAATTTAGAACATTTTACCCTTATTCAAGTTTTTGGAAACACTAAGGGCCATTATTACAACTTGCCGTTAGTTAAAAGTAGGATTTTGTCGGACGTATAACAATTTATTTATTTCTTTTAACTTAGCTTAAGCCTACCCGGTAGAATGAACTTGTCTTTAAGTTATTGCTCACTTAAGTTTTTAGCAAAATTTAAATAGTAAAAAATTTTTTATATGTGGTATAAAATCCTACTTTTTTTATTATGTGAAGAAACTAGATATGTAGTTGTAGTTAGGAATAACAATATGTAGATTGATGATTGATGGAATGTTAAAACAAGAGATAACGAGAAAGAGGACAATGTTAGCAAAGACCCAAAGGTCGGGGAAAAGACCACAAGCAGAGAAGAGCGATGCAACTCAAAGATCATATTCACTTCAGGATTAATGATTTCCAACTTATGAAGTGATTTTGGCAGCGTGTATGAATTTGACAAGTTCCCTGAATAAGTCAGTTTTAAAATCCTTGAGAAGGGTTTCAAGATCAATATATCTATTAAAAATTTAAATATGTGACTATATTTAGAGCAGTTAAAAATAGAATAGTTATCAGTTTCTTGGATATTACAGGTATCACAGATGTCTGATTGTTCCGCCTTGATAAGTTTGAGATATTGTTATTTGTGAACTCTATTTTTGCCAAACGAATCGTTTGTCTCAAAACATTTCAAACTTTCACATAACAAAAAAGAGAATGTTGTTTACAAGTGCACTTTTGAGAATTGTGGCCAATATGTGGCAAACATGAGTCACTTCAAAAAACATTTTCAAAATCATTTATCGATCCGACACTCATTCGGTCGTGGTCGTTGTGAACAGACGTGTTTTTTTAACTCCGCATACGATTCTTTTTTTTTAACATAAATTTGTTAATAATATTTAACAAGCGAATTTGGACGCTTAAAATAAAAGTGAACAATAGAATAAGTAAAATAAAAAAAAAACAAGTAAGAGTGATATATTCGGCTATGCCGAATCTTATATACCCTTCACCATGGTGCGATAAGAATAATCTACATCTATATATATAAAAGAGTTGCGTGAGTGACTAAATGACTGACTCATTCATCATCACCCAGCTCAAACCGCTGACCCTAGAAACTTGAAATTTGGACTAGCAATTGGTCACTCTCCAAATCGATCCACTAAGACGGAATTTTTCGAAATTTGAATGTTTAGGGGGTAAAAAAGGTAAAAACGGGAAAATTCGGTAACCTTATATCTCCAAAACTAATAGAGGTGCAAAATAAATGTAATACTAATCGTTGTTATTTAGAAAAATAAGCGGACAGGTGTCTGGTACTTTTTGGAAATTAAGACCTTTAACGGAGTAAACGGGGAAAACCTGCATTTTGGTACTTTTTTGTCACCCCATCTATCTTTTAAACCCATTAACATAGAAATAATTGTGATATCACATTTGAAAGTTATCTAAAAAAGCCAAATACGAATTTGGTACTTTTTCAAAATTCGGACATTTAAGGGGTAAAACCCGTAACTATATTTGGTACTTTTTTACAAAACATTTTTTTTTTTTATTCAAAAATTTAGTTTTTTTTGTTGTTCAATAAAAAAATAAGCGGACAGGTGCCTGGTACTTTTTTGAAATTCGGCCTTTTTGGGGAGTAAACTGGTAAAACCTGCATTTTAAAACTTTTTTGCTATGCCATCTATACCTAATTCTGTTGTTTTTGTTTCAAAACATTTTTCTTCATCTACCTATCTATATATATAAAATTGTAACGTTACGCACGTCCTAAACGCCTGAAGCTAAAATGTTGAAATTTGACCGGGTGGTTGGCCTCTCGCTAAATCGATTTCCTAGAATGGGAGTTTTGAAAATGGTTACGGTTAGAGGTTAAAAAAGCTAAAAACGGGTAAATTCCCTAACCTCATGTTCATCAAAAAAATAAGCGGATAGGTGTCTGGTACTTTTTTGATATTCGACCCATTTGGGGAATAAACGGGTAAACCTGTATTTTAAAACTTTTTTGCCACTCAATCTATCTATTAAACCAATAAACTTTGGAATAAAAAATATCACATTCGTAACGTATCTAAAAAATACAAATAAAAATTTGGTATATTTTCGAAATTCGAACGTTTAGGGGTGAAAATCGTACCTATTACAAAGTAGCGGGTTGAAACCTAGAAACATAAACTTTGGCGTAAAAATATGCCCACAAAAGAAAAGGAGACGCTAACGAAGTAGTGGGTTAAATGCTAGTATATAATATATCTGTGGCATTAAATAATAATGGCTTAAGTCGGAATTTCTTGTTTTGAGATATTAAGGGTTTTACCAAAAATAAATTGTTTGGTTTTTATATAAAATTATTAGCCACAGAAAAAAATGCGCATTTTTTTAGAACAAAACTATAAATTTTATAAAAAAAAAAGTGTTTTTTAAAGGATATAAAAGTAAAAATAGCAAAAACTAATATAGATTTTATTTAATTAAAAATAATTTATAAATTCCAGGAGAAAAAAAAATTATCGAATGGGATTTCAACCCGTCAACACTCAGACGATTACTTGTGACATAAGGCCTAGACCACTCGACCACTGGTACGCATGCGAACTTAACTTTAATATAAGTAAATAGGCCGTGGAATATTTTTTTCATATAAGCAAATATCTTTGTGTGAGTTTGTTGTTTGTGTATGAAAGGTGAATATGCGAAAAAGGGAAACACACCACCACCACTGGCGTGTTGCCATACAATAGATTTATCTGTTTTTGCAAGCTTTTAAGATGCAAAAATTCCCAATCTCTATTTGTAGAAAATATTTCGTTATTTCAAAGTTTAAAAGCATAGTGATAACGGAAGTCATATTGGACATGATGCTGATGCCTGTAAACAAATGGAAAAATGATGGGGAAAGGGAGGGGGGAACGCAAATATAACAACTTAATTATATAAAAAAAAGTAAATATTGGTATTTCAGTAATTTGGTCATAACTCGGGCAATCGATTTGATAGATTTATACACCTACGTCCTTAGGAAGAAAAAACCATTTACTTAGATTATAAAACTTGGACTCGGGAAGATCTATTGTTCCCGAAAATGGGTATGTTTAAAAAAAAATTTTATTTTGGGCATTACTCTTCCATTTTTGGGAGAAAAATTTCAGGGTTTTCGGGAAATATATGCTGCTAAAAATTTCTATATGCTGCATTTTCCAATCGATTTGATAGATTTATACATCTACGTCTTTAGGAAGAAATTTACCATTTACTTTGGTGATAAAACTTGGACTCGGAAAGATGAAAGATTTTGGTAATAACTTTTTTGTATCTGAACCGATTTTTCCGAGTTTTTCACCAAATATGTTCTACTAAAAATTTCCGATCTTTTGATATATAAGACGTATCCATAGGTCATGTAACAGCTCTAAAAATTTTATTTTGGGCATTACTCTTCCATTTTTGGGAGAAAAGTTTCAGGGTTTTCGGGAAATATATGCTGCTAAAAATTTCTGATATTTCAACGGACGGACAGACGGACAACCGGATTTGAGCTTCCCTTCTCATAAGAAGCCAGAATATATATACTTTATGCGGTCTTAGATCAATATTGTAGAAATTGCAAACGGAATGACAAAGTTATATATACCCTTTTACCTTCGGTGAAGGGTAAAAAAAGTAAATATTGGTATTTCAGTAATTTGGTCACAACTCGGGCATTTTCCAATCGATTTGATAGATTTTTACACCTTCGTCTTTAGGAAGAAATTTACCATTTACTTTGGTAATAAAACTTGGACTCGGAAAGATCTACGGTTCCCGAAAATATGTATTTTCACGGAAAGACAAAGTTATACAGGGGTGTCATGGAAATCGAAAACGTAAAACGAAAGAATTTGGAAGTTCTTTTTAATAAACTTTTAATCTAATTTTTACAATTTTTGTTAAAGAATTATGTTTAAGGGAGCAATATTTGTATAATAATTGTCATAAAATTTTTTTATTACAGAAATCTTATTGAAAAACTACTTTTAAAATTCGTTCGTTTTTCGTTTTCGATTTCCATGACACCCCTGATAAATACCCTTTTACCTTCGGTGAAGGGTATAAAAATAATAAGTAAAAAAATACAAGAAAAAAAAGTATATGAATGAACGCACATACATACTTACAAAAAATCTGTCCAAAAAATTATTTATTCTTTTTTTTATTATCTCGGTGTTACAGAAACATAATACATAATAAGAAGAGAACAGTCAACAAAAAAAATTAAAAAATAATAAAACGGTGAAAAAAAAACAAAAACAACTCTCTATATGAGTAATAACAATGAAACGATAACAAAAATAAATGATATTCGTGCTAGCGAAAGCAATGTCGAAATAAACATAACAACAGAAAACAATAGCAACAACCTAACGGCAAAACCATCGCCTGCAAGTGCTACCATTGCAAAGACAATCCTAGTAGGAAATTATACCATAAACTCAAACACAGACGCAATGGAAAACACACAAGTAAAAAGTTTCAAAAACCACAAGTGCAAGTTGGTATGGACAGGTATATAACAGTTCTCAAACGGGGTCGCAGCCCAGCTTCTTCAGCTGTAGCCTCGGCCTCTAAAGTTCCATCTTTTGATAGAATAAATTCACAAAATCGTTTTGCAATTCTGGAGGATGAATCTTCTGAAGCACTTTACGTCATAAATTCGTCAAAGCCACCCCCGATATATCATAGAGAGCAAAACTCAAGTGAGCTAATAAAAGTTTAATCTCGGTGATAGGTGAAAATTTGTTTTACGTTGCTGCAATCAAGCGTGGTAATATAGTTGAGAAAAAAATACAGATTAATCATGAGAATGATTTTCGTAAAATAATTAATAAGTTTGAAGCACTTAAAAAAGCTTCTATACGTACCAACTGAAAAGCAGTAAAGGTCTTCAAGTTGTGATTAATGGCATTGACTCATGCGTGGACCCAGACGAAATAAAAACATTTTTAGAAGAAAAAGGCTTCAAAATAAAAAATGTTACAAATATTAAAAATGGGGGAAAAAAATCCCCAACCACTATTTCGAGTGGAGTTAGAGCCCGGCGATGTTAAGCTAAAAAAAAAATGAAACGCATCCCATTTACAGTTTAAAATACATCCTGTACAGAAAAATCACGATAGAAGAGCCGCACAAAAGAAATGGGCCCGTTCAGTGTTTAAACTGCCAAGAATTTGGTCATACTAGGTCATACTGCCATTTACCCCCTGTTTGCGTCGTATGTGGAGAATTACATGGTACCGTCCGGTGCAATAAGTCCAAAAATGTCCCTAATGTAAAAAAATGTAGCGACTGTGGTGGTTATCACACTGCCAACTATAGAGGATGATCGGTATATTCGATTGTCAAGCGTTCTGTTGGACAGAAACTTAATCCCCCTCAAACGCAGGAACCTAATCAAGGAAACACGTACGGCGTCCGGATACCACAGCCAAATAATAACAGAACCTCGTACGCTAATGTCTTAAAATCTAATCCTATGCCACTGCAAGGTGATGTAGCAAATAATGACGAAATTCCCATTTCGAATTTAACCGGGCTAGAAAAAACCATGGAAACATTAGTGCAAACAGTTAACAATTTTACTAACACAATGGGTAACATGATGTAAGAAATGTTAAGAATGCAATCGATATTATTGCAAGCTGTACTAAACTCGCCATGAACTGTTTAAAAATTTGCTTTTGGAACGCAAATGGCATCCGCCAACATAAAAATTAACAAATTGATGTTATAATGGTTTCTGAAACTCATCTGACCTCAAGAAATATGTTTACAATCACTGGTTATATGTTATATGATACCAAGGACCCTCGAGGTAGAGCTTGTGGAGGTTCTGCCATTCTAATAAAAAACCGAGTAAAACACTACTTAATGTGTGATCATCGTGAAGATTATCTCCAAGCAACGAACATTTGCGTTGAGGAATTAAATCGAAACCTAGTAATTTCATCATTATACTCCCCACCTAGATTTCCAATATCAGAAAGCCAATATAATAAATATTTCAAATCATTAGGACCCTGTTTCCTGGCTGCTGGCGATTACAACGCTAAACACACTTTCTGGGAATCACGACTTATTACACCTATGGGTCGTTTCTTGTTTAAAACAATTTGTAAAATGAATCTAAATGTGGTCGCGAGCGAACAACCAACATATTGGCCTACTGATCAGCAAAAAGTTGCAGATATCATAGATTTTGGAGTGTTTAAAAACATCCCCGCAGACACGATTTATGTTGAAGCTTCCTTAGAATCATCCTTTGAAAAATATCTTAAGGAACTCGATGCAACTTCTCAATCAGACTACTCATTATGGCGTGCAGCTAGAAATCTTAAAAGACCAGTTACCACTAAACCACCATTAAGGAACTCAGATGAAAGTTGGGCACGAAATAATATAGAAAAAGAAAATCTCTTTGTTAATCATTTGAAAACCGTATTTACCCTTCATACATCTCTCGATATTGCGGAGGAGTTACCACCTGTTGCTGTTAGAGCAGCTGTTCCACTAAGATTTGAGATAGGAGAAATCGAAAAGGCTATTCATGATTTAAACCCCAAGAAAGTCCCTGGTTTTGATAAGATCAGTAACAAAATGCTTTTGGAGCTTCCCAGCATAGCAAAGAAAATTATTCTCCTGATTTTTTATGCTATTTTACGCCGTGAATACTACCCTCAAGAATGGAAAGTATCCTTAGTTACTATGATACCTAAACCAGGAAAGGATCCTACAAAAGTTGAGACATATAGACCTATAAGCATATTGTCTAATATATCAAAGCTGTTAGTGTCAAAATTAGCCCCAATTTTAAATGCAAATAGATGTATTCCTAACCATCAATTCGGCTTTAGAAGAAAACATAGCACAATTGAGCAAACCCATCGTATAGTTAACGCCATAAGAAAAGCCTTTGAAGAAAAAAAAATATTGTTCCGGCCCCTTCATCGATGTTTCTCAAGCTTTTTACAATGTCTGGCATGAAGGGTTATTACATAAATTGAAGCTAAACTTACCATTAAACACACACAAGCTGTTTGAAAGGGCGCGATTGAAAAAGTGGGCGTGGTACCTCCCGTACAAAGACATTATTGAAAATACTCAAACTTTTTAATTTTAGGGCTCTAGTATGACATATGAACACGTTTTATATACCAAAATATCACAAATTTTTAGCGGCATATATTTCCCGAAAACCCTGAAACTTTTCTGCCAAAAATGGAAGAGTAATGCCCAAAATAATTAAATTTTTTTTGAAACATACCCATTTTTGGGAACAATAGATCTTCCCGAGTCCAAGTTTTATAATCTAAGTAAATGGTTTTTCTTCCTAAAGTCGTAGGTGTATAAATCTATCAAATCGATTGCCGGAGTTATGACCAAATTACTGAAATACCAATATTTACTTTTTTTATATACTTAAGTTGTTTTATTTGCGTTCCCCCCCATTTCCCCAACATTTTTCCATTTGTTTTCAGGCACCAGCATCATGTCCTATATAACTTCCGTTATCCCGTGCTTTTAAACTTTGATCTATTTAACGAAATAATTTCTACAAATAGAGATTGGGAATTTTTGCATCTTAAAAGCTTGCAAAAACAGATAAATCTATTGTATGGACACACGCCAGTGGTGGTGGTGTGTTTCCCTTTTTCGCATATTCACCTTTCATACACAAACAACAAACTCACACAAAGATATTATAAATTATTTTTTATTAAATAAAAAATATATCAGTTTTTGCTATTTTCACTTTTATATCTTTTAAAAAACACTTTTTTTTTATAAAATTTAGAGTTTTGTTCTAAATAAATGCGCATTTTTTTCTGTGGCTAATAATTTTATATAAAAACCAAACAATTTATTTTTGGCAAAACCCTTAATATCTCAAAACAAGAAATTCCGACTTAAGCCATTATTATTTAATGCCACAGATATATTATATATGTAGATTATTCTTATCGCACCATGGTGAATGGTATATAAGATTCGGCATAGCCGAATATATCACTCTTACTTGTTCTAGATTGTACCGTTTTTTTGTATTCAATGTACTGTTTTTCACAATTTTAATCAGGCTACCCTAATTGATATATACATACTATAATAAAATTTTATTAATTTACCTTAAATAAATTCATCATATAAGCATCGTTGCAAGGCGAATTCGCTAAGAGGTGAGGTCAACTCTATAATAACACTGCTTCTGTGGCCCGATTGTCAAAAATATTGCTAGTAAAATAAAAAATTTTGTTTACATAAACAACTATTTTGTATATAAACTTTGACAACTCGACCACCGAAAAAAATAACCATATGTTGCCTTGACCCCACCTTTTAGTGAATTCGCCTTGGTCGGAACTGACAATTTACTTTTGGTGCCAATTTTTCATCGGCAGTATGAAATATAAAATACATAACTGAAATTTAGCTCATAGAATAAGTTCGAAAAATAAAATATGTTCAATATAATAAAGTAACTTATGAAAAAGCAAAAATTACCAGATTCTATTTTCTAACATAGTTGAGTTAAATACATTAAATTTATAAAGTATCACTAACCAGTGTGACACAAAGAATGCTGACGAAGGCCGTAGCGGGCCAGAAAATTCATTACATCCTGCTGGTGTCTAATAATTGTAAATGTTTCTGTACATACAATATACTTCATTGCTATCCAAAGAATAGCTAAGGTAAAATGAAACAAGAAGATAGAAGATAATGGTTTGGTAGTGTATAAAGTCGTTCCTAAAAATTTAAGGAATAGAACTAGTACAAAAAGCTTTATAAAAAACATAACTGAAATTTAGCTCATAAAATAAATTAGAAAAATAAAAAATGTTTAATATAATTAAGTAACTTATGAAAAAGAAATAATGCCCAGACTCTATTTGGAAATATTTTTCCCAATGGACGATAAAGGGAGAAAAATATTCAGTTTATTTATTTTCATGAATGATTTTACAACTAAAAAAATCAATGTAAAAATAGGTTTAAAAATACTTAACCGATTATGGTATTCTGCAAAGCAATTCCTTTTGCTTGTAAAGCAGAGATGGATTTTGCACATAGCACCAATGTTATGCCTTCTATTTACTACACCTTTCTTTGCGAAATTTAAACATCTCTTCACTTTGCTCGCCTTTTTGTATATTTCGCGCTGGTAAGTTAAGTTTTGTGCTAACCTTAGCCTTCCCTTTGAGCAGATCTTACTCTCTGCCTTGATGTGAAATCACTTATCCAATTTTTTTTACTACTGGAAATAGTCTAAATTTAGAACATTTTACCCTTATTCAAGTTTTTGGAAACACTAAGGGCCATTATTACAACTTGCCGTTAGTTAAAAGTAGGATTTTGTCGGACGTATAACAATTAATTTATTTCTTTTAACTTAGCTTAAGCCTACCCGGTAGAATGAACTTGTCTTTAAGTTATTGCTCACTTAAGTTTTTAGCAAAATTTAAATAGTAAAAAATTTTTTCTATGTGGTATAAAATCCTACTTTTTTCATGTGAAGAAACTAGATATGTAGTTGTAGTTAGGAATAACAATATGTAGATTGATGATTGATGGAATGTTAAAACAAGAGATAACGAGAAAGAGGACAATGTCAGCAAAGACCCAAAGGTTGGGAAAAAGACCACCAGCAGAGAACAGCGATGCAACTCAAAGATCATATTCACTTCAGGATTAATGATTTCCAACTTATGAAGTGATTTTGGCAGCGTGTATGAATTTGGCAAGTTCCTTGAATAAGTCAGTTTTAAAATCCTTGAGAAGGGTTTCAAGATCAATATATCTATTAAAAAATTTAAATATGTGACTATAAAATAGAATAGTTATCAGTTTCTTGGATATTACAGGTATCACAGATGTCTGATTGTTCCGCCTTGATAAGTTTGAGATATTGTTATTTGTGTACTCTATTTTTGTCTCAAAACATTTCAAACTTTCACATAACAAAAAAGAGAATGTTGTTTACAAGTGCGCTTTTGAGAATTGTGGCCAATATGTGGCAAACATGCGTCACTTCAAAAAAATTTTCAAAACCATTTATCATTTATCGATCCGACACTCATTCGGTCGTGGTCTTTGTGAACAGACGTGTTTTTTTAACTCCGCATACGATTCTTTTATTTTAACATAAATTTGTTAATAATAATTAACAAGCGAATTTGGACGCTTAAAATAAAAGTGAACAATAGAATAAGTAAAAATCAATAAATAAAAAAAAAAATAATAAGTAAAAAAATACAAGAAAAAAAATACTTACAAAAAATCTGTCCAAAAAATTATTTATTCTTTTTTTTATTATCTCGGTGTTACAAAAATATAATACATAATAAGAAGAGAACAGTCAACAAAAAAAATTAAAAAATAAAAAAACGGTGAAAAAAAAACAAAAACAACTCTCTATATGAGTAATAACAATGAAACGATAACAAAAAAAATGATATTCGTGCTAGCGAAAGCAATGTGGAAATAAACATAACAACAGAAAACAATAGCAACAACGTAACGGCAAAACCATCGCCTGCAAGTGTTACCATTGCAAAGACAATCCTAGTAGGAAATGATACCATGAACTCAAACACAGACGCAATGGAAAACACACAAGTTAAAAGTTTCAAAAACCACAAGTGCAAGTTGGTATGGACAGGTATATAACAGTTCTCAAACGGGGTCCCAGCCCAGCCTCTTCAGCTGTACCCTCGGCCTCTAAAGTTCCATCTTTTGATAGAATAAATTCACAAAATCGTTTTGCAATTCTGGAGGATGAGTCTTCTGAAGCACCTAACGTCATAAATTCGTCAAAGCCACCCCCGATATATCTTAGAGAGCAAAACTCAAGTGAGCTAATAAAAGTTTAATCTCGATGATAGGTGAAAATTCGTTTTACGTTGCTGCAATCAAGCGTGGTAATATAAATGAGACAAAAATACAGATTAATCATGAGAATGATTTTCGTAAAATAATTAATAAGTTTGAAGCACTTAAAAAAGCTTCGATACGTACCAACTGAAAAGCAGTAAAGGTCTTCAAGTTGTGATTAATGGCATTGACTCATGCGTGGACCCAGACGAAATAAAAACAGTTTTAGAAGAAAAAGGCTTCAAAATAAAAAATGTTACATATATTAAAAATAGGGGAAAAATATCCCCAACCACTATTTCGAGTGGAGTTAGAGCCCGGCGATGTTAAGCTAAAAAAAAATGCAACGCATCCAATTTACAGTTTAAAATACATCCTATACAGAAATGGGCCCGTTCAGTGTTTAAACTGCCAAGAATTTGGTCATACTAGGTCATACTGCCATTTACCCCCTGTTTGCGTCGTATGTGGAGAATTACATGGTACCGTCCGGTGCAATAAGTCCAAAAATGTCCCTAATGTAAAAAAATGTAGCGACTGTGGTGGTTATCACACTGCCAACTATAGAGGATGATCGGTATATTCGATTGTCAAGCGTTCTGTTGGACAGAAACTTAATCCCCCTCAAACGCAGGAACCTAATCAAGGAAACACGTACGGCGTCCGGATACCACAGCCAAATAATAACAGAACCTCGTACGCTAATGTCTTAAAATCTAATCCTATGCCACTGCAAGGTGATGTACCAAATAATGACGAAATTCCCATTTCGAATTTAACCGGGCTAGAAAAAACCATGGAAACATTAGTGCAAACAGTTAACAATTTTACTACACAATGGGTAACATGATGCAAGAAATGTTAAGAATGCAATCGATATTATTGCAAGCTGTACTAAACTCGCCATGAACTGTAAAACCATAAAAATTAACAAATTGATTGTATAATGGTTTCTGAAACTCATCTGACCTCAAGAAATACGTTTACAATCACTGGTTATATGTTATATGATACCAAGGACCCTCGAGGTAGAGCTTGTGGAGGTTCTGCCATTCTAATAAAAAACCGAGTAAAACACTACTTAATGTGTGATCATCGTGAAGATTATCTCCAAGCAACGAACATTTGCGTTGAGGAATTAAATCGAAACCTAGTAATTTCATCATTATACTCCCCACCTAGATTTCCAATATCAGAAAGCCAATATAATAAATATTTCAAATCATTAGGACCCTGTTTCCTGGCTGCTGGCGATTACAACGCTAAACACACTTTCTGGGAATCACGACTTATTACACCTATGGGTCGTGTCTTGTTTAAAACAATTTGTAAAATGAATCTAAATGTGGTCGCGAGCGAACAACCAACATATTGGCCTACTGCTCAGCAAAAAGTTTTAGATATCATAGATTTTGGAGTGTTTAAAAACATCCCCGCAGACACGATTTATGTTGAAGCTTCCTTAGAATTATCTTCTGATCACACACCTACAATTCTTACTATAACAAACCCTAATAGAATTGCAGCTCCGTCTGGTTACTAAGTGACGTCGGCAACACAAATAAATTGGTTAAAATATAAAAAATATCTCAGTACCCATTGCACTGAAAATATTCCGCTTAGTACACCGGAGAATGTGAATCTTTCCATTGTTAATTTTGACAGTTATCTAAAACTAGCTGTTCAACATTGTAGCATAACCCCCAAAAAAATCAAAAATAGTAAAATATATTCTACAGATGTTGAGCGTCTCTTGACTGAAAAAATGAGAGCTCGAAGAGAGAGGCAATTGCATAGATCCGCTCAACTTAAGAATTTACTAAAAGAGTGCACAAAAAGGCTAAGAAAGTTACTGCAGTCCCAAAAACATCATCCTTTGAAAAATATCTTAAGGAACTCGATGCAACTTCTCAATCAGACTACTCATTATGGCGTGCAGCTAGAAATCTTAAAAGACTAGTTACCACAAAACCACCATTAAGAAACTCAAATGAAAGTTGGGCACGAAATGATAAAGAAAAAGAAAATCTTTTTGTTAATCATTTGAAAGCCGTGTTTACCCCTCATACATCTCTCGATATTGCGGAGGACTTACCACCTGTTGCTGTTAGAGCAGCTGTTCCACTAAGATTTGAGATAAGAGAAATCGAAAAGGCTATTCATGATTTAAACCCCAAGAAAGCCCCTGGTTTTGATAAGATCAGTAACAAAATGCTTTTGGAGCTTCCCAGCATAGCAAAGAAAATTATTCTCCTGAGTTTAAATGCTATTTTACGCCGTGAATACTACCCTCAAGAATGGAAAGTATCCTTAGTTACTATGATACCTAAACCAGGAAGGATCCTACAAAAGTTGAGACATATAGACCTATAAGCATATTGTCTAATATATCAAAGCTGTTAGTGTCAAAATTAGCCCCAATTTTAAATGTAAATAAAATTCGGCTTTAGAAAAAAACATAGCACAATGAGCAAACCCATCGTATAGTTAACGCCATAAAAAAAGCCTTTGAAGAAAAAAAAATATTGTTCCGCCCCCTTCATCGATGTTTCTCAAGCTTTTGACAAAGTCTGGCATGAAGGGTTATTACATAAATTGAAGCTAAACTTATCATTAAATACACACAAGCTGTTAGAAAGCTACTTAGTCGGTCGTAAATTCATTATTGAAGAAGGCGTCTTTTTAAGTTCTCCTCAGCCAATTGACGCTGGGGTCCCTCAGGGAACCATCATTGGCCCACTGTTATACTTAATATATACCTCAGACATGCCAACAAATAACCACACCCTAACTTCAACATTTGCTGATGATATAGCATTTTTAAGCGTACACGAAAACTGTCATTTTGTCTGTCGCGCTCGTTGAAGATAAACGTGTTTTCTAAGCTCGGCATACGGTTTATTATACCCTTCACCGAAGGTAAAAGGGTATATATAACTTTGTCATTCCATTTGTAATTTCTACAATATTGATCTAAGACCAAATAAAGTATATATATTCTGGCTTCTTATGATAAGGGAAGTTCAAATCCGGTTGTCCGTCTGTCCGTCCGTTGAAAAGGGTTTTCCGAAGACCCCAGATATGATGAAGGCTAGGTTAATAAACATTTATGTTACATATTGTCCGGAATTGTTTGCTATTGAAATTCAGGAAGATCGGTCCATAAATGGCTGAGATATGAGCAAAAAACCACGACTACCTCTATTTTTTTCCATAAATCCCATGTTGTTGTTGTTTTTTAAATTCTTTTTTTCTGCATATCTCGAGAGCGGCAAGACCTACGGATTTCAAATTTAGTACAAACATGTTGTTTGCCAATACACAAACTCTCTAAAAAAAAATGGGCGGGATTGGAGAAGTGGGTGTGGCACTTCCCATACAAAGACGTTATAAATTTCTGTATTTCTGGAGAACGAAACGAAGTAAGGTACAAACATATCGGTTATCAATACACATTATCCCACAAAATATAGGCGCGATTGGAAAAGTGGGCGTGGTACCTCCCGTACAAAAACATTATTAAAAATACTTAAAATTTTAAATTTTAGGGCTCTAGTATGACATATGAACACGTTTTATATACCGAAATATCAGATTTTTCAGAAATTTTTAGCAGCATATATTTCCCGAAAACCCTGAAACTTTTCTCCCAAAAATGGAAGAGTAATGCCCAAAATAAACATACCCATTTTCGGGAACAATAGATCTTCCCGAGTCAAAGTTTTATAATCCAAGTAAATGGTTTTTTTTTTCTAAAGACGTAGGTGTATAAATCTATCAAACTAATTGGAAAATGCCCGAGTTATGACCAAATTACTGAAATACCAATATGTATTTACTTTTTTTTTTTTTTTTTTTTTTATTAAGTTGTTTTATTTGCGTTCCCCCCCATTTCCCCATCATTTTTCCGTTTGTTTACAGGCACCAGCATCATGACTTCCGTTATCACTCTGCTTTAAAACTTTGATCTATTTAACGAAATAATTTCTACAAATAGAGATTGGGAATTTTTGCATCTTAAAAGCTTGCAAAAACAGATAAATCTATTGTATGGCAACACGCCAGTGGTGGTGGTGTGTTTCCCTTTTTCGCATATTCACCTTTCATACACAAACAACAAACTCACACAAAGATATTTGCTTATATGAAAAAAATATTCCACGGCCTATTTACTTATATTAAAGTTAAGTTCGCATGCGTACCAGTGGTCGAGTGGTCTAGGCCTTATGTCACAAGTAATCGTCTGAGTGTTGACGGGTTCAAATCCCATTCGATAATTTTTTTTCTCTTGGTATTTATAAATTATTTTTAATTAAATAAAAAATATATCAGTTTTTGCTATTTTCACTTTATATCTTTTAAAAAACACTTTTTTTTATAAAATTTAGAGTTTTGTTCTAAATAATATATATATATAAAAATAAGTCCGTATATCTACGTCGCCGAACTAATCATAAACGCGTCGTGTGATTTCAACCAAACTTATACACTACGTAGGCAGTGGCCCATATATGGTTTATATGAAGTTTGGTTGAAATCCGATAACGCATGTGTGTGCGGTGCGTATGTGAAGTCAGTGTGTTTTTGCCGCAGAAAACAAGTGTGTTTCTTTTCTTATTTTGTTTTGCCGTGCGAAGCAGGCAACGGGCCCGCTAGTTTTATATAAAAACCAAACAATTTATTTTTGGTAAAACCCTTAATATCTCAAAACAAGAAATTCCGACTTAAGCCATTATTATTTAATGCCACAGATATATTATATATGTAGATTATTCTTATCGCACCATGGTGAAGGGTATATAAG
The DNA here is from genome assembly GCA_943735925.1 of Pollenia amentaria. Classification (NCBI taxonomy): domain Eukaryota; kingdom Metazoa; phylum Arthropoda; class Insecta; order Diptera; family Polleniidae; genus Pollenia; species Pollenia amentaria. Next base: position 51,913,300 of record OX031008.1, read on the forward strand.
ATTCGGCATAGCCGAATATAGCACTCTTACTTGTTCTAGATTGTACCGTTTTTTTGTATTCAATGTACTGTTTTTCACAATTTTAATCAGGCTACCCCAATTGAGATATATCACAATATAATAAAATTTTATTAATTTGCCTTAAATAAATTCATCATATAAGCATCGTTGCAAGGCGAATTCGCTAGAAGGTGAGGTCAACTCTATAATAACACTGCTTCTGTGGCCCGATTGTCAAAAATATTGCTAGTAAAATAAAAAATTTTGTTTTCATAAACAACTATTTTGTATATAAACTTTGACAACTCGACCACCGAAAAAAATAACCATATGTTGCCTTGACCCCACCTTTTAGTGAATTCGCCATGGTCGGAACTGACAATTTACTTTTGGTGCCAATTTTTCATCGGCAGTATGAAATATAAAATACATAACTGAAATTTAGCTCATAGAATAAGTTCGAAAAATAAAAAATGTTTAATAAATAAAGTAACTTATGAAAAAGCAAAAATTCCCAGATTCTATTTGTTAACATAGTTGAGTTAAATACATTCAATTTATAAAGTATCACTATCCAGTGTGACACAAAGAATACTGACGAAGGCCGTAGCGGGCCAGAAAATTCATTACATTCTGCTGGTGTCTAATAATTGTAAATGTTTCTGTACATACAATATACTTCATTGCTATCCAAAGAATAGCTAAGGGAAAATGAAACAAGAAGATAGAAGATAATGGTTTGGTAGTGTATAAGGAATAGAACTAGTACAAAAAGCTTTATAAAAAACATAACTGAAATTTAGCTCATAAAATAAATTAGAAAAATAAAAAAATGTTTAATAGCCAATTTACACTACATCGAAATCTAGTACTTTCGAGATTTCGAGCCAAATCTAGTTGTTTTTGTCTAGATTTCCCGTACAAAACAAAATCTACTCCGTGACTAGATTTTGACGAAATCTATTCGAAATCTAGTAGTACTTAGTGATGCAACTATGTTTTTCCCCATATAGCACTAAAAACTACTTCCCTGCACAAGAAAAAAATGACATTTTAACAAAAAACAAAACAAAAACAATAATAGCTGCTTGTTAAAATTGTTAAAAAATTTAAAAATTTCGTAAAATAGTAAAAAAAAATGCAAATGACAAATAATATTGATAAAATAAATGAAGTAACTTATAAGGAAAATGTAATGCAAATTTTTAAATGCCTATTTCATTATATGTAAGTATGTGTTACACAAAAACTTTCAGTCGGCGGTTTTTGTTGTGAAAACCAAATCTCGCTAATGTCAAACAAGTATAATGTAAACGAACTAGATTTGGAGGAAGATTTCAAATGAAATCTACTAGATTTCAGTGTAATGTAAATGCCCTATAATATAATTAAGTAACTTATGAAAAAGAAATAATGCCCAGATTCTATTTGGAAATATTTTTCCCAATGGACGATAAAGGGGGAAAATATTCAGTTTATTTATTTTCATGAATGATTTTACAACTAAAAAAAATCAATGTAAAAATAGGCTTAAAAATACTTAACCGATTATGGTATTCTGCAAAGCAATTCCTTTTGCTTGTAAAGCAGAGATGGACTTTGCACATAGCACCAATGTTATGCCTTCTATTTTCTACACCTTTCTTTGCGAAATTTAAACATCTCTTCACTTTGTTCGCCTTTTTGTATATTTCGCGCTGGTAAGTTAAGTTTTGTGCTAACCTTAGCCTTCCCTTTGAGCAGGTCTTACTCTCTGCCTTGATGTGAAATCACTGATCCAATTTTTTTTACTACTGGAAATAGTCTAAATTTAGAACATTTTACCCTTATTCAAGTTTTTGGAAACACTAAGGGCCATTATTACGACTTGCCGTTAGTTAAAAGTAGAATTTTGTCGGACGTATAACAAATTATTTATTTCTTTTAACTTAGCTTAAGCCTACCCGGTAGAATGAACTTGTCTTTAAGTTATTGCTCACTTAAGTTTTTAGCAAAATTTAAATAGTAAAAAATTTTTTATATGTGGTATAAAATCCTACTTTTTTTTATCATGTGAAGAAACTAGATATGTAGTTGTAGTTAGGAATAACAATATGTATATTGATGATTGATGGAATGTTGAAACAAGACATAACGAGAAAGAGGAAAATGTCAGCAAAGACCCAAAGGTCGGGAAAAAGACCACAAGCAGAGAAGAGCGATGCAACTCAAAGATCATATTCACTTCACGATTAATGATTTCCAACTTATAAAGTGATTTTGGCAGCGTGTATGATTTTGACAAGTTTCTTGAATACGTTAGTTTTAAAATCCCTGAGAAGGGTTTCAAGATCAATATATCTATTAAAAAATTTAAATATGTGACTATATTTAGAGCAGTTAAAAATAGAATAGTTATCAGTTTCTTGGATATTACAGGTATCACAGATGTCTGATTGTTCCGCCTTGATAAGTTTGAGATATTGTTATTTGTGTACTCTATTTTTGCCAAACGAATCGTTTGTCTCAAAGCATTTCAAACTTTCACATAACAAAAAAGAGAATGTTGTTTACAAGTGCACTTTTGAGAATTGTGGCAAATATGTGGCAAACATGCGTCACTTCAAAAAACATTTTCAAAATCATTTATCGATCCGACACTCATTCGGTCGTGGTCGTTGTGAACAGACATGTTTTTTTAACTCCGCATACGATTCTTTTTTTTAACATTAATTTGTTAATAATAGGTGCGTTTGAGTACTTTTACAGTAAAATGCAGTAAATGAGTAAACTTAAAAATTTGATCTCACAAAAAGCTGTTGTCCAAAAAAGTACGCGAACGCAAAATTTGTAAAAATTCGTAAAATAAAGGCAACAGCTGATGGTAAATAATTGAATTGTTGAAATATGTATACACTTTTGACTACTTAACTCGTTTTCTTATCGGTAGTCGATTAAATACATTTTATAACACCAACATTTTTGGAAAATACAAACAAATTATTTTCTGTAATCTTTCATATTTGCTTGTTTTTTATTTTATTTGACTTTGCTAATTTGTGTCCTGCAAAATTTTATCAATGGTACATTAATACTTTTTTTTTTTACTATTGATTACCTTAAAAATAAGTGCTGTTCTAAGTACCCGAATACTTGACACTTTTACAACTCCAAAAAATTACCATAACCGAAAAAAATTTCAAAATTTGGTATTTAGCCATATAAATGCTTCACAAACAAGTTTAATTAATTAATATTTATTCACTTTTTGTTTTTATTTTAGTTTTATTTCAACTTTTCTTTTATTGAACTTTTTTCACAATTTGTTTGCTTTTTGTTTGTTTCTTTTGTTTGTTTACCTTTGAAACATATTTTTTTTTGTTTTACTAAATTTAACTGCAAAAATTTCTGCAGTAAAAATTTGTAAGTACTCAGTCAAGAACTGTCACTTTACGCTCTCAATTTGTGTTCTCATTTACTGTATTTTGTGTACGCGAACGCAATTTAGTAAAATGCAGTAAAGTTCAGTAAAAAATAGTAAAAACTTTTGTGTTCTCGAACGCAGCTAATATCAAACAAGCGAATTTGGATGCTTAAAATAAAAGTGAACAATAGAATAAGTAAAAATCAATAAAAAAAAAAAATAAGTAAAAAAAATACATGAAAAAAAAGTATATGTATGAACGCACATACATACTTACAAAAAATCTGTCCAAAAAATTATTTATTCTTTTTTTTATTATCTCGGTGTTAAAAAAACATAATACATAATAAGAAGAGAACAGTCAACAAAAAAAATTAAAAATATATAAAAACGGTGAAAAAAAAAACAAAAACAACTCTCTATATGAGTAATAACAATGAAACGATAACAAAAATAAATGATATTCGTGCTAGCGAAAGCAATGTGGAAATAAGCATAACAACAGAAAACAATAGCAACAACCTAACGGCAAAACCATCGCCTGCAAGTGTTACCATTGCAAAGACAATCCTAGTAGGAAATGATACCATGAACTCAAACACAGACGCAATGGAAAACACACAAGTAAAAAGTTTCAAAAACCACAAGTGCAATTTGGTATGGACAGGTATATAACAGTTCTGAAACGGGGTCGCAGCCCAGCCTCTTCAGCTGTAGCCTCGGCCTCTAAAGTTCCATCTTTTGATAGAATAAATTCACAAAATCGTTTTGCAATTCTGGAGGATGAGTCTTCTGAAGCACCTAACGTCATAAATTCGTCAAAGCCACCCCCGATATATCTTAGAGAGCAAAACTCGAGTGAGCTAATAAAAGTTTAATCTCGATGATAGGTGAAAATTCGTTTTACGTTGCTGCAATCAAGCGTGGTAATATAATTGAGACAAAAATACAGATTAATCATGAGAATGATTTTCGTAAAATAATTAATAAGTTTGAAGCACTTAAAAAAGCTTCTATACGTACCAACTGAAAAGCAGTAAAGGTCTTCAAGTTGTGAATAGTGGCATTGACTCATGCGTGGACCCAGAAGAAAAAGGCTTCAAAATAAAAAATGTTACAAATATTAAAAATAGGGGAAAAAAATCCCCAACCACTATTACGAGTGGAGTTAGAGCCCGGCGATGTTAAGCTAAAAAAAAATGAAACGCATCCCATTTACAGTTTAAAATACATCCTGTACAGAAAAATCACGATAGAAGAGCCGCACAAAAGAAATGGGCCCGTTCAGTGTTTAAACTGCCAAGAATTTGGTCATACTAGGTCATACTGCCATTTACCCCCTGTTTGCGTCGTATGTGGAGAATAACATGGTACCGTCCGGTGCAATAAGTCCAAAAATGTCCCTAATGTAAAAAAATGTAGCGACTGTGGTGGTTATCACACTGCCAACTATAGAGGATGATCGGTATATTCGATTGTCAAGCGTTCTGTTGGACAGAAACTTAATCCCCCTCAAACGCAGGAACCTAATCAAGGAAACACGTACGGCGTCCGGATACCACAGCCAAATAATAACAGAACCTCGTACGCTAATGTCTTAAAATCTAATCCTATGCCACTGCAAGGTGATGTACCAAATAATGACGAAATTCCCATTTCGAATTTAACCGGGCTAGAAAAAACCATGGAAACATTAGTGCAAACAGTTAACAATTTTACTAACACAATGGGAAACATGATGCAAGAAATGTTAAGAATGCAATCGATATTATTGCAAGCTGTACTAAACTCGCCATGAACTGTTTAAAAATTTGCTTTTGGAACGCAAATGGCATCCGCCAACATAAAAATGAACAAATTGATGTTATGATGGTTTCTGAAACTCATCTGACCTCAAGAAATACGTTTACAATCACTGGTTATATGTTATATGATACCAAGGATCCTCGAGGTAGAGCTTGTGGAGGTTCTGCCATTTTAATAAAAAACCGAGTAAAACACTACTTAATGTGTGATCATCGTGAAGATTATCTCCAAGCAACGAACATTTGCGTTGAGGAATTAAATCGAAACCTAGTAATTTCATCATTATACTCCCCACCTAGATTTCCAATATCAGAAAGCCAATATAATAAATATTTCAAATCATTAGGACCCTGTTTCCTGGCTGCTGGCGATTACAACGCTAAACACACTTTCTGGGAATCACGACTTATTACACCTATGGGTCGTGTCTTGTTTAAAACAATTTGTAAAATGAATCTTAATGTGGTCGCGAGCGGACAACCAACATATTGGCCTACTGATCAGCAAAAAGTTCCAGATATCATAGATTTTGGAGTGTTTAAAAACATCCCCGCAGACACGATTTATGTTGAAGCTTCCTTAGAATTATCTTCTGATCACACACCTACAATTCTTACTATAACAAACCCTAATAGAATTGCAGCTCCGTCTGGTTACTAAGTGACGTCGGCAACACAAATAAATTGGTTAAAATATAAAAAATATCTCAGTACCCACTGCACTGAAAATATTCCGCTTAGTACACCGGAGAATGTGAATCTTTCCATTGTTAATTTTGACAGTTATCTAAAACTAGCTGTTCAACATTCTAGCATAACCCCCAAAAAAATCAAAAATAGTAAAATATATTCTACAGATGTTGAGCGTCTCTTGACTGAAAAAAAGGAGAGCTCGAAGAGAGAGGCAATTGCATAGATCCGCCCAACTTAAGAATTTACTAAAAGAGTGCACAAAAAGGCTAAGAAACTTACTGCAGTCTCAAAAAACGGCTTCTCTGGAAAAATATCTTAAGGAACTTGATGCAACTCCTCAATCTGATTACTCATTATGGCGTGCAGCTAGAAATCTTAAAAGAACAGTTATCACTAAACCGCCATTAAGAAACTTAAATGGAAGTTGGGCACGAAATGACATAGAAAAAGGAAATATTTTCGTTAATTATTTGAAAACCGTATTTACCCCTCATACATCTTTCGATACTGCGGTCGAGTTACCACCTGTTGCTGTTAGATCAGCTGTTCCACTAAGATTTGAAGTAAGAGAAATCGAGAAGGCTATTCATGATTTAAACCCCAAGAAAGCCCCTGGTTTTGATAAGATCAGTAACAAAATGCTTTTGGAGCTATAGACCTATAAGCTTATTGTCTAATATATCAAAGCTTTTTGAGAAACTTCTAGTGTCTAAATTAACGCCGATTTTAAATGATAACAGATGAATTCCCAATCATCAATTCGGTTTTAGAAGAAAACACAGCACAATTGAACAAACTCATCGAATAGTAAATGTCATAAGAAAAGCCTTTGAAGAAAAAAAATATTGCTCAGCACTCTTCATCGATGTGTCTCAAGCTTTTGATAAAGTCTGGCATGAAGGTTTACTACTGAAATTGCAGCAAAACTTACCAGCAAATATACACAAGCTGTTAGAAAGCTACTTAGTCGGTCGTCAATTTATTATTAAAGAAGGCGAATTTTTAAGTTCTCCACAGCCAATTAACGCTGGAGTCCCACAAGGCAGCATCCTGGGCCTTCTATTATACTTAATTTATACTTCGGACTTGCCAACAAACAGCTACACCCATACCTCAACATTTGCGGACGACACAGCTTTTCTAAGCGTACACGTAAACTGTCATGAAGCATCTCGTTACCTACAGGATCATATATTTGAACTAGAAAGGTGGTTAAAAAAATGGAGGATAAAGATCAATGAGCAAAAATGCGCACATATAACATTCACATTGCGTCGGGAAACATGCCCCCCTATTAAAATAAATAATCAAATAATACCCCAACACTCGCATGTAAAATACCTCGGTATACATCTAGATCGGCGTTTAACGTGGAAATGGCATATAGAAGCTAAATTAACTCAAATGAAACTAAAAGCAATCCAAATTAATTGGCTTATTGGAAGAAATTCTGTTCTTAGTCTCGATTGCAAACTTCTACTCTACAACTCTATCTTAAAGCCAATTTGGTGCTACGGTATTCAGTTATGGGGCACTGCCTCGGCTTCTAACATCGAAAAATTTCAAAGGCGCCAAAACAAACTTCTTCGAATAATCACAGCCGCCCCCTGGTACGTCAAAAACTCAAATATCCACAAGGATCTTTATGTGCCATTAGTAAAAACTATGATAACGAAATATGCAGTAAAATATTTAAAAAGGCTGGAACTGCACCCACTTAAGAACACTCACTTAAGAAGAAGAGACACTGCAGCACTCACCCAATCAGATGAGCGATAAACACCTACATATGTAAACAGAAACCGTGATGACTAAATCATTTTTGTCTGGAACTGGCAGGACATAAAGTAAATATTAGGATAAGATTTGATTAATTATTGTTAGTTCATATTTAATATATGAAGATTCAATAAATAAATACTGAAAAAAAAAAAAAAAAATTAAAGTTGAAATAAAATTAAAAATAAAAGTTAAGTGACCTTAAATATTAAAAGGAAAAAAATCATTAAACAAATATTTGAGTTAAAATAAAAATAAGTGCCTCTTAAGTTAAATTAAAACTTAAACTTGAAATAAAATAAATAATAAAAGTTAAGTGACCTTAAAAAATTAAAAAGAAAAAAAATAATTAAACAAAATTTTAAGATAACTAAAAGTTTAAAACTTTAAAAAAGTTAAAAAAAAAAAAAATTTTTTTTAATACAAGTTAAAAAAATAAAACAGTAATTAAAACTTTAAAGAATAAAAATAGTAATTAAACATCAAAGTAATAAAAAAATTTTTTTTTAAAAGAAAACACCATCAGAATCTAGAAATAAAAAAAGTGACTGTTATAAAAAAAAAGAAAAAAAAATCTTTTTTTTTTCAAAAAAATTTTAAGAAAATATTTCTGAGCAAAGAATTAAAAACTCTAGAAGAGGTGACGGCAAAATAATTATCATCAACCTAAGCTCCTGTTCCGTCTACATCTACATGTTCCAGATTATATTTTTGTAAGCATATCTCTAAGCATTTTTTTTTAATTTATATTTAAGTTAAGCTTTGAATCTCGTTGAGTAGAAACTTGAGAAATTAATAATAACGTTAACTTTAATTCCAAGCTTCTTTTTTTAAAATAAGAAAGGGAAAAGAGTCCTGATATTTTATAATTATCCTACCATCCGAACCTATTATCGACACAATGCCTGACGAGAATATAGAACAACTGACTAATCGACTTAGTAGGACACTAACAGTAAGTGGATCGACATCTAGTGAACAAGGACTTAGTGAAGTACAAAAAAATCAGATAATGCAAATGATCAGGGAAAATTTGCGACAGTCCTCAGACTCTCTCTCTGATGAAAGTTTCGAACAGCCCGTGGGTACAGTTACAACGGGGCTTAATGAAATAGAAAGGGTACCCGATTTGATCAGATGATTGAGAGAATTCTCCGGAACCGTTGGGGAATTTAATTCATGGAGAAAGTCGGTAGATAGGGTGTTAGAATTATACGAACCATTAAAGGGGACAGGGCGTTATTATGCTATCCTGTAGCCCGTTTCTGTATTTCTCGCATCGTAAAATTTCCCGCATGAAACAAGTGAATTATGACAAAAACAGTGCAATATGAAACAAAAAATGGTTTTTCTCACATAAGTGTTTCTGTACTTTTACTTTGCGAGAATTATCTGTCAATTAAATAATTTTCCAGCAATTATTGGAAGGATGTGAGAACAAGTGTTTCTGTAACAATATTTTGCAAAAAGTTTCTCACAAGAACTGTCAAAATAAGTCATATTTGAAATTGATACGAGAAAAAAAAATTTAAAAAAATGGAGCCCAAATTATGTATGTATGTACACAAGAATGTGTATTATTTTATTTTATTTTAAAAGAAAGAACTTAAATGATGAAAATAAGTATATAAAACACAATTGTTATATTTTGTTATTAAAATTTGTTTAGCCTTTCATTGTGTTTGTTTTATGCACGGCTGCCAGATAAATTTGTGAAAAAAACGTCAATATCCTAAGAAAAAATAAAAAAATCGTCTATTTTTTCCCGACAATTTAAAATTAATTTTGACGAATTTTGCTCGATTTTTATCATATAATCACAAATTTTTATCATATAAACACATAATCAAAAAAAAAAAAAAAAAAAAAAACATTAAGTTCATGGGTAAAATACATATTTTATACATCCATAAGCTTGAGGTCTATTTAAATAAAATTATTTATTTAGATATTTTTAATTAGGCTTAAGTTCATTGAATTTAATTTTCATTAAATTATTTTTATGAAGACAGGAATTTTTACAACATGAAATTAATTAAAATTATTTTATTGATAATTTTTCATTCTTGACTGCGCTGAGATTTGAACCCAGGCGTTCACGGACAGGTTGCCCAGACTAGTTTCGATTGTAACCACACAATCTCGTCAGTGGGGTTTGCCGTTTTACTCACTCGGCTATTGAGGCCGGGCGACGTCAATAGTCAAACATCAATCCTTAAACCAAATGGTATTTCAATTTGGTAGATCGAAATTTGATTTTTGAATGAATGATTATCTATTTTAATTGATTTACATGTTCTTCCTAACTTTTGTTTTTTCGTACTTTTTGTCAAGAATTCTTCTTGAAGTCCAAAGTACATTTTTTGTTTTTTGATGTTTTTGTCTTTCTTTTTTCTTGTTGACCTTTTTCAGCACAACTTGAAGGACAAATGTAAACATAACTCGTGCCTTAGCTGTTAACAATAATTAGTATTGTGGTTATTTTATTGAACTGTTAATGGTTTTTAATCCAAATTTAGATATTTTTAATTAGGCTTAAGTTCATTGAATTTAATTTTCATTAAATTATTTTTAGGAAGACAGGAATTTTTACAACATGGCCGGGCGACGTCAATAGTCAAACAAGAAAAAAGAAAGATAAAAACATCAAAAAACAAAAAATGTACTTTGGACTTCAAGAAGAATTCTTGACAAAAAGTACGAAAAAACAAAAGTTAGGAAGAACATGTAAATCAATTAAAATAGATAATCATTCATTGAAAAAGCAAATTTCCATTTGGTTTAAGGATTGATGTTTGACTATTGACGTCGCCCGGCCTCAATAGCCGAGTGAGTAAAACGGCAAACCCCACTGACGAGATTGTGGGGTTACAATCGAAACTAGTCTGGGCAACCTGTCCGTGAACGCCTGGGTTCAAATCTCAGCGCAGTCAAGAATGAAAAATTATCAATAAAATAATTTTAATTAATTTCATGTTGTAAAAATTCCTGTCTTCATAAAAATAATTTAATGAAAATTAAATTCAATGAACTTAAACCTAATTAAAAATATCTAAATTTGGATTAAAAACCATTAACAGTTCAATAAAATAACCACAATACTAATTAAAATTATTTATTTTATTTTCCTTAATCCGATAAGAGTTTAAAATTTCAGATTGTTATTTTTCCCTGCAGAAATCACACAAAGGAGTGACAAAATATCATATTGAAATAAAATAAACACTTTTGGACAAAGTAAAAGGCAAAAATTTCCTAAAGTGCATTGACTGAAAAATGGGGTAATAGTTTAATCTTTTGATCACACAAACAAATGTATTAAATAATCCAAGCAAATAAAAATTAAACAGTTTCCGTTCGAAATTTTGCTTTTGCCGATACATTTTTAATCTGCCTTGTTTTTAAAGATATCGGTTTTCTGTGGTGCCTAATACACAAACATATAAAACTATTTAAAATTGTTTTATTTCAAAGACTGTATCGTCACTAGAAAAAAATCAGCAAATTTTCACTTTGCCAATTTTGGAACAAAAAAAATCGTCAAAATGTCGATAAATCTTAAAGTCTGGCAGCCTTATTTTTATTATATATATTTCTTTCGTTGACGTTTCGCTTGCATTTGTCACTTAATTACTGGAAGTATTCCAGTTAAAACAGAATCTGTGTTGTCTGTTCCCGCATTTAAATACAGAAACACTTTTTTCTCACAAATCGAGAAACGATGAAATTTTTTGTTTCACCCTTAATATGAGAAAATTTGCGATGCGAGAAATACAGAAACGAGCTACTGCATACAATTCGTACAAAGATCACTGGTGAGGCGGATACCGCCTTGGAATACTACAGAACCCCATTAAATTGGAATTCCATAAAGAAATGTCTCATGATGCATTACTCTGATTAGAGGGACATTGGAATATTAAATGACCGTGCTTCGACAAGGAAGCAGGACCATAACGGAGTTCTATAATTCTGGACAAAGTTTCTGGGTTAGAATTGGACGAAAACAGTCTCAAAACAATGACGAATACCTATAGAGAAAAGGCATTAGACACTTTCGTTAGAGGGCTCAATGGACTTCTTCCGAGGCTATTAAGCGTCCGCGAACCGAGCTCACTACCTCAGGCATTACACATTTGCCTCAAGTTAGATAATATGACTTTTCGAATGAACTACGCCCACGGACACGTACTAAAAGCAAATATGCAGAGGGACAGAATCGGTATAACGAACTCTCTACCGGGGAATGTAAGAAAATTCTACCCAGAACTGGCTCATATCGGTGGGACAATGCCCACCAGACCACCACTGTCACCCCGATACAAACCTACACCTAGCTTTAACCCAAGTTACAATCCAACTTATAACCCAAATTATCGCAACCCAAATATGCGTTCAAATATCCATCAAAACTCGGATTCCAGACCGCAGCCCAATTCAGAAACTCAGAATAGGCTTCCAAATCGATATAATCAAACTCAATATCCAAACCAATGGCAAATCGACCAAAAACGTAGTGGAACCTATGGAGGTAGACAGGTCAATTCAAACTGGGCGTGTTAACTATATGAATCGAATACCTATGAATCAATTCCCAAAAAGGCCTGCTGGGACCTCTTTTCAAGGACCAGTCAATAAAATACAAAGGAATTTCCATATAGAAACGTTGCCACAAGATCACGGATATTTTCGGGACGATAACCAAGTAGAAGAAGGCGGAGCTGAGGGAGAAGCAAATGACGGGAGAGACTATAATGAGGAATATTTTCAGCAAATTCCAGAAAATCTCGTAATAAATGAAACTAGGGAAGCCCAGCCTGATGACGTTCAGGTCGTCGTTAATTTTTTAGATTAAACTGTTCCTCGTTACCTTATGTCGAGGCTAAAACGGGGGACGGAAAAATACTGACATTTCTATTGGACACCGGAAGCAACAAGAATTATATTAAACCCACTTTAGTAAGTAAGCCTAGACGTAATGAGAAAATATTTGGAGCGAAATCTGTTGCCGGTGATACAAGAATAACCCATCACACATTCTTAAATCTTTGCAGAATCAATGACTTACCAATAAAATTTTTCCTTTTGCCTGGCCTACTTTCGTTTGACGGAATCTTGGGGAACGACAGCTTAAAAGAACTCTCTGCCGTCATCCACACGGCTGAGAATTACCTCACGGTTAGGGGAGGAAAGAAAATCTATATTAAGCAACGCCCGGCACAGAATGTAAATAACCTCGAATTAAGAACCCAGCATTTAACTGAACATCAAAAAGTATCGCTGAACAATATTGTAAGGAAGCATCGCCGCCTTTTTGCAGATCCAGAAGAGAAATTGACATATACTACAACAGTAGTAGGAGAAATACGCACCGAAAACAGTTCACCGATATATTCTCGCAGTTATTCCTACCCAATGGCTTTAAAAGAGAAAGAAATAGATCGTCTCCTACGTGATGACATTATAAGACCATCCAGATCTCCCTATAATTCACCCATATGGGTGGTGCCAAAAAAGGAAGACCTATCCGGACAGAGAAAGTACAGATTAGTTGTAGACTTTAGACGACTAAATGCAGTAACCGTGGCCGATAGGTACCCTATTCCGGAAATTAATGATGTTTTGTCTAATCTAGGTGGAAATCAATATTTTACAGTATTGGACCTGAAGAGCGGGTTTCACCAAATACCATTGAGAGCGGAGGACATGAAGAAAACTGCCTTCTCAGTAAATAACGGAAAATATGAGTACACTAGATTGCCGTTTGGACTCAAGAACGCGCCATCAATATTTCAAAGAACATTAGACGACATCTTGAGGGAATTTATTAGAAAGGTATGTTACGTGTATGTGGACGATATTATCATATTCAGCAAAGACGAAAAATCTCACTTGGAACATGTGGAAAAATATTCAGAACACTATGAAAAATATTCAGCCAATATGAAAATCCAGTTAGATAAGTGCGAATTTTTTAAATGCGAGGTAGAATTCTTAGGATTTGTTATGTCAAAGTAAGGTATTATGACTAATCCTAAAAAGGTTGATTCAATATTGAAATTCTCTTACCCTAAGACCCTAAAAGAACTTCGATCGTTTCTCGGACTATCGGGGTATTAAATGAGGTTTATTAGAGGTTATGCCGACATGGCGAAGCCATTGACATCACTTTTAAGAGGAGAAGAAGGGCGAGTTTCAAAATCCGCCTCAAGTCAAATGAAAATAAATCTGGATGAACTTGCGAGAAACGCGTTTGATATGCTAAAAAATGCATTGGCTTCAAGGGAACCCAGGAAAAACTTTTTGAATTTTGGTAATAGGTCGTAGTTATTTCATACGTTACCTGGTAAGTAGTTGTCATTACAATTGTCATTATTCTGAAAACCTCAATAAGTACTTGCTAGTAATGACCTCAGTAAGTAATTTTCACTACTATTATATTCAGTTATGAATATTTGCTTACTAATAATCAGCTAAATAACTACTTATGAGTTGTCCTGTTTTCAGTACTGAATATTTATTTACTGGTTACTAGCTCCATAACTACTAATTAGGTCTATTTACTAGCGCCAATTAAATAAAAATTAGTTATTTTTTGACTTCTAGTAAGTACATTGTAAGTACTTACAATTCAACTTACTGGTAGTTAAATAATAACTAGATATTTTGTGACTTCTAGTAAGTGTATTGTAACTACTGAATTCGGTGGACAACTAGAACAAAAATAAGTAGTTATTCAGCCGAAAAATAAGTAGTGTTTATATTTCTCCAACGTTACTTGCTAACTTACCAGGTAAGTAAAGTTTTTGCTAGGAAGTTTTACTGGCATACCCTGATTTTGACAAAGATTTTGAATTAACCACTGATGCCTCTAATTTTGCAATTGGAGCCGTGTTAAGCCAGGATGAACGACCTATAACTTTTATTTCCAGAACCATAAATAAAACGGAAGAGAACTATGCTACAAACGAGAAGGAGATGTTAACCATTATATGGGCTCTAAACTCATTAAGAAATTATCTATATGGCTCAAAGAAGGTTACAATTTACACTGACCACCAACCTTTAACATACGCCCTGAGCAGTAGTAACAGCAACGCAAAAATGAAAACATGGAAGTGCATCTAAGAGGAATATAACTACGAGTTGAAGTACAAGCCGGGACGAACAAACGTAGTAGCATACGCTTTGTCTAGGGTTCCCAGAAATTTGAATTATTTAGATGCTCAAATTAATTCTCTGACCCCAACCCAGCATAGTGCGGAGAGTTCATCGGATAATCTAATACCCAGTGTTGAGGCTCCAATAAATGTCTTCAAAAATCAGCTGTTTCTGAATGTCGAAAGTACATCATCGTACCAATTTAAAATTGTTTTCCCAGGAGTACATCGTCATCTTATTAAGGAACCCCAGTATGATGAACAAAACCTTCTGAATATATTAAAAATATATTTAAATCCGTCCGTCATCAATGGAATAAAGGCTCTAGAATGGGTAATGGGAAAAATCCAAACATTATATCCTAACCACTTTGCTAACTATAAATGTCGTTTTACACAATTAGTGGTGGAGGACATTATTTCCGAAAATGATCAAGAGAATATGATAATAGAAATTCATAATAGGGCACATCGAAATGACAAGGAAAACAAAAAATAGATGCTGGAAAAGTGCTACTTTCCCGGCATGTCAGGTAAAATAAAAAGAATTATAAAAATATGTGCCACAAGCAAGAAAGGAAAATATGAAAGACAGCCAAATAAGCCGGAACTTAAAGAAACTCCTATACCAACATACTCGGGACACACTATTCATATCGATATTTTTTCTACCGATAGGAAAATGGTATTAACGTCCGTAGACAAATTTTCTAAATATGCGAAGGTAAAGATAATAAACGGAAGATCCGTGGAGGATGTTAGAAGACCCCTTAAGGAACTTTTGTTGTCTTACGGCGTTCCGAAAAATGTGATCATGGACAATGAGCCTTCTTTAAACTCCGCCTCCATACTATTCATGATGAAGGCTGACCTAGGAATTGACGTGTTCACAACGCCGGCATATAGGAGTGAGGCAAATGGTCAAGTGGAACGCTTCCACTCTACATTAGCGGAGATTATGAGATGTTTGAAAAGTGATGGAACCTCTCGAAATTTCGAAGAGTTATTAGAAAGATCAGTGAATGAATACAATCATACATTTCATTCAGTGACTGGGAAAAGACCTGTAGACTTATACTTTGGACGTACGGTCGAGTTTTCTCCGCAAGATTATGAGACTACAAGATTTTCTAACATCGAAAGGCTCAGGCGAAAGCAAGAAAAAGATTTAGCCTACCATTACAAGAAGAAAAAACCGATTAAAGACTATGTCCCAGGACAGGTGATCTATGTAAAAATTAACAAAAGATTGGGAACCAAGCTGAGTAACCGTTTCAAAGAAGAAGTCGTTAAAGAAAATCGCGGTACGACAATTGTCACCGAAAGTGGACGGGTTATTCACAAGAGCCACATTAGAAATTGATTCATTGTCTTTTATCTTTTTTATTATTTCTTTTTTTTCAGACTATTCCTTGGAGCCGCGTTGGCGGACTTCAATATACTTGACTACTCTAACGCAAGGTTAATTACTATTCAGAGTGGCATGGCAAGAAGACAGAATGGCACTTTTAAAGTTATACACTCAATAGAACTCGAACAATACCAGACTCTATTAAACAATATTGGATCCGTCTTGGACACTAACATTACATGTGGACATCCGCTCCGTCCGTTCTTAACACAACAGATCCTTGATATAAAAGGTCTTCTTAAACGTCTAAGTCCCAATGTAAGGAAAAGGTCAATCGACTTTTTAGGGAGCGCATGGAAGTGGGTTGCAGGAACCCCAGATAGTCACGATTTTGAAATCCTAGATCAGAAAGTTAAAAATATCCTAGAAAACAATAACCGACAGATGATTATTAACGACCTAACCATTGGTAGAATACAAGAAATTTCTAATATAACGAATGAAATATCGAAAATAAAAAAGGAAAATTGGAATGATAAACTAGGTGAAATAGTGCAACATAAGTTAGATTTTATAAAAAAAGAATTACAAAATATTGAGTATGCCATACAATGGGCAAAGGTAAATATAGTAAATGCATTTATTTTGTCAAAAACAGAAATGGATAATTTAAATAACATTTTGGAAAGCTATAATATCCCAACATTTAACGTAGATGAATTATTATGTAAAGATTGTAACAAACAATAAAGAAATTTTGTATATTTTAAGCATTCCAATCACCCATGAAAATGTTTGTAAAATTCTTATTGCAAGACCAGTTAAGATTGGCAATACCATAGACAAAATTGAATTCAATAAAATTCTAAAATGTAATGAAATTTGTTTCGCTATAAAAAAGGTTGTAAAAACTTTAATGATTTGACCATATGTAATAAAGATAAGCTGGTAGAACTAAAAGATAACCATTGTATAACTAATTTAATTAAGAACAGAGTAGGGAATTGCACACGGGTAAACAATGAGCACATCCCCACTATAGAGGAAATTGGAAGTAATCTTTTGCTATTGAATCAGTACAACGAAAAGCTAAAAGTGAACGAAGAAGAAATAAATTTAAATGGAACATACCTCATCAAATATCACAATACAACAGTCAAGATTAATGATCAAGAATTTTACTCGAAAGAGATAAGCGGAAATAAACCTCTTCCAGCTTTTAGGCAACCCAAATCAATAGGTTTTAAAACAGAGGAAGTCCTATCCCTAGAAAGACTCAGTAAAATCAATATTGAAAATATAGAACGACTGGAGGTACTGGAAAACAAATACAAAGCGTTGATTACATCAAGTTCATTAATTATAATTATCCCTATTTGCATCGCTATCGGGATAACAGTAAAAAGAAGATTGGGTAAGGGAAAAGGAAAGAGGGAAATCAAAGAAAATCCTCAGAAACGAGCCAACAGAACACTTAAGTCGGAAATTCCAGTAAATTCTCTTGAACAAGCAGAAGAAGTACCGGAAGCGAGAAAAAAAACTGAAGGAAGGACTCCAAGTATTTATAATCTACATACATTTTAGCAACAGGGACGCTTGCTTTTGAGGAGTGAGGAGTTAACACAAATTACATTCTAAACTCCAAAATAAAATAAATTCATTCACACGGTTCACAAAGCTTACGTTGCAGGTGCTGATATTCGACACCCTTCTTGCAACTATGCTTTGCTCACATCATTTAATGTTCACATGCTGATACAGAGGTTCAACATTCACATTCTTTAACGTTCACATGCTGACACAGCGTCTACAAAATACACGAGCGAGCCAACTAAGGTGACGTGTGCAAAACCTGTGCATTTCAGTTAGGTTAGCTTAAGCTAGTTTTATTAAATAAAATTAATTGTATTTTTACTTTTAAAGAGCTGTTACATGACCTATGGATACGTCTTATATATCAAAAGATCGGAAATTTTTAGTAGAACATATTTGCTGAAAAACTCGGAAAAATCGGTTCAGATACAAAAAATATAATTTTTTTTAAGAAAAATACCTATTTTCGGGAACCGTAGATCTTTCCGAGTCCTAGTTTTATTACCAAAGTAAATGGTAAATTTCTTCCTAAAGACGTAGGTGTATAAATCTATCAAATCGATTGGAAAATGCCCGATTTATGACTTAATTACTGAACTACCAATATTTACTTTTTATACCCTTCACCGAAGGTAAAAGGATATATATAACTTTGTCATTCCGTTTATAATTTCTACAATATTGATCTAAGACCATATAAAGTATATATATTATGGATTCTTATGAGAAGGGAAGTTCAAATCCGGTTGTCCGTCTGTCCGTCCGTTGAAATGGGGTTTCCGAAGACCCCAGATATGATGAAGGCTACATTTATGTCACATATAGTCCGGAATTGCTTGCTATTGAAATTCAGGAAGATCGGTCCATAAATGACTGAGATATGAGCAAAAACCCACGACTACCTCTAGTTTTTTCCATAAATCCCATGTTGTGTTTTTTAAATTCTTTTTTTCTGCATATCGCGAGAGCGGCAAGACCTACGGATTTCAAATTTAGTACAAACATGTTGCTTGCCAGTACACAAACTCTCAAAAAAAATTGGCGGGATTGGGGAAGTGGGTGTGGCACTTTCCATTCAAAGACGTTATACATTTTTGTATATCTGGAGAACGAAACGAAATTAGGTACAAACATATCGGTTATCAATACACAGTATCCCACAAAATATGGGCGCGATTGGAAAAGTGAGCGTGGTACCTCCCGTACAAAGACATTATTGAAAATACTCAAAATTTTAAATTTTAGGGCTCTAGTATGACATATGAAAACGTTTTATATACCAAATTATCAGAAATTTTTAGCAGCATATATTTCCCGAAAACCCTGAAACTTTTCTCCCAAAAATGGAAGAGTAATGCCCAAAATAAAATTTTTTTTTTTAAACATACCCATTTTTGGCAACAATAGTTCTTCCTAAAGACGTGGGTATATAAACCTGCCAAATCGGTTAAGAAATGGTTACATTATTAGCAAAATACTCCAAAAATGGGCTAAAAAGCATCAAAATTTTTAGAGCTGTTACATGACTTATGGATACGTCTTATATATCAAAAGATTGGACATTTTTAGTAGAACATATTTGCTGAAAAACTCGGAAAAATCGGTTCAGATACAAAAAAGTTATTACCAAAATATAATTTTTTTTAAGAAAAATACCTATTTCGGGAACCGTAGATCTTTCCGAGTCCAAGTTTTATTACTCAAGTAAATGGTAAATTTCTTCCTTAAGACGTAGGTGTATAAATCTATATAATCGATTGGAAAATGCGAGTTATGACCAAATTACTGAAATACCAATATTTACTATTTATACCCCAAATTGGCGATTTAAAAGGGCCAAAATACCATTGATAGGGCCAAACTATTTTTGTAGTAGCGGTTTGACAAAGACAACATGATGTTTTTGTGAATATTTAAAAATTTTGATTTTCGTACAAACAAGCTTCGTATGTTTTTTCATCCTATCATAGATCACACCGTTTGTGCAGCTTATTTGGTACTAAACAAACAAAACCATTTCTTAAATCAAATTAGTGTTCGAAAAATTTAAAAAAAAAACATTAACATTGAACAATTTAAAGTAGTTAGTTGAATTTTGACTTGAAAGCGCCAAAAAAAAGATTTCCACAGGGCCATCAAACATTCAAAAGGGCCAAAAATGGCACAATTGTGCCACGTTTTGCATCACTGCAAGGTATAGTCCAGAGAACTGCAACAAGCTCCCGTTTTTATGATTTATAATACTCGCCTTAAAACGAGTTGCGGTGTAGTTAATACAGCCTATTGCTTTTGTATGTGCTCGCCAGGCTCGTATGAAATTGTGTTTGCAACATACGAGCCTTTAGCAAACGCATTGAAATTTATATGAGTTCGGTTTTGTATTCTTTCGTAAATATATTTTTTCAACATTCGGCAATAGCATTCGTACTTCTGATAAACAACACAAGAAATGTTTGTGTAGGAATTGGAAAAGACTCTTGTACATTATTACGTAAAGCAGCGGTGGGCGCTGGTTACTCGCAGCATTCGTCATTCGTAGTAATACTTAAAGCAGCGTTGCCAGATGGATTAAGAAAAAATCAATGATCGTATATTTAAGTAAACATGTAAGGCTAAAATCATTATGAAATAAAGTGAATTTAAAAGTTATTATAAGAAAAAATTTTGTGGAAAATTTTAATTAAAATATATAACGAATGCGACAGGCTTATGAATGACAATTTTTTTATACGTCAATTTCATTTATATGTTAATATTTTTACAAAAATATTGACCAATGGCAACGCATCGCAGTCCGTTATTTTACTGTGCGACGTAGACACAGAATTTACTTTTTATATATTTAAGCATTTTTGACAACAAATTTTACAACAAACACACAATTATATTCTATGATGATAAAGATGCACATAAGAACATTTTTTTAAATGGCTGAGTGCGCTCTTTATTAACGGTCACTATCGGCTGCTAATTGAGTTTTTTCTTTAAGAAATTTGTTTTAATATCTTATATTTAGTTCATCAGTTTTCATGACAGCAGGTGGTTCAATAAATGTATGTATCATGGCGTAATGTAATTTTATAGATAATAATAAATAAAATACTTTAAAATACCATAACTAATTTTCATCTATAAAATAAATAACAAAACATGCACTAAATCTTTTAAACGCCTAAAATCGTCTAACCTACGACAAATCATAAAATCTGGCAGCCACGTTTTCACTTAATGTTAAATTTAAAATACACGAACATATACTAAATGAATATGCCGTGAATGTTGTTGTTACGAGCTGGTCGTAAAAAATAGAAAAAAACACGAAACTTTGCTTTAAGTGGTTGTGATATTGTTCATACTTTTTTCTGGGCTCTTACTTCTTTATGTAGTTAACACACAAGTAAAAAGTTATTGTGTAATATTTTAATGCATGAAGCTCGCTTTGTATGAAGAACGAGCCAACGAGTCAACATAATCAGTAAAAGCGAGTGCTTCAAAGTATTCGAGACTAAAAATGATTTAGTAAACAGCGAGTGCGGTCGCAAGTATTATGTATTGCTGCAGTTCTCTGGTATAGTCATTGGAAAGTTTGTTCTCAACTTTAAAACCCATGTAATGTCAAACAAAAGAAAATAAGGAAAAAAAAAATTAAGAAACAAGCGTCAAAACTCAAATAAATTAATTTTATTTAAAAAAAAAAAAATTCTTAATATAAAACTTTTACAATACCACATTCTAATCAAAAATCTCAATGGTAAATAATAGCAACTCTTCCTAATGATCCTACCTGGTACTTATAATATTATGATCTTATGTCAAAAACATGAAACAGTGGGTACGAATACACAAAATATATTAAAAAATTGTAACTTAGGGACACAAATTCTAAAAAATTATCGAATTTAAAAATAAAAAGTTTTTTCGAGCTCGAGGCCAATTATTTGTAAAAAATATTTATTATTTATTTACTAATCTTCTCCAATATTTCGATATCCATCGGTTTCCATTTCAAGGCTACAAGAAAAAAACAACATTGTACGAAAAAGTATTAACAAACTCTGTGCTTAAGTAAAATACATACATAATAACAACAAAAAGAAAACAAAACACTTACAACGAGTTACAAATATATTCGTAAGAGACGTATGACCTTCCCCACATTCAATATTGCACTAACTTAACTATTTAATTTTCTTTTTTATTATATGTCTGTAGCTATTGGCGCAGTTTTCCGTGTCTGCTTTATAATTTATTCTCCTCTCCTTTGGTATGTTTATTATATGAAGCATCTCCAAAGTATACCGTTTATTATATCTCTCCTCTCTTTGTAATATCTTCACATTTTCAAAGTTGGGCTTATGTAGTCTCTCTGCACAGTGGGATGCGAGTGCAGTTTTTTGTGTAGATATTTTATTTATGTTTTTAAAATCCGATTTATGTCCAGATATACGTGTTTTTAGCTTATTTTTTGTAGTACCGACATAAACTTAATCGCATATGTCTTTGTCATTTCCACTACAACTAATCTTATATATTACGTTAGTGTTATCCATTTTGTCAAGTTTACATTTGGTGTTCGAGAAAAGTGGTTTTAACGTATTCGTCGATGTGTGAGCAATCATAAATTTGTCCTTATTATAAATTTTAGCATTCTTTATTCTCTCTGCGATACGTGGTACATACGTCATTGATTTATATACTTTTTCCGTATTCTCCCTGTGTTCCCTAGGGGGATTTTTTCCATAGTTTCTTATCAAAGTTTCTATGATATTTTTTGGAAAAGAGTTTCTCGCCAGAATATATTTAATCTTTTCAATATTGTGAGAATGGAATGACTTATCGCTAATGGAAAGGACCCTGTTGATCAGATTGTTGGCCGTATTAATTATTATCTTTTTTGGTTGACAAGAATTAAAATTAATAATTCTCCCTGAAGCCGTAGGTTTTTGGTACCAGTCTATTTTAATTCTGCTGTCACTTCTAATGACCAGGGTATCCAAGTATGGAAGTTTTCCTCCTTCTCCATTGTAAATTTAATATTTCGGTGAAATGCGTTCAGTTGTTCTAAGGTCCTTTCTATTGCACTTATCTTTACAATTCCAAACAGGTCGTCCACATATTTCGTCAATAATTTAGGGTTTTCGTCCAAATTATTCATACATGTTCCAAGGAGTTCCTTCATCACTATGTCCGCCACGATAGGTGATGCCGGTGAACCCATTGGCAGTCCTTTGCATTGGATATATACTTTGTCGTTGTACCTAAAATATCTGTTATCCTTAATGCAAAATTTTAGAATTCTCAAAAATAGTTCCTTTGGTATATTCGTATGTTTCTCTATGTCAATCCATTTGTTCATAATAACTTTCATTGCGTAGTCCACTGGTATACTTGGAAAAAGTGATACCACATCAAAGGAAATTAATTTTTCGTCCATATCTATTGCACTGTTGTTTACTCTATTCCTAAATTGCACTGCATCCCTTACGTTGTAAATCGAAAATTCAGTAAGTTTTTTCAAAACATTTGTCAGTAATTTGCATAGCTCGCTGGACGGCGAATTAACTGATGCACAGATTGGTCTAAGAGGGTTATCTTCCTTATGGATTTTCGGAAGTCCATATATTCTAGGTGCAGTTGCCGCGTCATTTTTCAGTATTTTCTTTTCGATCACAGTTATATTATTGCACAGAAATAGTTCATCTACTAGATCATTGTTCTTCTTTTTTTTAGCGATAATGTGGGATCCTTATTTGTCCACCTATACGTCATCATATCATTTAGGATATTCTTCATTCTTATATCATAATCTTTTTTATCCATTGCAACTGTGACATTACCCTTATCCGCTTTTAATATAAGTATATTCTTGTTTTTATGCAAAAATTTTTTGGTATGTTCCACTGTGCTCAGTATATAACGTTCTCTCCTATTTAGATTTTGTTTGTTTATGTGATTTTCCAACATTGAAGTAAACTGTGTTCTAGCTGTCTCTTGCTCTTCTCTGTCCTCTATAGTCTGGATGCAATCTTCTCCATCAGCAATCATTTTAAAAAGTGGGAAGTTTCTCTTCTCGGTTGGAATCGCATATTTCTCTCCTAGTGATAAGAGCCATTGAGTCTCTTTGGGTATGTCTGAGTTCGTTTTGTTAACAAACCACTTATCATTATAAATAATGTCGAGCTCTTTTATTTGTTTTTCCCGTAAATTGTCAAATTTTCGTCTGTGTTTGGTCTTTATGTTAATATTACATCCCCTTATAAGTCTCTCTTCACTACTCCAAAGTTGTGTTCGTTCGTCTGCTGTCAAATGTTTATTTATCTTCCTCTCCATTTCTTTAAGCTCGACGGTAGTATGTTTAACAATTTCATGTTTTCGTCTTATCAGTAGATTCAGCAATTTTCTATGAAAGTTTTCCAATATTTTATTAAGTGCACTGTCGATTATGTTGGGACTTGTCCGATTGTGTTCAAAGATTTTGACAACGTTTTTTGTTGAATTGTCCAAAAAATTTGGTATAATACATCTAATAAGAAATGTTATTGTAGACAGCGCATTCAGTTGGCGTTTCTTCAAAGTTTTCCTTTTGTTGATGTAATTCAACAAAAAAAAATAAAAAAAAAGAAAATATAACAAAAAGAAAAAAATATATATATGTACATACATACATACATAAACATACACATTTTGAGCAAAAATATTTTTTGTTTTTATTATCGGTGTTGATAAACAATAAATAATAAGAAGAGCACAACTGTAAACAGCAAAGTAAAAAAAAACGCTTATGAGTGCAAATAATGCAAAAACAATAAAACAGAATGATAGAAACGCATATATCACAGTGAGTGTTAATGAAACAAATGCAAAAATAAAAAAAAGAGTCGATGATAGCAAATACCTAACGGCTAAACCTATTACTCGCACGCGATCCCTCTTATCATCTGTATTTAATAATACGGTTGATACACTAACAAATATAAAACCTGCAAGCGTTGCCTAAACGGCAAAAACAATTTTAATAAGTGATGAAAATATTAACCCCCAATCAGGCATAATAGAAAACTCAGTATCACCTTCTGTGTCTAACAATACGGTTGATTTTAATACAATAAAAATATAAAACCTGCAAGCGGTGCCTCAGTGGCAGAAACGATTTTAACAAGTGATGAAAAGATTACCTCCAAATCAGGCAAGATGGAAAACTCAGTATCACAGCTAAAAAGTGGTCAAAAGCTTCAAGTACAAGTTGGAATTGATAGGTACATAACAGTGCTAAAACGATGTCGCAGCCCAACCTCTTCTGCAGTTGCTTCGGTCCCAAAAGTTTTAAAAGAGGGTACATCTGATAGAATAAGTTCTCAAAATCGGCTTGCAATTTTGGAAGAGGAATCCTCGGAAGCACAAAACGCTACCAAATCTTCTAAGCCACCCCCGATGTATCTTAGAGAGCAAAACTCAGGTGATTTAATAAAGAATTTGATCTCGGTAATAGGTGAAAATTCTTTTTGTGCAATAAATCGTGGTAGTACACATGAAACAAAAATACAAGTTAATCGTGAAGATGATTTTCGTAAAGTAATAACTAAATTAGAAGCGCTAAAACTTTTATACATACCAACTGAAGAGCAGTAAAGGTCTTCAGGTAGTGATAAAGGGCATTGATTCATGCGTAGGCCCAGATAAGATAAAAACGTTTTTAGAAGGGCTTTAAAATAAAAAACGTAATAAATATTAAAAATAGAGAAAAAAAATCTTCAGCCACTATTTCGAGTGGAGTTAGAACCCGGCGACGTTAAGCTTAAAAAAACGAAACTTACCCCATTTACAGTCTGAAATATATCCTGTATAGGAAAATAACGATAGAGGAGCCGCACAAAAGGAACGGTCCCGTGCAATGTTTAAACTGCCAAGAATTTGGTCACACTAAGGCATACTTATCTCTGCGATAAGTCTAAAAACGACCCTAATGTAAAAAAATGCAGCAACTGTGGTGGTAATCACACTGCCAACTATAGAGGATGCCCTGTATACTCTATCGTCAAGCGCTCGGTTGGACCGAAACCTAATCCCCCTCAAATTCAGGTAACACATCTAGTTAACACTAATGACATTCAGGTACCGCAGCCTAGTATAACAGAACATCCTACGCTAACGTCCTAAAATCAAACCATATGCCAATGGAAGGTGATTTACCAAATAATGATGAAACTCCAGTTTCTAATTTAAGTCGTCTAGAAAAGACCATGGAAACACTAGTGCAAACAGTAACTAACTTTACGAACACAATGGGTAATATGATGCAGGAAATGTTAAGAATGCAATCGATATTATTGCAAGCTGTACTTAACAAGCCATGAATTGTTTAAAAATTTGTTTTTGGAACGCAAACGGCATTCGCCAACATAAAAATGAACTAGAATACTTTCTTAAAAGTAAACAAATTGATGTAATGATGGATTCTGAAACTCATTTGACCCCAAGAAATACGTTTAAAATGATTGGTTATGTATCATATGATACCAAGGACCCTCGAGATAGAGCTTGTGGAGGTTCTGCTATTTTGATAAAACCCCGAATCAAACACTACTTAATGTATGATCATCGTGAAGATTATCTGCAAGCAACGAACATTTGTGTTGAAGAGCTAAATCGAAACTTTATACTTTCATCTTTATACTCTCCACCTAGATTTTCAATATCAGAAAGCCAATATTATAAATATTTTAAATCATTAGGACCCTGTTTCCTAGCCGCTGGCGATTACAACGCTAAACATACCTTCTGGGGGTCACGACTCATTACACCAAAGGGTCGTGTTTTGTACAATATAATCTCTAAAATGGATTTAAATATGGTCGCGAGCGGACAACCATCTTATTGACCTACTGATCAGCAAAAAATTCCAGATGTCATCGATTTTGGCGTGGTTAAAAACATCCCCGCAGAAACGATTCATGTTGAAGCTTCCTTAGAACTATCTTCCGATCACACACCTATAATTGTAACTTAAATGAACCCAAATAGAATTGTATCTACGTCTGGTTAGTTAGCGACGTCAGCCACATAAATAAATTGGTTAAAATATACAAAATATCTTAGTGCCCATTGCACAGAAAATATTCCGCTTAGTACACCGGAGAACATGGATCTCGCTATTGTTAATTTTGACAGTTATATCAAACTAGCTGTTCAACATTGAGCATAACCCTCAAAAAAACCAAAAATAATAACATGTATTCTACAGATGTTGAGCGTCTCTTGACTGAAAAAAAGGAGAGCTCAAAGAGAGTGGCAATTGCATAGATCCCCTCAACTTAAGAATTTACTAAAAGAGTGCACAAAAAGGCTAAGAAAGTTACTGCAGTCTCATAAAACGGCTTAAGGAACTTGATGCAACTCCACAATCAGACTACTCATTATGGCGTGCAGCTAGAAATCTCAATAGACCAGTTATATATAAGCCACCATTAAGAAACTTTAATGGAAGTTGGGCAAGAGATGACATTGAAAAAGGAAATCTGTTTGTTCATCATCTGAAAAACGTATTTACCCTTAATGCATCTCACGATATAGCACTCGAGTTACCGCCTGTAAGTGTTAGAGCAGCTACTCCCCTAAGATTCGAGTTAAGAGAAATCGAAAAGGTTATTTGTGATTAAAACACCAAGAAGGCTCCCGGTATGGATAAGATCAGTAATCAAATGCTTTTGGAGCTACCAAGTATAGCAAAAAAAATTTTTCTTATTATTTTCAATGCTATTTTACGCCTTCAATACTACCCTCAAGAATGGAAGGTCTCCTTAGTAACCATGATACCAAAGCCAGGAAAGGATCACACAAAAGTTGAGTCATACAGACCTATTAGCTTATTATCTAATATTTCAAAGCTATTTGAGAAACTACTAGTGTCAAAATAAACGCCGATTTTAAATGAAAATAGATGTATTCCAAACCATCTATTCGGTTTTAGAAGAAAGCACAGCACAATTGAAAAAACTCATCGAAAAGTAAATGTCATTAGAAAAGCCGTTGAAGAAAAAAAATATTGCTCAGCACTCTTCATCGATGTGTCTCAAGCTTTTGATAAAGTCTGGCATGAAGTTTTACTACTGAAATTCCAGCAAAACTTACCAGCAAACATACACAAGCTGTTAGAAAGCTACTTAGTCGGTCGTCAATTTATTATTAAAGAAGCGAATTTTTAAGTTCTCCACAGCCAATTAACGCTGGAGTCCCACAAGGCAGCATCCTGGCCCCTCTATTATACTTAATTTATACTTCGGACTTGCCAACAAACAGCTACACCCATACCTCAACATTTGCGGACGACACAGCTTTTCTAAGCGTACACGCAAACTTCAAGAAGCATCTCGTTACTTACAGGATAATATATTTGAACTAGAAAGGTAGTTAAAAAAATGGATGATAAAGATCCATGAGCAAAAATGAGCACATATAACATTCACATTGCGTCGGGAAACATGCCCCCTATTAAAATAAATAATCAAATAATACCCCAACACTCGCATGTAAAATACCTCGGTATAAATCTAGATCGGCGTTTAACGTGGAAATGGCATATAGAAGCTAAATTAACTCAAATGAAACTAAAATCAATTCAAATTAATTGGCTTATTGGAAGAAATTCTGTTCTTAGTCTCGATTGCAAACTTCTACTTTACAACTCTACCGTAAAGCCAATTTGGTGCTACGGTATTCAGTTATGGGGCACTGCCTCGGCTTCTAACATCGAACAAATTCAAAGGCGCCAAAATAAACTTCTTCGAATAATCACAGCCGCCCCCTGGTACGTCAAAAACTCAATGTGCCATTAGTAAAAACCATGATAACGAAATATGCAGTAAAATATTTTAAAAGGCTGGAACTGCACCCAAATCCATTAACTCGAAATATTTTAAATTATGGCGGCACCATCGCTTAAGAAGAAGAGACACTGCATCACTTACCCAATCAGATGAGCGATAAACACCTACACATGTGAACAGAAAGGGGGGTGCTTTAAAACCATGTGAGTTAAGGCCATGATGGCTTTATCTCTCATTCAATAGGGAGATAAAGCCTTTTTTCATTTGAATGGGAGATAAAGCCATCATGGCCTTAGCTCACACTAGTAATATTAGAAAAAGGCTTTATCTCTCATTTCAGTTTTGAAGAACTTTTGCATTTTACATTGATTAATAATAGATTTTCCCTTTTAGGAAATCTGGCTTCGCATACTAAAGTTTTTCTGCGTGGCGGCCGTGCTTACGGGTTTTATCCTCCAGTAGGACGCGGCAGGTGGCTTCGCTGAATAAAGTTTTCCTGCGTGCGTCACAAGAATAAAAAATTTCTTTTCCCGGAAACACTAAAGTAAAGTACTGGAATCTGGCTTCGCATACTAAAGCCTTTTTTCATTTGAATGGGAGATAAAGCCATCATGGCCTTAGCTCACATTAGTGATATTAGAAAAAGGCTTTATCTCTCATTTCAGTTTTGAAGAACTTTTGCATTTTACATTGATTAATAATAGATTTTCCCTTTTACGAAATCTGGCTTCGCATACTAAAGTTTTTCTGCGTGGCGGCCGTGCTTACGGGTTTTATCCTCCAGTAGGACGCGGCAGGTGGCTTCGCTGAATAAAGTTTTCCTGCGTGCGTCACAAGAATAAAAAAATTTCTTTTCCCGGAAACACTAAAGTAAAGTACTGGAATCTGGCTTCGCATACTAAAGTTTAAAATATGGCTTTATCTCTCATTTGTGAAAAAAAAGTATGGCTATATCTTTAATTTCGCAAAACTTTTAATATGACCTTACCTCTCAATGATTGGGCAATAAGGCCATTATGGCTTTATTTCCCATTCAATTGAGTAATAAAGCCATAATGGCCTTATCTCACATGGTTTTAAATTGTAGCAAGCGTTCGACTGTCTGATCAAGTAGAGATTGTCGTTGTACCGCTGCCGAAATTGGTGTGATTGTAATAGTGTGCTTTAATGGCAAACATTCCATTTTAGCAGCTGTTATGTGATGATATGCTGGATGCAGCCTTTTTCAATCGCACGCAATCTGAGCTGAATATATTGCTGTTTTGTTAATTTCAAATCCAGAAATAATGCTAATGCCTCCTCATTTGTGAATTGTTCTGCACCGCTCGGAGCTGGTATACTTTTAAAAATCCGTTTTGCTCTCAAGCTTTAACAACTTTATCAATTATATCCACTTTTGTCAATTGTTTCTGTGATCGTAATTGATGTAGGAAAGTATCTTGAATATTTTCATATCCGATTTCTTCATTGATATCCTTAATCCTCCCCCTCTTAGATCTATCGCTACAGTTGTCCAGAGATTTTTGTGGTCTCCCACGAGTGTTTTGATATGTAGCTTCTGAAGCGATCTGGACAGAAAGTTCGTTCTCTAACCAGTTTGCAAAGCTCTTATAAATTCTATCTTTGCTGTAATCAACTTTGCCACTTGCTTTTAAACCTTTTCATACTTTTTTTCATACCAAATACAGGTAGAATAAAAAGGATTAAAAAACTTAAAATCCTTTTATTTATATGCTATAAAATATCTGACACAAAATTTAGCAACGCATTGCATAGTTATAGGGTCATAAAATATTATTAGATTCATAAAAACAGATAAAATAAAAAGCCCAAAAAAATTAAAAATCCCTTCTAAGGTGGGATTCACAATATACCTGTTTAGCGTAAACGCGTGTTTAAGCTCTTTATTCCTCAAAAAATACGCTAGTGTGAACGTAGTGTCACGGATAAGGATGAATCAGGGCAGATATACGTTTTTCTGATTGTGTAACAATAATACAATTTTTTATATGTACTACCTGTATTCTGTTCGATCACGATCAATATTCCCTATATCATAAAATTTTTGAAGGCAATAGCACACTATTTCTGTTACTTCTGCAAAAATTTTGTAAAAAAAAATTGTAAAAAAAAATTTCAAACACTTTCACCTTTCCCTTATGGGTTTTACCTTCTTATTCCCTTTTGATCCGCAAAAGTTCTATTCTACTAAAGTTGAAATTTTACAAAAATATAGTAGTTTAGAAAATATGTCTTAACATCTCAAATATAAATAACACAATAGTCGCACATATTACTTTTTTAAAGCTAACAAGACTACCAACCTAGCAAAAAAGGTCATTATCGATGATAGTTTTTGAGCAATGATAATTTCTTTCGGATTAAATATAAGAACAAATCACTTTTTTCTGAATTTAAAAAAAAGTTGTGTTTAACAACATGGCACGACCACAATTACCAATATTTTGACCTAATTTTTTGGCTACCTTAGTTATGATATGTTTACTATTAAATAAAATTAAAATTTTGGAAATCGGTGACAAACAAAAATTGGACTTTTGGCCAATGAAATAAAAATTTCAGCCACAGTGCACAGCTGCCGGTTTCTTTCCGGCATGGATTTCTGAGACGGGTGATTTCCGATGATTTGTCAGCAGGGATGCCAGATAATTTTGATAAAAATCTTGCATATTTTCAAAAAAAAAAAAAAAAAAATCGGCAAAAAATTCCTTTTAAGAACAATAAACCATATTTTTATTAACACAAAAAATAACAAAACACTCCCATATAATCCATATAAAAAAAAATTAAAAATTAAGAAAAAGAATATTTGTAAAAATATATTGTAATTAATTTAAAAACATTTTGTACATTAGAAAATTTTTTTCAATATTTAATTTTAGCAAATATTTTATAGAAACATTCCCGTATTTGAGTTTAATAGTTTAAGTAAATCTATTTTAATATCAACATAAAAACAGTTTGCATTATTAAATTTTAAGTAATCTTTAGAAAAAATAATTCCTTGAAAGGATTCATTTTCCAGGGAACATCGAAATTGGGTTTGATTAAGGTTGACTTGGCTAAAAATTCTTTCCGCATTTGAGGAAGAATGTGGAAGGACCATAATTTGTTAAGTAAATTTAATTTTTTAATTTTATAAAATTAGTTAATACAAGCTGCGTTCGAGAACAAAAAAGTTTTTACTATTTTTTACTGAACTTTACTGAACTTTTACTGAATTTTACTAAATTGCGTTCGCGTACACAAAATACAGTAAATGAGAACAGAAATTGAGAGCGTAAAGTGACAGTTCTTGACTGAGAAATTTTTTAAAATTTAGTAAAACATAAAAACATATGTTTCAAAAGGTAAACAAACAAAAGTAGCAAACAAAAGGCATACAAATTGTGAAAAAATTGTTAAAAAACAAGAAAAGTTGAAATAAAACTAAAATAAAAACAAAAAATTAATAAATATTAATTAATTAAACTTGTTTGTGAAGAATGTATATGGCTAAATACCAACTTTTGAAACTTTGTTTTGTTATGTTAATTTTTTGGAGTTGTTAAAGTGTCAAGTACTCGGGTACTTAGAAAAGCCCTTGTTTTTAAAGTTATCAATAGTGAAAAAAGTGTTCGTGTACTATTGATCAAATTTAGCAGGACACAAATTAGCAAATTCAAATCAAATAAAAAACAAACAAATATGAAAGATTACATAAAATAATTTATTTGTATTTTTCAAAAATATTCGTGTTATAAAACGTATTTAATCGAGTACCGATAAGAAAACGAGTTAAGTAGTCAAAAGTGTAAACATTTTTCAACACTTCAATTATTTGTGATCAGCTGTTGCCTTTATTTTACGAATTTTTACATATTTTGCGTTCGCGTACTTTTTTGGACAACAGCTTTTTGTGAGAGCAAATTTTTAAGTTTACTCATTTACTGCATTTTACTGTAAAAGTACTCAAACGCACCTACAGTTTTAAAAAAAACTTTCCATTTGGTTGTATTGTTTATGACAAGTTGGAGCACTTGTTACCCAATATTAATAAATTACACGTTAACAAGCAAAGTTACCGTGGTTTAAGTGTATATCAAAAAATCGGCATTTTTTGAGCAAATCAGCACTTCGCTAATTTTAAGGCAAAAAATCGGCAAAATGCCGATAAGTCCATGGTGGAATAAGTAGGTGGCAGCACTACGGCAACAAATACAACTTTTTGTAAACATAAACAAAACTTTGACATAAGACTAGACAAACAATACAAGAGCAAAAAATCGTCATCTGGCGTAGTAATGCCACCTGTTTATTTCATCATGGATAAGTCGGCAAATATGGCAGGCCTGTTTGTCAGAAGAAAATAGAGCACACTCTAATTGAAATTTCGTCAGATGACTTTGGGCCTGGCTTTTACAGATGCAATGTTTTAAAGGTAATACTCGACATGTATGTATGTATTTTGCAGTGAAAAATTTGACAAGATATAAAATCATGTCGTGTACGGGCACCTTTAGAATAACTCACTATGCACATTTCTTGCCGGAAAGACGACATTTGTTGGCGAGAGAAGAAAAAAGTAAGCAAACATCGTCGCCCCCTTACCAACAAACTCCGTCTGGCCAGCAAGAAATGTCCTTACTGTAAATTGCGACTTAATAAAAAAGTTTCACACGGAATGACAATATTAGTATACCCTCATTCAACCCATACAAAGACAATATAAATTTCTGTATACATATCTGGAGAACGGAAAGACCTAAAGTTTTCAAATGTAGTACAAGCATCTTAGAGCCACTTTTTGGGTTAGAGATTAGCGATTAAATTAACTTTAATCTCCGTATTTTTTTGTTGTATTTTTTTAACTTTTTTTTGCTAGCTTAAGCGGCCAATGGTGGTGGCTTAAACCTAATATTTAACTGTCAATATACACATGTTTAACATAAACAGCTGTTGCAAAAATATAAACAAAAAAGAATTTTAAGAAAATTAAAAAAGAAAAAAGTAAGCAAACATCGTCGCCCCCTTACCAACAAACTCCGTCTGGCCAGCAAGAAATGTCCATACTGTAAATTGCGACTTAATAAAAAAGTTTCACACGGAATGACAATATTAGTATACCCTCATTCAACCCATACAAAGACAATATAAATTTCTGTATACATATCTGGAGAACGGAAAGACCTGAAGTTTTCAAATGTAGTACAAGCATCTTAGAGCCACTTTTTGGGTTAGAGATTAGCGATTAAATTAACTTTAATCTCCGTATTTTTTTGTTGTATTTTTTAAACTTTTTTTTTTGCTAGTTTAAGCGGCCAATGGTGGTGGTTTAAACCTAATATTTAACTGTCAATATACACATGTTTAACATAAACAGCTGTTGCAAAAATATAAACAAAAAAGAATTTTAAGAAAAATAAAAAGAAATGGATTATTCAAGTGCGGACGAAGATTTTAGTGATTTCGAAATGTATTCCCGTCCCGGGAATTCCCGGGATTTTCAATTGTTTTCAATTCCCGCTTTTTTTTTGAAGAAATTTTTTTCAAACTTTAGTAAATCTATGTCGGACTAGTGTCTAGCAGGGCTGTGGAGTCGGAGTTGAAGAGTCGGAGTTGAGGTTTTTGTACCGGAGTCGGAGTCGCAGTACACAAAAAAAAAAACGCGCGACTCCGACTCCAAAATTTTTCGGCATAAAAAATTTAAACAAATGTCTAATATTTTCCAATATAAAAATTCTTCGAAATTGGCGATGCAATATTTTGCAGATCAATATGAATAAGTAGACTTTAATTTATTTTATGAGAAATAGTTGATTCAAGTACTTTACTATTTAAGTATATTTAGGTATATTTTTTATACGTGCGGGAAAAAGTCTAAATTACATTAGCAAAACTTATACTCAGTTATTGATCTAGTTGAAAAAAGATGTGCGATTTTTTAAATAATTTACTCATGCTAAAAAATGTTAATGACAGGAATTGCCAATAATTTTAATATCAGAATTTTTTAACAATCAACGCTGAAATATTTTCAACATTGTACAGAATAAGTGTTGCTATAGCGCATAAATACTAGTATGTGTTAGAAAAATTGTGACGTAAAATTATTTCTCTTTTACGTAGAAACATCTTTATCAGCCTGCCTTTAATTCCTACCATAACACTCATGTTTTTCTTATGCACATTAGGAATGGGCAATAAATATCGATATATCAAGATATCGATATTTAAAAGAATTATAGTCGATATATATCGCCGATACTAAAAATACCGATATATCGATACAACGATATTTATCTACGACTATCGAATTCGATATTTTTAAGATCTCTTTCTAATAAAATTCAACATTTTAACCGTTGCTCAACTGCTTGCAATACTGTTTTTTAAAAGATGACAACAATAAAATAAGCGCGGAAAAAATATTCTGCAAAGGGTTCCTAGAATTATGCAAAGAATCGCCTTAATTATGGGATATTAGCAGCAATATACTCATGAAAGTTGGAATGTTAATAATAAATAAAATATTTTTTGTTTTTTTATTCGAGCATTTTCTTATATATTAAAAATGAAATATTGCACAGCTTACTTGTATAGTATGTGTCACAAGTTTCGTTTACCGCAGAATATAATATGGAATTATATTATCCCAATTAATTTTTTTAGATTTCATATGGCGAATAAATAAAAACTTTTTTGTATTCTGCCGGTCCCTCGATTTCAAACGAAAACTTCGGTCGCATAACTTACCTTAAAAAATTTAAAATTGTTTTTTTTATAAAATTTAAGTTAAGCGAATGAAACTTTCGTTCGAAATCGAGGGCCAGGCAGTTAATTTTAAATTAAAACAACCAATATAAAGTTAGAATCAATTACATGTAATATGTTTGTGCATATGTAAATATGTATTGACATAGGTATATTAAGTTATAAATTTGGTAA
Source organism: Pollenia amentaria (assembly GCA_943735925.1). Classification (NCBI taxonomy): domain Eukaryota; kingdom Metazoa; phylum Arthropoda; class Insecta; order Diptera; family Polleniidae; genus Pollenia; species Pollenia amentaria. Next base: position 51,948,855 of record OX031008.1, read on the forward strand.
TAATTTCAGCTTAATACGTTCGATATATCGATATTTTTAATTAATATATATCGATACTCTTAAAAAATATCGATACGATATATATCGGTATATTTTTTCAGTTTGCCCATCCCTAATGCACATTACGCGGGGATTCCCATAATTCGTTTAATAAAGATGTTTCTACACAAAAGAGAAACAATTTTACGTCTCATTCATTTCGCATCAGGAGTCGGAGTCGTGAGTCGGAGTCGCACTTAAAAAATTTCAGCGTTTGGAGTCGGAGTCGGAATTATTTTTTTCGGACGACTCCACAGCCCTGGTGTCTAGACTGTGTTAGTAGTTTAATCCAACTTAATTTTACCACAATATTAAAATTTGCTACAGTTTAAGACTTATTAAGCTAATTTTTGAGAATGGGCCTTAATAGGGCCTATGATAAATTATAGACCTATCTTCCAAAATTTTATTTCTTGTCTTAGCAAACTGAAGTGTAAATATTACAATAGTATTATAAGGTTTTGCGGTTAAGGGCGTGGTAAAGTGTTATCCTAGATTATGCTTTTTATGCGGCATTTCAAGTAATTTTGAGTCTTATGAATGTATATTATGCTTAATTGCACCACAAAAGCATTATTCGTTATACTTTTAGCCATACTTACATGATTTACGAGATTAATCTTCACGAAATTTGGTGCCTTATAAAACGAATTTGTTGAAATTTAATGACAATGGGTGGATTTTGCCACAAATTTATGTAAGTTTTTGTTGAGTTTTTATTGAGGTAGTTCCACATTTGGGTGCATAACTCTTTTTCATACTGAAGCGATCCTGCTGGAATTAAGCCACAAACAGCCTAGAAGATATAGAAACCATTTGACACCCATATGGCGAAATCAGCTTAGAATAAACGAAGGACTCACAATACAAATACGTTATGGGATCCTAGATGAATATTAAAAAAAAATTCACATGGAATGGCAAACTTAGTATAACTTCATACACCACTGCTGATTAAGAGTTATAAAATTGTAAAAAATATGTTTTTAAATATATGTAGCAAATACAATTTCTCCTTCCTGCTGAATTTGTTAAACGGTTAAATTGTTTCAGAATTCCTACTTCGTAATGTTATGCTTTCAGTTCCTAATCGCCCTTCCAGAAATTTTATTTTTTTTTTATTCCACTAACGGCCAATTTCACCAAGTTTACTTATAATTAACTACCAGTTATAACTGTCAAAAACATATTGTTAGCTGGAAGTTAAGGTAACAGTTAAGTTTTAACTGAACTTGATGAAATTGGATGTAAGACTTTAATACTGTTACGTTTTTACTTATAAAACGCGTTAAGGTTTTTTCCCTTTATAATAAACCTTTGAGTTCTTTTAATTGCAATTCAAAATAAATACACACACGAATTAAACTTAACAAACTTTATTGAAATTAATTATAATGTTTACAAATTTTAACCACAATTGTAAGTAGCGATCTGAACCGTTTAATGTCTCCAATCAAACAAAACTAAGCTTTTATGAGTTAGCCTAAATTTATAGTTCAAAACTATTCCTTGTTGATTCAAGAACCGTCTAGTATTTTCTAGAATGTTGTGTTTGAATTATTTTAATATAACTGTTATACATCTAAATCTAAAGTCTACAATTACAATTGCTAGAAAATTTATTACAGTGGCGTTCATAAAGATAGTAACTAATATGACATAAAACTATAATTTACAAGATAACTTATAACTAAAACCATAAATAATTCTCAGACAAATCTAATTTCATAACAATATTTTCATTCTAATTATACCTATATTGATTTCTATGATCCAATTGACATAAAAATAACCTCTAAGTATCTTAAAATAATTTTAGTATTAAATTTTTTACGTTTTTGTTACATAATGGACACTAGACTTAATTATTTTAAGCGTAATTGTCAGTAAGAAATATTAGTTTCATTGGAGAAATAAGTAAAGAAATAAATAATAAATTTTGGCCGGGAATACCGGGAATTTGATTTTTATTTCCCGCTTTCCCGGGAATCCAAAAAGTGCGGGAATAAAAAAACTCTAATTGGCGCCCTCAACCTAGCGTTCATCGAAATTAGAGCAGAGTGGAAGTCATCATAGCTGCTGTGCTGCTGTTTCCTCAAAGATATTTTAAGAATGATATCGTGATCACTCTCGAGATTACCGAATTCTTTTGTCAATGCATATTTAAGCAACGAATAGTTAGCATTTCTGTTTTGTTTTGTAAAAAGCCAAAACCAACTTTCAGCTTTGCCACTAAGAAATATGTGAAAGTTTGCCATCAAGTGATCATACGAGCATTTTGTGCGTTCGCACAGAGTCTCAATTCTAAATAAGAAATCAGAAATGAGAGTAGTTCCATCAAAGGAGACTTTTCATTCCTGTAAACGAATAGAATTATTTAAATTAATTGGTATATTGTTCCTAGAACGAGTGTTATTTCGAGATCTACCTCTATAGGATGTATTTGCTGGAGTTTGTTTAGTGTTTGCACCCCTAGTATTCATGTGTACGAGCCAATGATAACACTGTGCAAGAAATTGACACTTTTTTCGTGACAAGCTGGGCACCTGGCGTTTTAACATAATTCGGGTACGCTGAATCCAGTGGTGCCCGTTATTTCGAAAATGGAGGAGGTTGCACAACATATATTCGCGTAACTCAAAAACGCTTTTTTGTTTTTTAAAATTTCATAAAAAATTGGAAAATGCAGCTATACTTCTAATTTTTTGCAGACGTATATAAAACGAAATTCCGACTGCGACCGAAGTTTTCGTTTGAAATCGAGGGACCGGCAGAATACAAAAAAGTTTTTATTTATTCGCCATATGAAATCTAAAAAAATTAATTGGGATAATATAATTCCATATTATATTCTGCGGTAAACGAAACTTGTGACACATACTATACAAGTAAACTGTGCAATATTTCATTTTTAATATATAAGAACATGCTCAAATAAAAAAACAAAAAATTATTTATTATTAACATTCCAACTTTCATGAGTATATTGCTGCTAATACGCCATAATTAAGGCGATTCTTTGCATAATTCTAGGAACCCTTTGCAGAATATTTTTTCCGCGCTTATTTTATCGTTGTCATCTTTTAAAAAACAGTATTGCAAGCAGTTGAGCAACGGTTAAAATGTTGAATTTTATTAGAAAGAGATCCTAAAAATATCGAATTCGATAGTCGTAGGTAAATATCGATGTATCGATATATCGGTATTTTTAGTATCGGCGATATATATCGATTATAATTCTTTTAAATATCGATATTTTGATATATCGATATTTATTGCCCATTCCTAATGTGCATAAGAAAAACATGAGTGTTATGGTAGGAATTAAAGGCAGGCCGATAAAGATGTTTCTACGTAAAAGAGAAATAATTTTACGTCACAATTTTTCTAACACATACTAGTATTTATGCGCTATAGCAACACTTATTCTGTACAATGTTGAAAATATTTCAGCGTTGATTGTTAAAAAATTCTGATATTAAAATTATTGGCAATTCCTGTCATTAACATTTTTTAGCATGAGTAAATTATTTAAAAAATCGCACATCTTTTTTCAACTAGATCAATAACTGAGTATAAGTTTTGCTAATGTAATTTAGACTTTTTCCCGCACGTATAAAAAATATACCTAAATATACTTAAATAGTAAAGTACTTGAATCAACTATTTCTCATAAAATAAATTAAAGTCTACTTATTCATATTGATCTGCAAAATATTGCATCGCCAATTTCGAAGAATTTTTATATTGGAAAATATTAGACATTTTTTTAAATTTTTTATGCCGAAAAATTTTGGAGTCGGAGTCGCGCGTTTTTTTTTTGTGTACTGCGACTCCGACTCCGGTACAAAAACCTCAACTCCGACTCTTCAACTCCGACTCCACAGCCCTGCTAGACACTAGTCCGACATAGATTTACTAAAGTTTGAAAAAAATTTCTTCAAAGCGGGAATTGAAAACAATTGAAAATCCCGGGAATTCCCGGGACGGGAATACATTTCGAAATCACTAAAATCTTCGTCCGCACTTGAATAATCACTTTTCTTTTTAATTTTCTTAAAATTCTTTTTTGTTTATATTTTTGCAACAGCTGTTTATGTTAAACATGTGTATATTGACAGTTAAATATTAGGTTTAAACCACCACCATTGGCCGCTTAAACTAGAAAAAAAAAGTTTAAAAAATACAAAAAAAATGGCTCTAAGATGCTTGTACTACATTTGGAAACTTTAGGTCTTTCCATTCTCCAGATATGTATACAGAAATTTATATTGTCTTTGTATGGGTTGAATGAGGGTATACTAATATTGTCATTCCGTGTGAATCTTTTTTATTAAGTCGCAATTTACAGTATGTACATTTCTTGCTGGCCAGACGGAGTTTGTTGGTAAGGGGGCGACGATGTTTGCTTACTTTTTTCTTCTCTCGCCAACAAATGTCGTCTTTCCGGCAAGAAATGTGCATAGTGAGTTATTCTAAAGGTGCCCGTACACGAAATGATTTTATATCTTGTCAAATTTTTCACTGCAAAATACATACATACATGTCGTGTATTACCTTTAAAACATTGCATCTGTAAAAGCCAGGCCCAAAGTCATCTGACGAAATTTCAATTAGAGTGTGCTCTATTTTCTTCTGACAAACAGGCCTGCCATATTTGCCGACTTATCCATGATGAAATAAACAGGTGGCATTACTACGCCAGATGACGATTTTTTGCTCTTGTATTGTTTGTCTAGTCTTATGTCAAAGTTTTGTTTATGTTTACAAAAAGTCCACGTTTTGTGCTGTGATTATTGTATTATATTAAAGTTTTTGATTATTTAAATTAAAATTAAATAAGATAGGATAGTAACCATAGTGAAATTGGCTAAAAATTAATTTATTTCATTGCGTTCTGCGGCAAAAATTGATATTAGTTTAATATAATTTTTGACGTATACGGAGACTTATTTTTCATTTTTGTTGTAATGTTGTATTTGTTGCCGTAGTGCTGCCACCTACTTATTCCACCATGGACTTATCGGCATTTTGCCGATTTTTTGCCTTAAAATTAGCGAAGTGCTGATTTGCTCAAAAATGCCGATTTTTTGATATACACTTAAACCACGGTAACTTGTAGGGGTATCTCAGGCGCTGCAGGTGCAAAATTTAAAGCTATGGTTTTCTTAAAACATAGTTGCCAGATATCTTCACCCCTTGGGGGCGCTCCCATACAAATATGGCCGTTTAATGAAATTTTGCCCCTTCAGCGCCTAGGATGCCCCTAGATGGGTCAAATGTATGACCAACCCCACTTTATTTTTCATCTCAACTTTTTTTCTAACATACCCACCCGCTATCTCCATTCCTTAAGGTGACTTCCATACAAAATGTTCAATGCAGACTAGAAATATATTGAAGAAAAAGTCCCATAAATGCCCAGGAGTCGCCCCTAGGGTGATAAAATGTATGACTGACCTCCATTAATTTTTGTTCTTAACATTTTCTCAAATTATACTTTCCCTTTATCACCATCCCTTAGGGGGGCTCCCATACAAATATTGCGTTGTATGAAATTCTTAAATTAATTAAAATTTGTCGACTTTTGTGAATAAAATCAAAAGTTGCAAACAGATCTTAATCATTTACGGCTTGTTTTGTTTGGAATTTCGTTTTATATACGTCTGCAAAAAATTAGAAGTATAGCTGCATTTTCCAATTTTTTATGAATTTTTAAAAAACAAAAATTTCCAAATTTTGTTAAAAAAATTATTTTTTTTCCAAAAAAAAAACTATGTTTCTAAAACGACTAAGGATATTAGAAAGAAGTTTTACTTTTCTTAAAGGAAATTTTATTGCGAAATTTTTTTTAAGTTTTTTGAATAAGCTAAAGCGTTTTTGAGTTACGCGAATATATGTTGTGCAACCTCCTCCATTTTCGAAATAACGGTATATCTCGAAAACCAGAGCCAATCTTAAAAAACCGCGGGCACCACTGGATTCAGCGTACCCGAATTATGTTAAAACGCCAGGTGCCCGGCTTGTCTGTTTTTTCAACTAGCATAGTGTAATTATTGTTTTGAGTAAATGGAAAACGTGTTTATTTTTGTTAATGTGTTCAATTTTCTTATAACGATCGGGAATGCAATTTAGAAGTATAAATTAGAATAAACATATACTTGCCACTAAAAGTTTTGCAAAGATGCAGCGATAAGCCATGTATTTAATTTTACCAAGTTTTTAAATCGGACTATCTGCAAAATAATTCTTTTTTATAAATTCTGTTCCTAACAGGTTTTCCGTTACACATTTTTATTTCATAAGAAATATAATGATATAAATGGACAATCGGAAAATCTAAAAGAAATGTTCCTAGCCTTTTTAATTGCAGAGCAATCTCTTAAGTTCTTCTTAAATATATTGGGACTAATCAAATATGTTCTAAGAATTGTATAGCTTATTGCAACGACCTTAACACATCAGGCAGTTAAGAAAAAAAGGAAATACTTGTTTCCTTAAATAAGTCTCTGAAATGAAAAAGACTTTAGGTGTTATATATAATGTTTATAAATCTATACTCGAATTCATTTTCATCTATTTACTTTTGTCTTGTAAGGGAAACTAACAAAATTTGCATTTAATTTAGCCAATTTCTAAATCACTGAAATTAAATATTTATAAATATCGAAATTTATGTTGGCCTATTTCGTTGGGCGCCATCTATGTTGCACGTGTAGTTCTAACGAACTTATCCATCGCAAAGTACCTATGGCATGTAACAAAGGTAGTACGACCAAAGGCATTGTTCTGTACCCCATGTGGATACGTGCAATCATAGTAATACATGCCGATAAATTCTAAAAGCCTGAAGAAGAGCAAAATGTTCCCTTCTAAACAAAAGTATGAGAGTGATGGTTTTCTCCCTTGAGTGCACTTTTCCCTTTCCCTAACATCACAATTTAAGTGATACACCTATGGCAATTTAAGCGCCCTACAGTTTGTAAACAAATTGCCCCTTTTGAAATAATGTAGCAAGTACTAGTTCATTTTAACAATCTTTAAATGCATTCTTTTTATTAAAAAACTTTAGAATTTCATATTTCTTAAAAACAATACAGAAGGCGAGAAATTCATTGCAATAACCAAAAAAATAAAAAAAAAAATACAATTTAGTTTTGTGCAATATGTTGGTGATTTGTTTTAGATTTATAATTTTGCTTTTAAAAATTATAGAAGTTTTATATTAAAAAAAAAATTTAGTGTAGTAGCACTTCCATATGTTTATATATTGGTATGTTTTTAATATGTATAAAAAAAAAAAACAAAATAAAGTAAAGGAAAGAAATTGGTTTTACGATTTACTCACTTTATTATTGTAGAAAATAAAACTGGTGTTTCTTCGTTCTTTGATAGGTTATTTGTACATGATGTTCGATGCGTTTACCCAATTTTAATTTGCTTTACTTTATACTTAACCTATGTGATACGATAGTTGCGCAACTCTGCTATAAAGCAATAGAAAAAAATTAATAATTTAAATCGTATAGCATTGTTTTTGTAAAAGTCTCCACTTCTCCTTCATGCGATCATTCATTCATGAACTCCAAGAAGTTTTTGTTGTTTTTTTTCCTTTTTCCTTCTTTTTCTCGTTTTTGGAGACTTTAGCTCGTTTCATGAATAGACTCCAATATACTCATAAATTAAATATGGATAACAAAACTGAATGAAATTTTTCCTTTTTTTTATATAAAATTTCTGAATTAGGTTTCTGTAGAATGAGAGAATGTATTTTTTTTTTTTTTTTGTTTATTTTATCTTAGCGTAATTTTACTATAGTCAGGTGTGGAGATCCAGTAGAAAGTAAAATATACAGTGGAATTGTTTTTATATCATTCTTATAGAATTATACATTTTCCTTATTTAAAGTGGAATTTATTCCCGCACTGCAAATGATACCTTCACAAGTATTTTATATTTTTCTTTGATTTAAAATTTGTGCAAATTTTTAAGAATAAAAATCAAAAGATGCTTGTGATATTTAAAGATTTTTTTCCACGTGATATACTTAGCCAATGTGCACACAAAAAAAAAAATTTTCCTTTTTTTATTGCAATGTTTCTGTTAGTACCTCCTTCCACTCTGACTGTCGATTGAATAAAAAAATTAAACAGGAAATTCGGGAGATTTAATTAATTAAGTTCGCGTAAGACAAAAGGCAAGGCGAATTGACTAGAAGGTGGGGTCAAGTCAGCATATGGTTATTTTTTTCGGTGGTCGATTTGTCAAAGTTTGTATACGAACTAGTTTTTTTTATGTAAACAAACATTTTTTTTTACTAAGACCCCTTCCAGACAAGCAAAGTTTACTTTGCAAGGTCTTGAGTTTATAGAAGAGAAGGGAAAAGAGCATAGCGGGGGAGTACATACTTTGCTGTACTCACAAATTCGTTTTGTGTTTCGTTCGTAGATTATACCTGAAGTTGGCTGCAACTTTATATTTATATACAGCGTTACCAGAATCTTAGGAATAAAAATTGTCATATGGCGAAAGAAATCATATTTTGAAGAGGAAAATCTTAAATTTTTTTTCTTAATTAAAATTTTTTAAAACAAGGACAAAATAGTAAGAATTATTAATTTTTTATAAAAACATACTTCTTATTATTTAAATTGAAATACATAAAAACATAATTCGTCAGTATATGCAACTTTTTAAAAATACATTTTTTCTTTTCACAAATATTTTTTTATCAATATTTTAACTGCCTATTTCCGATGTGCGAAAGAATTATTTACTTCTACGTTCAGACTAATGAAATATTTAACGAAAATATTTGTTCTGATATTTGCTTCAAATATTTTGTTTAATGTTCAAACTAAGCTCACATATTTGACAATTTTTGTTTGTTGAAACAGTTGGCAAATAGTTTCAAATAAAATAAATTAAATTTTGTTTGCCATGCGTTCAGACTAAAATAAATATTTGAATCAAATAATTATTTAATGAAAGTGTTCAAAAATAATAATATATTTCACAAATAGTAAAAAGAGCGCAAAAGCTAATTTATTTTTTTTATTTTGTGGAGCAGCATCTTTTATAGTGTTAGAACAGGAGAATGTTTAAGATAAAAAAACTGGAAGACAATGGGTAACGGGAACATGGCTAAAATTTGCGAATAATTGCAAACTTGGAAACAAACCCTTAAATATATTTGAAGTCGCTAAATCAAAATTAAAAAAAGCAAAATGTCGGAAAATTTTTTTTTTGCAAAAATAGCGAAAATTCGCGAAAAATTTAGATATTCCAAACAAGCCATTAAATTTAGTAAAAGTGCCTAAAACTATAAGGAATGGCAAAAATTCTATAAAAATTTCTAAATTAGTGGTAATTCGCAAAAATTTGCTAATAGCGGCACGATAGCAAAGTCTAATAATTATAAAAAATCTTTAAAATTGTAAAGAATCCGAAAACTTACAGGAAAAATTGCTTCTATCCGGAACATGGCTAAAATTATTTGTCGTTGTTTGCTCTTACAATTTTTTTGTAATATCAAATAAATGTTTTCTCAAAAATTACTAAAACATTTGATTTTTTGTGTTCACACTATGTTCACATTGGACAAATATTTGTTTGCCGGCAAATACTTTTATTTGCTCAAAATCAGCTGTTATTTTATTTGATACTCAAAAATATTTTGTGTTCAGACTACGTTAATGAAATATTTGATGTTTGCTTTCAAATATTTCATCAGTCTGAACGTACCTTTACAAATACATTTAAAACAAAAACAAAGTTTTTAGAATTTGTTTTTGTTTTAAATGTAGTTGTTCGAAAGAAGGAATTCTTTCGCACATTGGAAATAGGTTATAATAATCATTTTTTAATATTTTTATGTCCAGTACAAAAGTGTGCAGCACCAACACACATCAAGCTGATGCAAAACTTCATTGTTTTAAAAATTTAAAAAATTTAGTGTAGTAGCACTTCCATATGTTTATATATTGGTATGTTTTTAATATGTATAAAAAAAAAACAAAATAAAGTAAAGGAAAAAAATTGGTTTTACGATTTACTCACTTTATTATTGTAGAAAATAAAACTGGTGTTTCTTCGTTCTTTGATAGGTTATTTGTACATGATGTTCGATGCAATGGCCATTGAGCGAGTCATGATCCCATAATATTTTTCTGTAAACGAGGTTTATATTGATTATAAAAACTAAATTTCACACCAATATCAAATGTGATTTATTTTGGTACATACGTTTACCCAATTTTAATTTGCTTTACTTTATACTTAACCTATGTGATACGATAGTTGCGCAACTCTGCTATAAAGCAATTGAAAAAAATTAATAATTTAAATCGTATAGCATTGTTTTTGTAAAAGTCTCCACTTCTCCTTCATGCGATCATTCATTCATGAACTCCAAAAAGTTTTTGTTGTTTTTTTCCTTTTTCCTTCTTTTTCTCGTTTTTGGAGACTTTAGCTCGTTTCATGAATAGACTCCAATATACTCATAAATTAAATATGGATAACAAAACTGAATGAAATTTTTCCTTTTTTTTATATAAAATTTCTGAATTAGGTTTCTGTAGAATGAGAGAATGTATTTTTTTTTTTTTTTTGTTTATTTTATCTTAGCGTAATTTTACTATAGTCAGGTGTGGAGATCCAGTAGAAAGTAAAATATACAGTGGAATTGTTTTTATATCATTCTTATAGAATTATACATTTTCCTTATTTAAAGTGGAATTTATTCCCGCACTGCAAATGATACCTTCACAAGTATTTTATATTTTTCTTTGATTTAAAATTTGTGCAAATTTTTAAGAATAAAAATCAAAAGATGCTTGTGATATTTAAAGATTTTTTTCCACGTGATATACTTAGCCAATGTGCACACAAAAAAAAAATTTTCCTTTTTTTATTGCAATGTTTCTGTTAGTACCTCCTTCCACTCTGACTGTCGATTGAATAAAAAAATTAAACAGGAAATTCGGGAGATTTAATTAATTAAGTTCGCGTAAGACAAAAGGCAAGGCGAATTGACTAGAAGGTGGGGTCAAGTCAGCATATGGTTATTTTTTTCGGTGGTCGATTTGTCAAAGTTTGTATACGAACTAGTTTTTTTTATGTAAACAAACATTTTTTTTTACTAAGACCCCTTCCAGACAAGCAAAGTTTACTTTGCAAGGTCTTGAGTTTATAGAAGAGAAGGGAAAAGAGCATAGCGGGGGAGTACATACTTTGCTGTACTCACAAATTCGTTTTGTGTTTCGTTCGTAGATTATACCTGAAGTTGGCTGCAACTTTATATTTATATACAGCGTTACCAGAATCTTAGGAATAAAAATTGTCATATGGCGAAAGAAATCATATTTTGAAGAGGAAAATCTTAAATTTTTTTTCTTAATTAAAATTTTTTAAAACAAGGGCAAAATAGTAAGAATTATTAATTTTTTATAAAAACATACTTCTTATTATGTAAATTGAAATACATAAAAACATAATTCGTCAGTATATGCAACTTTTTAAAAATACATTTTTTCTTTTCACAAATATTTTTTTATCAATATTCTAACTGCCTATTTCCGATGTGCGAAAGAATTATTTACTTCTTAAGGTACGTTCAGACTAATGAAATATTTAACGAAAATATTTGTTCTGATATTTGCTTCAAATATTTTGTTTAATGTTCAAACTAAGCTCACATATTTGACAATTTTTGTTTGTTGAAACAGTTGGCAAATAGTTTCAAATAAAATAAATTAAATTTTGTTTGCCATGCGTTCAGACTAAAATAAATATTTGAATCAAATAATTATTTAATGAAAGTGTTCAAAAATAATAATATATTTCACAAATAGTAAAAAGAGCGCAAAAGCTAATTTATTTTTTTTATTTTGTGGAGCAGCATCTTTTATAGTGTTAGAACAGGAGAATGTTTAAGATAAAAAAACTGGAAGACAATGGGTAACGGGAACATGGCTAAAATTTGCGAATAATTGCAAACTTGGAAACAAACCCTTAAATATATTTGAAGTCGCTAAATCAAAATTAAAAAAAGCAAAATGTCGGAAAATTTTTTTTTTGCAAAAATAGCGAAAATTCGCGAAAAATTTAGATATTCCAAACAAGCCATTAAATTTAGTAAAAGTGCCTAAAACTATAAGGAATGGCAAAAATTCTATAAAAATTTCTAAATTAGTGGTAATTCGCAAAAATTTGCTAATAGCGGCACGATAGCAAAGTCTAATAATTATAAAAAATCTTTAAAATTGTAAAGAATCCGAAAACTTACAGGAAAAATTGCTTCTATCCGGAACATGGCTAAAATTATTTGTCGTTGTTTGCTCTTACAATTTTTTTGTAATATCAAATAAATGTTTTCTCAAAAATTACTAAAACATTTGATTTTTTGTGTTCACACTATGTTCACATTGGACAAATATTTGTTTGCCGGCAAATACTTTTATTTGCTCAAAATCAGCTGTTATTTTATTTGATACTCAAAAATATTTTGTGTTCAGACTACGTTAATGAAATATTTGATGTTTGCTTTCAAATATTTCATCAGTCTGAACGTACCTTTACAAATACATTTAAAACAAAAACAAAGTTTTTAGAATTTGTTTTTGTTTTAAATGTAGTTGTTCGAAAGAAGGAATTCTTTCGCACATTGGAAATAGGTTATAATAATCATTTTTTAATATTTTTATGTCCAGTACAAAAGTTTGCAGCACCAACACACATCAAGCTGATGCAAAACTTCATTGTTTTAAAAATTTACTGTTTAAATAATCGTTTATTTTCTATAAGCAAAATTAAAGTAAAAATCAGAATTTCTAAAAATAAAAAGTCATCATTTGAGAAAAAAATCTTTAATCATATTTTTGTTTAAAAAAATAGTCCAAAATATGATAAAATCATTATTCTGGCAACGCTGTTTATATATTATATTCAAACAAGAGAAAACTAAAATTTGTCAAATTAAACTTTGTGTGTCTGAGCACCAAACAAAGTTTAAAAGAGAATTCAACAGACTTTGTCAAAGTAAACTTTGCCTGTCTGAAAGGGCACTAACAATATTTTTGACAGATGGACCACAGAAACAGTGTTGTTGTAGAGTTGACCTCACCTTCTAGTGAATTCGCCTTGACAAAAGTTTTATTCAGCAGCTGTAACAGATGCTACCAAGTTTCTGTACGTAGTGTGACATATGATTAGTTAAGATTTTATTATGAGGTGACCAACTTTGTAAGATGTCAAGCCCATTAAAGCGATTTTCTCCTCAATCAAAATTTTTTTTTCAGATATAATAATTTCGGCATTTATAAATAAAAATGATCTTAAGCAAAGTGAGAACGAAATATTTCAATTATACTTATGAAAAATGTAAAGAAAATCTAGGGAAAGAAAAGTTCGCAACAAAACTGCTTCGTAATAGAAAAAGTGAAAAGTTTTCGTAGTACGAACAGTAAATCGATCTTTCTTTTTTCCAAGGCAAGTTGGCCTGACCGTGTGACTCGAGCCACAAAGCCGGGCAAATCTCATATTTTAAGATCTGAAGCATGGTATCGACCGAGGTACGTGCCCCTTAGCTCTTCGATGTCGCATTAAATGTTGCCAATTCGCGATCTAATTTTGCACTTTACGTATTTTGGCATAAATTTTGAATTTAACATTTTTGATTGATTGCTTAGCATATGATTTTTCAAAGTTAATTTTCTTCAAAGTTAATTTTCTAAGACCTGAGGTTGTATCTTTTGCTTGCCTTTCTATGAGCTTCGTCCATATTTTCTTTTATTTTGTCTCTTATTCTTTGGAGTTATTGGAGTTTGTTGTTACACAAAAGTGATCATAGTTAAGAGAATAAATTTTCTATAAGATTTTGTAAGCAGAACCATGTTGACACATGTTTTGACCAAAAAGTGCATAGTAAGGTGAACAATCGATTGAACTATGAAAATCACTCCTTAATATTGAGAGGATTTGAGGGATATGATTATCCCAATTAGAGTGGTCTTTATTACCATCTAGGAAAATCTCAAGTTAAGTGACGATTTCCCTGTTAACGCGTTCAGAAGCGTTGGCCTGAGGGGTATAAAATCCGGTTTTGATATGTTCAATACCGTACAAAGAAAAAAAATCTTTCATATCTTTAATGAGTCTGTAAGTGGACCGCTTAGATTGGCAAAATTTTGTATAAGTCCACGATATCAATTCGCCATACCAACAAACCTCCGAACCTGACGTGGGGATTTTGGGGTAGGAAAATTCACAATGCTTTCAATCTTCGAATTGTCTACTTTAAGACAACCCTGACCAACGATGTAGCCCAAATATTTCATTTCGCGTTGACAAAATTTGCTTTTGCCTACGTTAATAGTGAACTTAGCAGCCTTTAAGCAAAGCGCAACTTCCCTTAAAATTCTACAGTGAGAATTAAAAGTATTACTACAAATTACCAGATCGTCCAAATAGATGAAGACATTATCTGTGAGTCGAGAAGGAATAACCCTATCCATTAATCTACTCATGGTCTGTGGTCCTTTGCAGAGACCAAAGGGCATAAATTTATACTGGTACTGTGGTTTAAATGTCACAACAAATGCTGCTTTTTCTTTTGAAGATTCTGACAGACGAATTTGAAGGAAGGCGTCCTTCAAATCGATTCCATTAATAAAATTGGTATCCTTTAACCTGCTTTAAAGACCGTTAATGTGAGGAAGGGGATAGGAATCTTTTTTTGGTCACGGCGTTAAGTTGTCTTGAATCTATACAAAGCCTAACTTTTCCTGGTTTACGAACCAACATCACAGGTAAACACCAAGGAGAATTTGACTCCTCAATTATCCCCATTGACAGTAAACGTTATATTTCCTGAAATGCTTCAGCCTGTCGTGGAGGCTATAACGGATAGTGCCTAGCTTTTATAGAAGGGGAATCACTAGTGTGGATGTGGTGCTCTAGAAGATCAGTACATCCCAACCCCATTTTCTCGAATGAAGGAAATTCCAAGATAACTTTCTCCAATTGGGTTTGCTGAGTGGTAATAAGCTGACGGAAACTTAAATTTGCTTCCTGATATATTTGCAACTCAGAAATACTGGGAATGATTTCGGGGGCAAGAGCAAATGCTCTCCAAAAATCGACACCAAGATAAACAATCAGTTGTAAATTTGGTGCCAAGTAAAAATAAATTTCCTTGTACATATTTTTAAAATAAACTGGTAGTTTACAAAAACCATCAATTTTCTGTTTTTGCACATTTGCAGTGCTTAATGAGGATTGAAATTTCCTCACATTTATTTTGTGTTTCGAAATGAAGTCTTCACAGGCCTTTCCTAATACAGAAATATTTGCTCCGGAGTCAAGTAACCCAAGAAATGTCTCCCCGAGTATAGTTATTTTCCCAAACGGGCGATCATCCTCCCCTGCTAATATGGTAGATTCTACACTTTTTCGTAATAAATTACTAAATTTATACCTTTGCCGAAATTTGTTGATTTTATTTGATGCAGTTGTGGTGGCAATTGTTATATTGTCCCGATAATTTTCCCATGCATTTGGAACCATTTTCTCATTAGTAATATGTTTCGTGAAGGTGGGAGACGCATAATTTTTATTTTCTATATTTAAATAAGGTTGTTTTAGGGTATTTGATTGTAAATTTAAGAAAATATCATGTTGTGACGAAACTGGATTTTCCAAAGTAGAAAAGTCTAATCCTTCTTTAGAACCGGATTGTGTTGGTCTGAACGAAATGCCCCGGTACTCATCTCGCTTTTCTTGAAGTTTTTCTGATGGTTATTTGGGCATTTAGTTGCTACAACTCCCTTAAAACCACATTTGAAGCAGAAAATATGTCTTGCTTTACTAGAACAGCAAATATATAAGTGACCGAATTCTGAGCAATTCCAGCACTGAATGTTTGAAAAATTCAGTTCGCGTTTTGGAAATTGTAGTGCTTCTACTTGTGGATCCTCTTCATTTACATGTCTTACCGAAGAATATAGCGGGTAACCCCTACTGTCTCCCATAATTTCCTCGCCCTTTCTTGCCATATCCCTCAATTCATCTAAACTCTTGGGCTGTGAGATAAATAACATAAATTTTAAATTCGTGTTAATATTTTTTTTTAAAATATCTATTAACGACCATTCATGTATTGGCGCCCTCAACCTAGCGCTCATCGAAATTAGAGCAGAGTGGAAGTCATCATAGCTGCTGTGCTGCTGTTTCCTCAAAGATATTTTAAGAATGATATCGTGATCACTCTCGAGATTACCGAATTCTTTTGTCAATGCATATTTAAGCAAGGAAGAGTTAGCATTTCTGTTTTGTTTTGTAAAAAGCCAAAACCAACTTTCAGCTTTGCCACTAAGAAATATGTGAAAGTTAGCCATCAAGTGATCATACGAGCATATTGTGCGTTCGCACAGAGTCTCAATTTTAAATAAGAAATCAGAAATGAGAGTAGTTCCATCAAAGGAGACTTTTCATTCCTGTAAACGAATAGAATTATTTAAATTAATTGGTATATTGTTCCTAGAAGGAGTGTTATTTCGAGATCTACCTCTATGGGATGTATTTGCTGGAGTTTGTTTAGGGTTTGCACTCCTAGTATTCATGTGTACGAGCCAATGATAATTTTTGTTTTGATTAAATGGAAAACATGTTTATTTTTATTAATGTGTTCAATTTTCTTATAACGATCGGGAATGCAATTTAGAAGTATAAATTAGAATAAACATTTACTTGCCACTAAAAGTTTTGCAAAGATGCAGCGATAAGCCATGTATTTAATTTTACCAAGTTTTTAAATCGGACTATCTGCAAAATAATTCTTTTTTATAAATTCTGTTCCTAACAGGTTTTCCGTTACACATTTTTATTTCATAAGAAATATACTGATATAAATGGACAATCGGAAAATCTAAAAGAAATGTTCCTAGCCTTTTTAATTGCAGAGCAATCTCTTAAGTTCTTCTTAAATATATTGGGACTAATCAAATATGTTCTAAGAATTGTATAGCTTATTGCAACGACCTTAACACATCAGGCAGTTAAGAAAAAAGGAAATACTTGTTTCCTTAAAATAAGTCTCTGAAATGAAAAATACTTTAGGTGTTATATATAATGTTTATAAATCTATACTCGAATTCATTTTCATCTATTTACTTTTGTCTTGTAAGGGAAACTAACAAAATTTGCATTTAATTTAGCCAATTTCTAAATAACTGAAATTAAATATTTATAAATATCGAAATTTATGTTGGCCTATTTCGTTGGGCGCCATCTATGTTGCACGTGTAGTTCTAACGAACTTATCCATCGCAAAGTACCTATGGCATGTAACAAAGGTAGTACGACCAACGGCATTGTTCTGTACCCCATGTGGATACGTGCAATCATAGTAATACATGCCGATAAATTCTAAAAGCCTGAAGAAGAGCAAAATGTTCCCTTCTAAACAAAAGTATGAGAGTGATGGTTTTCTCCCTTGAGTGCACTTTTCCCTTTCCCTAACATCACAATTTAAGTGATACACCTATGGCAATTTAAGCGCCCTACAGTTTGTAAACAAATTGCCCCTTTTGAAATAATGTAGCAAGTACTAGTTCATTTTAACAATCTTTAAAAAACTTTAGAATTTCATATTTCTTAAAAACAATACAGAAGGCGATAAATTCATTGCAATAACCAAAAAAATAAAAAAAAAATACAATTTAGTTTTGTGCAATATCTTGGTGATTAGTTTTAGATTTATAATTTTGCTTTTAAAAATTATAGAAGTTTTATATTAAAAAAAAAAATATTTAGTGTAGTAGCACTTCCATATGTTTATATATTGGTATGTTTTTAATATGTATAAAAAAAAAAAACAAAATAAAGTAAAGGAAAAAAATTGGTTTAACGATTTACTCACTTTATTATTGTAGAGTCATGATCCCATTATATTTTTCTGTAAATGAGGTTTATATTGATTATAAAAACTAAATTTCACACCAATATCAAATGTGATTTATTTTGGTACATACGTTTACCCAATTTTAATTTGCTTTACTTTATAATTAACCTATGTGATACGATAGTTGCGCAACTCTGCTATAAAGCAATTGAAAAAAAATTAATAATTTAAATCGTATAGCATTGTTTTTGTAAAAGTCTCCACTTCTCCTTCATGCGATCATTCATTCATAAACTCCAAAAAGTTTTTGTTGTTTTTTTTTCCTTTTTCCTTCTTTTTCTCGTTTTTGGAGACTTTAGCCCGTTTCATGAATATTAACTCATAAAAAAATATGGATAGAAAAAATTAATGAAACTTTTCCTTTTTTTTATATAAAATTTCTGAATGAGGTTTTTGTAGAATGAGAGAATGTAATTTTTTTTTCATGTTTATTTTATCTTGGCGTAATTTTACTATAGTCAGGTGTGGAGATCCAGTAGAAAGTAAAATATACAGTGGAATTTTTGTTATGTCATTCTCATAGAATTAGACATTTTCCTTATTGAACATGGAATTTATTCCCGCACTACAAATGATACCTTCACAAGTATTTTATATATATCTTTGATTTAAAATTTGTGCAAATTTTTAAGAAAAAAGATCAAAAGATGCTTGTGATATTTAAGGATTTTTTTTCCAGGTGATATACTTAGCCAATGTGCACACAAAAAAAAAATTTTCCTTTTTTTTATTTGCAATGTTTCTGTTAGTACCTCCTTCCACTCTGACTGTCGATTGAATAAAAAAAATAAAAGGAAATTCGGGAGATTTAATTAATTAAGTTCGCGCAAGATAAAAGGTTTATTAAACATCTGTAACAGATGCTACCAAGTTTCTGTACGTAGTGTGACATATGATTAGTTAAGATTTTATTATGAGGTGACCAACTTTGTAAGATGTCAAGCGCATTATAGCGATTTTCTCCTCAGTCAAATTTTTTTTCAGATATAATAATTTCGGCATTCATAAATAAAATGATCTTTAGCAAATTGAGAAAGAAATATTTCAATTATATTTATGAAAAATTTAGAGAAAATCCAGGGGAAGAAAAGTTCACAACAGTAAGCGTGGCATAAAATAGATTTACTTACATCAAGAGAACGGTAAGAAGAAAGTTGTCCAAATTGGTACACTAGCTGGGGTATCAGTACACAACCGCTCTAAAAAATGAACGGGATTGGAGAAGTGGGCGTGGCACTCCCATACAAAGACATTACAGATTTCTGTATATCTGAAAAACGGTAAAAGCCAAGGGATACAAATTAGGTAAAAAAAAGTCTTAATTATCAATACACAACATCCGACAAAGTGTGCGTGGAATTGTGGAAGTGGCACCATCCCATATAAGAAGATTGTAGATATCTTTATATCTGGAAAACCGCAAGGGCCAATATTTTCAAATCAGGTAAAGGCATCTTGGTAGGCAATACACAACACCCGACAGTATGATGTGGGTGAAGATGTGGGCGTGGTATAACATAGATTTAATTATATCTTAAGAAAGGTAAAAGACCAATTTTAAAAATTTGGTACACATAGCGGGGTCTTGATACGCAACAACTGGCCAAAAGAAGGTAGGGGTGAATATTTGGGCGTGGCACAGTGGGTAATTTCACGAGAAGTCGGTATAAATTCAATTACTTTTGACTGTATCGGTATTTTTTTATGCGATATGTGGGATCTTAGCCTTTACTTTGCGCGACAAAACGTTAAATTCGACTGACAGGAACAAGAGTTATGGCGAGTTAAAAATGCATTTTAATTTTTTTGTTGAGTTTCAGTGTAAAAGTTGAATATATCATATATATATATTTTTTATAATCTCTCCTTTTTTCTGTTATATTTTACAGCTGATGCTTTTTTCTCTCTCGAAATTATTTTTTCTCCGAAATATTGTTCTTGGCTATCGATCAAATTTGAAGTAATTCAACTTTTATTTTTGGTTTAATTTGTATATGTATTTTATTTTTAAAAGCTTTTATTGAACTTGCAATGTATGTATGTAGTTTGTTCGGGTGGAATCTTGAAACTCAATTTTGAAGCAGGTATCTTCAACCGATTGAGCTGAAATTTTATATACATGTTCAGTTTATATTGCAATTAATGGAAAACGGTTTGACGTCATTTTAAATGCACTTCTACAATATTGGTTTCATGCGAAAAGGCTTTCAAAGTAAAGGGTGTTTTTTTAAGCTAGATAGAACTTTAAATTGTAAAAAGTAACACAAAAAATTAAATTTTGATGAAATATTTTTTTTACCGTTTCAGTATACTCTGACAAATCATCATGAATAGACTCACGCTTGAACAACGCTACGAAATTATCCAAATTTACTTTGAAAATCAGTCGTCGATTCGCGCAACTTATAGACGACTTCGTCATTTTTATGGCGTACATAATCGTCCATCTGAACAAGCCATTCGTCGAACTGTGGATAGATTTCGTACCATATACTCTCTAGAGGATGCAATAACACCAACACGTCGAAGGAATGTGCGTACTGAAGAGAATATCGCCGCTGTAAACGAAAGTGTGGAAGAAGATCCAAATTTATCGAGATCCAGATGGTGCAGGAATTGAAGCCACGAGACCATTATATGCGTCGTTCTTTCGCCGATTGGGCTCTAGAGCAGTTGGCAACTGACCCGTTGTTTTATCGCAAAATTGTGTTCAGCGATGAGGCGCATTTTTGGCTTAACGGGTTTTTTAATAAGCAAAATTGCCGCATATGGAGCGAGACCAATCCACAAGAGACCCTACAGACTCCATTACATCCAGAAAAATGCACCGTTTGAGGCGGTTTTCACGCTGGTGGCATCATCGGACCTTATTTCTTCAAAAATGAGGCCGGAGCTCGCGTTACGAACAATGGAGATCGTTACCGCACCATGATCAATGATTTTTTGTTTGAAAATATGGATGACATTGATCCGGAGGAGATGTGGTTTCAACAGGATGGCGCTACGTGCCATACGGCGAACGCAACCATCGACTTATTGAAATCAAAATTTGGCGATAAGTTGATTTCGAGAAATGGACCTGTCAATTGGCCTCCAAGGTCGTGCGATTTGACACCTCTCGATTATTTCCTGTGGGGCTACGTGAAGTCACTGGTTTATGCTGATAAACCAGCAACAATTGACGCCTTGGAGGCCAGCATTGTTCGTGTTATTCGTGACATACGGCCAGCAGTGCTCGAAAAAGTGGCCCAAAATTGGACGTCCAGAATGCGCTTCGTCAAGAACAGCCGCGGTGCCCATATGCCCGAAATCATTTTCAAATGTTAATGTCACGTATTGATCTTTCGAATAAAAAAAAATTTTGATTACAATTTAATTTTTTGTGTTATTTTTTACAATTTCAAGTTCTATCGGGCTTAAAAAAACACCCTTTATAACATGAAAAATGAAGTGACGTCATTCAAAGTCCAATATGACGGACTTATAAAGCTTGAACTTAAATCTTATCAAAAAATTCCAACATTTGCCCCTGTCAATTTTTTAATGCCAATATTTACAGGGCTCAAAGCTTGGCTTTCTTGGAACAAGACGAGTTGTTATAAGGATAAAACTAAAAAGAAAATTTTGAAAAATGTCCAAAGAGTATTCTTGGATATTCATAAAATTTTAAGTAATTCAACTTTTATTTTTGGCTTAATATGTACTACATAAATATATTTAATTTAATTTTATGTATTAAATCAAATATATACTTAAAGCAAAGACAAATTATAATCCTTAAACTGCTTAAAATCAACAATATTAGAAAAAATTTCTTCTAAATAGCAATGATTTTCATTTTCCGGAAGTTGTTTAGATTCTTCCTCTCATTCGATTGAGGTTGATTTCAATTTTTTTCGAATACTGAACATATATGGGTCTGATGTGCACAATAAAATAGTAATAAGATCTTCATTAAGGCTAGTTTACACTATCACATTAGTCTTACATATTTGTACGAAAATGCATCCCTGATCGAATAATTGTTGGAAAATTTTCAAAAAATAATAACAACTTATCATGACATGGTTGTATACTTCAAAATACGTAAGACTGATTGTATAAACCAGCCTTTAGTACAACATTTGCACTTTTTCTTATATTATGCTCGAGGAAAAATCTGTAGTTGTTGTTCATCTTTTCTTGCGCTTCTTCAAAATTGGTAGCATATTGTGTTAAACTATTTGTTCCCTATGGTACAAAATTTTATGAATTGTGGTTGGCATATTTCTCGAAGAGTAATTTTTGTTATAAATAATTACTGTGCCACTTGCATCCGACAAAATTTGTTTGCATTTATTTTTCTGCTACATGCTGTAACTTGTAATATGAACTGGAATCGTCTTATTTATTCATAATGTACTCCTGTGATAGAAGCTGCATTTCTGGATCGGAAAGAATCTCCTTGCAGTGTTTCTATCCTTTGAAGTTCTTTCTGAATGCATGCATTTTTATACTGTTGGTAGAAGTTTTTTAAATAATCTTTTATTACCACTTCTTTGCAACATAAAAAAAACATTTTTTAAATAAAAATTTAGTTTTTTATTAGTATTACTTTCAAACATAAAAACCCCCAGTTTTTACACATTTGAAAAAGTTAACATACCGGCAATAAATTAATGGAACATGTAGCTAATTTTACATGTAAAATATTTTTTTTTTTTTTTTTTTTTTTTTTTTCTCAGTATTTATTTATTGAATCTTCATATACTAAATATGAACTAACAATAATTAATCAAATCTTAACCTAATATTTGATTTATGTCCTGCCAGTGCCGGACAAAAAAGATTTCGTCATCACGGTTTCTGTTCACATATGTAGGTGTTTACCGCTCATCTGATTGGGTGAGTGCTGCAGTGTCTCTTCTTCTTAATCGAGTGTGGCCGCCATAATTTAAAATATTTCGTGCTAATGGGTTTGGGTGCAGTTCCAGCCTTTTTAAATATTTTACTGCATATTTCGTTATCATAGTTTTTACTAATGGCACATTGAGATCCTTGTGGATATTTGAGTTTTTGACGTACCAGGGGGCGGCTGTGATTATTCGAAGAAGTTTATTTTGGCGCCTTTGAATTTTTTCGATGTTAGAAGCCGAGGCAGTGCCCCATAACTGAATACCGTAGCACCAAATTGGCTTTAAGATAGAGTTGTAAAGTAGAAGTTTGCAATCGAGGCTGATAACAGAATTTCTTCCAATAAGCCAATTTATTTGAATTGCTTTTAGTTTCATTTGAGTTAATTTAGCTTCTATATGCCATTTCCACGTTAAACGCCGATCTAGATGTATACCGAGGTATTTTACATGCGAGTGTTGGGGTATTATTTGATTATTGATTTTAATAGGGGGGCATGTTTCCCGACGCAATGTGAATGTTATATGTGCGCATTTTTGCTCATTGATCTTTATCCTCCATTGTTTTAACCACCTTTCCAGTTCAAATATGTGATCCTGTAAGTAACGAGATGCTTCTTGACAGTTTGCGTGTACGCTTAGAAAAGCTGTATCGTCCGCAAATGTTGAGGTATGGGTGTAGCTGTTTGTTGGCAAGTCCGAAGTATAAATTAAGTATAATAGAGGGCCCAGGATGCTGCCTTGTGGGACTCCGGCGTTAATTGGCTGAGGAGAACTTAAAAAATCGCCTTCTTTAATAATAAAATGACGCCCGACTAAGTAGCTTTCTAACATCTTGTGTATGTTTGCTGGTAAGTTTTGCTGCAACTTCAGTAGTAACCCTTTATGCCAGACTTTATCAAAAGCTTGAGACACATCGATGAAGAGTGCAGAGCAATATTTTTTTTCTTCAAAGGCTTTTCTTATGACATTTACTATTCGATGAGTTTGTTCAATTGTGCTGTGTTTTCTTCTAAAACCGAATTGATGATTGGGAATACATCTGTTTTCATTTAAAATCGGCGTTAATTTTGACACTAGTAGTTTCTCAAATAGCTTTGATATATTAGACAAAAGGCTTATAGGTCTATATGACTCAACTTTTGTGGGATCCTTTCCTGGTTTAGGTATCATGGTAACTAAAGATACTTTCCACTCTTGTGGGTAGTATTCAAGGCGTAAAATAGCATTAAAAATTAGTAGAATAATTTTCTTTGCTATGCGGGGTAGCTCCAAAAGCATTTTGTTACTGATATTATCAAAACCAGGGGCTTTCTTGGGGTTTAAATCATGAATAGCCTTTTCGATTTCTCTTATCTCAAATCTTAGTGGAACAGCTGATCTAACAACAACAGGTGGTAACTCGACCGCAGTATCGAAAGATGTATGAGGGGTAAATACGGTTTTCAAATGATTAACAAAAATATTTCCTTTTTCTATATCATTTCGTGCCCAACTTCCATTTAAGTTTCTTAATGGCGGTTTAGTGATAACTGGTCTTTTTAGATTTCTAGCTGCACGCCATAATGAGTAGTCAGATTGAGGAGTTGCATCAAGTTCCTTAAGATATTTTTCCAGAGAAGCCGTTTTTTGAGACTGCAGTAAGATTCTTAGCCTTTTTGTACACTCTTTTAGTAAATTTTTAAGTTGAGGGGATCTGTGCAATTGCCACTCCCTTCGAGCTCTCCTTTTTTCAGTCAAGAGACGCTCGACATCTGTAGAATATATTTTACTATTTTTGATGTTTTTGCGGGCTATGCTAGAATGTTGAACAGCTAGTTTGAGATAATTGTCAAAATTTACAATAGAAAGATTCACATTCTCCGGTGTTCTAAGCGGAATATTTTCAGTGCAGTGGGTACTGAGATATTTTTTATATTTTAACCAATTTATTTGTGTTGCTGACGTCACTAAGTATCCACACGGAGATACAATTCTATTAGAGTTTGCTATAGTTAGAAGTGTAGGTGTGTGATCAGAAGATAATTCTAAAGAAGCTTCAACATGAATCGTTTCTGCGGGGATGTTTTTAACCACGCCAAAATCGATGACATCTGGAATTTTTTGCTGATCAGTAGGCCAATAAGTTGGTTGACCACTCGCGACCACATTTAAATCCATTTTAGACATTGTATTGTACAAAACACGACCCTTTGGTGTTATGAGCCGTGACCCCCAGAAGGTATGTTTAGCGTTGTAATCGCCAGCGGCTAGGAAACAGGGTCCTAATGATTTAAAATATTTATAATATTGGCTTTCTGATATTGAAAATCTAGGTGGAGAGTATAATGATGAAAGTACTAAGTTTCGATTTAGCTCTTCAACACAAATGTTCGTTGCTTGCAGATAATCTTCACGATAATCACACATTAAGTAGTGTTTGATTCGGGCTTTTATCAAAATAGCAGAGCCTCCACAAGCTCTATCTCGAGGGTCCTTGGTATCATATAATATATAACCATTAATTTTAAAAGTATTTCTTGAGGTCAAATGAGTTTCAGAAACAATCATTACATCAATTTGTTTACTTTTAAGAAAGTATTCTAGTTCATTTTTATGTTGGCGAATGCCGTTTGCGTTCCAAAAACAAATTTTTAAACAATTCATGGCTTGTTAAGTACAGCTTGCAATAACATCGATTGCATTCTTAACATTTCCTGCATCATATTACCCATTGTGTTCGTAAAGTTAGTTACTGTTTGCACAAGTGTTTCCATGGTCTTTTCTAGACGACTTAAATTGGAAACTGGAGTCTCATCATTATT
Organism: Pollenia amentaria; assembly: GCA_943735925.1. Classification (NCBI taxonomy): domain Eukaryota; kingdom Metazoa; phylum Arthropoda; class Insecta; order Diptera; family Polleniidae; genus Pollenia; species Pollenia amentaria. The sequence goes on from OX031008.1 coordinate 51,974,549, forward strand.
TGGCAAATCACCTTGCATTGGCATATGGTTTGATTTTAGGACGTTAGCGTAGGATGTTCTGTTATTACTAGGCTGCGGTACCTGAATGTCATTAGTGTTAACTTGATGTGTTACCTGAATTTGAGGGGGATTAGGTTTCGGTCCAACCGAGCGCTTGACGATAGAGTATACAGGGCATCCTCTATAGTTGGCAGTGTGATTACCACCACAGTTGCTGCATTTTTTTACATTGGGGTCGTTTTTAGACTTATCGCAGAGAGCTGTACCATGCAACTCTCCACATACAACGCAAACAGGGGTTAAATGGCAGTATGCCTTAGTGTGACCAAATTCTTGGCAGTTTAAACATTGCACGGGACCGTTCCTTTTGTGCGGCTCCTCTATCGTTATTTTCCTATACAGGATATATTTCAGACTGTAAATGGGATGCGTTTCGTTTTTTTTAAGCTTAACGTCGCCGGGTTCTAACTCCACTCGAAATAGTGGCTGGGGA